>CM056573.1:44451666-45065833 GCA_029721435.1 Gymnothorax reevesii
GGGGTATTGTCATGATTGCTTTTGTACACCTGTCTGTGTCTGTCCCACATTTTGTGCAGGCCAGTATTCTGTAGCTATTAATATTTGACGCCGCATGGAGGGAACTTGGGGCTGTAGTTGTTCCTACTTTTATTGGGATTTGAGTTTTGACCATGGCGACCCTTACCCTGGAAATGTTATTCATGCTTTTTCTCAACAATTAATTATAGTAACGGTATGAACTGTGCCACATGTAAAGTTCATGAGATGGACTTGTGGACCTTTGACCCTCACGCTATGACCTTGAATAATTTTTCTCCCTAGAACCAAAAAAAAAAATTCAGAATTTTTCCATTTCACAGCAATAGCAAAATTCTGTATAAAAGGTAATTATGCAAAAAAGTTCAATTTACATTACTCTGACCTATATATGGGAATTATGCAATAATAATTGTTTAAAAATCAGCTCAATTTGGTCATGGTGATCTGCAGGCTTAATATCTGGTATTCATCAGTGTGCCTTGCACATTATGTTCTTTTGCTTGTTTGCTGTTACACCGGGCCAGGATGCTTTACTGCTGATTTCTTCGTATCATAGGCAGATTTCTATGAGGGTGATATACAGTGCTGTGAAAAAGAATTTACCCCCTTCCTGATTTCTTTTTTTTTTTGCATATTTTTCACACTTAAACGTTTCAAATCATCAAACAAATTTTAATATTAGCCAAAGACAACCTAAGTAAGTACTGAATGCAGTTTTTATATGATGATTTCATTTGTTGAAGGAAAAAGCACTCCAAACCTACTTGACCCTATGTGAAAAAGTAATTGCCCTCTAAACCTAATTACTGGTTGTGCTACCCTCAGCGACAACAACTGCAATCAAGCATTTGTGGTAACTGTCAATGAGACTTTCACATCGCTGTGGAGGAATTTTGGCCTGCTCCTCTATGCAGAATTCTTTTAATTCAGGCACATTGGAGGGTTATAGAGCAGGAAGGGCCTGTTGAAGGTCATGCCACAGCATCTCAATCAGAAGTCCGGACATTGACTAGGCCACTCCAAAACCTTCATTTTGTGTCTTTTTTAAGCCATTCAGAGGTGGACTTGCTGGTGTGTTTCTGATCATTGTTCTGCTGCATTACCCAAGTACGCTTCAGCTTGAGGTCACAAACTGATGGTCAGACATTCTCATTCAGGATTTTCTAGTAGAGAGCAGAATTCATGATTCCATCAGTTACAGAAAGTCGTCCAGGCCCTGAAGCAGCAAAGCAGCCCCAGACCATCACACTACCACCACCATGTTTGACCTTTGGCATGATGTTCTTTTCTGAAATATTTTCCGCCAGATATAACGGGACGCACACCTTCCAAAAAGATCAACTTTTGTCTCGTCAATCCACAGAATATTTTCCCAAAAGTCTCGTAGATCATCAAGATGCTTTTTGGCAAATGTGAGAAGAGCGTTTGTTGTTTTTGTTTTTTTGGTCAGCAGTGGTTTTCCTCTCAGAACTCTCCCATGGATTCCAGTTAAGCTCATTCTCTTACTTAATTGTTGAATCATGAACACTGTTCTTCAAATGTTATTCTGGGTTCCTTTGTGACCTCCTGGATGAGTCAATGCGCTCTTGAGGTGATTTTGGTAGGCCGGCCACTCCTGGGAAGGTTTTCTCTATTGGTGGATAATGGCTCTCTTCATGGTTCGCTGGAGTCTCAAAGCCTTAGAAAATGTCTTTGTAACCCTTTCTAGACTGATGGATGCCATTGACTTTCTTTCATATCTTTCTTGAATTTCTTCAGATCACGGCATGATATGTTGCCGTGTTTTTAATACTCTATTTGTATAGAAATGCACAAATATACAACAGAACATGTTAAAACAAACAGTTGGTCACCTACGCATTCATTCCATTATTGCACTGATGGAAATACATGTCAAAGATCACACAATAATGGCTCAGATGTCAGCTTGTGAGGTCATCAACACAATCCATTTTTCCCAGTATTTCAGCAATTCATCCACCCAGAGATTTAGCGAAATGGTGATTCTCTCCATATTCTGTATAGAATTCACAATATCTATCCAGTCTGTCTGTGCTGGAGTAACCGGCTGTAGCTACTTTCGTGTCACAGCTTTCTTGCTGGTCGCTAGTAGTATCTTTAACAGATACATGTCTTGCAATGATAAATAAGCTGCAATATTTCCCAAATAGATTGCAGGAAAGGAGCAGTCAATTCCAACTCCAAAAACCTTCTGTATCACCTGTGTCCCCCCTGTCAGTATGGTTGAATGACTGGACACCCCCAAAATATATGGAAATGGCCTGCCAGCTGTTCTCTGCAGTTCCTCCTACACAGACCCCCCTCCCATCTCCCCCGTCTGCATACTTTTAGTCTTAGGCATTCTAAAATATCAAATCATAATCTTCCAACAGAATTCTCTCCAGGAACCTGAACTGGTGGAGGTAGATTGCACAGAGCCCATATACAACCATTCCTCCTCTGTGATGACAAGTCAACATTCCTTTTCCCATTTTAATCGAATCTTATTTGTTGAGTGTTTCATATTGAATTGAATACATGAATATAATTTTGACACAAATTTCCCATTTCCCTTATTTTTATACATGCCTGCTAATATGTCAATCAGATTATCACATTTCTCCGTAGGCTTTATCTCAGTATTAAAATAAGTCCTAGTTTGTAAGTACCTGAAAAAATCTGACTATTCTAAACCATTTGTATCACAAAGTTTCTGAAAACTGTCAAGTACTCCCTCTGATGAAATAGAGCAGAAGGAAGTGACACCAATTCTATACCAATGCTTAAACCTACCATCAATCCTTGCCGATTTAAAGTCCGGATCAAAGGCAACCCACCTCAACAGTCTAGATTGTCTTTCAATTGAAGATGATTTGCATTCCTTAAACCAAATTCTAAGGGGGACCTTAGTCCATTGATTTAGACTAACTAAATGCTGCTCATACAAAATTTTAC
This sequence comes from Gymnothorax reevesii, assembly GCA_029721435.1. Taxonomy (NCBI): domain Eukaryota; kingdom Metazoa; phylum Chordata; class Actinopteri; order Anguilliformes; family Muraenidae; genus Gymnothorax; species Gymnothorax reevesii. Next base: position 44,454,643 of record CM056573.1, read on the forward strand.
TACCTAATATAGCTTGTAGTGGTATATCTAACTGTGTGGTTTCCAAATCCTTCCACTTATATTCTCTGGGTCACAGCAGCATGCTAGTGGCCTCAGTTGTGCTGCCTTATAATAATCTGATCAGCACGGTAATGACCTTCCCCCTTTCACTTAAGCCAGTTGCGAAGTTTTAAATTGAGTGTGATACGTTGCTTTTTGAGCTCTTTTAGCCTACTTCACTTTGTCAGACAAGTTCTATTCAAGTGATTTCTTGATTCAACGGGTCTGGCAATAATCAGCCCTGGGTATGGCTGGTGAAATTGAACTAAACACATGTGGTTAAACACAGTTAATTCATGATTTAAGAGGGGGGCGCTATTCCTTTTTCACGTCGGGCCGGGTAGGTTTGGATAGGTTTTTTTCCCCTTAATAAATGAAATTATCAATTAAAAACTGCATTTTGTATTTACTTCAGTTATCTTTGTCAAATATAAACATTTTTTTGATGATCTGAAAGTGAGACAAATATGCAAAAAAAAAAAAAAGAGAAATCAGGAAGGGGGAAAATACTTCACAGCATTGAATAAGCCCCTCAGATTTTCTAGAATTTTTTTTTTTTTATCTGCGGGTAGATAGAAAAACCCTCAATTCAAGGTCCCTCAAACTAAATTTTACATTTTGACCGATTTGAGCATCACATATTTGAGGGCATGGTCCAGAAGTGCCTCAAATGCAAAAAGGAACATTTTGCAGTGACCTCAGCTGCTCACCAATTTTTATTTTCACTCATTCCATCCATTCCAAGTCTTTTTTTCTTCCTACCCAGAGGCCTTCCTCCATTCAGGCATATATTTGTGATATTACAAGCTCTGTTTTACTTAGGCATCAGATATGAAAAAGTATTTTCTTGGTATGAGAAACTACTTTTCCTCCACGGACCAAGGTATTTTGGTCTGGGTAAAAAATGTTATATCAGTTTATATTTTCATATTATGAGGTTACCCCATCCTGAAACAATTTGAAAGACAGATTAGATTCTTCATAAAATTAGGCTTTACTGAGGCATATTGATGAATATAAAGCCGAGTTCTTTTAGCACAAGAACTGCCATTCTGTTTTTCACACCCAGGTTTTTTACCTCCGCTGTGACGATAGTCAGCAGTCAGCGGAGCGTTTCTAGTGCCGAATCGTCTGGTGTCCCTCTGTCTCAGTCCGGCGTCAACTTTTCACTTCAAATTTGAATATCTCAAAAACTGATAAATTTCTTTCTAATTTGGTGCGAGTCTTCCTTATGATATTCTGAATATTGACTGAAAATGTAAAAAATTCTACGTCCTGCTTTTTGGACTTCAAAGAAAATCAGGGCTTGTGCTCATTTTTTAACTTACCGGCTCTATGGGCCAATAAGCTATTGTCATGGTGTGGCGTCCGTCGCCCAGAACATTTTTTCTCTTTTTTTTGGCCTGAAGAATTTTCGTGTAAATTTGCAATAACATACTACAAGGCCATATCTCCAGATATGTTTTTCTCGGATTTTTGATTGAATCATTTTTGTCCGTTTATGGGCCCTTGAAATTTTGGCTCCAATGTTAAAGACTGAGAAATTCTAAAAAATTATTTCTCAAAAACTGAGCGATACATTTTTTTATAAATCAGGCAATCAACTTACCTTGGTGCTATCAATGTACAGTGCGAGCGCCATTTTGATTGAATCGATGGAAGTGGGTCTATTGGGGGCACTGTACTTTATGAATAGGCAAGATGGCCTGTGGAGGCCAAATGGTTGCAGATAGAGATCAAGTTTGTATTATCCACATATAGGAAGTCTCATATGACCTATTTTTTGGCAATATTAAACTTGACCACAGATGACTTTGAAAGGTCAAACTCAAGGTCAGGTAATATATTAACAATGTTAAAAGATATGACTGGAAAATTCAAAAAATATTTTCTCAAAAACTGGTAACTTTTTTCAATATCTGGCAATCATCTCACCTTGATACAATTTATGTACAGTGCGAGTGCCATTTTGATTGAATTGACGGAAGTGGGTCTAGTGGGGGCGCTGTACTTTAACATTGGGTCTTATTATTATGGGCCAAATATACGGGCCAAATCGCCTGTGGAGGCTAAGTGGTCGCACATGGAGATTAAGTTTGTATTACTGACATATAGGAAGTAATATGTGACCTATATTTCGGCTGTTTAAGTTGACCTCAGATGACCTTGAAAGGTTAAAATTGCGGTCAAGCAAAATGTTACAATTTTCAAAGTTTTCTAGTGTTGAAAATATTGAAGATTGGGAACATATGTGCATTGAACACTTATTGGAAGTCATGTATGAGCTTTCATTTGGTGCCCTTGAATATGACCTTTGGCGACCTTTGAAGGTAAAACTTCACATAGTGAAATTTCAATGACTTCCATAACCAAAACTATTAGAGAGAGCTCAGGTTTGTATAGCGGGCATATAGGACGTCATGTATGAAGTTTCATTAGGTGACCTTGAACTTGACCTTGATTGACCTTGAACGGCCGAACTATACAGTGAAATTTCAATGACGTATTTCATCAAAATAATTACAGATTGAGTGTAGGTTTGTATTGAAGGCATATAAGAAGTCATACGTGAACTTTCATTTGGTGGCCCTGAACTTGACCTTCGAAGGTCAAACTTCACATAGTGATATTTCAATTACTTCTATCACCAAAACTATTACAGATAGAGCTTAGGTTTGTATTGTGGCCATATAGGAAGTGATGTATGAAGTTTCATCAGGTGACCTTTGAATTTGACCTTGAAAGGCCAAACTATATAGTGAAATTTCAATGACTTATATCAGCAAAATCATTACAGATTGAGTGTAGGTTTGTATTGGAGACGTACAGGAAGTCATGTATGAACTTCCAATTGGTGACCTTCATATTGACCTTCGTAGGTCTTGACCTAGAGAAAATTCACTGACTTCTGTCACTAAAAAGGTCACAAATGGAGCCTAGGTTTGTGTTACTGACCTAGGAAGTCACACCCAAACTTTCATTTGGTGACATTCAACTTGACTGTCAGTGACCTTTGAGAGTCAAACTTGACAATTGAAATTATAATGACTTGTATCACCAAAATGGTCACAGATTGAGCCAAGGTTTGTATGGAGACATTTAGAAAGTCATGCATGAAGTCATCCTGCTGACCACAACTTGACATTCTGTGACCTTGAAAGTTCACAATTGGCTTAGTGAATACATATTGTTGACATATTATGATGACTTGTATCACCAAAACAGCTTCACAGCTTAGGATTGTATTACAGAAGGTCTTATAAATGTAGGTGAACATTTATTTAATGACCTTGACTTTGATATTCATTTATTCAAATGTCAAACTTCACATGAAATTTTCATAACTTGTATCATTGCCGTAAGACTGCTTGCCGGTAAACTACAGGACCCTTGGTCCTATTTTTCAGTCTTTCATTAATATCTCAACAAGAGGCCTGTTGGCTTAGAGAGCTCCACCGAGGGCAACTGAAATGATCATATTGTTCTGGATCATTTTGTTATGGATCATGTAATTCTGCATCATGTTGTTCCTCATCATTGTTCTAGATCACCTTGTTCCAGATCATTGTTCTGGATTGATTGCACTGCATCATATTGTCCTATGACAGTGTTAGAAGGATTGTGACTGCTATATTTGTGATGTACTGGGGGGAAGGGTATTTGTTGGTTGTTAGTATTGCTTGGTGGTATTGCTTGGTGGAACACAAGGCAACGCATTGAGCAACGCAAGGTGTCCATCTTGCGTCCTTGCGTAGCAAAGTGTGTCGTCCAAATTTTTGTTACGCGACGCGTCGACGCGTGTATTTCCGTGAGATTCCAATAGGGGAGATAAAGCAAATAATGCACCATATGATGTCTTCAACACACCAAAAAGAAGAAAGAAGGCGGAGGAGACGGAGAGGACTTTGCTACCCGCTATTGTATGAGCAGTGTACTGCTTTTTAACGAGGCACAGCGCAGCAAGGGACGCGCGTTCAGGCTTCTCTGTGAACGGAATGGAACGGACCTGTGGTCGCGTTCGCTCGCGTGCCTTGAGTTGAGTATGAACCGGCCCTTACTTGTTTTTCAATGGTACAATCATGTGGTGTCTGCTTGTTTGTTGTTTTTCTCTTTTATCATAATTACGTCAAGGCTACTTTTAGTCGGGTTACAGGTTGTCGCCGAGACAGGCAGACCAAAACACTGCCAACTTGCCTTGAAAACTGCAACCAAAAGATAACCCTCTTCCAGTGTAATATTGGTTATACAGAGTTCTAATTCATTTAACACGTGTAGCTGTGCTATGAATGATAGTGAATAATACTGATGACTGAACAGATATTGCCTGAATCAACTGAAGAGATGTCAATCAAAGCCACAGAAGCCAACTGCTTGTGTGTGTGTGTGCACTGCTCATGCGTGTGTGAACTGCTTGTATGTGTGTCTGTGTGCTATGTGTATGTGTGTTACTGCTGCTTACATAATATGGTTACTGATTATGGTTATTAATTATGGTTATTGATTTACTGATGAATAAGATGACAAATATTGAAATATAATCCTCAACAACGGCCATTATTATTTGAAATAACATCAGTAACCTCACTAAACAGTAAATACAGTGAATGGGTTTGAAACCACAAGACTTTTTTTTAAAACCTTTATTAGGACAATAAAACATTCAGCATATAATGCTTTTTACACGGTCAACCCTGAGAGAAATTGATAAACCTAAGAACACATCTATAATCTGCAAAATCAACATCTTAAACATGGACATCATTACCCCATATATTACACTAAAATAATTGCCTCCTACATAACTAACACCAACTGAATATACATGCCACAGAAATACTTGTGCATGCATGATCCCATCACTGCCCATTACCCTTCATAATCAGCATTTTGAAAAAATGTGTTTGCATTGAAGAAATGCATATACTGTAACGATCGTGTTCTGCCACAATAACTGATGTTAATGAAAATATAACTTCAATAAGTCTTCAATTAACTCTTAGACAGTTGTGCACTCAACTCAGTGTACTTAATACAGTATATATTTTTTAAAAGTAAAATATACATTTACTTTCCATAAAATCAGTGCAATCTTCCTAGTTTGTTCAGTATATGGCGTCATTGCAAATCCTTCCTTAATGAGGCTCTTATGAGATCTAGAAAACATTCAATATTACTATTTGAGACTACATACAGTACTGTGCAAAAGGTTATGGCACCAAAGATTTTTTTTCAACTGTAAATTTCGTGTTTAATGTAATTTTTTGTTTCCCTCTTCCGTGTTGCACTGAATGAAATGCACATTTGAGATGCTAAATGTTTCTCACAAAAAAAATACACATCATTAAAGACTTAATATTTGGTCTTGCCAGACCCCTGACCTCTCAAAATCACCAAGGCTGTCTGGGATTCACTGGCAACTATAGACATGTAAGTGGGATTGTTGAGCCTGTAGAGGAACGGTGGCATTTTCTCGAACATGATTGGAACAACCAAACAACATATTGTGAAAGTGCAGGACAGTGTTCCTATTTTTAGGTGAAGGGAAGTTGCATGGATTATTGATTGTAACAAGTTTTTAACAGCTCACAGCTAATAGAACATTTTTCAATATTTAGAAACCTCCAGCGTATTATTGCGATCATCCCTGTCCATCAGTCTGTACGAAATTTCTTGTTCTCACGAGCTTATTGCTCTGTAGGGCACAACAATTTTTTTTTGTCGTTCCCCCTCTTTCCCCGCCCTAACCTCAGTGAAACTTTTTAGCCCATCACTAAGTGATCTGCCAGAATATGCCGTGACATGCCATTCCTCCAACTCCTGCGACGATTAGCCCGCTGACATATTGTCGACGACCACTAGACCTGAAAAGAGCAATTTTACTCTCATCAGTTCACAGAACGTTATAGTATTTCTCATTGGGTCAATTGATGTGTCAACCGATTCTGCATATGCCGTTTTTTCAACAATGGTGCTTTATGGTGGCTTCTTCCTGATAGCTTAGCTTCGATCAAAAGTCTTCTGACTGTAACAGCATTTATGGGTTATTCTATATCATCTTTGATTTTCTTGGAGGTGATGACTGGCTGACTCTTTGCCATTCTGACTATTCTTTGATCCGTTTCAATAGTAATTGCCCATTTCTTTGGGCATATTTCAGGTTTTTGTTGCCATTTTAAAGCATTTGAGATGATTTTAGCTAAACATCCTATAATCTGCTGCACTTTAAATGTTTTCCCTTCTCCAATAAACTTTTTAATCCAATTACCTCGTTCCTCCAAAAATGTTTCGAACAGCCCATTTTACTGCAATTCAGAAGGAAAATTTTTTTATACCAACGAGTGAAACATTTGCTTTCCTTAATGAAGGACAATTGATTGACACCTGTGTCTTCACAGAATTAATGAATGGATCAATTTTCTAATTAAACTTCACACAACTATTATTTTTAACAAGGCCCTTTCAATGAATGAGTCAGCAACTCGGAACAAGCAACATGCATGTCATGACAGTAGGGTCTGTTGTTTTTCTTTTACACTATGTCCACAATTGAATTATTGGCCATGCAGAAATATAACTACTATTAATAACAGTGGTTCATTACATTATTGTTGCACTGCTATTTGTTTAACTAAACTGTACATGCACTTGGAGTGATCAGAAGTGGCTGCTACAGAGTGATGAACTAACAAATTTTTACTGGCTCGACCCCAGCTACGCCCAGCGAAGCTATGCCAAACATTGCCTCACCCATGTAGACCTCCGGCCATAGCCGGTAACAGCGTCGCTGGGATTCAAACATCTGACCACAGGCCTTGTTTGTTTTGTTGCTCAACATTGATACAACGAGGATCCCCATTTATTCTTGTGATGATCATATAAGCTTTCACAGAGATGTGGTACCCAACATAGGAAATCCCTATCAGAGGACTGCCTGGAGCAGTGGACTGCGGTGGAGTCTGCAGTGACTGCATCCATGGTGCAGTGTTGGGTGTCTGAAGTGAAAATTTTGAGGATGCAGTGTGGCTGCGGAGTGATTCGGATTTTTTTTGTTTTGCAGACGTGGTGTGGCTGTGGACTTCAGCCATGCAGAGGCAGCACAGCTACATATTTATTTGTATAAAATATTCAATTTGGCAGTTTTTCCCATCAAAGTCTGCTATTTTTATAATTTAATATAGTAATCTAATGATTCCATGACATCTATAAGATGCATAAGAAAATATTAAGGGGACATCCAAAAGCTTCTTTTCCCTAAGTTACTACTTATTGGAGTGCTTCCCAAACTCGGTCATGGAGGCCCTGTTTAAGCTGGTTGTCCTTCCGATCACAATTGCAATAAAAGAATTTTAAAAAGCTGCTAATATATTGAGCTGCTAATTTTCCTGGAGTGCATGCTTTTGATTCTTCAAAGGATTACTTATCTTACTGATCAACATTATGCCATTAAAATGCAATACATCAAGGAATATAACGCCCATATAACGTTTTCATTTTGCAAGAAGCACAATCACATAAAAAGACGTAACCGTAAGCAGAGGTAATAGGCTTTAACTTGGCAGGCATTAATGGCGGTTTTTTTCTATAACATCAACACAATGTAAGTTGCCCCAAGATCATGTACTTTGTCTATGAATTCTTCGTTATCCATCAGATGGCTATGATTGGTGGCTAGGTGTCTGGCGTCTCTGGACTTTCACTAATTAGCAGCCCATTGATTCAGATCAGTCTCAATTTGATCAGAGATTATTTGCCTCCTTTTATACAAGTATGTGTTAGCAATATAGCACAATAAGCACTTAATGTCCACAGATTTGTAACTGAACATGCTACTGGGTTAGCTTACTCCATTAACCCCTAGATTCCACGGGGCGCATATCTGCAACAAAATTTGTACGATGCCATTTGGCTCCGTCCTCCAAGCGACTTCATATCCCACTGAGCACGCAACAGAAAGCAAAGCTTGAGGAATAGTCTTCAACTAAGATGCACTGCATTCTCTTAGTTATATAGTTCTTAAACCAATTAAAAGCCATGCCACTTGAGACCTATGCAGGCAAGTCTGAGTAATAACCGCTGGTGATCTACAGAGTCAAACACTTTACACAAATCAACAATAGGGCTGCATAGTGCTGTATACTGTCTAAGGCATTGATAATATCATTGGCATCTAGCATAGTCCCTGTTATGGTACTTATGGCCTGATCCAAAACCAGACTGACATTCACTGTGAATATTAACAAAAAAAAATGGTACCAGGCGGTCATCCACCATAGATTCAGACCGCCTGGAAATGCGACGGTAATTATTCAAATCAGAGGGGTCTCCACCATTTAATAAAGGGAAAACCATAGCTGACTTTCAGGTACTAGGTATGATATTGGAGGATAAGCCCACATTACAAACAGAAGCAACTGGCTTTGCAATAACATCTTCAGCATTTTTTAGAAAATAAGGCTCTGTCTTTGGAGCAGAGGATTTTTTTACTTTTTACAATCCAGGCTCAACAGAGCTTTATGAACTTGAGAGACAAAGATAGGAGCAAAAGTGAACTGCCAGGCTGGGCAACAAGGGGCAGACTTTAGCACTAGGAACCTCCGTATGGCTAGGGTCAAAGGTTGAACTAGAAGAGAGAAAACGATTGCTGAAAGAGTCTATAATATTTGTTATACCATGGATTACACTTTGCTTGACTCTCAAAACATTAGACTGGTTTGCATAATAAAACCTCAGGAGTTTTTACCTAGCTTCCAGAATTTTGCAGATTCAGATATTCATTGATCATTGAAAGAATTTAGAATTTTTGATTCATTTTGTACATTTATTTCTTGGAGTTCTGTGCAATCAGGGATTATATCTCTCCTTTGCTTTCGTTTGGGTGGAATTTCTTTGTCAAAAAAATCGCGGACAGGGGTGTGGTGTATTATGGAGGTAGCTACTTGGTCTGTCAGGTGCGCATTGATGCTACCGATTAGCTCCTTCACTAGCTAGCAATTTTGCTATAAAAACAAGAGCCAATGGCGGATCCCCCCGGCTGTAGGTTGTGTAACCTATAGGTTGTGTGGACACAAGGACGGACTGAAACCCCCAAAAGGCACAACTACACCATAAGGAGAAGCTCCATACCAAATTTGGTGTTTGTAAGTGGTATCGTTTTCAAGTTCTAGTCCGGAAACAATTTTATTACAGACGAACGGACAGACGGACGGACGGACACACTGATTGCTATATCCCCCCGCATTATATGCCGGGGGAAAAAAACGGGCCGTAAGTATTTGCGTAGGGGTGTTGATAAGAGTCATGGTAGAATGGAAATAAATCTACCATTTTTAATGAGCACTCTGTATTTATCCAGTATTTTTGTAGGGGTGTTGACAAGAGTCATGGTAGATTGGAGATGAACCTTCAGGTTTTTTCGAGCACTCCTTATTTATCGTACGCTAGATACCTGGAAATTTACATTTGAAACCTCGCAAAATGTCCCGGTATCTGTCCTACGATAAATACCTCATTTTCGAAAAAACTGTAGGTTTATCTCCTGATTGACCATAGGTATGAGTGTAGAGCAAATGGTGAGAAGATTTGAATAGCGTCTTGAACTGTGGCGGGCAGCATTACGCCGTACGGCTACAGCCTGCCTGAAATTCTAAAACAGCACCCGCAGATAAACCATATTGATCAAATTGATCTGCCAAGGATAGCATGGCATCTCTGAGCCAACCGGTATCGTCCATTTTTTGTCCACACAACAGTATACGTATCAGCTGGTGTCGTGACTGATTTGAACGTAAACCTGCATACTCTCTGTCCTCCAAGGCACATGATTGGGCAACCCTGATGTATAACTTCAGCGCTGTTCTAGTGACGTTGCTTTGGTCTAATCTGATATAACCACGCCAATTCATTTGAATACAAGAAATGGAAATAAAAAGAGCTGGGAAATAAAAGTGATATTCAGAAATAAAAGTCCTTCGGAATAAATAAATACAGAATTATGAAATAAAAGTCACAATATAAACAAGTGCACCGCCTATTGGCGAATGTCGTATTGCAATACTAGTCCCCTACCGGTGTATGCATATTATATTTCCTGAAAAGTAGGTCAAAGTGACCTGAGTAGGGTACATGACACACCCTCTCCCCAAGATGCATCCACACACCAACTTTGATGTTCCTAGGTCCGCCCCCAATCCTCCAATTCCCCAATCCTTGAATTGACTTTGAATAGACTTTCATTTGAACTTAATTTCAGGTCAATCGGTCAAATGGTTCTGAAGATATGGGCAAAATGGTCATTTTCCATCACAATGCGCCACCTGGTGGCAAAATATTGAACCATACAGGTATGATGTCATCATCTGACACGTTGTGAGGTCATGATCTTGCAGTTGCACATAGTTTCATGCCAATTGGAGAAATAGTTCCAAAGATATAGCAAAAATGGTGAATTTCATGTGACAAAGCTCCACCTTGTTTCAAAATTTTGAACCAAACAGGTTTAATGTCATCGTGGGACACATCCTCAGGTCATGACCTTTCATTTGCACTTGATTTGAGGTCAATCGGACAAATATTTCCAGAGATATGATAAAAACAGTGATTTTTCCAGTTTTTGGTCCCTAGTGGCCAATCTAGAAATTGTAAATTGTCCAAAATTGTATAGGTTCTTCCTGTTTATGATACTTACTTATATGCAAAACTTGGAATTTCTAATTGTAATATTGCTGCAGTTATCGCATTAACACGTAAATCAGTTTTTGGCCCCTGGTGGCCAATCTAGACATCGTAAATTGTCCAAAATCAAATCAGTTCTTCCTCTTTATGATACTTACTTATGTGCAAAATTTGGAATTTGTAATTGAAATATTACTGAAGTTATCGCGTTAACACATAGTGCGGCGGCAGCGGCGGTCGGACCAAAAACATAATCGGGGATATAATTAGGAACAAATTTGTCCATGAAGATGTGTAGCCACTGACCTGATTGCAGTGCTGCACAACGAAAGGGAAGATTCGAGATCATCTGCGGTCAGCGGCAAGGCAGAAAACGTATCAATTGGCTAATTACTCTCTGAATGTTCAATCTGTTCAGATTGTGAGGGCGTGAATGAACATGCGAGTCAAGCAGCATTTGTAAAGATACTTTAAAGCCGCTTGCACACTGGACGCAAAACTAATTTTTCGCAAGACAGATTAGCCTACATTAAAAGTCAATACGTAATCTGGCGCTAGAAACTGCGTCAACTCTAGGCCTGGATCAGGTTGTGTATTATCCGTTTGAAGGAGTAACAGTTAGAAAAACCAGTTTCTCCTCGATTGAGCCATCGCTACTGGCGAACGCCGCTTAATGACAAAGCCTCCCAATTCCCCGAAACCAAAGATACCGCAAACCTTGTGGTGCATCCCTTGGGGAGAAACATGACCAGGAAGAGAAGCCCATCTTGAAGTTGTCCTGGCAAGATCTCTCTCCCAATCCGAGGAGGTCATAGAGCGTGCTGTAGGCCGTAGACAAGGCGTAGGAGCACTTTGCTGCACCTCAGTGTCTAAAGACATGTCAGCCACTGGAATCTGCAGTGCTAGGTAACCAAGCAAGTATATCAATAGGTAGAAGATGCGCATTTTGGGGACATTTCTTTTAAAAAATAATAAATGCCCCCAGGGATCAGCAAATTGACTTGTGGGAAGGAGCGGAGAGGGAATGGTCAACTTCAGAACAGACAGAAATAAAAATGCATATATGTACACCAAAAGATAGTAAGCATAAAACTAGACAGCCAGGAGACAAACAGCACAGCTTCACACAAGCTGCCATCTTGAATGAAAACCCGAAATATATGGATAAACTGGATTAACAATAAAAATCTTTCAAATGCTAGAGCTGCTCTTAGAAGTCATCATGAGACCTGGTAATCGGTGTCATAGTTCGACACCAGGCATGATCTAGGGTGCATTTCCCATAAGCATAGATGCTCACGTAGTTGGCACAAGTGCCTGTATATGGTCAAACTATGGAGGTTGCTAACATAGTTAGCAACTAAGTTTTTGGGAAATGTTCTTCTACTCTGCTCAGCCAGATGCAGCGGTGGTCTGTCTCTGTCCGTAGACTACATGGAGCAGAGCGGAGAGCCGTAAGAGAGACAATACCATTCGCCTCACTCACACGCAGCCCGGAGAGAGAGAGAGAGAAGGAAAAGGGGGGAAATACAGAATTAACTATAATAACCTCGTTAAAAATGAACTGATTTGAACTCATCAAAAAGCCATCCATCATTTTTTTTGACAGGAATGGTATTCTCTCTCTCTGATTTAATGCAGATGATGTGCGCTGTGTATTAAGGATTTGCGGCTGCGGTATAGCTGTAGATCTCATTCATTACAATACATGCAGATGCCGTGCAGCTGTGGATTTAACTCTTGCAGCTGTGGTGTGGTTAGCAAATGGCAGTTATGGAGCAGCTGTGCATAATTAATTTTAGGCCGCGCAGACCTCTAATCCCTATATATGGCTTGCACCACCCCCTCCGCCCAGCCATGCCTTTATCTTCCGGCAGAGTCAAAATCTCGAAATTTTCTTGCGAGAGCAAGATTAGCTTGATGAAAAGGGCAAAATAAATACGAATGTTCCGTAATTTTTGCAAATTACCAGATAACATTATGCTTTAGACCCAAATCACTTATTTTTAATGGGTGTAAATACCAGGTAATGGATCCTTTAAGTTATGATTTGATGAGAAAATGGCAAATATATAGCTTGCTCTCACTCTACATGGTACAATTTTTTCTGAATCCTTCGCTTTTTTGTAAGCCCACCACACTGGATGGGCGAATATTGCAATGTCCATCCAAAGGTCCATCCTAGGGGTGTCAACATCTACATGTGTAAACGGGTGCACGGATAACAAATCAGAACAGTTTAGAAAAATCAATTTCCGTGCACACGTCTTTTTTTCCTCCTCTTCCTCCTTGTCATTCATTTCTCACCAATACATATAGTCGCCTATTTTTAGGGGTGATAATGTTGCCTGAAAGCTTCAGATAATAACATTAACTAACTATACACTTAAATGTTCCCACTAGTGCAGATGCATGGGGCGCAATGTTACCTTGATATAAAAAAAAAAAAATCCCACAGCCAGTGTTGCGTCACTTCAAGAATAGGCTGCGGAGGACTTGAGAAGAGCGCGGCGCTCATCTTCTTCTCCATGTGCAAATGTCGTGCAGCTGAAAACAAAAACTGTTAATGGCTCGTTATTTTAGCCTATATTGTTGCGAGTTGCTGTACATTATATTGTTGGTTGATGTTCTGTCGGCTTTTCACGACCAGCTCACATATCCTCGCGTCTAATGAGGAGGAAGAAAACATATTTTTTTCGCCAATTATCATGAATAATTGTGAGAGTCCCCCACTACTTTTTTTTACTTTGTGGATATAAAGGTGAAGTTTTTCCTCTCACTTCAGCTTATTTTGGCTTCTTTTTGAGTTGCTTTCTCTCGCCATTTCCAGATTACTTTTATGATGAGACGGTTAGACGCAGCTCCCATTGCGAGAGAGGGATGCAGTTTGCACTTTAAGTTTTAAAAAAAAATATTGTACAAAAGTGAGCAATAGTTAAAACCATGATTAAAAAAGAAGGTTAGACCTTTTTAGCTTTCACTTGTACGTTTTCTTATCATTCAAAATGATAGATGATTTTATTTTAAACTCATTTTACTTTCTGTGGATATATAGCGCAACTGCGATGGAAAAAGATCATAAATCTCCGACGTGTAACCGGGTACTCGTCGGTTAGTAGTCCCGTTTCCACGTGCAGAAAAAATTGTAAGCATTGACACCCCTAGTCCATCCATCCATAATTTATTGTTCCTACCCCACATACAATTTATGTTGGATTCTTTTCATTTTTGTTTTGTGATATGAAGAGGATTTCTATTGATTTTAGTGATGAGAAATGTTTTAGTAAAAAAGTGGGCATATTACCACGCTTTGGAAGCATCTTTGCATCCTTGTTTAAAATGTGCCTAACTTTTGCACAGTACTGTATATGACATGACAATTTAAGACTTGCTCTTCTTTAACAATCATAATGCTCCTAAAATCAAGCTGCACCAAGAGACACATTCTGAAAACATCAAGTGCCACATCTCAGCGTCTCTGCGTTGCTGTCAGCTGCTTCTTGATGAAGTGTCCCACCAGTATCTGAGGACGCTGCTGGAAGTTGTTATGGACATCATGAGAGCTTGAAAGCTGATCACCTTTTAGGCGATCCAGCAGTGTCACACACACCACAGCCGCTGTAGTTCACAAAGAGAGGCACTTATTTGTGAATGTGTTTGTGTATACCTACTAGGACCCAATTATCAGTTTGGATCACAACTGATAGAAAAAACAAATTCCATCTTAGTTGTTTTATAAAATTGTGTAGACACTAATCCCTGGTCTTCACAGAAATACATAAGGTAAAGCTAGATAAAGCAGCAACTGTTAAGGAAATCAAACATTATTCTCTACTCTTTGACTGCCAAAGAAGTCAGAAAGGAGCAAAATGTAATGCATGTACCTTTTACTCTTCCTGTCTTCAAATGAAGTAATCACAACCCCAATTCCAAAAAAGTCAACACCATTAGTTAAATTCAAATAAAAAGATTACCAACAGCGGTAATTTACAGGGTCCAAGCAACACAAAGCCGTTTTAAAGCAGTGAAGAGATGCATTGTATTTTTTTTTTAACTTTTAACAATTTACTATTCATGGCACACAATTATTTATGGTATTGCTTACCCTGCATGTTTTATGTTGGTTGGTCATTGGTAAGCCGGTCATATAGTAGCTGTCACCTGATTGGCAAGTTATTTTATTTTCTATTTAACCTTTATTTAACCAGGATAGTGCCTCTGAGATTAGATTTTTTAAAACAAGAGAGACCTGGCCATGGAGGGCAGCAATACATATAGTCCATGGAAAAACCCACATTTGGGCAAAACAAAGCAAACGGTGCAATGCATTAAGACATGCAAACACAGTTAAAATTAGAGGACACCCACAGACTGAACACCTCCACCAGCAGGTTTTCATCCACTCGTGCTTATAGTCAGCTGCAGAATCTGGACGTCTACCTGGATTGGTCTAGATATTTAACATCATAAAGCCGACCGTCCCCCTACGCAACACCAGCATTACATGATTTTCTGTGGCGTGCCATTAGCCTCTGATCCTTAAATGCAGAATTGCTTTCAAGAGGTTACTTTTAAAGATCGCTGGATTTAATAATCACACCATTTATAAACTGAATAATAAAAACCAATATATAAACCTGTAATTATTAAAAACTGACAAAAATCACTAATGCAACATACTCAGTAATATTGATGGGATGGAAAAAAAAAATAAATTATTCAAATACTTTCTCTGAATTCCAGTAGTCCAATACTTTCTCTTTATCTGTCCTGTGGAAGGACAGATAGATGGAAATGAGGAAGAACGAGTAAGACATTTTGGAAGGTAGTTAATTCTTCACCGGGAGCTTAAAAATTCAGGCCAAATCGACCAGGGTCTGCACGCACGGTGTCAGAAAAAAATATAAAATAAATAATCGTAGGTGTTTGCCATCGTTTCAAATGGACAAATCCCAAATCTTAAGCTCCAATTCCAATTTTTATAAAGTAATTTCCAATTCAAGCAAAGGGTGAATAGTGGCTCGCAAATGTAGCAATGACATGCCAGCATTTTTGAGGGGATACAAATACACTTTCCAGTGCTCCTAAATTAATGTAAATAGGTGCACCAAGGCAAAATTACCTGAAATTTATGAATCTACTATCAGATTTGGCATATCTCATGATTTTCCTGCAGTTAAGCTGTTGAAAATGACGATTTTTACAGAACCAAAATTTTTATTTGATTTTTAGTTGGTCCCCTTGACCAAAGTATGCATAATTAGGGGTTCATATTGCGGCCTAATCCTCAGCAGCTACAGCCCACTGGTCCCTTAAATCCATTCCAATCTTCCGCCTCTAGTTTAGGAGTAACTTGTACCTGAAAATACTTATGATTTAAAAAAAAAAAAAAAAAAAAAAAAAACACCAAAAAATGACTAAATTCAAGGCATGACTCGGTCATGTGGACACGTCAGATAAAATCTGAGAAAATTTGTGAAGCAACTTTAATATTTGGGTAATAAACACAAAAAATGTTTAGGAAACACAACATGAATTAAGAAAAATTCCGGCATTTTTATTTACCATGCTGTGAGGCTTATTTATTGTGTGCTTGAGGCAAGCAACACATTATTCTTAAGCCTGTTTATTTATTATTTTTTTGTCCCGTAGGAAGTGCCTGAGTGTTCGCAATAGAGACGCCGTTCAAATGCCCAGAAGTCCGGCCCGACCGTGTCTCTGGGCCTTGTACCAAATGGTTGCATAGCCCCTTTTCATTCTTTCGCAATACCTGTTTTCATCCCTTTTTATCTCCATTGAAGTGGAAATGAAGCAGTCAAATAAAACAGATGTCTACAGCACCAGTTAATTATTTAAATATACCATAAATAAAATATAGTCTGAAATATAAGCCATTATTTTGAATAAAGCACAAACAACTAGCATTAATGTTAAAGTTTTCAGCCTGGGTGCCACCATCTTTGTTTTCAGAATGTCATGACATCACAAGAATAGTTATTTACGACATTCTATGTTGTTGACATTTGGGTGAATGCAACACTTAAGCCCAATACCCACTGGAGGCGTGAGCGCGTCAGATTTTGACTTTTCGCCACTGCTCAATTTCTGAAGCGTCAACACAATAAAAACGCATTTGTCTTTTAGATCACTTAACTATGTCACCTTGTCACGGTTAGTGGCACACATTTAGCGGCAACCTCACATGCAGTTGTCAACCTGCTTTTTAACCAAGTCGCAGTTTTGAAAGAAAATCCATTATTTTGCAGGCATTTAAGTTATCGAGCGATCTACAGTTTGACAGTACCTAATTCAAGGTACTTTACACTGCTAAGTTAGCTAGCTAGCTAATTTGTTGCTGGGTAAAATGAAGTGAATCTTAATTCACTAGAGGGCTAAATTTAGGAGGAAAATTATGCCTGTATATAACGTATAATGCATAGAAACCTGACCGGTGCACTTTGCAATCACTTAAAATAGGCTTTATCGGTAGGTTTTTTCAAACTTAAATGTTGTCTTGTTTAACATTTTGAGAGTAACACCCATGGCTTGCTTCTCGGTCCGGTTGTCATCTGTTAATATTGATGCAACAGACGCTTCTAGTGGACATTTAAAAAGGTTTGGAGTTTGACGCGATGCTTCATGGCCAGTGGGTTTTGGGCTTTAGCCCCGGTCCCACAGGGGGGCTGAGGCGTTTCAGTGCGGCTAACCATCTTCGGAGCAGTTTAAGCTTGTTCACAGGACTAACATGAAAACGAACTGATTTGCTGCCCTCTTTTACCCAAAAATATTCATTTGAACAGTCAGGGGCAATACAAAATGATCCCCCATGTTTATTTGATAGGTAGCACCCAAGCTAACATTAAGCTAATGTCAAGCTAATGACGAGCTAAAACATCCATAAACCATTCTGATGACATAGCGCCTGCATTTTTAAAACATGGCGGCACCCTACTGGCGAAAGTCGTCATCAACATGTAATTTAACATGTTGAAACTGAGACATTTTACATCTTTATCCTCAAAATGAGCTTACTTCAAATTTTCTGGTAGCAACAGGTCTCAAAAAAGTTGGGACACAGGCAAAAAAAGGGCTGAAAAAACTACTAATATATAAGAGAATCAGCTGAAAGAACATTTAGGAAGTAATTAAGTTAACTGGCATCGGATTTGTAACATGATTGGCTGTAAAAGGAATGTCTTACTGACGGTGAGTCTCTCAGAAGTAAAGATAGCCAGAGACTCTCCAACCTGTGAGGCCTTGTGTAAAAAAATTATGGACTACTTTAAAAACAATGCTCCTCAACGTCAAATTGCAAAGGCTTTGAAGGTCTCATCATCAACAGTGCATAACATCATCAAAAGATTCAGAGAAACTGGGAAAATCTCTTTGCGTTAAGGACAAGGCTGAAGACCTATACTGGATGCCCGTGATCTTCGGGCCCTCAGACGCCACTTCATCACTCACCGGCATTATTCTGTCATAGAAATTACTAAATCGGCCCAGGAATACTTCAAGAAACTACTGTCTGTAAACACAATCCGCAGTGCTATCCTCAGATGCCACCTAATACACTATCATGCAAAAAGGAAGCCATTGTTGAGCATGATCCAGAAGCGCCACCGTGTTCTGTGGGCCGAGGCTCATTTAAAATGGACTGTGGCAAAGTGTCCTGTGGTCAGACGAGTCCAAATTTTACATTCTTGTTGGAAATCATAAGCGTTGTGTCCTCCGGGCTAAAGAGGAGAAAGACCACCCCTCCTGTTATCAGCATTCCGTTCAAAAGCCAGCATCTCTGATGGTATGGAGATGCACTAGTGCATATGGTGTGGGACACTTGCGTGTTTTAAAAAGCACCATGAATGCTGAAAGGTATTTAAAAGTTTTTGAGCAACATATGCTCCCCTCCAGAAGACATCTATTCCAGGGAAGACCTTGTGTATTTCAGCAGGACAATAGAAAACCACATACTGCAGCTATTACAACAGCATGGCTTCGTAGTAGAAGAGTCCATGTGCTGAACTGGCCTGCCTGCAGTCCTGATTTTTCACCGATTTAGAACATTTGGCAGATAATTAAACGAAAAGTCTGTCAAAGGAGACCAAACACTCTACAGCAGCTAGAAGCCTGTATTAAACAAGAGTGGGATCAAATTCCAGGGGCTAAACTCAAGAAACTTGTCTCCGCAATGCCCTGACGCCTCAGGGGATTGACGTAGGGGATGCTACACCATGGTAAAGATGCTCATGTCCCAACTTTTTTGAGACCTGTAGCAGCCATCAAATTTGAAATGAGCTCATTTTATGGATAAAATTGTAAAGGTTTTCAGTTTCAACATTTATCATGTTATCTCTGTTCTATTGTGAATAAAATACTGGCTGGTGTGATTTGAAAGTCGTTGCATTTTGATTTTATTCACAATTTACACTTTGGGGATTGGGGTTGTACCTGAATTCCAGGTTTAATGAAAAGCCATCAATTTCCAAAAACAAGTAGATCAGAGGGATCTAATAGCTGCCACCTGGCCTAGCATCCGTCACGTGGCCTAGTGTCCATGACTGGTGGTTTCTTGTACAAGTGTGACCTCGAAATTGGCAAATGATCTTGAAAACCAATAGGGAACCCTTCCTCTGTACCAAGAAGCTTGTTGTAAGATTTAATAGCCATCCATCAAGTTAAACTCAAGTTACGGTGCGAAAACTGTGAAATCGGGGCAAAATCGACACTTTTTTGACCGGTGAGACCTTGGGATTCAACAGATGATCTTGAAAATCAATAGGGAACCCCTCCTCTATACCAAGAAGCTCGCTCTAAGATTTCATAGCAATTCATTGAATTAAACTTGAGTTACGGTGCGAAAACCGTCAAATCGGGCAAAATTGAAACTTTTTTACCTGTGTGACCTTGGGATTTGATGGATGACCTTGAAAAAGAATAAGGAACAGCTCCTGTGTCTAGAAGCTATTTCCAAAATTTCATAGCGATCCATGAATTCTAACTGGAGTTACAGCGCGAAAACCCGCAAACAAGGTCGTGACCTCTGTGAACTTGACCTTTGACCTCAAACTTGTGCATGGACATCACTTTGGTGAAGGTCAATAACTCCTGAAAATTTCACGATGATACAACGAGAGGAACATGGTGAAAAAGGTGTCACAGACGGACAGACAGATGGACAGACAGACAGACGGAAGCGTTCAAAGAGCTGCTTGGTCGAAGCTAATAAAAAAAGCAACCAAAAAATGGCCACAGTTTTCATTGCTTCATTTCCACTTTATAACTGCATGGTGGAATTCTGCCATTATGACATCACGGAACGCTGGCCCACTCTAGTGGCAGAACTCCACTACGAATTTTTAATGGATATTTTCGCAAGCACACTCTCGAGGTTCGTCCGGATGAAAGAGGTTACCATGCCTTTGTCAACATCAGCCTCTTGTCCCACAGTTGTAAATGGTTAAGTTACACCTAACATTCAGGTGTCAGACCCCATTATATCAGTAGAGGCCATGCCCACAAATTTTGTTGGCTGACTGTGGCCACGATTAAACATAACCACTGAATTTAAACTGGGTTTTAAGCCCTTGGTCTGAAGATTCTATGCAACAGATTTTCAGTGAATTGTTCACACCATCTAGGAACTATATTTTAAAGGTTTGGAACAGCAGAAAATCCAATATCAGGCATTATTTTGGTCAAAGAGGCTTTTTTATTCAACCAGCATCAGAGAATTGGGCTGAAAAATAATTTTAATTCCAACCTTAATGGTTCAAGAGTTACAGCCCAAACTGTGCTGTGGCTCTTTATAGTGCAACCATCTGTCCAATCAGACTATTTTTTTTTTTTTTTATTTAATCCGAGTACAAGGTGAACATAGGAATGTATTCACCAAATTTGTTTCCTCTAGCTTTTTACTGTGAAAACACTTTTAGGGAATAACAAGTTGACATGGTCTACGACATCCCCGGCCAATCGTGCGCTTCTTATTTTATAACTCAATCAAGGCCTTTATGGTCTGAAGCAACACACCAAATTTGGTTACTGTATCTGTAGTAGTTTCTGAGTAAAGCTGTCCCCTTTATCTCGGACGGATGGACGGAAGGACGGACAGACGGACGGACGGAGGTCAAACCTATATCCCCCTCCCACTTCATGTTGGCGGGGGATAATAATAATAATAATAATAATAATAATAATAATAATAGCACTTCGTGTTTGAACTGCGAACGAAAGCATCTGCCATTTTGAAACTACTGCACCAGTTTTTGATGCTTTAACTTGTGAATTCAATTGTCTATCGAAAATATACACTTATTTCAGGTTTTATGACAGCAACAGACTCCATAAAAATGTTGGTGCAGAGGTAATTAGGGATGAGTTAGAGGATATCATGAGTGAATAGCACATTTGCGAGGGACCATTAATTCATGAATATGTGCACAAATTTTGAAGAAGCACATGCTCTCATTTAGATGTCATCCTTTTCCGGGACATACCTACATTTTCCAGTAAATCAACCCCAAACAACAATCTGAATATCAACCCCAAACAACAATCTGAATTAAATAGAAGTGCATGGCTCCATAAGTTGAAAGTAAAGGTTCTAGATGGGTCTGCCTGCACTCCTGATCGGTCTCCAATTGAGACTATATTGCACATTTTCGAGCAAAATACGTATATGGCAATGAAGGACCCATACAATGGAAATACGGAAAACCTGCATTACAGAGGAATGAGGGGAAATTCCACTTACAGCACTCGACCATCTGGAGTCTTCAATACTCAAATTCTTAACGTTATTAAGAGACATGGTGATGTTACAGTTTTGAAAGGTCAACAACCAAAATTTTTGGCCCCTATTTCAGTCATCACATTGCATATAAGCAATTAAATTCACCTTAGAACACCTAATAATGCATCCATCCACAGATTTAAATATAATAGAGGGTGAATGGACTTTAAAAATCCATCCTTTTCAATTTTGTTACAATTTTCATTGATGTGTCAACTTTTTCCGAACTGGGGTTGTAAAAAAACTGGTCCAATGAAAAATGACATCACCTGCTCAAGTATTTGGTTTGGGCACAATATCTTACCATACCTCTGAGACCACTGAGTTTGCACATAGCTGCAAACACAGACGATTCCATCTCAATATTCCGGATTCCTGCAGCATATGCCTCTGACAAATAATTTTGCTTGTCTTCTTCAGTGTAGGAACAGAAAGCGCCATCCAGACGGGCTTGACCTACAGAACAACACTTCATCAGTCTATCCATTGGAGATTTTGCACAAAATGATGCAACTCTTGGCACTGCCTGGCCAAAAAAAAAAAAAAAAGATTTTCAGATGGGTTTACATTGGGAATGCACAATTCACTTTTTTCAGTTCCAATCCAATTCCGAGACCTGAATTTTGATATCTGCCGATACCCATATTGTTCCAGTATCAGACCTAATTTTTCTTTTAATATTTTTTTTGTTGTTGTTGGCATTAAGTGTCAGTTTACATGAGACTATAGTGACCCATAAAGCACTTCTTATTCACAAGAGCGAAAATATACAAAAATTGTATTACGCATTTATTTTTACAGCAGGTTAACATGATACCAACACGTGCACAACATACACATACAATAGTTTGTATCAACAACACATACATAGTTTTTGATACAAACAACTCATTCCTATGGTTGAAAATGAATATTTGAAATTTAAGAGCAAGAACTCAAAATCCATATTAGAGATAAGAACTTTTGTGAGTCAATTTGGGAAACTTACTAATTGGCCTCATGTATACAAGTTGTGGTACTGATTCTCGGTAATCAGAGGCCTATTGTACCAAAGAACCAATCCTGCAAAATTCATGATGGTTCAAACGTTATGGCTCATTGAAGTTGGAATATTGTATTGTAACACTCATTTTTACAAAAAATTGGGGGCCATGTCTGTTTTTTGACTTCTCAATATCTCAAAAACTAATTAAGACATGGGTCTAAAATTTTACACATAATATGCTGGATACAAAAACATTATGTTCCCGACATCTGAAGTAAATTAGAGGTTGTCAGTCAGGATGCCTCTAATGAATTACTAGAATTAGCGCTACTACTAGAATAGAATTACCCTACTGTGTTTCAAGAGAGGCAAACTATTGGCCAATATCAAGCATCAAATGGAATGGAAAGGAGAATGTTGAAATCTTCATAGTAGGGTTAAGAACTGTCCAACACATTACTAAAACTAGAAAGGATAGTGGTGAACTGTAAACTTCGTGAAGAAATAAGTCAGAAAAAAATGATGAATGATCGTGAATGGAGATCACCAAAATGAGTGGTGAAGTCTCATCGTAAAAATTCTACAGTAGGACTCATAACTTTGTTGAATTGTGAGAGTACGATCATTTACAAACACACAACGTGACAAGACCTTGCAGAATTGGGACTAAACAGCTACATGGCCACAAGAAAGCCTCTTCTGAGGTTAACTGGGGGGAAAAATTGCTTCAAAAAAGATTAGACTGTGAAGCAATGGAAAAAGGTCATATAGTCTGATAACTCCAGATCTACCCCATTCCAGCACATGGGTTTTTCAAGGAAACAAAGGTAACTCATGAAGCGATGCACCAATGAGGCATAGTACCCACTGTACAGTTATGATCTGGAGTTGCAGCAGTTGGTCAAGTCTTTGCTCAGCAATGTTAAGCAGCAACAAGAGCCATCTGGCAATGGCGGATCCCCCCGGCTATAGGTTGTGTAACCTACAGGTTGTGTGGACAGACGAGAGAAGCTCCATACCAAATTTGGTGTTTGTAAGTGGTATAGTTTTTGAGTTCTGGTCCAGAAACGATTTTATTACAGACGGACGGATGGACGGACACACTGAACTCTATATCCCCCCGCATTATATGCCGGTGGGATAATAATAAAATGAAGTCAGCAGACCACGTCAATATATCAAATGACCAGATTATTCCATCAGTGAATTTTTTTTTTTTTTTTTTTTTTTTAAATTTGGCATCTCCAATCCCACCCGAATTTGGAATGCCCAATTGGGGAACTATGTACAAAGCTTGCTCGTATGCGACCCCTTGCTGCCAACTCAGGATAGTGAAGACAGTTCACGGCTCTCCTCCGAAGCACGTGCCTGTCAGCCACTGATTCTTGTACACTCGCTGGTTGAATCTTCGCAAGTTCAGAGCGAGGGCGGAGGATACCCGGACATGAACCAAGCCGGATTCTTCCTGACGAGCGCCCGTCCGGCCAACAGGAGGCGCTGGAGCAACGAACAATGCTGTTATCCAATGCCCAAATCCGGCAGTCCCTTCCCAATTTGTAACCCTGTAGCGCGATAGCCAATTGTGCGCTACACTGAAAAAGCTGCCGACCCCTGCCGGTGGGTACGCCGAGGATCGAACCCGCGACGTGGTGATCACCTCTGCACTGCAGCGCAGTGCCTTAACCGTGTGAGCCACCCGGCAGCCCCATCAGTGAATTTTTTAAGCACTGACAGCACAGGCACATTTCAGGATGACAATGCCAAAATTCATCAGGCTCAAGTTGCAAAAGCGAGGTTAAGCCAGCATTAGTGCTGAAACGGTAGTGATTTTTAGTATTCGAATAACCGTTTGCTATATTCTAACAGTATTTGGTTAATCAGCGAAATTTCCGAGTCACTGGCTGTGTTTACATGGGTCCAAAAATCTTACTTATAATCGAATTGACAGGTTAGTCAGATTCAAAATGTCACATGTAACCACCTTAGCCGATCCGATTCACCCGGATCGGTTTAAATTTTCGATCGGATTGAAAGAGGAAGTCTACGCCAATTGATAATCAGCTTGATGCTGCACATGAAGGGCTGAACAGAGTGGATTCGGTTGATGGAATGGATTATTCATTCTGCGCATGCGCTCCCTAGTACGTAGAATCACGTATTGACGTTAGTGGGACCTTTAGCGCTTGTCAAAGAAACTATTCAGTTGCAGCTGGGGCCATGTATACAGATCGAATCAGATTCATTTCATCTGTTTGATTTCAATCAGATTAAGGAAAACAATCCATGTAAACGCAGCCAGTGATTTGAAGTTTACACTGCGCTTTCTTACCATCATCAACCTGATTGAACTGTTTCCACACGTCGGATCGCCATTTGTCCACCATGAAGAGTGACTGAAAATTAGCACCGAGCAGACGACAAGATATTGCGTGCTGTAGCGTACCAGTCCAGCTACATATTTCATGATGGAAAAAAAAAATCCTTCCCTCATTGTGTTTTGATTTTTTTGTTTTGGTAAAACACTAACCTAGATAATAGTAATAATAATACTGAAATTAACGGGGTATGGTTTTTTTCTCTCTCTCTAATGAGCTGATGCTTACCTGTAAGTTAACCTGATACTCAGCAGACGACCTGGATCCGACCCAAATAGCGTTGCACGATAATTGAAATGAACGGTTAAACGAATTGGAATGCAACCCATCATGACATAACATAGTAACAGCGTATATCATTGGAAAGCTGAGTCTTGGGAATCCTCATAAACCTAGGTTACAGTGAAATAACATGTTTTGTTCGCTAAAACGGTCAAATTATGTCACTGTGTCACGTTTCAAAACACCCCCCGAAACTCCCCCTTGAGTTGCGTAATCTTACCTTTAAACCGGTGTTTACATTCGAAGCCTGTAACCAACCCTGGCATGCTTGGTCTTGAAATGTCCGTAAGAACCCAACAAATTCGAATATCCACCGTGTTTTGCTGATATTACGTATAGTAGATGCATTATCCAACTCAAACAAAACAGTTTCGTTAAAAAAAAAAAAACGGCAAACGCGAACTTTTCTCCGGTAAAAAAAATAACACATTTTGAATAGTTCTGCGTTATTTTCAGTGGAATGACACAGCTCGCCATGTTTGTTAGATTCTCAAGATTACGTAGACATAGTAGCGGTCCGTCGGCAGAAACACTGGACCAGCAATAACCTCGCCTTTCACTACTTAATAACCTACACCTCTCGCAGTTTACCTCTCCCAATTAGCAATAGTTGCTCAGACTGATAGGTAGAACCGACGAGAGTCAAATTTATTTCTGAAAGCCTGGTTATACATTGCCCTACGGAATTATAAGGAGTTTTCTTCCGCACATCCATTACTACGAAAAATATATATAAAATAATATAATTTCTGCGCTCATGTAGCATGTGAAACCAGATTTGCGTAAATCAGTTTGTGAGGCTCATTGAGCAATAAGCCATTAGAATCCATTCTATTGTCTGAATGTAGTGACAGCTTAAGTGCGTAGTTAGGTAAGATGCACATCTGAGTGATGCCGAAAATAATTGCTGCGAAGTCCGCAAATGTTTGATTTACTTGCAGATTTTCATCCTTGCAGAGTCAAATCAATAATATCAACATAGCCAATACGCAATCACTTTGTAATCAGTATTTCTTGATCATTACGTGTCATGCATTGGTGGTGGTTGTTCAGTTAATAAATTGTTTGATTGTTAATCAGGCAAACTTGATCGCAAACAGTTCTAGAGCTATTATGCAAGAAAGGGTGATGTTACTGAAGGCCTTCCTGACATCTGACAGCACACCACTGCGTAGACACCATATGCATGTCTGTAGGACCTATCGGTGTCAAGTTACAAGTCTTGAAAGCGAGTGAGTCTTACAAGCATGAAATCGCACTAACATGCTTTGATTGAAGGTTGCTCCGTCATATCACAAGCTACGAAGATGGGCCCAAGATGTCCTAGTAGCCAATGAGGAGGCCTTTCCAACAACGTATAGCCCTTCCCCTCACTGTCTCGGGAAACCAGGCAAATTGAGTGCACATTTCTCGCAGGACGCCCATGCGTTAAGAAGCTCTGTTAAAGCGGTCTTGCGCCTCCCCAAAACTTTCGTATTTTGGTCAAAAATGCCTAAACGACAAGGAAAAACAAACCTCGCGAAGGAAGAAGGGGCAAAGGAAGAGGAAAAGAGAGAAAGTGATATTGAGGAAGAAATAAAAGAAATCGAAATAAGTGAAATCTCTGAGGGTTACATTAATTTCCTGGAAGGGAGGAACCCCGGTTTTGAATGGTGCGTAGCCGAATCATTATGTCTATATAAACGAAACGATACTTTGCTTATTTTTATCCTAACATAATTACAATACATAATGAGGATTTTCCAATGATGTGTATCATGTATTAATGTGTAGAATGAATTGAGTTGCCAGGGGAAGCCCTTACGAAAATGAACTAAAGAGTTACTATAGTATACTATAAGAATTGTATAGTGTTCTAAAGTGTGGTTATGGCGTTCTATAGTTCATTTCACCAGCTATGGTATTACAATTGTTTTTTTCAAAATAACTCAAAAAGTTATGGACAGATTTTGATGAAATTTTCAGAGAAGGTGGGTATTAAGTCAAGGAACAGGTGATTAAATTTTGGCATATCTAGGCCAAAGTGCTGCTGAGATATACGCCAAAGTTCAAGATTTCAAGTCTTTCCAATGGGCCGGAGTTCCAATCGCCGTGCTTTTGGGTTTTGCTGCCCCTTGGCGGAGGTCTGAGCACTCTGAGTGCTTTTCTAGTTTTATTAGCTATGGTAGCTCTACGATATTTCAATAATAATACTAAAATCACGATAGTGCAGTCCCAAAAACCATTCAATTACAACAGTGATACCATAGTTTTTGGTGGTAAATTTTATGGTATTCCAATAGTGTTTTTTTGTAAAGGAGAGTAGAAAGGTGAGAGTGCAGGGGGAGGGGATCCACTTTTACAATTACACATTTGCACTTCATCACTTTGTCTGTCCTTTTTTCTATAGAAAATTGTGGGTGCAGTGGCAAAAATAGTTTTAAGTGAAATAAGGCCTCTAATACCATGACACAACTTTTACTAACTAATCCAGATATGGGTAAGAAACTACAGATGGTTATCTTTCCTGTTTCTAGACCAAGGGGTTCATGTACAATCAAGCTTTATTTAGAGCTTTATTTAGAGTATCCAAAGGTCCTTTCGGAGTCTCCAAATGGACTCTGTGCATAACGAATAAGTATTCCCACACAAAAATGGCTCTCTAAGGGTCATAGTTCATTGTATAGTCATTTCCTTTGACACTTAGCTTCAAAAGACCTAGGAGTGGGCCAGAGTTATGTTTCCATGGGGAAATAAGTGACCTAGAGGGCTGTAATAGGGTCATTTCGAGAGATGCAAAAATCCGCATGGAAGAAAAAACAGAATTCTACCCTCTGTTCCTCTTTGACAGTAAATCTCAGAGTTATTTTGACAATTCTTAGAAATTCTACAAGGTCTCGGGTTTCAAAGGAGGTCAAGCATTTGATGATAGGCCAAAGTATGTGGACACAGTGACCATATAAATAGACGGTGTTCCATTTAGAGAAAAAACAAAAATATAGAGGGTTTGGGTAAAGGGACAGGTCGGGGAAAGATAGGCTGCTCTGTGTAAGTGCGTAGTGCTGGGTGTGATTGGGGAGCGCAATAAGTTGCGAGGCGCGAGTAGGCCTATTCAAATAAGCAGACATGACCGGAAACTGGCGAGTTAAAAAAAAAAAAAAAAAAAAAAAAAGGCCAACTGGGCTTCTAGTTCAAAAGAAGAAACAAAATCCTTTGATAATCCATTGGAATCCGCCTGGGAAGGATTTTTTAACACGTAAAAGACTCCGTTATTTGGTCCTGAAGAAGAAATCCTTCTGCCTTGGGGAAACAGGATCGGTACATCTTTCACAGTTTGGAGAGTATACTTTTCAGCGGACTGAGTGAATGAGGACTGCGATAGGGACTGTAGAACCCCAAGATTTCATTTTAAAACAAGCTTTTCGCATCCCCATAAATCCCCATAAAAACTTGCTTTCCCATCTCCATAAATTCACGAACTATCTGCATCAAGATTGAAATCCAAAACGAAATATTAACTGCCTTACCCTGCCTTAATTTGTTACATTTCGTTTCATTGCTGTATTCACTCTTTTTTGAACTCTGTAATATGGATGTTTAAGCATTGGGGTTGATTTGTTTTTGTTAATCTTCAGTTGCATTATTGCATAAGTTTCTTGCTAACATTGTTGCGTCTTATTTTCTGTTTGAATTGCGTGACCGAAAGTGATTTGCTACTTGCGTAAAGATTTTGCCATTTGTTTTTTAGAGCTTTGTGCTCATTGTTATCCATTCTTTCATACCACTAGTTAGGAAAAAGACGCGCAGTTTAATTGCTTACTGTTTTTTTCTGTTTCTCTATTTTTATTTTAGAAAGCAAGATAAGATCTGGTTATTTCCGAATGTATGCTTGATCTTTCAAATATATAGACTATTGCGTTTATGCAAATAAAAAAAAAATCTAATCCCGAACAAACTTATTCTTGAGTTTAGCGGTTTTATCTGCGCAACAGCGCGCTGCTCATCACGTGCTTAAAATAGGTTAGGGGCCGTAGAATTGATCTATATAGATCAGTGGGCTGTATCGAATATTCAAATAGTAATTTACTATCCGATTACCCAGAATCAAATGAACGGATACGGTTAACCGGTTAACCATTTCAGCACTAGCAAGTATGCAGAATCATTTTCACACATGAATTGGCCACTACATAGTCCTGACCTTGGCCAAATAAAAGTCTTCAGGATGTACTGGAGAAGGCTTTGCAGGGTGGTTTGACTGCCCCATCGTCAATGCAAAATCTCGGACAACAATTGAGTGCCTTTTTCTAAGATAAGCCCAAGGGTTTCGACTAACCATCTTCAAATCTCTTCATACTTTATAATTATTGAGTTTGGAGCTGGGAATAGGGAAATCAGTCATGCCCTTAGTAATTAACTCCTCCCCTGCTGAGTAGGTCACGCCCACTCTTCTGTGCCGTATTGAGGGGTAACAAATTTAACTGCTCCAAATTTCAACCTACATGGAGGCCCCAAGTTTTGATCAATTATTCTTGAAACTAGGTGGACTGCAACTTGAAGTGAGCTAAATGGAGCTAAAATGGCCTTTCAAGGATTATTGGAGAAGTATGAAATGGAACGTTGCTTGAGAGATGCATGTACATGTACATAATTTACACAATTAGCAAGTACACACATACTGATTAAATACTCAAATATGACAAATATAAGGGTTAATATCTGCATGGAATGAAAATCTCCCAAGCCTTTTATTGCCAAAATTGAAAGTTTATTTGTGGATGAAGCAGATTCTGGTGAAGGCCCACCTGGGGGACCATGTAGGTTTCATTTACCCCACTTTTGGTCCCTTATTCTCCCTCCTGCACAAAGGTCGCAAAACTTTTATTGCTTATTGATGTTTGGCATGCAAAGATTTGAAAACAGTTGTAATTTGTTTGGGACCTTTCTGTACAGCGCCATTCATAATAGATGTGTTCTTTAGCTTCTAATAAATTCAGTTTTTCTCTAAATAATATAGGACCACAATGAAAAAAGAGGAAAATCCAACCTTTAATTCAAGTGTATTTATTCAGTTGGAAAAAAATCCCACATTAAGAAATAATTCTTTTACATTAAATCATGTGTGCCACAATTATTAGCACCCCTGATGCTAATACTTTGTACAACCCCCTTTTGCCAACAAAACAGCACCTTATCTTAATAGTTGTTTGACAAGATGGGAGAGTACAAAAAGAGGGATCTTCCACCATTCCTCTTTGCACAATCTCTCTAAATCATCCAGCGACCTGGGTCCTCTCCTCTTCAGCTCACTCCACAGGTTTTCAATGGGGTTGAGGTCTGGGGACTGAGATGGCCATGGGAGGAGCTTGATTCTGTGTCTGGTGAACCATTTCTGCGTAGATTTGGCCACATGTTTAGGGTCATTATCTTGCTGAAAGACCCGGTAACGACCCATCCTCAGCTTTTGGGCAGAGGCCACAGAATTTTGATTAAAATGTCTTGTGTTATGGCCCCAATTTGTTATGACCAATCGGACAGCAAGGGATGACAGACAAAATTCTAAAACTTAAACAGTTTTTTTAAACAGCTATTTTCTTGTACCCATTGCCTGACTTGTGAAGGTCGAGACACATCTGCCTTACTTGAATGGTGCGTTCCTTTGTCTTTCCCATGTTGAAGAGTGGATGAGAGAAATGGCCTCTGTGTCACGTCATATTTATACCCCAGGGAAATAGGAAGTGATGATTTACTAATTAAATGTTCCTAGATACTCTTATCAACTTTGTAAAGTACTGTAGAAATGACAGAAATACTTCAATTACATTTAATTCCTAGGAATTTTTAGGGGTGCCAATAATTGTGGAACAGGTGATTTTATGAAAAATATTTTTTTCTGAGTGAGGAATTTATTTCTCCCTTAAAATTCACTTGAGTTGAAGGTTACATTTTTCTACAATTCTCAGTGTGAGAGTATGCTTCTACAATAAGAATTGAATTTATTTTAAGGCTTTTAACACATCTTAACCAGGGGTGCCAATAATTATTGAGGGCGCTGTAGGTTGGAACTAGGACCCAATATCCATGTGTCAGAAATGGCATTGCTTATGACTTCAGGTGGCGCTAGCATCAACCAACACAGAGGTCCCAGGATATTTGGGCTGGGCCGCGAATAGCGGCCAGGCCCCTTTAAAGGCGAATGTTGCTGAGTGAGTGACTGCCTGAGTGATCAAGTTTAACGACTGGTTGGCCGGCGGGGAAGAAGTTCAGCGATTGTTCAGCTGGCGGGGAAGAACTTCAATGATTGGTTGGCCGACGGCTGGCTGGCTGGCTGATGGCACGCTGGCTGGCCGGCCTGGCGTTGACATCATTCGCATTTTTTTTTTCTTTTTTCTTTTAATAAATTTGGCATCTCCAATCCCACCTGAATCTGGAATGCCCAATTGGGGAACTATGTACAAAGCTTGCTCGTATGCGACCCCTTGCTGCCAACTCAGGATATTGAGACAGTTCACGACTCTCCTCCGAAGCACGTGCCCGTCTGCCACTGATTCTTATACACTCATTGGTTGAATCTTCGCAAGTTCAGAACTAGGGCGGAGGATACCCGGACATGAACCAACCCGGTGTCCTCCTGACGAGCGCCCGTCTGGCCAACAGGAGGCGCTGGTGCAAAGAACAAAGCTGATATACCTGTATATTATATACCCAAATCCGGCAGTCCCTTCCCAATTTGAAACCCTGTCGCGCGATAGCCAATTGTGCGCTACTCTGAAAAGGCTGCCGACCCCTGCCAGTGAGTACGCCGGGGCTCGAACTCGCGACGTGGTGATCATCTCTGTATTGCAGAGCAGCGCCTTATCCGTGTGAGCCACCCGGCAGCAACATCATTCGTATTTAATATATTTCCGTGTACAAGGGCGCCCCTCCCTTTACAGCACTTCCCGGTGGCGGTGGCAGACTTACAGCATTCTCAATGTAACAGTAACTTTAAACAGAAAAATGAAGACAGAAAAATAAAAACATGAATTGGGTTAAAACTGTTTTGAACAATCTACGTCAAAACCTTTTTTTAAAAAATCTGGGTTAAATTTTTTTCACATCTTTAATTATGTACTGAGGGAACGCTTTCTCAAAGAAGCGGAAGGCGCTGGCACAAAAGCAGTGGGAAACGAAAATGGCGAACGACAGCAAGCAGAGAGGGATATGTTTTTCCCCTCCAAACAATACTTAAAAGAAAACTAAAGTAACTGATGCAAACACTTACGTTACTTGTGGACGCAAGGAAAGTGATGAAAATAACATTACACATGATAGAATTAAGCAAAAATACTGTCACCGCAATAGCTTGCTCCGAGCACCACTTGTTGCTCAGGTGAAGAGCATCAGCAGTGGATCAGTAACTTAAGCGCTGCCCTGCACTCAGGATCCTTCCAACCAAGCATTGAATTTCCTATAAGAAAATTTGGCACGGTGTGGTTTGACAGATCCTTTCAATTAGGTTTGTTTAAAAAATGGCAAAATTTGCACTGTGTTAAGGAAACCGATAGTATTCTTTGATTTATCTACACAACTATGATGACAGTTTGTAACAGGGGGATTGAGCGTCTGGCAAAAGGCAAAAGAAAAACTTGGTCAGCATAAGTTGTCAGGCCTGCACTCTGATTCATTACATGTGTTCGCTATGATTTAAAGGTGACCTAATATGATATTTTTCCAAGTTTATATTTTGGTCTTTCACTTCCCTAGAGTACTCCTGATCGCGCATAGTAAAAAAAGGGTCCTTATTTCGCTCATACTGCCATCCTCAAAAAACCCCATTTGTAGTCCATAGTGGTCTCTGCTTGAAACATCTCATTGGGGTGGCTGTTCTGCTATGGCCCCCAATCCCCGTGTGCCCACTTTCTGCTGACTGGCCAGCTCAGTGGAGGGCGGATCTATGCAGGCCGAGGCAGCAGAACGCAGTTTTCCTGGTCCGGCTCCAGAGTGAAACTGACGCGCCTCCCGAAAGGAAACGACGGGCATATTCTGCAATCTAATGCAGTACATGGGTATAGACCTAATGAAATTAACTTGTTCTAATAAACGCAATGGCCAAAGTGGAGGACGCAGTGCGAAAGTCTGGCAGCTCAAACACGAATTCGCTATCAGCTACAGTTTTCTACGGTAACAGTTTGTGGGTACAGCAGTACAGCTAGGATGCAGCTAGAATCCACCCCATATAGACACATTTGTAGAATGGGTCAACATGCCCAAGTGTTGACCGAAGACCCTAGAAATCCGGTGGGTCTGAGTTTAGAGGGAAACATGGACAGTGAGGAGCAGCTAAAAGTGGACTGCTTCAGTGTGTATGAGGACCTGCTGGTTCGTGTGCATAGCTGTGGTGTGTTGTTAGCGAGGAGAAACAAACAGCTTCCGCGCTGGTATATGGCGGAGGGGCGAAAACTCCAAGCTAAACGGCCTTTTCAGAAATTGCCCGTGGTAATGGTTTACTTATTGCTTCGGAATGACCAGCTTTTCCTTGCGGAAAGTGGGCGCATTATGGATATCGTGCGAGAGCTAGACAGAGCTTTGGTTATGCCATGAACAAAATACAGCTTTTACAGACCGTAAGTTCCGTCTGCGTGATCCGTTACTTATGTGGAGCTAGCGAATCGATCACTTTTACAGGAAATAATTTAATATTCAATCGATGGCAATGCAGAGAAATCGTTTGTTATACCGGACACTTTAAAGCCTGTGCACTATTGCTGACCTCAGTCATGGATAAGTAAAGCGATCGTTTCATAAGCACCCAAAAACGGACCCCAAGCTCTGCAAAATCTACATCTGGTCTAACTGCAGCCCAACTCGGCAGACACATACAGCGCCTCTCTGTTAAGCTTCAACTGTAGTGGCAACAATCAGGCAACATTATGATGAAACTGTCACATTGATGCTTATCAAATTAACACAAGCATACCGATCATTATTGCCGCATACAAGTTAACCAGAAGCATTTTTAATTTGCAGAGCACGCAAACTAACATGCAGTAGCTGATAAGCGGTCATGACTTGAATGTAATCTGTCACGCAAAAAATTTGTTTCGCCTCCGGTGTGAAAGCGGCTTGACCTGCCCATAATATGTATTCGCGTCTTTGCGTTGACTTTGATTGTAGGCTAATCTGTCCAGTGAAAAATTTGCTTTGTGTCTGATGTGAAAGCAGCTTTATGGATAGTACGCGACAGCTAGAGAGAGCTCGGTTATGTTATGAACATAATACAGGTCTTGCAGACTGTAACTTCCGTTAGCGCAGACTAGGTGCTTTCGTGGAGCTAGCGAATTGATCACTTCTACAGGAAAGAATTACCTATTTAATCTCCGCCTTTTTCAGATTTTTATTAGCTACAAAAAATTCTAAAGGGGGATAAAATTATGTCAAGGTTGTGCAGAGAAATTTTGTAAACCGGCAGAGCTTCTGTGTTTCGCATTGCTTTCATGGTAGCTGCAGAGAGCTTGCTCAGACATTTGTGAAGTATCCGGCTGATCCCGGTCATGGATAAGTGAAGCAATCACTAACTGTAGTGGCTACAATCGGGCAACGTTATGATGAAACTGCCACACTGATGCTTACCGAAGTAACACAAGCATACCGATCGGAATTACTGCTAATAAGTTAACCAGGAGCATTTTTAATTAGCACGACACGCAAACTATCATGCAGTAGCTGGTAATCAAGGGGTCATAACCACAGACACAAACCCTTGCAGTACAGGATTTACAGACAGCAAGTTCTGATACTGTGAATAGTTGTACCAAGCATCCAAATTACAAACAAGTATTAAAATTTAGCTTCAAATGAGGTTTATGTTCACACACCTTCTGTAGAATTTCCCCTGATATCACTCTTGCATATTTAGGACACAAACACCAGCAACAGCAACTTGGCTAAGTTAGCCTCTGCGCTACAGCCACAATCAACTGGCTATAACGCCAGGTATGCTTATGCAGCAAAAGCAACTTACAGCTTCTGTGTCTGTGAGTCACGGACAGTCGCGACCGATACAGACTTTATCTTCAGACATTTTACAAAGCCTGCGTTAGAGGCCAGTTGT
Organism: Gymnothorax reevesii; assembly: GCA_029721435.1. Lineage (NCBI taxonomy): Eukaryota > Metazoa > Chordata > Actinopteri > Anguilliformes > Muraenidae > Gymnothorax > Gymnothorax reevesii. The sequence continues at coordinate 44,489,856 of CM056573.1, forward strand.
TAGTGCTAACTATCGCTAGCGGTCCTGCAAGCCACCCGTAACACGTCAGCTTCACTTACAATATTTGCTTTTATATGGTTACTTACAGCTTGTGGCTCCGAGCGCTTGATCGATGCAACTGCTCCAGGTTTGAGAAGCAGCTGAAACGCTTATCCTGTGTCAAATTATCCTTTTTTGACAAAGCTGGTTTTGGTGAAATGCTGAGCACAAACAGCTAACGTACCCTTTGGCCGTGGCTGTTTGCTGCCCGCAAACAAAAAAAGCTACTCACTGATTTCTGGTGGCATTGTCTTTTGGAAGAGAAATATTTGTTTTTCTTCGCGTCCAAAAGTAAACGGACAAGTAGCTTTGGGAGAGATACTGACAAAATTGCACCTCAAATGATCTGCAGTTCTTCTTTTGTATTTCCAAAAGTGTAGATGCCACTAAGGCATAGTATGATCTGCCATTGTTCGTGGCCTGCTAGAATAGTTTCCGGTGTGGGCAGGCTCAGCGCAGTAGTTAGCTCTGGCTAGGTCAGTACTAATTGGACGGCACAACCGGATGTCAGGTTTTGCCCAGGTTTCGTGAAGATCTCGGGAGGAGCTGTTCAGAGTGGAAATCACGCTCACGAAATCACGTTCTTGGATTACGGCAAAATCCCTGTATTTTATGTTTAGAAACTTTTCAGAGATTGCATCGACAACCAACATTATAACATTACTAATATGCATTAAAAGAAGGATCAACATGTTAGGTCCCCTTTAAGTAACTAATCAGCACTATGCTGTCGGAGTTTGCAGCTAGGAGATCAACATACTGCTCGGACAGTGTTTATTTAAATTTATAAAATTTATAAAGTTTATAAGTTTCATAAATTTTAATATTTACATTTACTAAAAAAAAAAATTTATCCATAAAATTTACTCAGATCATCTGAATTTCTGGGCCATGAAGGAATACCACTCAAAGGGCACAGTCATGGATACAAGTATTTGATCGGCTTACGTTTGAGAGAATGCACTCATTACCGAAAGATTGAGAATGGCTTTCACGTATAGGGTACCTGAAGTAAAAAGATGAAAATGAAATTAAATCACCGGTTTTGGAGCATTTAAAGAATGCTGATGATAAGTCCAAAGGGAACGATTATCAGACTGTCATTATTTTATGCCTTTTATGGGATTAGCCTGCTGCCTGGATGTTTATGTTGGCGAAAGTGACAAGTTACATTCATTAAAGATAATTGACCAAATTAAAAAAAGTAAGCCATATATAATGCGATGAATCACTTTATTTGAATTTAGGATTTTGTCCGAGGATTATTTGTATATTTTTGGGACTGCAGACCTTGAATAGCTCATAAAACGGCACATGATGGCTAAGCTTACGAAGTCACATCCTTCTGCGCCGATATTTCATAGTATGCGACAGGAAAATGATTCAGTTTTAAATGTAACAAGTGTCTGCCACTAACATGGCAATATCCCCTGCCGCCTCAATTTTATGTGTCTGTATGGACGGACATACGTGGGGACGAAGCCCAATGCTAAATCCCCCGGTTTGAGCTAATCGCGTGGCGGGGGATAATAATCTAAAAATATATCACTGTTCAGTAATTAACTTTGACATGACTACCGTATGCATTTGTAATGGCTGACTGCCACTCGATCACAGAGACATTTAATAAAAATAAACTCAAAGTCAACACATTAGGTCAACAACATTTAATATGCTTTGCTTTATTATGACTTTTGCGGATCTTTTTCATTGTTATTTCTGCAATTAGAATATGCAATGTTTAACTTTCCAATTGAAAAGTTGATGAAGTATCGACATGGCGATGTTTATTTTGACAAGCTGTCACCTCTATCACCTCCAGAAAGCAGAGGTGACCTTGTGACCTTGAAATGAAGGTCAAGGTCACCAAAACAGCATGGTACCTTTCTCCCACTAGGATGAACCTAGGTACCAAATACGAGAAGAATCTAGTCAAGGATTCTTAAGATATTCAAGTTTATGTGTTCGTATGGACGGACCAAGATACTCAAATTTAAGCTTTGTGACCTTGATTTGAAGGTGATGGTCACCAAAACAGTGTGGTACCTTTCCCCCACTGAGATAAACCTAGATATCAAATATGGAAAGAATCTAGTAAACAGCTCTTAAAATATCCACATTTACTGTCTATGTTCGTACGCACATACGTACAGACGGACGGAGCCCAATACTATATCCCCCGCTTCGCGCTAATCACGTGGCAGGGGATAAAAATGCTGACAAGATGGGATTCAGAGAAAGGGAAAGAATTACGTACCAAACCACTTTTTTCGGCGTTTTACACGCTAGAACGATTTTAAGTAACTCTAATCAGCGTTATGCTGTCAGAGTTTGCAGCTAGGAATCAACATACTGCTAGGACAGTTGTAAAATGTGTATTCAAATCTGCTTAATTCCTGGGCCATGAAGGAATACCACCCAGAGGGCACAGTCATCGCCTACTGCTTTATGTTTGAGAGAATACACTCGTTGCCGAAAGCTGGAGAATGCCTTTCACGTATCCGGAGTAAAAGGATGAAAATAAAATAAACGAAGTGACTATTTGCACTTATTTAAGTGCATCCAAGCACAAAAATTGATCCAATATTGCGTTAGACGCACTAACAAGTGTGGCGAAGATGCACATTGCTCCATTGCCCACAGTTATTTTAAGTGTGTTCATAGCAGATTTTTTGTATTGGCCAAACTTGTTTTTTTAAGCTGTGGCCAAGGGAAAATTTGTGCATTGGCCATAAGTGCGATGTGTGGCCAAAAAAAAAATTCAGCATTGGCCACACTTAGGCTGTAAGTGCGAATATCATCGGTCTAAAATAAAATCGCCGGTTTCGGAGCATTTTAAGAATGCTGGTGATGAGCCCGAAGGGAACGATTTTCAAGGCGATCGTTATTTTATGCCTTTTGGGATTAGCCTGCTGCCTGGATTTATTTCTGTTGGCGGAAGTGACAAGTTACATTCATTAAAGGTAGTTGATTGCATTAAAAATGAAAGTCCTTTAAAATGCGATGAATCACTTTATACAAATTTAGGATTTTGTCCTAGGACTATTTGGTCCTTCAGCGCCGATGCTTCATAGGGTGCGACAGGAAGAGGTTTCTGTTTTAAATGCTGAAATGGGAGATGGGATTCAGAGAAAGGGAAAGAATTACATATCAAATCTCCACTTTTTTGGCTTTTTACTTGCCAGAACGATTTTAAAAGTGGACACCCTTTTAGGAGAGAGAAGGGAGATTTATCATTTCAGATTAATATTTAATATCGTCAATGTGCACCCTTCTCTTGGGTGCACATTCTCAGACAGCACTTGGCGGCCCAGCCATATACTCGGTAGCACCCAGTCTTGTTTTCATTGTAAGTTGCAGACCACCAAATCTAGTTTCAAGAATAACTGATAGAAACTTGGGACCTCCATGTAGGTTGAAATAAGGAGCAGACAAACTTGTTAATGCTCAATACGGAACAGGAACGTGAGCGTGGCCTGCTCAGCGGGGGGGTTGGGGTTAATTACCAAGGTCATGACTGATTTCCCTATTCCCAGCCCCAAACTCAATGAAGAAGTATAAAGAGATTTGGAGATGGTGAGTTGGCCACTTTTGCTAGTATTAGGCTGATCTTAGAAAAAGGCACTCCTAATGCCACACTGGTGAGAGGTAAATAGATAATGATAATGGTAATGATAATGAGATAATGTTGTAACATTACATAAGACTGTCAAAACAACGCTATGATGAATGCTGCCATGATCAAAGCTAAAGGTGATCCAAGAAAATATCAGGGTGCATCAGAATACCCATATTGCACATATACATACAGAAATTCCTTTGATGCCTGTTTAACTGTTGATGTTGTTGGTATAATGTGTATGCATCAGCAGTGTAAGCACAAAATCAGACATTCTTTACAGCCTCATCTTACCCATCTCCTGACTTGGTTTAACTACGACGTAGCATAACCTTCCGCCCAAAAAATTCTTAAGACACAACTTTACCTTGCAGTTATGTATATTTTTTAAATGATACAGGCTAGTACAGTGTGCCTGTAAATTTTATTCATCACCAACTTCATATGTCATTTTCTGTAAAGAGCTGATGCATTCTCTGTCAAAATAAAATGACTTTGTGCCAGTGGCTTTATGTGACAGTGCAGAGTCCATCAGTCGCAAACTGCAGAATTCATTAAATGCAGTAGGTCATGTGGGTATCGTTGGCAAGCAGTTTGATCCATACAGAGGTTTCGGACATACTACAAGTTTTGAGTAAATATTTTCTCCTACTGTACACAAAACATACATGGGTATTCAGACGTACCCTTAATATGTACAACTTTTTTTGGGCAGGCAGCGCATTTCTGGTTAATGTGAAGTCTGACCAATTTCATAAAAGGTGCTCAGACTCTTGGTACTTCATTCTCTAAGGATTAGGTTGTCATGAAAAATTTAACAAAAAGCAACTAATGATACAGTACCAGCGTGGATAAAGGTACTGGTGAACTTAACCAGAAGTTGGCTTCGCATTTTCGTCCCCACCTTTCTCTGATTGGCCTGGCGGGTGGCAGAGGATTACAACAGGTGTCGGTGTAGTCCCTGCAGGCAGAACTTGGGGGGACTGTTGATGGGGGGGGGGGGGTTTGGTTTTGGGTATGACTGGTGTGTACCAGATGTTATTTCAGGCCTTGAATTTTGGCAAAAATAAACTACCGCAACTGTTTCGGATATGACTTCTTTAAAAGTCAATCGATGTTTTTGTTATTAGAGTTCTAAAATATTAATAATTTGTCTTTGTTAATAAGGGGTGTCAGAATATTTGTCTTTTAAATTACAAACTTATAATAGTTTCCTGAAGTCCGAAACTTTATGGCGTCTATTTGTCAGTAATAGCCACAGTTGGCCGTGCAACTTAACAAACAATGTCAAGCAAATTAGTAGGCTGTGAATGAAATATTAACTGACTTGTACAACCCCAGTTCGGAAATAGTAGGAACAAAGTGTAAAATGTGAATAAAATCAAATTGCAATAACTTTCAAATCACACCAGCCAGTATTTTATTCACAATAGAACTGAGATAACATTGCAAATGTTGAAAATGAGAAATTTTACTATTTTATCCACCAAATGAGCTCATTTCAAATTTGATGGCTGCTACAGGTCTCAAAAAAGTTGGGACAGGGGCCTGTTTACCATGGTGTAACATCCCTTCTTCTTTTTAACACAGAGTGGTGCCGTCTGGGCATTGAGGAGACAAGTTTCTTGAGTTTAGCCATTGGAATTTGATCCCACTTTTGTTTAAAAAGGCTTCCAGCTGCTTGAGACGGACTTAGTTCAATTATGCGCCAAATGTTCTGAATTGGTGAATAATTGTTGAAGATTATATTTCAGCATTATTCACTATATTTCCTAATACTGATTATATTTTTTTTATCATTATTCATTAATTGCTCATACTAATAATCAATAAACAAATAATTAGATTTAGAATTATAATCATAATCAAAAACCATATTATGTAGGCAGCAGAAAGACAAACACACATAACTTAAACACATACATACAAGCAGTTCACACACAGACAGACACACATATACAAGCAATTCAGTTCACAGATGCATGAGCAGCTCACACACACATAAGTAGCGCGCTTCTGTAACTTTGATTATTAAGCAGGCTTTTGTTTAGTTGATTCAAAAAAACATAATCAGAGGATGTACAAAACCCAAAACCAGTGACTGTGTTTACAGACAGTGGTTTCTTGAAGTATTCCTGGGCCCATTTAGTAATGTCAATGACAGAATTATGCCAGTGCGTGATGCAGTGGCTTCTGAGGGCCCGAAGATCACGGGCATCCAGTAGAGGTCTTCAGTCGTGTCCTTTACGCACAGAGATTTTTCCAGTTTCTCTGAATCTTCTGATGATGTTATGCATTGTCGATGATGAGACCATCAAAGCCTTTGCAATTTGACATTGAGGAACATTGTTTTTAAAGTATTCCACAATTTTTTTTACGCAAGCCTTCACGGGTTGGAGAGCCTCTGGCCATCTTTAATTCTGAGCAACTCAGCCTTTCTAAGACATCCCTTTTATAGCCAATCATGTTACACACCTGATGCCAGTTAATGTAATTACTTGCTAAATTTTCTTTCAGCCGTTTCTCTTAAATATTAATTGCCTTTTAAGCTCTTGTTTTTGCCTGTGTCCCAATTTTTTTGAGACCTGCTGCAGCCAAAAAATTTGAAATTGGCTCATTTTGTGGATAAAAATGTAACATGTTTCAGATAACACTTTAAATGTTGAAATGATGTTCTATTGTAAATAACATATTGGCTCATGGGATCTGAAAGTCATTGCATTTAGAATTTTATTCACAATTTACACTTCGCCCCAACTATTTTGGAATTGGTGTCCTAAAAAAAAAAATCCGGAAAAAGATAATCTGGTGATATTTTCAAAATCGGATTTACAAGTCATCAACGTGTTTTTTTTTTTTATTAGAGTTTTAAAATATCTAATTCTATAAGAGGCAGTTAGAAGTAGCAGTAGTCATGAAGTAGAATCGCTTTCCTTATGGATGACAACTTGTGCATTTATTGTCACAAAGTATTTATTAATACATTCATCATTTCTCGTTGGATGCCCAACATTTTAAATCTTGCTTGTGTCACTGTAAATGTAGATAATTTGCCGTGGAGAAATATTGGTCTTAATAATGAAGGCAGTTGCAAGGGGTATGGCAGTTTTCCAATGCATTTCAATGTAGAGTACGGCAGTCCCAATTTCAAACCCTGCCCTTACCTAACCCTGACCCTAAACCTAACCCTTCCCCTAACCATAATCCCTAATCCTTATCCTAATCCCTAGAAATCGACTGCTGTACCAATAACACAGCCGTATCGCTAGACACTTCAAATAATGTAAGACATTAGCTTGCACACAGTTCGCAAATTGGTAACTATACCATTAAATCTGAAAATAAATATTTTACACAGTGTACCTAAGGCGGATAAGTGATCATTTCTCGCAAATGTGGAAACATAATCAGTCCCGCTGTGAGAACAGTTTTTAATCTGTGCTACCCCATGACACTTGCAACTGAGAAGGGTTTTATCGCGTTAATTTGTTGGTAACAGCCAAAATTTATTCTTGAGATTAGCCCTTGAATTATGAGTAAAAGGTGACAAAAGATTCGACTGACTAGTCACCGCTTTCTTGACTGAGAGTTGTTCGGCTCATACACAACGAGGAATAAAACCTACGGATTTCCAAAGGCCGAAACATTTCTTGTGGATTTAGGAAAAAGTGACTCCTTTATTGTAAGTAACAACTACATAGATATTTGCGTATATTATTTCTATTTTCAGAAGTGCAGGTTTTGTTCAGAAATTAAATAATATTAAAGTGGTGGCAAAACATGTTATTGTTGTTTTGCTTTCTTCGATAATGGGGCCTTAGAACTAAATGTTTAATTTCTTAATTCTTATGGGCAAATATTATGGCAAAAATACATGAATTTGCAGACATTAACTTTCCTGGAAATAAATACATCACCAACTGTGCGAAAGAAAATCTGTAGCAAAAATTACTTCAGGTATTTACGTAATGCTACAAATATAATGGACGTCATGTTGTCTGACGAAAAAATTTCAACACTGAACTTATTTGGACTTCTTTGTGCTGGGGATTTACACTAAGATATGTGTGAAACGGAGGGCCAACATGCCTTCTCACTCACTCTCCTTCTCGGTTCAGTGCACAAGACACGTCCCCCTGACTTTCGGCTGACACGCGGCCAACGGAGCGTCAGCGAAAGTGGAACCTTTATCCACACTGGTACTGTAAGTAGGCTCCTAAATTAGGGAAAATCTTCACCAATGACAAATACCTTCATAGAAGTCCAATGTGCACATGGTGTTGCCTGTGATGGTCTCAAATTCATCCAACTCAGCCCCACATTGGAGAAGTTCCTCTGCAAGTCCTTCATCTAGATCTGTACTCCGAACCACGGTCTTTCCAAGAATTATTTGTTCAAATTTTGGTTGAAAACAAGCATCCATCGATTGCTTTGTGATTACCACAGTGCCTGGTTTTAGGCCTGAAGACAGAAGTATGGAAGAGAGTACTGTTTTACCTCCAAATACAGTAACATAAAATTTTTGCAGTAATTACTTGAAACAAAACTTGCAAGATGTACATACGCAACACCACATTTTCCTCTCAAACGATTTCTAAAAAAATTAAGATTTGTTCACCATGCTGCAGGAATGTGTTAGCAGAAAAAAAATTACAAGTAACAATTATCTTTATTTGTTTCATTGAATTTTCATGATTCTAGTATTAAGCTGAATTCACAGTGGACATTTCAGTTGACAGGCTGCTTGGGTGGCTATTATATTAGAGTATCAGTCGGAGGGAGCTACCTATTCCACCTGAGGTCCCGATGCGTATAATAGAGACATCAGTGCAGTTTGCGTGGTGAAGAAGCTTGATGAGCTCATGCAACATTATGGCAATAGAGGGGATGCCCATGCCATGCTGAAATATTAAAACACACAACACTAACGGTTAGATTGCTCATTCTCATGCTCATTCCACAGACCTCCATTTCTGTTTGATTTTTAGCGCACCCCAAATCCATGAATTCATCACAAAATGTAGGGGAAGACCAACATTTTCGATTGATACTAAAAAAAAATTATGCACAATTGGGCCCTTGCTCGGTTAGGTAGACCAAGGTTAGTCTCCTGATTCATTCGCAGGGTAAAGCTCTGTCAGCAAACCATTCATTACATTTTCTGGAGGCAGAATAATCCAAATAAATACAAAGAATTTCCTTTGTTGCAGGAATATACAGAGCAGAACAGAAGCATATACAACCATACTTACACTAACAGATAACACAGGGCCAACTTTGTACATGCAGTAGCGGTCAGTTCCTGCGCAAAGGTTAGGATACTCAGCCTTTGGATTCCCAAGGCCCAACTCTCCTGCAATGTACTGGATGAATGCTTTCATCCTCCAGGCACTGCCTCCAACACAGACAAACTGGAACACAATTAAAGAAAATAACTTTCATTTCATACACAACACTGTGATGGTCTTAGGCACCGATGATTTTTAATCAAAATTTTGTCTTCTTTCTCAACACTAGTGTTGAGCGTTGCTGTAGGAAAAAAAAGAACATTGAAATACCATACCAAATAAAAACATTATTCCAGAAATATTTATTTGTATTGAATTAAAGGTATTGATGCAGATGATATAGCTTGCTGTCTGGGTTTACCTGGAGACAGAAGGAGGTGAGAAGTTAGACTGCGGAAAACTGAGGAAAGTGGTTCTATACACTTGAGCGATCTACAAGGAAATTATCCCAGAAAACTAAAATTACAGGGCAGGGCACCCAATTTTAAGCAATGGGTCGTTACACCAAATACTGACTTGAGTTACTTTTCAAAAGTTTACAGCTATATATTGTATATTTTTTTAATTATCTAAAACATTTAATTATTTTTGGAAGTATCTGCACCATAAAGAATTATACACAATGTGTAAGACTTCAACACTGAACAGTATTCATTAAGACTAATTTTCTCACAGGCTCAAACTGCACAAATTAATTTGTGTATTTAGCAATCTAGTGTATTGACTGAGGCCAGTGCATTGAAAACTTACTTTAACATCCCCAAACATTGCTGGTAAATCCTGAGAGGCTGTCCCCAGGTTAAAATGGTAGAGTATGTCCTCTTTCATTGAGTCCAAATGCGGATTGTTCACTAGAACTGGCTTTGGACTGCAATAGAAAAAAAAAAACCGGTGATAACAATTTTTCTGGTCCTCTTAAACTTAAAAACTTAACTTCACACTTGCCATCTTTCTAGAGGAAACAGCCACGTAAGTAAGGTACAAAAATTTGGGCACCCCTGGTTTAATTGTCTGTTACAATTAATCTCCAAGTGATTGAAAGCAAACCTGAACAGTAAATGCTTCAAAGTTAAACATAACACATTTCATCACATTTTAAAGCAAGAATAATTTTTATTTTTTACTTTTTACAGCTTCAAAATAATAAAACATGGAAAAAGACCTAGTGCAAAAGTTTGGGAACCCTGTGAACTATTATTTTAACTCCTCCTCGGGCAGCTATAATAGCTTGCAAAAGCTTCCTGTAGCCAGCCAAGAGTCTTTCAAATCTTGTCTTTGGAATTTTTCCCCATTCTTCCTGACAGAACACCTCTAGCTCAGATATATTCTTTGGCCTTCTTACATGCACGTCATGTTTGAGGTCTCTCCACAGATTTTCAATAATATTCAAGTCTGGGGACTGTGATGGCCATTCTAAAACCTTCATCCATCTTTCCTGGAGGGACGTCATGGTGGATTTTGAGGTATGCTTCGGGTCACTGTCTTGCTGGAATACCCAACATCTCTTCAGCTTCAATTTCTGGACTGAGCTTTGAACATTAGCTTTAGAATGTCGTGATATTTGGTGGAATCCGTTCTTCCTTACATCCGCACAATATTGCCAGTGCCCCTAGCTGCTACACAACCTCAACACATAATGGATCCACCTCCATGCTTAACAGTTGGCAACATTTTCTTCTCTACAAATGTTTCACCCTTTTTTCTCCAAACATACCGTCTTTGGTTGTAGCCAGAAAGTTCAATTTTGATTTTGTCTTTCCAAAGCACATTCTTCCAATAGACCAGTTCGGTTTAAGGCTCGAAGTCCGCGCGCGCATGCTCAATATAGCTGATGTGGGGCTAAAGGAAATATAGTGGCTATTTGTTGCATAGAGGGGTGCATAAATTGGTATCATGAAGATGGGGACATAAGGTTTTTCTTGTTCCCCATGGCAAGAGACAATGACAGGCATGGATTCGAGCTATAAATTGGAAGAACTGTCCCGAATGATCACACTAGAGTCTGCAGTCCTCATTTTGTCAGGGCTGGCCCGACTTCGTTGACTAAAATAATGTTGGCGTCGCTCTGTGTTTACCTACAAACGAAAAGATCTCACACTGACGCAAACAAAAAGGAAAGAGCGATCTGATCAGAGAAATATAGTTAAGGTTCTGGTTGATATTATAGGGAATTTAATGTTTGTAAAGAATATGCGCCAAGATACTTCCGAGTGGCAGAACACAAGCGGCTTCCCACTGACCTGAAGAGATCCAGCCAGGAAAGTCTGTCTTGAATTAATAAGTTTGGGGTTTATGACAGCAACAAAAATCCAAGATGGCAGCTACCTAAACCCTTTGTGAGGTCTGTGGATTTAAATGTTTTAAGTCTGGTTTTAAGTCAATATCTGTCATACATAGGGTTGAATATGGGACACTTTGTTTGTATGGGACACTTTGTAGCTCTTTTTGATATACTGATAACAAGATATTTGAGTCTTATTTTAAGATACTTTTGAATCAGTTGTCTCAGCTCTCTTTGAGGCCTACTTTGCCACTGAATTGTCTAAGGCCTGGGTATTTTTTGGGATCTACTATCCCTGTAGCAGCTTTCCTCAGATAGCTCTGCTAAGCTAATCTCCACCAGGCTACTAGCCTCCAGCTCTGCAGTAGCCAGCCTCCTCCAGGCTACCAGTCTCCAGCTCTGCAACAGCCAACCTCCACCAGGCTACTAGGCTCCAGCCCTGCTACAGCTAATCTCCACCAGGCTACTAGCTTCCAGCTCTGCAGTAGCTGGCTCCCAACAGGCTACCAGCCTCCAGCTCTGCTACAGCCAACCTCCACCAGGCTACTAGCCTCCATCTCGGCATTAGCTGGCCTCCACCAGGCTACTAGCCTCCAGCTCTGCTGCAGCTAACCCCCACCAGGCTACTAGCCTCCAGCTCTGCAGTAGCCAGCTCCCACCAGGCTACCAGCCTCCAGCTCTGCTATAGCTAACCTTCACCAGCTTAATAGCCTTCAGCTCTGCAGTAGCCGGCCTCCACCAGGCAACCAGCCTCTAGTTCTGGAGCAACCGGCTTCTACCAGGCTAGCTGTCTTCTTACAGGCTACCAGCACCCACCAGCCCTGCCATGGTAGGTGTCAATCAGCCCTGCAGCAGCTAGCCTCTATCAGCACTGCAGATGCAGTTATTTCTTTACAGTACATACTGACTACATGAACTCTACCTCTGCAGTGAAGTCCATACAGAGACAATGCGTTTAACCCTGGCCTTGCTTGTTGTTGCTGTGACTCTCTGGGACTTCACCGGCTCTCATGGGCTGTGCAAATCAGGGAGTGTCTACTCCCCTCCAATAGTTAAAAAACCCTCATACGGCTGCTTTACTCAGCAATCCAACTGTGCAAGCACTGTCACTATTTTACATGGATTCTTTTAACTATGCCAAATGGTTGTGTCTTGTTTGTATCTTTGTCTGAGAGACCAACTTTGTTGTTTCAGGAAAGTCTCGTCTTATATGCAACTATGTTACATTCCAAAAAGGTATCACCCAGCAACCATGACGTGTTTAGGAAACTATACTTGCTGTTACTTCTACTATTGATTTCTGGTTTACAGCCAAACCCTGGCCCTGATATTGCTACATGTAACACCCCTGTTGAGTTTAAGAATAGATCTGGGCTAAGTGTAATTCATTTGAATATTTGTAGCTTGCTCCCAAAGATTATGCTGCGCATTTGGGCCAAATCAACTGATGCAGACGTCATTATCTTGTCTGAAACGTGGCTTTGTAAATCATGTTCTGACAAAGCCATTTCTATTAAGGGTTAATAAGTTTTCAGGATCGACCGTCCCAAGAAAGGGGGCGGGGTTGCGATTTATTGCAAATCTAAATTCAACGTGAACGTCTTGCAGTCCAAATCAGTCAGAAAACCATTTGAGTTCTTGGCCGTTAATCTTCAGTTATCAACTGGGTTTTCCCTTACTGTGGTGGTTTGCTATAGACCACCCTCAGCTGTTGCTGAGACGCTCACCTCTCTGACCAAAATTTTGGCTGACCTGAGCTATAGTGAATTGATTTTGGCCGGTGACTTTAATTGGGATTGGCTCAAATCTTCATCTGATGCTTTCAAAGATGTCTGTGTCTCAACCAAACTTACACAGCTCATAGAGAGCCCCACACATCCCAATCTTAAATCTCTTGACAAATCTTCATTAATCGACTTGTTCTTGACCAATGCTCCACACAAGTATTCCATGATAGGCATCTTGGCAAATGATATAAGTGACCACTGTGTGATAGCTGCAGTCAGGAATGCAAAGGTTCCAAAAAATAAACCTCGCTTTGTGATCAAACGCAATATGAATGCATTTGTTGAACAGGGATTTCTTCACAACTCATATGATTTTGACTGGGATCGAATAAAACTATGTAACGATGTACCTACTGCATGAGAGTTCTTCCATGAAGGTTTCTCCGCTCTTGTTGACAAAAACGCTCCCCTTAGGAGTTACAAAGTCAAAGGGAGAGCTAGCTCAGGCCTGAACCATGGGTTATCTGAACACTGGGTCTGAGGTTGATTGGCTTACGTTCAGGCAACTCAGAAATCGTTTTACTTTTCTGATTAAAAAAGCCAAATCTGAATTTTCTCTCTCGACAACAACGGAAAACTTAAATGACCCCAAAAATTTTTGGAAAGTGACTCAGTCTCAGTCGATGAGAACCACAGTAACCTCCCAACCAGTATTGTTTACAATGACAGCATTGTATCTGATGGGGCTTCCATGCTTTTTTTTTTTTTTAATAAATTTGGCATCTCCAATCCCACCCGAATCTGGAATGCCCAATTGGGGAACTATGTACAAAGCTTGCTCGTATGCGACCCCTTGCTGCCAACTCAGGATAGTGAAACAGTTCACGGCTCTCCTCCGAAGCACGTGCCTGTCTGCCACTGATTCTTATACAATCATTGGTTGAATCTTCGCAAGTTCAGAACTAGGAAGGAGGATACCCGGACATGAGCCAACCCGGAGTCTTCCTGACGAGCGCCCGTCTGGCCAGCAGGAGGCGCTGGAGCAACGAACAAAGCTGTTATTGCATACCCAAATCCGGCAGTCCCTTCCCAATTTGAAACCCTGTAGCGCGATGGCCAATTGTGCGCTACTCTGAAAAAGCTGCCGACCCCTGCCGGTGGGTACGCCGGGACTCGAACTCGCGACGTGGTGATCACCTCTGCACTGCAGAGCAGTGCCTTAACCGGGTGAGCCACCCGGCAGCCTATGGGGCTTCCATGCTTGACTGCTTTAATAAGCATTTTATCGCCTCTGGTTCCCTGTTCGCGAGTTCTTCTCCCCCAACTGTCTCATCAGCCTCAGGTCCAGTGCCCCTTGCTCCAGATGACACATACCTGGTCACATACCTGCTGGTCAGCCTTTTTGTTTCACATTGTTTACAGTGGAAGTCCATAGAGCTCCCCTTTATCTGGATATTATGAAATCTACAAGCCTAGGTGGTTTAGAACCTCGATTTTTAAAGTTAGCCACTGATTTAATAGCTAAACTTATCCAATGTATTTTTAATCTTACAATCACCAACAATTGTATCCCTGCAATTTGGAGGGTTGCTCATGTTCTTCCGCTTTTAAAAGGGGGGACCCTACCTGTTTGAATAACTATCGACCAATCTCTAAGTTGTGCATCTTGTCAAAGGTCATTGAGAGGTTGATAAATGATCGGTTGAAGGACTTTCTGCAAACAAACCATATTCTCTCTCCATATCAATCCAGTTTCAGGAAGCAACACAGTACCATCACAGCCTCCCTAAAAGTTACAAATGACATAATAGCATCACTGGACAAGGAACAATTTTGCACAGCCCTCTTTGTCGATCTCACTAAGGCCTTTGACACTGTGGATCATTCCATCTTGAAACAACGATTGTTGAATATTGGTCTGTCAAAACAAGCAGTTGATTGGTTTGGGACCTACCTGTCAGACAGAATGCAATATGCACACTTCGGTGGTAATTCTTCTACAATGTAAAATGTCTCCACTGGTGTGCCCCAGGGCTGTTTTAGGTCCAATTTTGTTTGGCATATTTGTGGATGTACTTGGCAGAAACGTCCCTGATGCTAAATTTCACTTTTATGCTGAGGATACTGTCATTTATCGTTGTGGCTCCACCCTTGCAGAAGCTGTTGGCTATTTATAGACTGCTTTTAACCTTGTGGAACCTCAGCTTGGAGACCTGAAACTTGTACTTAACGTTTGTAATACCAAATTTATAATTTTTTCAAATGGCAGGAAGATACCCGAGCCCCGTCCCAGTGTGTTCTCCTCGCAATGAAACAAGATTGAGCTAGTGCCTTGCTACAAGTATCTGGGTGTTATGATTGATGACAGGCTTTCTTTTAAGTCTCATATAGAGAACGTGATCAAAAAACTAAAGCTAAAACTGGGGGGGTTTTTTTAATCGCAACAGGACATGTTTTACTTCTGTCACCAGGAAGAAGTTAGTAGCTGCCACCTTTCTTCCCTTATTGCAGTGGTTTCCAAACTCTCTCTGCTGGGCCCCCCTTTGGTACATAAGAAACCCCCCCCCACCCCCCCCAAAAAAAAAAAACAGGACATCCATACACATATTTTGTTTTCATAGTCCACTGCAGTTTATTTCACACATTGTAATTAATATAAACCTCAACCTTTTTTGAAAAAATAAAAGTAAACTGCCATAAACTACAGGTTGTAACAAACTACAACTACTTTTAGAATTAGAAATAAACAACAAAATAACAAACCGCCTTTACGGTGGAATTATTTTAAGTGTACCTGTTTTCAAGCACCTTGACTGTGAAATTATTTTCAGTGTAACAGGGTTTTTTTAATATTCAACAACATTGCCATTAATGCATTTTTGAAAAACTGCCTCTCTGCGAAATTGGGTTTTAAAACAAGACCAACTCCCTGAGAGGAAAAAAAAACCCAAAAACCTAAAGGTTTGTTTAAGACTGACAACACAGTGCGGTCTCTCCTCATTACCCACCGTTGAACAGGTGAAGCCAAAGGCTAACCTCTATGATACAGTCGTTATGTTGCGCTCCTCATTGACTGACTGTCGCTACACTAACGCCTATACGGGAAAGCTCTAAAATTGCTTCGCGCGGCCTCGTTATGAGTTGGAGGCTTCTTCTTCTTCTTTTTGGTTTTATGGTGTTTACAGACCTGTTGGTGTATTACCGCCAACTACTGGATTCATCCAACATAAATTTCCCTATTCCTCTTATATCGAATTCCCACCAAAGCCTCGCCAAAGTGAAAGGTATGGAGGGTGATTTGTGCCATAATTAAATACAATACACACATTGAAATACAATGCACTTATTGAAATGCAATACACATCTTGAAAATACAATACATGTGTAGCAATAAATACAATACAAAAATGCTTAAATACAATACACATCTTGAAAATACAATACATATCTTGAAAATACAATACATGTGTAACCGTAAATACAATACAAAAATGCTTTGTTTTTCAATGTGAGTCAGGAATATTTGTGCCAAAATTAAAACAATACAACTGCATTGTATTTTCGAGATGTGTATTGTATTTTAAAATGTGTATTGTATTCTCAATACGTGTATTGTATTTCAATGTGTGCATTGTATTTAATTTTGTCATGAATAATCCTGACCGACATTGAAAAACAAATTATGTTCGTATTGTATTTATTGTTACTCATGTATTGTATTTTCGAGGCATGTATTGTATTTCGAGCTCTGTGCCAAAAGCCTTGCAATGAAATACAATACACCTTGTATTGTATTTCAATATGCAGTATTGTATTTCGATATGCAGTTTTGGCTAGATGTAGGCTGGTTCTTGGCTAGATACGCCCTGCGTGGCCAGGATTGGCCAGGCGCCCACGCTGGCCGGCGGATTTGTTTGGACCAACAAGCCTACAAATATAAATAATGGTTTCCGTAGAGATAGCGAGCTGAAATCGGTCTGTCGTCAGAGCACGTAGTCAGCGAACTGTCAGCAGTCGCTGACACATGAAGTGGACATGTTAGCTTCCTTTGTAACTGTACACAGTTACTGTCGTTCATTGAATAAAGGGTGATTACTTCACTACTTTAATTTTTACGGTCATTATCGCTGCAGCACCTATCGTTAACCGCCCCACAGGACGATCTCGTGTCTTTGCATTGACTTTGAATAATCTGTCGTGCGAAACATTCGTTTTTCGTCCAGTGTGAAAGCAGCTTAACTCGATTCTGTAAAATGAGCGATTGTGACGATAGGAATGTTTTAATGTCTCGTGTGTGTTGAAGAGCTTTGTTTTGTTGCCAATCGTAGTTTTAGCACAGAGTGCACAATGAGCAAAGACTGCTTTCAATTAGCTGGACTGTATTCAGTTAACAGCCTACTGAAAATGATACTTAACGTTATGTGACATCGTACAGCGATGTGCGCCGTAAATTTATGTCTGAATAGAAGTTAATGATCTACCTAATCAAAATCGGGGTTTTTTTCTTATTTCATTTAACGTTAACTTATTTCGAATATTTGAACGTCAAATAGCGAAGCAGTGCATCGCTGAGGTGCAAACTCTCACGCAACTACGAACGAACAGTGATGAACCGTCGGACCATGGTCGGACATCCTACTTTTGTTTTATTGAAACACCTGACGGACACGGTCTGTCGAAGGACCGACTTTTCACTCGACTGATGGTTTGACTCGGTCGGACAAGTAAAGTTTATTGAAACAGTCCCCTGGAGATAAATGAGTATCTAGGTTTCTGTTATACATAGCCAAATGCCAGTGCTCTTACGTTGCTATCGGTTGATAGCGGATGAATTTCCCACTTCGAACGGTCAAACTAACGTAGCCGAACTATCTGTGCGGTTTCACGGTTTTAATTAACACCTGCCAGCCAATCAGACAAGTGTATTCACCCAGACCATCGTATACATCAGAGTACCAACCGGGCGTGACTTAGGCACTCTATGGAAAGCCTCGTCCAATCATATTAATTGGTCGGAGCTCATTGACTAAAATTTACATAGTGCCAAAACCACACATGGAAATACAATGCACTCATGGAAATACAATGCACTCATTGAAATACAATGCACACATTGAAATACAATACACAACTTGAAAAACAATACGGTTGTATTGTTTTAATTTTGGCACAAATATTCCTGACCGACATTGAAAAACAAAGCATTTTTGTATTGTATTTATTGTTACATTTGTATTGTATTTTCAAGGTATGTATTGCATTTCGAGGCGTGATATGCATTCATTTTGGCATGAATATTCCTGATAGACATTGAAAAAGAAATAATTTTAGTATTGTATTTATTGTTACGCATGTATTGTATTTTTGAGGTGTGTATTGTATTTCGAGGCATGTATTGTATTTTCGATATGTGTATTGTATTTCAATTAGTGCATTGTATTTCAATGTGTGTATTGTATTTAATTATGGCACAAATCACCCTCCATAGAAAGGTGCACTATGTCTAACAATGCGTGTGCACTCTGCATGTGTTCAGTGTGATTACACCTTCGATTCGTGTAATCTACGAGCCAAATGTAGACGCAATGCATTGGCTTTTGAAGAAGGAAATGACGTCAACACTAAAGCTGCCTGCTGATTGGTCCAGCCAAAAAATTTCAGGCGAAGCGCCGCGAGGTAGCTTTCCTTAACGCCCTGATGGGAGCGATCGTCAAAGCCACCTAGCGGACACGGGGGCGTTAATCATTACCATTAGCCAAAGGCAAGATATGCGTCATCATATTTTTTAGTCTTTGCTTTGGAAGGAAATTGCTTTGGAAGCACATTTAGCGGTGCTTCATCCTCTGCTTTGCGTTTACGTGGGAGCTCCGTCAAAAAATTTGTTCATGTTACGGTAGCCATGCCATTAACTGTATTTATTCATTCATTCTTGCCGTGCGTGACAGTTCCGAACAGAAACAGAAACTTACTTGCATACAGGCAATCGGCGATCTTGTGCCGGACCTCCGATGGAGTGTCTCGAGGCAGTTTAATTTTGAAGTAAAAATAACCAAGATTGCGTTTGCTTATTCTAGAAAATATGAATGCTCTGAACAGATGATTATTGTCTAGCCTAGCTGAAAACATTAAAAATGATTGACAGGTTTGGAAACGGTCACCGTATTTTCAAATGAACGACACGAAGATTTAATAATTCAAAACCTCTTTCAAAGTATAAAATCATTAGGCTGTATCACACCCCTCTGCCTGAGTATAACCGTCTACTTAAAATTATGTTTCTATGATGCACAAAGAAAGCACCGTAATCAACCTATATTAACAGCCGACAGCGAAGTGCAAGAAAAAAAAAATTATGAACACCACTTGCCAAACCAGCCAATATGTTTGTTATGTTCAGTAGCTCGGCTTGATAAAAAAATAATCTGTAGGCTTACAGAGTACTCGATTTTTTCGAGAATAAGCTGACGCAATCTTGGTTATTTCTTCTTTATATTCATCGGATTTTGTTCGGTGTCACTTACTAGTTTATTATTAATATGCTAGATCTGTGCAGGATAAAAAAGCGGCGAGTTGGGTATCGCTGGACTACATTAATTGTTACCAGCTCATTTTACCAGCATCAAATATTTGGACAACTACATTCAAAACAATTTATTGATGAAAATGGCAGGCTAGATGAATGATTTGGCCAACAGTTACGATGAGATTAAGGAAGCCATTTACGATGTAATCGCAGTATTCTGGGCAGCAAATAAATTGTGCTGTCAGTGGTTCCGAGACCGTCACCGCCCCTCGGTGCAGTCCGGAACAAGGTTGCTGATTTGCTGTATGCAAATGATTTTCTGTTGGTGTCCGAAACTGTGGTGGGGAAAAAAAAATAATAATTCGCTTCCCGCGTACCGCGCCCCCCCTGCAATTGCTCTGCGCCCCCCACTTTGGGAGCCACTGCCTTCTTGGATTACAGCGAGCCTCTTTATATGCATGCCCCTGAAAATAGTCTCCAATCTCTAGACTCAGTGTACCATGGTGCCCTGAGGTTTGTTACATGTTGCAAAGCCCTCACTCACCGTTGCACTTTATATGGCAGAGTCGAGTAGCCCTCATTGGCTGCACGTCTTCCGGTGCGGGGGACATAGAAATGCTGTTCGTCCGTCCGTCCGGGCACAGTGTATTCGCAATAGCTTTTGACAGCTTTGATGGAGGATCACCAAATTCACACCACATATGCCTCTCATGAAGGCCTTGCTCAAGTTCAATGATGATTGACCTTGACCTAGTTTTCAAGGTCACTGAGCAAAAACATGTGAAGAACACTCCACTCGCTGTAACTTTTGACAGCTTTGATGGGGGACCACCAAATTCACACCACATACGCCTCTCGTGAAGGCCTTGCTCAAGTTCAATGATGAGTGACCTTCACCTAGTTTTCAAGGTCACTGAACAAAAAGATGTGAGGAACACTGCACTCGCAATAACTTCTGACAGCTTTGCTGGAGGCTCACCAAATTTATATGACATTCTTATTAATTTGTTAGGTTGATCTCAGCCATGGGCACAAAACTATGCCTTGGCGATGCGCCCATCATCCACAAGTCATGAAAATTGTAATCTTTCTCATAACCCATGGTTATATTTAGCTCATATCACAATGATCCATCCCTCATCCATCTCTCTGTTCAACCAATGACCTACAGTGTCTTTGTACTTCACATTATTAGTGGTACAGTGCACCACATTATTTTCAGCCATCAAAACAGTCTTAGCCAAATGTTTCTGGTCACTTGTGCGACGGGGGACACAAGGCCTTCAGGCCAGCAGGCCATTTTTTTATTTACGATCTTAGGTCTACTCCCCCAATATTTATGTGGCAACATTTCGAGAACCCAGAGTACTTACTCCTTGCGTTCCAATGATTGTTATTTGCTTCATGTCCCAAGTTCGCACTGAGTTAGCAGGGGTCGACAGTATAAATGGCCCGGCGGCCCGGATGTACTTTTAAAACCGTCAGGGCCACCAGAACGCTCTAAGCACTGGCCGGGTGTGGCCAAATAATGCTTTGAAAATAAAATAAGTGAAAAGTAATAAATCTAATTTCAAATTAATTCCCCATGGTACTGTATTTCCTAATGATTTCTGTTAAATCCTCTCGGTAATTACCGCGAACACAGTGTTACGTGATCAAAGACAGAGACACCTACTTTCTGTGCGCAGCGAACGCTGTGCCCTGGAACGTAGGCTTACTGTAAGCACACCACCTGCAAGGAACTGCACTGCGCACAGCTCGCTCGCTCCCTGCTGCTGATTGAAGACGCATCCTGACATAGTTTTCATCAGTTAGCTACTTTAAAATAGGGATTCAAAGAAAATAAGTACCCATAAAATTGGTCCGTTACGGCAATTTCATGATATGTTGAAGGTATTCACTCATAAAAAAGTTTCATGCTACTTAATTTTCGCTTTCCAAATATTGTTCTTCGACCGTAACCAGTCCGCCGAAAGTCTCATTTTCCGAGACGTCACCTACGGGTTGTGTACTCTGAAAGTACCCAGATGCTCCATTGTAATAATATAGTGAACACTGTGAAAATTCTTTTCAAGTTTTTAAAGCCTGACGAGTCAGTACTCAGTAGATTTCTTCCAGATCTTCCAGTAGTTCATCGTTGTAAATCCCATGTTTAATTCTTTATTTTTTTTAAGGTAATGTCGCATAAAGGTTATTTCTTTCATCGATGCTGCAAAAATTCCGGTCGCCGTGCTGGCTATATGCTTTACATGTACAAGTTGTCTAGTTTAGAAGGAAATTTATGTTTTTATTGGAGTCATACCATTCCAAGGAAGGTTGGATAAGCCAGTGTTCTGGGCTACAAAGATAGTATTGAATGGACACGATCAAGTGGACTCTCATAACAGTGATTGACTTGCATATCAATGTGGAGTGGCAAGGTTGATGCCATTTAGTACACAATCATACCCCTTAAATATCTCCAACCAATACCTGAAAAGCAGCCTGAATCGTCTCCTAAACTTCTCATGCACTGAAATTGAATTTTAATTGCTTTTTTTATATATTGTGGCGATTCTGTCCCAGTTCGTTGAGTTAAATTTAGAAAATAGCGGAGTCTCACTATTGGCTGCACCGGGTGGGGAGAAAGAGCCAATTAGGTCTGGGGCGGGGGGGTATAAGAGGGCTGAGTGGCCAGTATTGTGTGTGCTGTTGTAAATGTTGTTGGAAAAATGAGTTGGGTTTTGGGAGATGAAGAAACGGCCCTTTTAAGGGCCGAACAACAAATAAAATGAAGCCCGCCCCGGGCGATGCGAGAACCGCTATTCCTGCCTCAGTCTTAGTCCTTCGGTAGCGAGACCGCTACATTGGTGTCAGAAGTGGGATTTGAAGAAATCCGCTGGGAGATTGCGCGCCTCGAGGGAGAACTGATGACGGGGCTGCATGCGAAAGTGGACAGAGCCGCAAGGAGCAGGAGCCAAACAGGAGCGCTGTGGGCACTGGAGGGAAGGTGCGAACCTCATCCCGCACGAGCTCCAACAGCAGCAGTGGCGGCGGCAGCTGAGAGAGAAGGGGCGCCGGAACCACGGAAGGGAGTGAAGCTACCCCGGTTTAGCGACGCAGCGCCCTGGGAGCCCTACCAGGCTCAGCTGCTACAGGCAGCCCAGTGCTGTGGGTGGACGGACGGCAAGGCAGCAACCTATCTGGCGCTAGCCTTGGAAGGTTCAGCACTTCAAACGCTACTCGATCTCGACCCAACTGAACAGACTAGCCTAGCTTCGCTAACCAAAGCGTTAGAAAGGCGATACGGGCAGCGCCAGTCCACCCGGCTACACCGCCAGAAGCTGCTTCTTCGCCGCCGTCAAACAGGGGAACAGTGGGGGGCCGTAGCCGCCGACCTGCGCTTCCACGCCCGCCAAGGCTACCCCACATTTGGGACGCGTGAGCAAGACGAGCTAGCGCTGCACAGCTTCCTGAAGGCTCTCACCCCAGAACAACTGAGGCACAATGTAATGCTGACCACGCCCCAGATGCTCGATGAAGCCCTTCTACAGGCCGAAAGAATAGAATACGTCATGAAGGAAGTGACGGCAACCAGCCCCTGGGAGTCACGCCCACAAGTACGCGAAGTGGCTTCGGAGGAGGATGAGGAGCAAGTGAGGAGGGCCCACACCCCCAGTCAGGCACAACAACATCGCTGCAACCGCAGTGACTAGCGGCGCTATTTCCGGTGCGACGAGAAGGGCCATATTGCACGGGACTGCACAGCGCCAACCCCAGTAGCCATCCTCCCCAGTTGTGTGCAGCCTGCTGAACCTGTACCTAGCCCGGCCCTACCCACACCTCTAGCTGAACATCATACTGCCCTTGTAAGGGCGGACGAGCAAAAGTTCCGTTCTGCCCTTGTAAGGGCGGACGAGCAAAATTCCCTTTCTGCCCTTTTTAGGGCGGATGAGCAAGGTGTGTTACCGCGGGTGGGCCGGCTAGGTGGGGCCGGTGGGCTGTACCTAGACTGCCGACTGGACGGCCAACCCTGCCGTGCGCTGGTTGACACAGGAGCCACCATCTCTCTCGTCCGGCCGACAACGCTCCCCAACGCCACCTGGGAACCTACCGTGACCAGGCTGCAATCCGTGACCGGCCAGAGGATGGGCATGAAGGGCAAGAAGACAGTGAGCGTGGCTGTGGATAACCACCTAGTCGAACAGGAGTTCTGGCAAGCAGATATTGGGGAAGCATGTATCATAGGCCTGGACTTGTAAGCATCATGGGGAGCTACAGTTGATGTAGCACAGGCTACACTCACCATCGGCCAAACCACAGTTCCATTGCACCGAGCTGCAAAAAGAAAGCGGGCGGTGAGAAGTGCTCGCCGGGCCTACACAGCCTACACATGGCCCCCCGCCGACCTGCTAGCTAGCCCATCAGCGCCCATGCAGCACGCTAGCCGGCCCCCTATCCAGCGTGCCAGCCCCGGGAGCAGCCCCGCCACCGTCCGCCCGTCTCCTTCTTCGTGCCATGACTCACTCTCAGCCGAGACGGCTGAGGCCATCCGCGAGCTGTGGCAACGCAGCTGCAGTGGACTCGCCCCTTCTCAGTGCCAGCAACTGTACCGCTTGTTGACTGATAACACGGAGCTTTTCGCAGTGCGCAATGAGGAATGCATGTAGACAGATTTGGTGCAGCACACCATTGACACTGGCGATGCCGCACCTATTCGCCTGTGCCCCCATCGGTTATCATTGTCCAAGCGGCTGGTAGCGGAGGAGAAGGTGAGAGAGATGGCTGCAGCTGGTGTCATAGAGCCCTCAGACAGCCCGTGGGCGGCACCTGCTGTACTGGTGCGTAAAAAAATGGAGAGTGGCGGTTTTGTGTTGACTATCGGCAACTTAATGCCGTTACCCGCAAAAACGCCTATCCTCTACCACGCATCGACGAAGCGCTAGACCACATCGTGGGGTCCAGTTGGTTCAGCTCGCTGGACCTCCGCAGTGGATACTGGCAAGTGAGGCTAGCTCCTAGTGCTAAAGCTAAGACCGCCTTCACCATAGGGGGGGGGGATTGTGGCATTTTCGGGTAATGCCGTTCGCCCTTTCCAACGCTCCGGCGACCTTTGAACGGCTCATGGAAAGAGTGCTGTCGACCGTCCCTCGAAGTCGCTGTGTCGTGTACTTAGACGACCTCTTAGTGCACGCCAGCAACTTTGAGCAAGCCCTCGAGAATCTAAGTGAGGTGTTTACTGCAATTCGACTGGCTGGGCTACGGTTGAATCCCCGGAAGTGCCAGCTTCTCCGGAGGGAGACGGCCTTCCTGGGGCAGCTCGTAAGCGAGCGAGGGGTGGCGACCAACCCGGTTAAGGTAACTGCAGTGTCAGAGTGGCAGACACCGGCGGACGTGGGCGAGCTGCGTAGCTTCCTGGGGCTGGCTAGCTACTATCGGCGCTACTTGCGGGACTTCGCCTCCATAGCTAGCCCTCTCCACCACCTCACTGACAAGCACCAGACCTTTAACTGGACCGACGAGTGTGCGGCAGCCTTCGCACAGCTCAAGACAGCCCTCACTCAGGCCCCAGTGCTAGCGTACCCTGATGTCTGCCGGCCATTCATCGTGGACACTGACGCGAGCAATACATGCGTGGGGCGGTGCTATCACAGGGGGACAGTGAGGGGGAGCGTGTACTCGCCTACTATAGTCGTGCTCTAAGCCGAACTACTGCGTCACACGCCGAGAGCTGCTGGCCGTCATCCTAGCCATCCGACACTTCCGCCCCTACCTCCAGGGCACCTCCTTCCGCCTGCGCACTGATCACGCCTCACTCACGTGGCTCCTGCAGTTCAAGAACCCGGAAGGGCAAGTAGCACGGTGGTTAGAGACATTACTAGAGTACAACTTTACAATTGAGCACCGTGCGGGCCGTCTACATGGAAATGCTGATGCCCTATCACGGCGCCCATGCGCCGAACTAAACTGTAAGCCATGTCAGAGAATGGAGGAACAGGACCAACCTGAACCACAGGTAGTGGAGGTGCGGGGAATAGAGGAGGTGGAATGGTGGCTGCCGTGGGAAAAACAGCAGCTGCGGGAGGCGCAAGAGGCTGATGCTGTTCTGCGACAGGTGAGGGGCTGGCTGGAGGCTGGCGCATTTCTGACCTGGCCGGAGGTCTCGGCTGGGGGGCTGGAGCTTAAGGCGTACTGGGGGCAACGAAGGAGCCCGGAGCTGCGAGAAGGGCTGGCGTATCAGTGGTGGCGGGCTCCTGGCCAAGGCAACGACCTGCTGCATCTACTAGTGCCTCACTCATTACGCTCGCAAATCCTTGGACTGGTGCATGGCTCGGTGGGGGCGGGCCACTTTGGGGTCAACAAGACCCTGCATCGTCTCCGGCAGCATTTCTATTGGCCGAGCTGCCGCGGAGACGTTGAGCTTCACGTTCACTGCTGCAATACCTGCACGGCCCACAAGGGTCCTGGCGAGACTTCACACGCCCCGCTGCAGCGCTACGTCGTGGGGGCGCCCATGGAGAGAGTGGGTGTTGATGTCCTGGGGCCATTCCCCACCATTGAGTCTGGCAACCGGTACGTCCTAGTGGCGATGGATTACTTCACCTAGTGGCCCAAGGCGTACGCTATTCCTGACCAGAGCACTGAGACGGTGGCCAGCCGCCTGGTGGAGGAAATGTTCGCCCGGTTCGGAGTCCCAGGGGAGCTGCACAGTGACCAGGGGCGGAACTTCGAAGTCAAGGTAATGGCCGCTGTCTGCAAACGCCTAGGCATTGTGAAAACCCGCACCACTCCCCTTCACCCTCAGTGACAGATTAGTAGAGCGCTTCAACCGGACACTCGCCACCCAACTAGCAACTCTAGCTAGCCAACAGCAACGGGACTGGGACCAGCATCTACCGCTGATGCGGTGGGCATATCGCTCAGCCGTGCAGGAATCCAGCCTCTGCACTCCTGCCGCATTGGTGCTAGGGCGCGAGCTCCGAACACCCGTCGACCTAGTGTTCGGCCCCCCCCCCACTGAGGAAGAGCCCGGATAGGTGAGGCTACCTATTACCACCAGCTCCTTGAACACATGCGAGTGGCACACAACTTCGCTCGGAAGGCTCAGGAAACTGCAGGCCTTCGCCAAAAACGGTACTACGACAACCGTTGCCGCGGGCGAGCTTTTGCTTCAGGGAGTCAGGTCTGGGTCTACTGCCCGAAACGTCAGAAAGGCCTATCTCCCAAACTACAACCACACTGGCGCGGCCCTGCAGAAGTGCTGCACAGACTGGGAGAAGGACCTAATAGGGTGCGGATGCCTGACGCCGGGCGGGTGGTGGTCTTACACCAAGACAGGCTGGCCCCCTACCAGCCTCTGGCTGCCAGCCCCGCCCCCAGCGCCGTGACACAGCAGCCTGGGCCTACCAGCAGGCCTGTCTGTCAGCGACGAACACCAGGACATTTTGGGGACTTCGTTGTGGGGTAATGTTTTTCTTTTTTTTTTTTTATTGTTGATGTTTTGTTGCTTGGGAGGGTTCGTTGTGGGGTCATAGGGGACAGTGACCCCTTAGGTGGGGGCAATGTGGCGATCTTGCCCCAGTTTACATATTTAACCGCTAAAAAAAATAGCGGAGTGTCGCGATTGGCTGCACCGGGTGGGGAGAGGGAGCCAATCAGGTCCGGGGCGGGGGGTATAAGAGGGCTGAGTTGCCAGAGTAATGCGTTGTTGTAAATGTTTTGTTGTTGGGATAATGAGCCTATTTGCAAAAGCTGAAGAAACAGCCCTTTTAAGGGCCAAGCAGCAAATAAAGCGAAGCCCGCCCCGGGCAATGCGAGAACCGCTATTCCTGGCTAAGTCTCAGTCCTTCGGTAGGGAGACCGCTACAATAATTTGGTTTCCTTGTGATTTCGATTTCATAATTACTTGCTATAGACAGCCAACAAAGTGGCATTTTCTTGCCAGTTAGTTTTGCGGACGTGAAATAATGTCATTAACACCACTATGATTGGGTCCAACGCCTAAAGTCAGCTAATGGCTACAGTGTTCTTGCGACGAATTCGCATTGTTCAAAACAAGAGGCAAGCACACGTGATCCTAATCGACTCTTAACATGGATAAGTGCGGATGTACACATGTAAAATACGAGGCTATATCATTATTGATTGACTGAAAACTACACATTTGATTTCGGATCCGTGCTGAAAATAACAATGTCAAGGACGTACCTTGTTATTATCTCGCCGATATCGTCTCTCAAGTCTCTGTTGCGCTGAGGACGTTAATGCTTTCAGTATGTAGGAGCAAACTAATAGAGCTAGTCTACGTATATCGTTAGGAGGGATAAGAATTTCATATCCAGCCTTCACTTTTTTCCAGCTTTTAAATTTGACAGAACGATTTTAAAAGGGGGGCGCCAATATGTTTTAGTGGAGTTTTATCAGTGAGAAAGGGGATTTAGAATTTAACATTAATATTTAATATCGCGAATGCACATGCTGCGCCTGCCCTAGCAACCCAGTGTGTCATCAGTGACATGACAGCCGCCGTTAACAACATGCAACTGACACGGATAGCAGCACTTGAAACTAAACTCTACATTTCCTTAACTGGACATATGCTTGACGTGTTTTCATATCCTCGTGTGTCCCTGGGTACCCAAATATCGATCGATGTTTGGAGTAGGTTGAATACAAAATGTATGCTGCACACCCTAGAATGTTCCCGAACGAAAAATATTCCTGTTTATTGTCCGAATCCACGCAGTAAACTGCCTTTCACCATGAGGAAAGCGAAAAAAAAAACTTCCCCATCTTTTAAATAGGATTTGTGCATCTTCTGCCCCACATATTCTGCAAAGGGCATGCGCACTCCAAATCTCGCTTTTTCACGTCCTTAAACCGAAAGGGTCTATAAGCTTGAGGTTTCTCAAGGTTTCCTTTTGAATACTTCAGATACTTAATTTCGTGTTGAGGTCGTAGGAGAGGCTTCTTTCTTGAAACTCTGCCATGTAGGTCTTTGTTGTTTCAGCTACGCTGTATTAGACCTGTGTCTGTTACTCTTTTTTGCAGCTCTTTTGCAGTGATGTGTGGTTTCCTCTGAGCATTTCTCATCAGATCTCGGGCAATTCTATCAGACTGTTAGGGTTCTGCCTTATGTGTGTTGTCTTTGTGCTTATTTGTGCTTGTGCTTCACTTTCGTTTTATTTTTCAGCTTTCATTCTGCCGTCTGATGGTCGATTCCATCTCTGCCAATCTCCAGTGATGTCGTGTGACAGCCTTCAGTTGCCTGCATGTCGTTGTCCAATAATGTTTCCTCTTTCGGTTTCGACTGTGATATTTCATTCATTGCTTCCACCTGTGTTTAATTCTGGGTCTCGCTAAACTCTGAGTGAATGCGTTCTCTGATAGGATAATTACTAACCTGTACTAACCAGCACTTATTTGAGGGTGATTGTAAATTTTTCGAAACGTAGTATTAACCTGAATTGTCTCATTAGCGAGTGTGAGCGTTTCTAGCTTTTGTATTCCTGCCTAAGCTTTCCCTTATTAACTGCGTTTAAAGCTGTGCTTTCCTTTGGTTCTCTTGTGGTGCTTTTTACTTATCACATTTAGATTACCTTAAAGCTATAGTTGGTAATGTTGAAGAGCTGGCAAGATTTGAAAGTGGCACCCCCTTTAAGCTCCACCCCCTCCCGTCAGTGCTCCGTCCAAAGCCACGCCCCCACAAACTTGAACGCGCATCTGACAGTAGGACTCAGCAGGGCAGAGGGGAGCCGACTCAGCCATTTCCACACATTTTGGACATCAACCAAACTACCTCATGTCTCATTCACCTGTTAGTAAACTATATTATTATAATAGCTTTCAAGCTAGCATGTCATGTTTAGCAATACTAACCTCAGACGGTTTGTATTGTATGCAGTGACGTGCCGCCGGAGGTCAGTTAGGGTAGGCGGAATCCTCCCCATTAAACAAATAACTCTAACTCTAAATAACATGATAAGTCTATTACTTTGTTTGATTAGCAATCTGAGGATTGATTAACTAATTTACAAGACTAAACGGCAGAATGGTTTGCCAGTTCTTACAATGTTTCTGAAAGTAGAAATGGGTAGTTTGAAATGCCGCAAGAGTTTTTGTAGCCCTCTCCTTGTTGGTGGAGGTGAATTATCTTGATTTTGACATCCTTGGACAACATGGTTTATAACACCAGATACAACAGCCACCACAGTCGGATACTTTAGAAGATATGGAGTTACTTCAGAATATATAGTTCAACCCTGGAATTATATTCACCTGACTCAATGAAGCCCTAATGAATAAATCACCTGGGTCTGGGCCTTAGTAATAATCTTCTTAAAAGGTAACAAATAATAATCCAAAAGGGTTCCAAACTTTTGCACAGGGCCCTTTTTCCTTTCTTATCATTTAAAAAAATATTGGCAAAGTCACTGTTCTTGCTTGGCCAGATATGGCCAAAATTGAACTTGGTCTCGATTTACATTAGGGCTGGGTATCATCAAGGACGTCACGATATGATTACTTACCTCAATACAGTGCCGGATGATCCGATGCATACCTGTATACAGTGCTGTACAATTCGATACGATAAAGATATAGGCCATATATTGCAAAATTCATCATTTTTTGAAATGGTAAAAATGGTGCTGGGAATACAAATTTCCGTGTACGACTTATGTAATCTAGTAATAGGTTGGTACATCTTAGTATATTGGTAACTGAGTCGACAAACTATTTTCATTAATTTTTTATGTTCAAATTTATTGAAAATGAAGTGCATATTTCTTATACACAATGAACATTACATTTGCTTTTCGCTGGCATCATCAGTACCTTAAACCATAGCAGCTCAGGGAAAAAAAAAAACAAAATTTCCCACTAAACTGAACACTGAATAACATGAAAATTAAGTGCTTTTTAAGTATCATTCTCACATTCATATTCACTGTAAACATAAACAAGGTCACCGCCAAAATTATGGCCATTGGTTTTTGGCCAAATCAAAAACCCGTCAGACATACGATCGATGAAGCCTTCATGCATCTACAGAGCAAATCTGAGAGTCGTCGTTCAAAGGACGAGAGAGTTGCAACATCCGTTTCTGTGCTTTTCATGTAGCACCCCCTACTGGTCATTAGTGGTCAACTTAGGCTGGAAATCGAACTCAGCCTACATCTCGTATGAATGCATGTACAAGAAAAAAATACAAGGGATCAATCAAATACTGAAGGTGACAGAGTGCTAACAAGGTCATCACCAAAAATTACAGCCATCTGTCCCCACTTGACCTACATGTGTATTGCATAAAGCTTGGTTAAATAAAAAATCTTTCTTGATGTGTGATGACCCCTTGCCGTAGCTACCTTCCATAAAAATTTGAGCATTCGAGCGCAACGGATAAGGGACTTATGGTCATTTTAGTTTTTTTTTTAATTAAGTGCCCCTTACTGGCCCAAGCAGGGTGCCGATTCGACTCAGATTCGAACGTGGCTAAGATCGTATGTCCATACATACACATGCAATATGAAATGGTTCCATCAAAAGAGGAAGGCGCTGTAGTGCTGACAAAGGCGCAGGCAATTTGACCTACATACCATTTAAAATTTGGTCAAATGAAAAACTAGTATGACGTGATGACCCCTTACTATAACTACCTTCAATAGAAATTGGAGAATACTAGCTCAAATGCTAAGGGAGTTATGGCTATTTTTGTGTTTTTCACCAAGCACCCCCTATTAGACCCAAGAAGCAAACCTGGCCGATCATCAAACTCGATCTGCGTCTCAGGCCTATATAGACATGCACCAAGTTGCATTTGAATTCACTGAAAACTGTAGCTGCTATGGCGCTGAAAAGCCAAAAGTTAACGGACGTACGTACTAACGAACGGACGCACAACAGACCACCACTAAGCATGCCCGTCATGGCAGTAGCCCTTCAGGCCATGCGTCCAAGTGGGCTAATAAAAAGAAACCTTGCTTTGAAATTTGCAGAAAGGCGTTATGTTTAACTTTGTAGTACTTAGTGTTCAGGTCTGCTTTCAATCACTTGGAGATTAATTTGAAACAGACATTTAAACTAGGGGTGCCCAAATTTTTGCACCCCACTGTATCATCATCAGTGCATTATTACTGAACAATGCAAAATCCTCACCTTCTGCCTGCTCCACTCTTCTCATCACTGAAGCCTGGAGCCATTCTCCTGAGTGCATAAATTAGAATAAATAAATATCACCATAAATTCAAATTTAACAGATTAAATGCCAACCCATTTCCAAAAATACTGTGATGGTACAGAAAATGCAAATAAAAAGAAAGCAGTGATTCATGTATTATATTGGACTAAAATTGAAAACTGAAGTAGACAAAACACTTCACATTTTGTTTTACTAACCTTGTGCTTTGAAAATACATACTTATTCTGACTTCGATGCCAGCAACATGCTCCAAAAAAGCTGGGACAAGGAGTCAAAGCACTATTTAAGCGCTTTAGCGCTAAAACTACTTTAAACTACTTTATTGGCAATTGAAAAGCAGCTTATATTCTTAGTATCCATTGGCTAAAGTGCAAAAATAAAGCTTTGAATCCTCAAATTTCCATTAAAAACTCCTAAATATAAATAGCATAACACCAGAGTAACAAAAATATGTGAATACAATGCAAAATGCAAACGGATTGCCGAGGTTGGAATCAGATTATGACTTGCAGTCAACCAGATTCACTTTTTTAAGATGTAAGTTCTGAGCATGAGTAGTAATTGTGACACAGATCCTTAAATCAATGCATGACTTGAATAAGATCAGGTGGCCCGGAGTGTTGCGCAGCCATATCAACATTTGTAGGTAGCCGATATTTACACTCTGGAGAAATTGAATCCCGCATGATGTGATCTTGCAAAATGTAGGTATATTTTTTTTCCCCATTTTTTCACTCATACAGTCACTCTCTTAACAGGAATATGACATTAACAATCATATTAGCCCACTTCAGTTGAATCGAATAATAATGTTGATGCTGATAGTTTGTTGACATAAGTTGTACATGTGCACATCGCAGTTTTCCGTGTAAAGCTATATTTCAATTAATACGGCAGTGATCCGACGCTGATGCAGACACGGATTGCATGTTTAGGTTTTTATATGTGGCATTTCCGTTCATGCAAGTTTAACGCGGCTCCTGGGGAAGAGCCGCATGCATGTTTTTCCAATCAAACCAGGGAGCGATTACAGCTGCGGTGCACACGAATCGCAGAAGGAATTCCCTCCAGTTCAAAGAGGTTTCCCCACTTTTCCATGTCCTGGTCATGACCTCCGCACACATTCAAAAACTTAAGTGCAACCATGACCAGTGTAGTGAGCATAGGACACCTCAAAAAACAGAGAACTGGAGCAGGGCAACCAATGCCTCTCCCATCCATCGGGCCCACGACATCAGAATGCACATTAAATAAATTATATCAATGCTCTACCATATTGAGGTTATTGGCAGGACAGATGAGAAAACAATCAGTGGGTGAACTGGACCACAAGGTGCTGTTCACATTGTTACATGTTGGGTCCTGCCATGACTATGAAAAGAGAAAAAAGTGCAGTTCCACCGTTTATATGCAAACACAAATGCCATGCCCGTGTCTGCCACAGACCCCGTGACAGGCATATTAAATGGAAAAGTTACTTAACCTGCAAATACCTACAATAAGTTATGTCCACCCCTCACGCGCTATAATATCCTACAATTTCCAACACTGCATCAAGAATTGCGACGGGTCGAACAAAAAATTTTGAATGGGTCCAAAACTCTGACACACGGCATCAACCTACGCCACAGCCAAAATCACAGGAAATCGTAGGCGTAGGGACCCTCACATGGCAGGATGCTACATGAAATTGTGTCTAAACGTAGGTCATAGTGTGATGTTGCAGCCAAACCGCACCTTGCGGGTCCAGTGTTATGTCCTAACTGGTTTCCAAACTAATTGGTTACCGTGCATGTGCACATGCTGTGTTCCTCGGAACAGTAGCAGCAGTTGTGGCCTCTGCCACATTCACAAACATGTTACTATGGAAGCATGCAGCGAACAATATTAAAATTAAAATGCATTCTCAGAAATGCGTTTTCGTTTTCAAGATGCAAATGCATTATTTGTATCACAATGAAAACAAAAATGTCATTCTCCACTTTGTATTTTCATTTTCAAGTCCATGTATGCAATTTTTATATCATAATTGAAAATTAAAATACATTCCCCATTCACGTTTTAATTTTCAAAATGTGACCCACAATATCGCAAACAATATGAAAACGAAAAAGCTAATCTTATAATGCAAACACTCTTTCAGTAATGCTTTTTCATTTCCAAGAAGCAAGCGCATTATTTGTGTCAAAATAAAAATGATAATGTAATTGTCCACTTAACATTTTTATTTTCAAGTCCATATATACAGATAACAAATTCCAAGTCTAAATATATTCCTCATTCGAATTTTCATTTGCAAGAAGTGCTCCGCCATATTGCCAACGTGAAAATGCTAATCTTACAATGCAGATAGATTCTCGGAAATGCCTTCTCTTTTTCAAGAAGCAAATGCGATATCAGTGTCATAATTAAAACTATAATGCAGTTCCCCACTTTTCTTTTTCATCTTCATTTGAAAATGCCGTGCCTCTCTTTGCGTATTCATTAATGTGGATGTGGATGTGGATGAATAAATTAGTCAAAAACGAACTTTGTCATCGAATTTTGTCGACAACGTCGATGAATCGTTGCATCCCTATTGCAAACATGACATCAGCAGACAGGACACTCACCATAGTGGGCTTCATGATCTCAGGAGCTGACACAGCAAATTTGCAATTTTTTCCATCTCCCCCAAAAATACTCTTGGTGAATGTTTAAGATCCTACATCAGGCCTCAAATTAAGCTATTTACAGGGCAAGGCCACATGGCCTTTTAAAATTGTGGCATCATGGCCAAAATGTAGGGCACCAAGGCTAAAATTAAATAAATCAATTTTCCAAGAAAAATATGTGATAATGACATTGTATATAGATAAAACAGTATAAATCAATAATTAGGAGTGCAGTCAAAACCAATATTTTATAAATTTTTTAAATTGTTACATTTTTTATTCAACTTGCAGCAATTTAACGACAGAACAATCAAGACCAATACATGACTAATCATTAGAAATTATAATATAAAAGTGAATGCCTATTGCCAAGATTTATATAACTGACATTGTAAGGATGATAATATAAATGCAATAATCTAAAACTTTCGTTGACTTTGCAGCATTTATTTTCGCCATCCTTACAGTTGTCACTCAGCAATGCATCATGCCAGACAACGCAATTTAGTCATGACGACGTTCAGGATCTAGAACGGATTCTCCGGGCTTATTGTTTAACCCCTTTGCGCACAAGCCAAATTTGGCTATTCATGGGTTACCCAATTTTGATTATAATTCAAGATTTAAGCTTCATAAAGAGGACAACTGTGGCTCAACTCAGCATCAGACACTTACAGCATTTACAAAACCCAAAACCAGTGAAGGTGGCACGTTGTGTAAATCGTAAATAAAAACAGAATACAATGATTTGCAAATCCTTTTCAACCTATATTCAATTGAATACACTGCAAAGACAAGTTACTTAATGTTCGAGCAGGTAAACTTTGTAATTTTTTGCAAATATTAGCTCATTTGGAATTTGATGCCTGCAACATGTTTCAAAAAACCTGGCACAAGTGGCAAAGAAGACTGAGAGAGTTGAGGAATGCTCATCAAACACTTATTTGGAACATCCCACAGGTGAACGGGCTAGTTGGGAACAGGTGGGTGCAATGATTGGGTATAAAAGTAGCTTCCCAGAAATGCTCAGTCATTCACAAACAAGGATGGGGCGAGGGTCACCACTTAGTGAACAAATGCGCGAGCTGATTGCCGAACAGTTTAAAAACAGCATTCCTCAACGAGCTATTGCAATAAATTTAGGGATTTCATCATCTACGGTCCGTAATATCTTCAAAAGGTTCAGAGAATCAGGAGAAATCACTGCGCATAAGCGACAAGGCTGAAAACCAACATTGAATGCCCCTGACCTTCGATCCCTCAGGCGGTACTGCATCAAAAACCGACATCAGTGTGTAAAGGATTTCACCACATGGGCTCAGGAACACTTCAGAAAACCACGGTCAGTAACTACAGTTCGTCGCTACATCTGCAAGAGCAAGTTAAAACTCTACAATGCAAAGTGAAAGCCAATTATCAACAGCACCCAGAAACACCGCCGGCTTCGCTGGGCCCAAGCTCATCTAAGGTGGACTGATGCAAAGTGGAAAAGTGTTCTGTGCTCTGACAAGTCCACATTTCAAATTGTTTTTGGAAACTGTGGACATCGTGTTCTCCGGACCAAAGAGGAAAAGAACCATCCAGACTGTTATAGGCGCAAAGTTCAAAAGCCAGCATCTGTGATGGTATGGGGGTGTATTACTGCCCAAGGCATGGGCAACTTACAAATATGTGAAGGCACCATTAATGCTGAAAGGTACATACAGGTTTTG
This sequence comes from Gymnothorax reevesii, assembly GCA_029721435.1. NCBI lineage: Eukaryota > Metazoa > Chordata > Actinopteri > Anguilliformes > Muraenidae > Gymnothorax > Gymnothorax reevesii. The sequence goes on from CM056573.1 coordinate 44,525,877, forward strand.
GAGCAACATATGTTGGCATCCAAGCAACGTCTTTTTCATGGACGCCCCTGCTTATTTCAGCAAGACAATGCCAAGCCACATTCTGCACGTGTTACAACAGCATGGCTCCGTAGTAAAAGAGTGCGGGTACTAGACTGGCCTGCCTGTAGTCCAGACCTGTCTCCCATTGAAAATGTGTGGCGCATTATGAAGCGTAAAATACGACAACGGAGGCCCCGGACTGTTGAACAACTTAAGCTGTACATCAAGCAAGAATGGGAAAGAGTTCCACCTGAAAAGCTTCAAAAATTGGTCTGCTCTTTTCCCAAACGTTTACTGAGTGTGGTTAAAAGGAAAGGCGATGTAACACAGTGGTAAAAAGGCCCCTGTGCCAACTTTTTTGCAATGTGTTGCTGCCTTTAAATTCTAAGTAAATGATTATTTGCAAAAAAAAAAAAAAAAAAGTTTCTCAGTTTGAAAATTAAACATCTCGTCTTTGCAGTGTATTCAATTGAATACAAGTTGAAAAGGATTTGCAAATCATTGCATTCTGTTTTTATCTACGATTTACATAACGTGCCAACTTCACTGGTTTTGGGTTTTGTAGAATTACATCGTATGAATACGATGAATCAATATGAATGGATGATTTTTTGTGGTTGAATTTGGCATGAGTTTATCAATATAGGCGCAGCTGGACATCACTGGTCACCACTGACCCCTCCAAACCAAAAACGCTTCTCCACAATAAAGTTCAGAGTCTCGTCCATTAATCTACAGTCAGCAAGCACACACTCATTAGAGGAACTGCTTATTTTACAGTCAGAATGTTCACGCAGGCGGAAAGCTTGCTGTTTACAATTCCGATCATCCCAGCGAAGCGCATGCTCGTAACCCTCTATGGAACAAGTATAACTCTGGTCACAGTAATAGCTGTTTGCACTTTAAAAGAGCAAAAATGCAAGGCATTCTATTTCGTTGAATGTGGTATAGATTCTTAAAATGATCACCTAGTTAAGAAAAATGCCAGCATACTGGAGTATCGACAACTCTTTCGTTACCCAGCGTGACAAACTCTGGCTCTAGCTCTGTGATCACGATGGTAAACCCAAAATAAGAAATAGCTGGCTAGTTAGCTAGCAGGCTAAACATAAGATAGAGCTACACCATACAAAGACGACTTTACTCACTTTTGAATAGAATTATTGAGCTGCTCCTCAAAACTATCAATGCTGTCAGTCCTCCTGTCTGTTCCATTCAGAATAAATGCTATTTTCGATCACAGAATTACATTTCCATCCAGCAAATAAGCTCAGCTCTCCGGGCTCAGATCTAGAGGTTTTTTGTGCCCCCGCAACCGTGTCAGTCTGAGCTGCGTAAAGTGTATTGGATACAACGTAACCCTTTTACGCAAGTATTTTAATATGTTTTTTCAGGTCTTTCACTCACTGAGGAAAGCATATTGTCTGCAATTGGATAAAAATCATGTCAACCAATTGAAATTCTCCTGGTAATTACCATGTGGGCGTGAACTACAGCTGGGCTTTCACGCAGATACCGCTGAATCACGCTTTAAGTGATTGGATTTCCGTGAGAGCTTGTATGAGGCTCTAAAAGACAGCTAAACTCTTCAATGGACATATCTGCGCGTTAATCCACGAAAGGAAATTACGCGTTTTTAATGAGTGATGACTGAAATTGATAGTAGAATGACATAGTGTCAATACCATGGCGAATTTTTGCCTCAGGAAACTGATTTTTTTTTAACTACTTGGAATACCATTGAATCACTGTAACTGTAAAAGTGGTTGCTACACAGGAAAACAATTTTTTCTGTCGCAAGAGATCATTTTTTAAACTTCTGGATAGATACTACGGGCAAAGATATTGAGCAGTTTGCACATCAGGAATAGCTGAAGAATTTAATTCAAGCAACTCCTGGAAAACAGGGATAGGAGTGAACTCATCAATATTCTAGACCAGAGGTGGGCAGCGAGGGCCGTATCTGTCCCTGGTTTTCACACCAACGTCTGGTCTTTGATTAGTTGATTGTCTTAATTAGCCAAACCATTTATGAAATCTGACGTTTCATGCGCATTTCTTTAAATTATCATGAAACTACAAAGACTAGTCTTGTCTCCTTTCATAAAACATTTTCCTTTGATCGAATCATAGCGAAAATCTATATTTGTGCATGCAATCAATTAACTCAATTAGTCAGGGTAATTGATAGGAATAAAAACCTGCATACACACCGGCCCTCCAGGACCGTGATTGCCCACCCCTGTTCTAGACTGTGCTCCAGCTCTGCTGTCTTGTGAATATTCAATAACTGATCTGGGGATGCCATCTAGTGATAGAGTAGTGCAAATGCTTCCAAAAAAAGAGCTGCTCTACGTCCGCAGGCGTCTACATCGGCAGAAAGGTGTTAATAAGCCTCGCAAACTAACTGTGCTGTTTTACAAGAGCAGAAATTAAAGACATACTGATATTTTACATCTTCATTCATGTGCGGAAGAAAATGCTTCAATAGAATAGAAGAATGCCATTGTTCAACAAATAAGTCTGAGCAACTGTTGCTACCCGGGAAAAGTGAACAGTGAGAGGTCCCGGTTACCGGTTTTCCATGGCCTTTGTCACTGCCGACGGACTGCTAGGACAGTGAACACTCTGGACAGGCTAACGTCGTAAGCGAATGCCCTCTCCAGCTCGCTCTCAAAGTTTAGTTTCTGTCGAGGAAAGTAATACAATCACCGTTTTCACCCAGCCCAAAAATAAATCTATACTTGACACCAACAGTATTTAATTGCTTGTGCTTAAAGCATAATGTGAGCGGATTTTTCTCAGGCTGGAAGGATGTATGGTTGTAGGATACCAGCCTCACACAACATTGCCTTATTTGTGAGTGAGTGGGCGTGTTGTTAGTAGCACAAAGTACTCAGAAGTACTCAAAAGAGTCTCTCTTTTGTTGTAGTTGGTGGATTTTTTTCAGATTAGGAATGAAGGCTTTCTCTATGGATACCATGCTCGAGTTTGATTGTGGAGTGATTTCCATCGTAAGTTATGTGCATACTGCAATTAAATTGGTTGTTTTTTTGTTTTTTTTTTGGAAAAGGTCTTCACTAAAGCTTCTTTCGTCAATATGTCACTCCTGTTCATCACAAATAATTTGCATATTTTTTGCATCGAGTCTTGCCAAGTATCAGGAAACATACTATGAATTTGAAGACAATAGAAAAAACTGTTTCATCTCTATGGTAGGTCAGTTTTGATGTGAATGTATTCAAAAACCTTTCCCTGCTGTTGGCACCTGTGGAGGTTTGCAGAATGTTTTGTACAACTACTTTTGCCATATCAAATTCTGCAAGCCTTCAGGCTGTGATCCGCCTCCTCGTGATGGTGCCGGTAACACCATATAACCTGCTCACAGTGTTTTCTTACCATATTCACCTTTATGTACTTTGTAGAAACTCACACATTACCCTGCTAGTCTCACCTTCCCGGTGTGTACTCACAGTTCGAATGTAGTATACATTTCTCTCCCCTAATAACTGTTGTCTGCTTGGCTTTGATTGTTGTAATTCAATATAAACAAAAACCTAATTCCAGATGCAGGTCTTATGGTTCTATGGTGCGCCAAGCTGGGGACTGGCAGTTCGCTCAAGCTTTGAACAACATCAGAGAGGGGAAACACACCGAGGCAGACACAGATCTCATTGGGACCAGAGTTATGGACACCACACAGCATGCGCAGTATCCAGCTCATGCAACTCACATTCTCTACCACAACAGTGCAGTTGATGCTCATAATTCCATCTTGTTCGACAGATCAACAACACAAAAGGTGATTAGTAGGGCCCATGACATTGTGGTGGGAGATGTGTGTGATGATTTGAAAACAAAAATACTAGACCGAGCTCCTGTTCTTGCAAGAGATTCTATGGGTCTTGGAAAATTTTTTAGGACTGCTGTGGGACTTCCAAGTTTACAGTTAACTCACAGCGATGTACAGAACGGCCTAATGAATGGTGCTGGTGGTGTTACGAAGCACATAACAGTCACAGACAACGGAACAGTCAGAATTGTCTGGTTGGAATTCGATTGCCCCAAAATTGGCCAGGAGTTGAAAAGAAATTCCACTAACCTCTACAAAAGAGACATATCCACAAAATGGATCCCAATAAAACCTGTTAAGAGACAGTTTCCAGTTGGACGATATCGCAATGCCTTGATACAGCGTCAACAGTTCCCCTTGACACTGGCTGGTGCAAAAACAACCCACAGGTGTCAGGGAGATACGCTTCAGGAAGCAGTAATTCAGCTCCCGTCGCAAAAGCGCTCACACGTTCACTATCTGGCATTGAGTCGAGCAACCTCCCTTGACAGACTACACATACTACCCCTATTTGATCCCACAAAAATGTGTGTGTCACCAGATGTTGTCAGAGAGATGCATCGATTGCGGACTGAATGCCAGTTACAGCTATGTTATACTCCACTCTACACCCTGCCAGCAGACTACTTCATCATCACATTCCACAATGCTCAGTCTGTGAAACTACATCTTGATGACATTCAGGCGAACAGAGACTTTCCTCGAAGTGATGTTCTACTCTTTGTGGAATTGAAACTCTGTGAAAGAGACAAGGATATTGTTATCCCAGGATTTGTTGCACACCGGAACGACTATTAGTTGGATAGATCACCATATGGAACTGTTCATTTTCTGAAATCTGGCCACACGTTTTCAGCCACTAACTGCAACTCATCTACTGTTGAACTGACTGTTGAAAATGGACATTTTGAAACCTGTGTCTATTTTGAGTGCCTACAGTAGGCCAAAGGAATCTCAACAAAATATGCAGAAAGCCCTGAAATCGGTTCTTCAGAAATTGGACTTGTCTACACGTGTCATAATCATGGGTGACTTCAATACAACAGCCACAGCATACACATCACTATGTGCATTCCTGTCTGACTATGGATTTCGTCAAGTGATCAGTGAGCCAACCACAAACAAGGCAAGGCAGAACCAGCCATTTACTGGGCCACTGTGTAGGAATGCAGCCGCTTGATTGAGTTCTGCCCTTCCGAGAATGCATCTGCTTGATGGGTGTGCTTTTCTTGTGCATTTTTTTGCAAGTAATGTACAGAGAATGTTAAGGCGCCAATAACTACAACTGCCACTTTACTGTACTACTTACTCAATAAACATTCGTCTGCCCTTTCCTTATTGTTCAGTCATTTTTTTACAGACCATTTCGCAGGTGACACATATACTTCACAGAATTCTAGTTTCAGTTTTTGGCCCCTGATGGCCAATCTAGAAATTGTAAATTGGCCAAAATCGAATCAGTACTTCCTCTTTATGATACTTACTTAGTTGCAAAACTTTACATTTCTAATTGAAATATTACTGAAGTTATGGCGTTAACACGTAGGGCAGCGCGGCGGCGTCGGACCAAAAACATAATATCCCCGGAGCGCCATCGGGGATATAATTAATGAAACGCACAAATGCTACTGTAGTCAGATCTACTCGTGCCGTCATGGTGGGGAAGTAACATTATAATCCCACTAATTTACGCATTGACACAGTCGGCGATTGTTTGCGAGTAATCCTTGCGGCTTTTGGCAGCTGTAACTATGTTGCTTTTAGCCTGGGTGATGGATTTATATTCCTCGTCTTTCTTTAAGATTATACCATGGTCTGAGTGAATACTTTTTTTCTGATTGGCTGGCAGGTATGCATTAAAACCGTGTAACCGCACAGGTAGTTCGGCTACGTTTCACCATTCTAAATTCATCCACTACCCAACTTGTAACCCTAGCAAAGTTACAGCTGATATTTGACAAGGTACAATGGAAACCTAGCAGCTCATTTATCTCCAGTAAATTTAGCGGCGTCATTTAAGTTGCGTCCTGTGGGGCGGTTAACTATAGGTACTCAAGCGATAATGACCGTAAATATTGTAGCAGCGAAGTAATAAGGCTTTATCCATTAAACGATTGTAACTGTGTACGGTTACAAATGAAGTTAACGTGTCCACTTCATGTATCAGCGACTGCTGACAGTTCGCTAGCTACGCACTATGCCTGCAGACTGATTTCAGCTCGCTGACTGGAAACCGCCATAAATTCATTGTAATTGTGGGTACAGTCTGCATAATCGCGCATAATGTTAGGTTATGCATAATCTCAGCTTCAGATTAATGTTGCGATTTGATATTGCTGGCAACCTAGATAGCAAGTTCCTCCGCTCCCGATCAGCTGGAGTTGGCACAGAGCCGGGGCAGATCCGTAGCAGAGGTGCTTGCTATCCGGGCAAATGACCATGGTATAAGCGGGATGATCAACTCGAAGGTGTGCATTCCACGGTTTCAATCCACTTCGAGGAGGCAACCACCCTCCGCTTCGCGTTGGGTGGTTATTTGCCTCCGCGTCGTGCATTAAAACCGTGGAATGCACACCTCCTCCTTAATTATCCCTTACTTGTGGTTGGGCTCCTCCGTCGTGAAGTATGCTGCTCGGGATGATTTTTCCACGTCTGCAATTGGTCGTATGCAGCAAACATCGCCCTTTTTATGTGAGCGCGCACAGATCTAGATTGGAAACTCCTGGGTTAACTTAACGAGTTAATAACAGGTTCCTTCGTGAGACCGATAATCAAGATCGCGGATGTATGGTTAAGTGCAGCTGGGTAACTGAGGGAAACCCCGGGCATGTTAATCCAGCTTCGTGAGACAGGCCCCAGGATTTAAGTAATCAGGGGGCGGATTGGAATTGGGCCTTCCTTTCTCTATTGTCTTTGATAATAGCAACCCATCCACAAAATTTCTGAGATATCAGTTCGTTACTTTTTGAGTTATCTTGTTCACAAACAAACAAACGACACCGATCGCATAACCTCCTGCCAACTTCGTTTGGAGGAGGTAATCAGACAGGCCGCAGAAATAATCTGGTAACGTAAGTAACGCGAGCATTACGCACTGAATTACCAAGCAATGCTGAAGTTAAAGCCGAGGATTCTACGTAATCTCACCGAAGAAGCTGACGTTATCCTTCGTAGATAAAGCTCAGTAGTGTAGCTAGCGAACACATTAGAGACGCTGGAAGATAACCGACTACCTAATCTAACGTTAATCATAAAAGGGCATCTAAAGTCGATTCTCAGACAGGACGTTGAACGTCCAATATTGAAACTAATCACTTGCTTTTGTTGACTTCTTGCATTGCCATGTGACCAATTTCATTCAAATAAACCAATGTTGTGTGCATGCGAAGATAATCCTTCTATTTCGGTTCATTTGCACAGGTTCGGCTCGCTGATTGGCCGATAGACAAAAACAATGGGAATCGACTTTACATTCATGTAGCTACACAAGACGAACTAGTGGCGGACAAGGCTAAATCAAGTTAATCGATCGAAAGGCAGAAAGCAAGCCATAATAGTCAACGAATGTCACGGCTCTAACGTCATTTAATCTTAAACTTCAGTCAACAGCAGATTCAATTGGGTAATTTGCGATATTATACGACTTACCTGCAAAACCCTGTCCTACTCGATTCTATTAACAAGGGGTAGACTTGTCAGCCAGATAGCTTCACAAACAACTTCCGCTGTGGCCAGTGAGTGAGGCAGATGTTTTAGCTGGGACTGCCCACCGAAGTAAAATTGGTTTGGTATTCGATATTCGCCAGACATTCACGAAATAACCATCTCGAAAGCCCTGAAAAACTTCCAGCTGCTAAATGAAATCGTCCTAAATCGATATTTCATTTATTGTGAAAAGATCTTCTGACCTCATTTATTTACGTTTCTTTGGTACATTTGTGAAAAACGCTTTTAACTGCTGTAGCGTACCGCAGCGCTTTCTAATGACAATTGGAGCCGCTTGATTTAGTAAGCAGTTTTACATTTTTGTCTGGTTTATGGAACATTTCGTTTATTTTTGAAAGCAAAAAAATAAAAAACCAGCCATTTTGCTGATTTTTTCCCAGTCATGACCACATAAAAATAAAGTCTACATAATAAAGTACTGTAGGTAGACTTTTGAAATCTGGACTGTATTAACACTGGGAGTCTGATGATAATTAATAAACAGGAATTAGGTTTGTGAAACTTTTTACTTGTGAAAAAAGATTAAAAAAACAGCAATTTCATTGATTGTTCCCTAGTGTATGACCACATAAAACCAGATCTAGATAAAAAATGTAGACTTGTGAAACCTGGATTATATTAACACAGGGAGTCAGATGATTGTTGGCGAACAGCAATTGAGTGTGTGAAACTTCTAGTTTATTTGTGAAAACAGCAATTACACCGATTCTTTCCTCCTGTGACCACATAAAACCAGGTCTAGATCAAGAAGTACCACAAGCACACCTGTGAAACCTGGATTATATTAAATCTGAGAGCTAGAAGATAATCTGTGAACAGCAACTGGGTTTGTGAAACCTTTTGTGAATTTGTGAAAATAGAAAAAAAAATGGCATTTTCACTAATTTTTCCCCCTCTATGAACACATAAAACCAGATCTAGAACAAAAGGTACTGTGGAACCTTGACTGCATGAAAAAGGGGAGCCTGATAATGCTATATTATCAGCAATTAGGTTTGTGAAACCTTTTGTTTATTTGTGAAAACAGGGAAAAAAACAGCAATTTCACTGATTTTTCTCTGTAAGACCACATAAAACCAGGTCTAAATTAAAAAGTGCTATTATTAGACTTGTGAAACCTGGATTATATTAACAAGGGGAGCTAGATGATAGTTAATGAACAGCAATTGGATGTGTGAAACTTTTAGCAAATTTGAGAAAACAGAAAAAGCAGCAATTACACTGATTTTCCTTCTATGACCATGCTTGCTAGCTTCAGGCAACACATGTTAAAACAGTGTGCCAACGTTAACATTACTTCACAGAAGTGATCCTAACCATGCCAAAATGTTAAGATAAATTGCCAAAAATGTGGGCAAAATTTTCTGCTTGCTAGCTTGCTCCAGTCTGCTGCAACTGCAAGCCAACGAAAAACTTTGCTTGCTGATTGAAAGATAATGTTGCAGAAGGTATGTTATCTAGCTTGCTTTCTGTAAAATGTATCCTAGTCCAGAACACTATATGTACTTGTTTTGGGGTGCCATTTCCCTTGTTGGAAACATTGCAGGTTTGCAGTCGTTTCTGTGTGGCATCTTAGGACAGGCACTCTGGCTTCCCAGAGGCAGAGAGTAGAAATCCATGCTTAAATAGTTTTTAGTTCTTCCTTACCTCCAACTACATCACTATATGCCTCAAATTATAGCACTGGAGGAGGAATTTGACAGATCCTGCTGGTGATTTCCAGAAATATACAAAAAAAAAAAAAAGTGTACAGAATGCATGCAGTTTTTCACCATCTCCAACTCGGATAGATGGAGATATGATGAAGATATTGTAGTGTCCCTTTAAGCACTGGTTTGAAACGTCAACTCTGTAGCTAAGTGCACCTTGTAATAGACTCCACCAGGGCTGTACTCGAATCAGATTTCGTTGAATTTAATTTGACTTGGGTGTTCAATACGAAAAACCAACAATGCGTTCATTTTTAGCCTGCTTGGCCGCTAGGCCATTCAGGCTTGTGCTGTAGTTAGAAGCCTTTGTGGTGGTCTGTTGTGCGCCCATGCGTCTGTCAACTTTTTGTCTTGTCAGTGCTCTTGCGCCTTCAGTTTTTCACGGATTTTCACTGATTTGGCCACGATTGGCCTAGTGGGCACAGTGGCTTTGCCACTCTTTTTTCATCTACTTTCTGGCAATCAGAGCATCCATTGGCTTGAGTTTAAGAGATTGTATCAACTACACTCAACAAAAATATAAACGCAACACTTTTGTTTTTGCTCCCATTTGTCATGAGATGGACTCAAAGATCTAAAATTCATTCCAGATACACAATATTACCATTTCTCTCAAACATTGTTCACAAATCTGTCTAAATGTGTGATAGTGAGCACTTTTGCTTTGCTGAGACAATCCATCCCACCTCACAGGTGTGCCACATCAAGATGCTCATCAGACACCATGATTAGTGCACAGGTGTACCTTAGACTGTCCACAATAAAAGGCCACCCTGAAATGCGCAGTTTTTGCTTTATTGGGGGCCTGGGGACTCAGAACCAGTCAGTATCTGGTGTGACCACCATTTGCCTCATGCAGTGCAACACATCTTCTTCGCATAGAGTTTATCAGATTGTCAATTGTGGCCTGTGGAATGTTGGTCCACTCCTCTTCAATGGCTGTGTGAAGTTGCTGGATATTAGTGGGAACTGGTACGCGCTGTCGTATACGCCGGTCAAGCACATCCCAAACATGCTCAATGGGTGACATGTCCGGTGAGTATGCTGGCCATGCAAGAACTGGGAAATTTTCAGCTTCCAAGAATTGTGTACAGATCCTTGCAACATGGGGCCGTGCATTATCTTGCTGAAACATGAGGTGATGTTCATGGATGTATGGCACAACAATAGGCCTCAGGATCTCATCACGGTATCTCTGTGCATTCAAAATGCCATCAATAAAATGCACCTGTGTTCTTCGTCCATAACAGATGCCTGCCCATTCCATAACCCCACCACCACCATGGGCCACTTGATCCACAACATTGACATCAGCAAAGCGCTCACCCACACGACGCCACACACGCTGTCTGCCATCTGCCCTGAACAATGTAAACAGAGATTCATCCGTGAAGAGAACACCTCTCCAACGTGCCAGACGCCATCGAATGTGAGCATTTGCCCACTCAAGTCTGTTACGGCGACGATCTGGAGTCAGGTTAAGACCCCGATGAGGACGACGAGCATGACGAGCATGCAGTTGAGCTTGCCTGAGACGGTTTCTGACAGTTTGTGCAGAAATTCTTTGGTTATGCAAACCAATTGTTTCAGCAGCTGTCTGAGTAGCTGGTCTCAGATGATCTTGGAGGTGAACCTGCTGGATGTGGAGGTCCTGGGCTGGTGTGGTTACACGTGGTCTGCGGTTGTGAGGCCGGTTGGATGTACTGCCATATTCTCTGAAACGCCTTTGGAGCCTTCACTGCAGCCTTCACTTCAGCCTTTTCCAGCCCCTATTTCCCCACCATGTTAAAGCATTAGGGGCTGGTGTTACCTCCCGCAATATCAGTGAAACAAAAAAAGCTCAAAGTTGGCCATATCGGTCCATAGATTTCAGTTATTGCAGTGTAGTAGTCTCTGTCGTGCTATTCCTTAAAGGAGAATTCCGGTGTAAAATTGACTTTGGGTGTATTGAAACATGATAACAAGTACTAACCTTTGTCGAATACCCCACCTCCGCACGTACACAACAATTCGAAATACATGGCTTTTTAGCAGAAGCTCCAAACAGGCTTACAATGGTAGCGAACTGGGAATAGCGTTGCCATGCAAAGAAATCGCTATTTTTTCATCATTAACAAGGCTCAAAGTAGCTCCACACTTCATCGGTAGAATTCTGAGGGCCCTGACAATTGAAAGGAGGCACTGAGAACTTTGAAAATGCACAGGTAGTTTATTAAAAAACTAAAAACTGTCCGTTTATGCAGACAGTACCTTGAGGTAGTTTACAGTCGCTTCCATCTTGAAAGTCGTGATAAGTCGATTGACGAGCACGAACGAATAGGAAGGATAGGGGAACAGATTGCAATCTATTCATTCGTGCTCGTCAATCGAATATTTAGAAATGTTGGGTGCGTTCAGAGGTGGGGTATTCGACAAAAGTTAGTACTCGTTATCATGTTTCAATACACCCCAAGTCAATTTCACACCGGAATTCTCCTTTAAGTCATCGATAAACATTTGTCACTGAAACACACATATGCATCCAGCAGAGTGTTTCAGTCAGCTGCCTGTTGCAGGGGCTTCTGCATTATGACGAGAAATCATAAAGAATTCTTTTAACTGTTTAGGTCTTTCTTGGCAGATTCTTGGTCTGTCTCGGCAGTTTGTCTTTATCATGTTCACATGTATTTTTGAACACCTAATGTTTGGTGCATGCCCATAATTATTTTTTTCTTATTTCTCACCATCATAATGGCCACCTATATTCCCTCTGGCACAACCCTGGTCCTCTAAAGGTACATTCACACATCATGCTTTTCTCAGCTGCCAGCGCAAATTTTACGAGGCTATTTCTCAAAGTGTAGGCTGCAGCCTTTATAGTCATTCAGACCAGATTGTTAACATTGAAATGGAGCTGGCAATTCTGTCTGATATCAGGCAGGATAAAGGCTGCATTTCTCCACTGTATTTCCAACGGCCGTCACAATTGTACAGCCTGTGATGACACAGCAGCCTAAAAATCAAGCCAACAAAGGCTGCAGCCAACACTTTGAGAAATGGCCACAGAACCTAATGGGATCCAGCCCATATGACGTGAGAGTTTCTCAGAAAACCCCTAATGACTAACTGCATTTTCTCATCTGACCAATCACGACAAACCACCGCAGATTCTAAAGCAAACGTAGGCTCTGCCGTTCCAATCATCACATTCACTGATATAAAATTAATGATCTCACTCTGCTGTGGCTGCTTATGAAACTTGGTCTTCATTCTGTGGAATGATAAAATAGTAACACTGTAAGTGGCTGCACAAAGGTGTTAACTTTAGTCATAGTATAGTAAACCATAGTATACTGTCAATACTCAAGGGATTATGCACCATGATCTTTTACTGCTGGGACTGTAGTTACCATCAGCGGAGCCTCCCATTGCCATTAATCCAATGCCTGTGAAGCGTTTCTTCTTTTCAGCACAAAGAACACCCCTGGCAGCACTTCATCCTCTCAAAAAATGGACCCTGATACATCTTAAATACAAATAACAAAACCCAAAGTGCAACCAAAAGCCAAGAATCAAGAATATTGAAAGTGTTCAAATATAAGCATGGTAAAACCAAAATGATTAAAAACACATTTTTAAGCACATTTGCATTAAGGCACTTTAAGGCAAATGTGCTTTATTTGATGAGAAATCTTAAATTGTTGCAGAGCCAAATGAAGAAAAAAAGGATCAAACTGCATCAATGCCTCATGGAAATGTTAAACCTCTTAATGTTTGTGAACAAGGAGTGGTGTGAAGAGATAAACAGGTAACCACAGTCTTTAATCATCAGGTGATTTTTTGAAGATTCACTTGAAATAAATTAAACACAACTCTCTTGCGTATTGAAATCCAGGCAAGATTTAAGACTTTCTTTTTTTCTAAAACACCCAGATGTGGCAAACTAAAGGTCACATTTAAGAGATACTACAAACAAATGGTGATGACATCAATTTAGAAATCCACTAATACAAGACTATTGTGTTCAAACCAATTTCTGCAAAGATCAACAGGAACATGTACAAATTTACAGTAAGTTAAATAGAAAACATGGTTTAATTATAATATAGACCTGCACACCGGAGGGATCCAACAACCAAAAATGAGTATCCTTTTTTATAACAATTTTGACCAACATCACAAAACAAAGGTAAAGTAATTTGTGTATTGGTCAATATACGCATGCTGCCATGTGGGCAAAGAGTTGTTCATCCTTGAACAATTCTCCGGGGTTGATGCAGCTCTCCATTCTAAAACGGGATGAGAGAGGGAAAATATAATTTCAGAACGGAACATGACAGATTATATTGCAAAACTGCTTTGACATCATCCATTTAAACATACAGCTGTGCTCAAAAGTTTGCATACCCCGGCTGAATTTGTAAAATAGGTAAATTTTTTTAAAGAAAACGAATGACCAGGCAAAACACATTTCTTTTATTTCTTATTGGAGACACGTAGAATGGCACATTCATCAAATAAAACATGGCAATAAGGGGAAAAAAATGAAATGAACCCTGTTAAAAAGTGGGCATACCCTTAGCTCTTAATACTGAGTATTGCCCACTTTAGCATCAATAACAGTGTGCAGTCTTTTGTGATAGTTGTCAATAAGGTCCCAAATTCTATCAGGTGGTATAGCTGCCCATTCCTCCTTGCAAAATGCCTCCAGCTCCTGCAAATTCACTGGTCACCTTGCATGAACTGCACAATTGAGATCTCCCCCAAAGTGGCTTGATGATATTAAGGTCAGGAGACCGCAATGGCCACTCCAGAACCTTTACCCTTCTCTTCTGTAATCACTGGAGGGTCAACTTGGCCTAGCACTTTAGATTACTGTCATGCGGGAAAGTCCTAATGCATCTCATGGGCAGCTTTTGTGTTGAAGAAAGCAAATTGTCTGCCAGTATAATCTGATAGCATGCTACATTCATCTTGCCATCAATTTTCATGAGATTCCCTTGTGCCTTTAGAGCTGACCCCCGCAAAACTTCAGAGACCCCATGCTTTACAGGGGGAATGGTATATTTTTCACCATGACTGCTCTCAAAAGATGGGGCTTATGGTTGTGACCATGAAGTTCCATTTTGGTCTCATCACTACAAATTACAGTATTCCAGAAGTTATGGGGTGTGTCAAGCTGTTGTCTGGCATATTTCAGGTGAGCTTTCTTGTGGGATTGGCACAATAATTGCTACCTTCTGGGAACTCGACCAAGCAGTTCATTGTTGTTTAAAGGGATAGTTCACTTTCTTTCAAGTGGGGTTGTATGAGCTAGAAATTGCCACTACTTACATTAGATGCAGTAGAAAACTCTCTGATCTCCTCCAGGTAGCTGCACCAGGGCATAGTGCAGGGTGGAAATTTTGGCAATACACTGTTGTGAACGGAAACATAGAAACAGCGTATTTTTCGTGGCCAAAAAGAGGTCCTACCTGAAAATAACACAATATTTCAATTGTACGCTATATTTACAAAAATTACAGCACTTTAGCTGCTTGGAAAAAACACAGTTGCTCTTGAACTAACCAACTGACGTATTCCTGTGCGAGGTGCATCGTAGTTCACTGCGCGCTGTAGCGATCAGCTGTTTGGGTCACAGTAAAGCTGCTTGCACAAACGCGTGTATTCACGTCTTCGCATTGACTTTGAATTTAATCAGTGTGCGAAAAACTTGTTTCGTGTCCAGTGTGCAAGCGGCTTAACTGCGGTTGCAAGGTCGGACGGCCGTTTAACTTGTTCAAATATTTCGAAAATGGTCCGTGTGCGTCGCTTTCTTGGACGTGAAAGCAAAGCCTGGTGCACTTACAGTTTCCACCGCATTCCTCTGCGGAATATTGAACTTGAAGCTGTGGCTAGTTGCCTCAACACGGATAATGATACACCACCCCTATCCCTAAAAGAGCTCCGTGTTTGCAGTACTTATTTTTCCAAAGAGGATTTCATTTGGCTACATTCAGGGAAATCTCAACGATGCACTCTGAAGAGCACTGCTGTACCCAACCATCACGTAGAAGAGTGAAACACCTGTGAAAAAGTCTAATGTAACATTGCAGCACAAATTGATATCACATAGGGTCTACGGCGAAACATGCTGTGCCCCTTTTTTTTGGTTATTGTAAGGTTTTTTTTTTCTTTTTTAATTTGAGACGTGGTTCTAAGCCATTGAAAATCCAGCTCATCCGCAAACCACTCAGAGTCTGACCCAAACAGCTGATCACTACTGCGTACAGTGAACTACTATGCGCCTCGCGCAGGAATACGTCAGTTGCTTAGTTCAAGAGCAACTGTGCTTCTGAGCAGTTAAAGTGCAGTAATTTTTTAAATATAGCGTACAATTGAAATGGTGTATTATTTTCAGGAAGGACCTCTTTTAGGCTGTGAAAATACGCTGTTTCGGTGTTTCCGTTCACAACAGTGTATCGCCGAAATTTCCACCCAATTTGCCCTGGTGCGGCTACCTGGAGGAGATCAGAGAGCTTTCTACTGCATCTAATATAAGTAGTGGCAATTAGTAGCTTATACAACCCCACTCCAAAAAAGTGAACTATCCCTTCAAGCGCCTCCACACTGTGCTCCTTGAAATGACCACATCATCTTTTTCCAGAGCACCCTGTATTTCTCTTAAGGTAGCTTGTGGATTTTTCTTTGAGTCCCGAATAATTCACCTGGCTTGGTATCAAATCCCCTGATTTTCCACCTCTTAATTTTCAAGTCTTTGGATATCTTTTTACATACTTGCCCCTCTTTAAAAAGTAGAGCTACCTTGCTACGAAAGTTCTTAGTTCTTTCACGCTCCCCATGGCTCAGTGACTAACCAGACCCACTCGGAAGCCAACTAACTCAATGCCTATACACAGACACTAGATACAATTTACAAATTAACCCTTAACAGCCATTTAAACCTGAGAGTGTCACCTCATGTCTATATAACAAGGTCAAACATTTAATAAACCTATGATCCAGGCCTTTAGGGTGATTTCAGTTATCGCCATGATTTAAAA
Source organism: Gymnothorax reevesii (assembly GCA_029721435.1). NCBI lineage: Eukaryota > Metazoa > Chordata > Actinopteri > Anguilliformes > Muraenidae > Gymnothorax > Gymnothorax reevesii. The sequence continues at coordinate 44,542,208 of CM056573.1, forward strand.
AGGAGCCAAACACCTATGTGATGATAAATGACTTTACATGATCACTATCCTTAAATAAAAGGCAAGTTTCTTGCACGATGAGTTATATTTTCAAAATAAACGGTGACAAATCACAAATTCTTCGAGGGTATGCAAACTGACCCCAACTGTAAACATTATGACACAGCGATAATGTTATTCTACACGCTGAAAGTCCTGCTACAAATATTGAAAGTGAAAAAACTTTATCATTCTCATTGGTTCAGATCGTATTTTACACACCTCCTTCACTGAGGAGTTTGTTTTTCTTTCAATTACTTCATGATGCCAATGGCACATTTGAAAATACACGGTGAATTAATCACAAATTCAACATAAAGCCTTGATTTTTGGAGTTACACCACAATTGGACACGCTTTGACACTGAAATTTTACTCGCAAATGGATAATTAACAACTTCATATTGGTTTTGCCTTCGCCACTGCTATTAAATCGTAAACAGATGGGTGAAGCCCTTTATCAGTAACAGTTAAATTCATAAGGAAAGTGAGGAAAGGAAATGTATAACCATAACCTTTATTGCTGCAGTAAATGAGCCCAAACACTATGCATGCAACAATTTGTTCATGTAGAACTCTGCAGATGTACAGCAAAATACAATGGGTGCACTGAGAAGACTGCACTGCCTAGATACTTGATTAATGATGACCAGTATCAGGTAGTCCACTTGGTGCAAGAGGATCTAGCACTATAAATTCTAAACAGTACTGAGAAAAAAAGAAATGAACTCTCATTTCAGCCATAGATATTTTTTAAAAATCACATTTGATAAAGTTCATTTTCAACCTCCATCAATTTTGAGATTTTTTTTGCTATATCCCCAAGTAACTAAACACGTTTTTCTTGACCATACTCAACAATTATTTTAATCATTTCAATTACTTGTTGACATGCTAATGCCTTTGTAGTCTAAAAACTTCGCTTCTCATCACCCACATAATTCCCAAAGAATGAGTTCTTTGCCTTAGAAACTTGCCAGCACCTTGCCATCATGGGAAGCCCATCAAAAAAGGCTTAAAAAGCAAAACAGCCAGGCAGCTAATTAGTTGGCGGTAGATTAGGCTTCATTAGCTTACCCGGTTCATTATCAGGCTATGTAACAAGTGCCACATTAAATTAATAGCCAAATACCATTGGCCAACGTCTGCCAGCATAAAACCTAGGTAGCCAGCAAACTAAGAACAGACTAATCAATCAAACCAATGTGTCACGAAGCAAGCTAGCTAATTGGCTAAATAGTTACACCTTGTTGTTCTCGCTGATCCAGATAAATAGCAATGCCCCTCATATTAGTTATCATGACAGCAGGTTCTACAGGTTCCCGGAGGTGGCCAACAGCAAGAGAACAATGTAGAGTATCAGTGTGGATAAAGGTACCGCTAAAGTTAACGAGATGTTGGCTTCGCATTTTCGTCCACCTTTCTCTGATCAGCCGGGCGGGTGGTGTAGGATTACAGCAGGTGTCGGTGTAGTCCCAGCAGGCAGAACTTCGGGGGACTGTCGATAGGGAGGAGCAGTTTTTATGACTGGTGTGTACCAGATGTTATTGCAGGCCTTGAGTTCTGACGAGAATAAAGTAAGACAACTGTTCTGGTTATGACTTACAGTTGTATGCAAAAGTTTGGGCACCCCAGATCGAAATTTCTGTAACTGTGAATAGCTAAGCGAGTAAAAGATGACTGCTCTCCTAAAGGCATAAAGTTAAAGAGGACATATTTTCTTTATATTTTGAACGAGATTACTTTTTAATTTCCATCCTTTAACAGTTTCAAAATAACACAAGAGCAAAATGGTCACAAGCAAAAGTTTGGGCACCCTGGATGGTCTGTTCTTAGTAACACTGCCTTTGGCAAGCATCACAGCTTGCAAACTTCTAAACACTTTTTGGTGCCAGCCAAGAGTTTTTAAAATCTGGTTTAGGGGATTTTGACCATTATTCTTTGTCAGAGGCTTCCAGTTCTGTGAGATTCTTTTGCTGCCTTGCATGCACTGCTGTTTTGAGGTCCATCCACAGATTTTCAATGACGTTGAGGTAGGAGACCTTGAGGACTATGGTGAAACCTTCAACTCGCACATCTTGAAGTAGTCAGTTGAGGATTTTGAGGTTTGTTTAGGATCATTATCCCGTTGTGGAAGCCATCCTCTTTTCATCTTCAGCTTGCTTTGCAGATGGTGTGATATTTGCTTCCAGAATTTGTTGTAATTGAATTGAATCCATTCTTCTTTCTACCAGTGACATGTTCCCCGTGCCACTGGCTGCAACACAAGCCTAAAGCATGATTGATCAAACCACATGCTTGACAGTGGGAAAGGTGTTCTTTTCATGAAATTCCGCATCCTTTTTTCTCCAAACATACCTCTGCTCATTGCAGCCAGTGAGTTCTATTTTAATTTCATCAGACCACAGGACTTGTCTCCTCAATACATCAGTCTTGTTCAGATGTTCCTTAGTAACCTTCTGATGCTGAACTTCATGGTGAGGATGCAGGAAAGGTTTCCCTCTCGTGGCTCTTCCATGAAGGTCATATTTGAGCAAGTGTCGCTGAACCGCAGGTGTGCTAAATCTTGCTGAAAGTCTTCTGTAACCAAACGGGTGTTTTTAGGTACCTTTCTCACAATCCGATGAGCAGTTTTCTTGCCAAGTTTTCTTGGTCTTGCAGACGTCAACTTGACCTTCACCGTTTCTATTGACTGCCATTTCTTAATTATATTATAACTGAGGAAATCGCAACCTTATGCTATGTTCTTATAGCCTTCTCCTGCTTTCTGGGCATTAATTATTTTCATTTTCAGAGAGCTAGATAGCTGCTTAGAGGACCCTATGGCTTCTGATTGTTGGGCAAACGTTAGAGGAGTCTGGGTATTAATATACTTTGAAATTTGCATCACCTGGCCTTTCCTAACGATGATTGTGAACAAGCCATAGCCCTAACAAGCTAAATATGGTCTGAGACCATTGTCAAAGTTACTTGACAGCTCAAATCTTTTGGGGTGCCCAAACTTTTGCATGGTGCTCATTTCATTTTTTTTCTTTCTAGAATTATACAGAACAAAAGTAATATACTAATACTGCTTAAAACGTCAAAATGAGTGTTTTATCTTTAAATTTATGCCATGCAGAGATCAGTTCATCTTCGACTTGCTTAACTATTCTCAGTAACAGAAATTTTGATCAAGGACGCCCAAACTTTTGCATACAACTGTATTTACGAGTCAATCGATGAGTCTGTTATTTACGTTTTAAAATGCCTAATTCTACAAGAGGCAGTTAGAAGTAGGAGAAGTCATGAAGTAGAAATGCTTTTCTTATGGATGACAACTTACGCATTAATTGCCACATTTATTTATGAATACGTTTATTATTTCTCGTTGGATGCCCAATATTTTAAATCTTGCTCGTGTCACTGTAAAAGAAAGTTAGCACACTTTACATTCAACTGTTTGATCCGACTGAACAAGTCACCCCTTTCTTGATTGAGAGTTGTTTGGTTTATTCACAGCAAGGACTAAAACCTCCGGATTTCCAAAGGCCAAAACATTTCTTGTGGACTAAGGAAAAAGAAGAGACACAATTATTGTAAGTTACAACTACATAGATATTTGCTTATTTTATTTCTATTTTCAGAAGTGCAGGTTTTGTTCATTATTTAAATAATATTAAAGTGGTGGCAAAACATGTTGTGTTTGTTTTGCTTTCTCCGATAACGGTGCTGTAAAACTAAAGGTTTCATTTCTTAATTCTTATCAGTAAATATTACGATAAAAATATCATGGCAAAAAAAGCCTGAATTTGCAGACATTAACTTTCCTGGAAATAAATATATTGCCAATGGCGCAAAAGAAAATCTGTAGCAAAAATTACTTCAGGCGTTTACACTATACTACAAATATAATGGACGTCATGTTGTCCGATGAAAAAATTTCAATGCTGAATTTATTTCGACTTCTTTGCGACGCGGATTTACACTAAGATGTGTGAAACAGTGGGCCAACATGCCTTCTCACTTACTCTACTTCTCGGTTCAGTGCACAAGACACGTCCACCTGACTTTCGGCTGACACGCGGCCAACGGCGCGTCGGCGAAAGTGGAACGTTTATCCACGCTGGTACTGTATCAGGTTAGTATTCCATCTCTAATTGCCCTCGGTCAAGTCACGTTCGTAAACGTTTGCTGAGACTGAGGTATCCCATTGGGAGGGAATGAATTACGGGTATATTCAGGTATGTGCGTAGCAGATATGTACTTTGCAAAATTAGACTTCGAGTTGGACTACAAGTGAACTATCAATACATTAGGGTCATTCCATATAAAATCAACCAATTCTTGATAAAATCTTCTGCCTGACCCCCTCAGAATTAACAGACTGTCTTAGTATAAAAATAAGCCTATTTAATGAAGCCATGCAGTTTTTCACCTTCAAATAATGAAGGCCCACAAAGTATATAGCAGTGGATCAAAATTATGTGCTTTTTAACCCCTTTGCGCAGAAGCCAAATCTGGCTTTTTAGGTGTTACCTGATTTAAGGCTTTATAATTTAAGATTGCAGCTTTACAGACAGGAAAACTTTGGCTCAATTGGGTCTAGACACTTGAAGCATTTAGACTCCCATCAAATTATAGTTTATTTTTATGATTTTGTTGGAGAAAAGGGGCTGCAAACATAAAAAATCTTCAGAAGAATTCACCATTGAAATAGAAAAAAAAAATAATGCTGACAATTGAAAAACTGCTGGGGCCTAAAACTATACATTTCTGGGATCATAAACTTCTTGACCACAAGTACAATTCATCTTTAACATTCCATTTTAGATTACCCGCTTGCTATGAGACAAATTAGACAGCTATCCAGGTGTCTCTCCAAAGTCTGACATCCATCAACATTTTTAACTGTCAAATCAAACATGAATCATATATTTAACACAAATGAACTTTTGGGGCTTGAAATTCGGCATGAACTAATGATTTTCTGGTTGAGTTTTGCATGAATTAATCAATATCAGTGCAGTGGAACATCATTGGTCACCAGTAACCTCTCAAAACATGCCTTTTCTCCATAATAAAGTTAACAATATTGTCCATTTCTCTTCGAAGTACCCCAAGCATTAAATGAAGTGCAGATTTAACAGCTATAACATTCACGCAAGACCAAACATGATATGAATAAAAAGCTAACCGCTCTCACATCCGAGCTCATAACCTTACACCTTATAAGGGTGAAAATTCACTAACTCAGTAATATCTGAATTCTGAAATACACCTTATTTTAACAGAACAGAAATTTCACTTTCAGGAAAAAAATACAACGACATATGCCTCCATATTCATCAGAGTGGTGTAATGAACGTACCGAGGGATCTACCGACCTGCGTGGGATGTATGCATTTGGAGAAACGAAAACCTCGGCATTCGATGTCTTTAAACGCGGTATAGATTCTACAGCAAAAAGCCAAATTAAGCAAAATGCAAACAGAGTAGAAGTATAACCTGTTTTCTTCATTGATGCCCCCCTCCAGAGACAGATGTATCGGGTAGAAGGAACGTTCCAGTTCTGTTTCATTCGGAATAATTCCCGTTGACCGCGTCCATACAACATTTAAATCTCGTAAATGAAACTGAACACTTCAGAACGGTCTCGAGTGTCTTTATTTCTTTGATATCGCATCATTTTCAGCTGCGCAACCGCGGCCAACATTCGAAGAATACAACCGACCTTACTTTTACGCTTAGCTTTGTATCCCATTCTTATTGTCCGATCAATGTATTTCAGTTATAGAGGGAAGTTAAGACACTGGGGAATGGGATAAGAAACGAGTCTGTCAACACATCGTTACCGGGGAAGCTTCACGAGGACGTGAACTATAACTGTAGAGTTACGCAGATGAATCTGAGTATATCATTGAGTGACTGGCTATCGACACCAGTACTTCGGTGGATAGAAGGGAGCGCTGAATTTGTCGATGGAGGAATCTAAGCGTTAATCCATGGGAGGGAACTACGCATATTTTGTGTGTGATGATTGTAACTGACAGTAGAATGTGAGAGAAGCAATACTATGTCGGATTTTTTTCTTCACAAAACGTATTTTTTTAACCACTAATTGGAATACTGTTGGCTCACTGTAGCTAAAATGGTTGCTACAGAGTAGTACGTTTTTTTTCTGTCGCAAGTGATAATTTTTTAAAACTACTGGATCGATACTATGGGCAAGGTTATTGACCAGTTTGCACATCAGGCTTAGCTGAGGAGTTTAATCCATGCTACTCCTGAAAAACAGGGATTGGAGGGAACTTCTCCATACTATAAATCGCGTTTCAGCTCTGCCTGCTTGTGAATATCCAATAGCTGATCCGGGGGTGCCATCTTGTGGTCGAGTACTGTAACTTAAGTGTTTACATTTGCATGTCTATAGACGCGAGCGTCTACATCTGCAGAAAGGGGTTAACCCTTAATGTACAGAAAACGCATGTACGCTGGCAGGCTCGCTGAAGAACCACCTTTAGCAGCAATAACTTGAACTAATTGGTTTCAATGATTTGATCAATCTCTCACATTGTGGTGGAGGAATTTTGGCCCACTCTCCGTTGCAACATTGCTTCAGTTCATTGATGTTTGAGGGCATTCATTTATGCACAGCTCTCTTAAGGTCCCACCACAGCATGTCAATTGGGTTGACTTGGCCATTTCAACGCCTTGATTTTTTTTCTTTTCCAGTCATTCTGTCATAGACTTGCTGGTGTGCTTGAGATCATTGTCTGGTTCCATGACCCAAGTACAGCCAAGCTTTAGTTGTCATACAGATGGTTTCCAACTTGACTCTAGAATACTTTGGTGCACAGAGGAGTTCATGGTAACTTCAATGACTGCAAGGTGCCCAGGTCCTGTGGCTGCAAAACAAGCCCAAATCATCACCCCTCCACCACCATGCTTGCCAGTTGGTATGAGGTGTTTGTGTAGCCTCTGCTGTAGACATGTGGTTTGCTTCCCTCACACATGAACGTCTGCACACTCCAACTGGGTTTTGTGTTCTGAGAAACTGAAATTTCTGGAGACAGCTAATTATATATGCGCATACAGTAGTGGGAGCCTGAGAGGGAAGCAAATCACACATAAGACATCTGCAAAAGAGACGGACCAACACCAACGTTGAAAATGTTGAAAAGGAGGAAATTCTCCAGGTTTCTTCGGTGTTGAAGTTTTCCCGAACACAAGTTCTTAAGCTGCAGGGCAGCGTACTTTCGTCAGAACTTTGGTAGTAAGACGGTGGACACTGGGCCGGTCGCAATCATGGTAAAGTCGCTCGACTTCCTTTATGGTCTCATCTAATCGGCTTTCTATTCTTCAGAACTTTTCTAATAAATGGTAGCATCCTGTAAGGCACACAACCAGTTTGAGAAATGTACAGCAGCATATACTAAAAGAACACGACTTATAATTTGAAGGCACATCAAGTTGGCTTTGTCATATTCATGAATTTTCTCTTTCTTTGATCCAATTCTTATTTTACAGCAAAAAAAAAAAAAAAGTCGCTATCAACAAGTTTTAATAGGTTTCTGTGCCTGCAATTTTTGCTAATAGTTGATAGGGGAAACCCAAAAAGACCATCATATAACAAGCGTTTAGACTGGCTTATTTCACACAATGCCATTTCCTCATAGAACACAAAACCTAGCTTGAGTGCGCAGATGTTAGTGTGTGAGGGATCAAACCACATAAGACGTCTCAACGAAGGCTAGTATTTATGTTGATACCCTGTGTTTGGTTAGTGCCAAATATGGCACTGCGCATTATGGCCATCACTGTACAATGATGGATGTCAAATTGTTTGGAAATGGCCTTATAACCCTTCCCAGATTGATGGGCAGCTGTAATTGCTTCTCTGAGATGACTGTCGATGTCTTACCCTCTTGGCATTTTGTTAAGACACCTAAATGCTCCAGACCTGAAAAGTGTAATAACCTCTGCTTTTTTGGAGGTGGTCTCACTTGCTGATGATCAATTCATCAACTGCATTTGATCAGCAACACCAGGCTGCTAATAACCTTCTCAATTCCAAAGTTTTTCACACATGGCTTCTGCATTTTGGCTGAGCTTTTGTAAAATAAATAATGGCATTGTGGAAATCTGTTGTGTGCCGTTTAACACCTGAGGTTAGATTTACCTAATTTTAGGACCTGATTAGGACCAACTGATTTTTTTAAAGGGGATCTATTATGCAATATTTCCGAGTTTATATTTTCATCTTGGACTCTCCTAGAGTACTCCTGATCGTTCAAAAAAAGTGTACTTATTTAGCTCATACTGCCATCCTCAAAAAACCCCATTTATAGTCCATTGTAGTCTCAGCCTGAAACGCCACATTTCCCGCTGTGGGCCCCCTCCCCGTGTGCCCACTTTCTTCTGATTGGCCAGCTCTGTGGAGGGCTGAGCTGGGCGGGACGAGGCGGCAGAATGCAGTTTTCCGGGTCCGCCTCCCTAGTGTGAAACGTGAGACGCGTCTGCCATCTGATCTAAGGAATTGGAATTGGGAAATTCCACAAACCAAACGGTTTACGTGTATAGATCTAATGAAATGAACTTGGTCTAATAAACGCAGCGGCGAAACTGGAAGACGCAGTGCGAAAGTCTGGCAGCTCAAGCTCGAATTTACCATCTACCTACGGCTACTATGGTGAGTACAGTGGTGTTTCTACTCTATTGCTAGGATTCAGGGAAAGCTAGAAATACCCCATACAGACACATTTGTAGAAGGGGTCGACATACCCAAGTGTACACCAGAGACCGTAGAAATCCCGTGGGTCTGAGTTTAGATGGAAACATGGACATTGAGGAGCAGCAAAAAGTGGACCAACAATTTATAAACTGCTTTGTTGTGTACAATAAGGACCTGCTGGTCTGTGTTTATAACAGTGGTGTGTCGTTAGTGTAGAGTAACGAACAGCTTCTGCGCTGGTATATGACGAAGGGGCTAAAGCTCCAGGCTTAACGGTCTTTTCAGAAATTGCCCGTGGAAATGGTTCACTTTTCGCGCCGGAATGACCAGCGTTTGCTCGTGGAAAATAGTCGCGTTACGGATAGTACACGACAGGGCTAGAGAGAGCTCCGGTTATGTTATGAACATAACACAGGTTTTACAGACCGTAAGCTCTGTTAGCGTGAACAGTTTCTTATGTGGTGCTAGCGAATTGATCACTTCTAGAGGAAAGAATTTGTTATTCAATCTATGCCTTTTCGGCTTTTTATTAGCCAGAGCAATTTCTAAAGGGGGATGAAATTATGCCACGGCAATGCAGTGAAATCGTTTGTTATACCAGACATGTTGTAGCTTGTGCGTTTTGCTATTGCCTTCACCGTGGTAGCATCAGATAGCTAGCCCAGATATTGGTGAAGTATCCAGGTGACATCGATCATGAACCAGTAGAGCAATCAGCAGTAAACAAACCCAAACACGAATCCCAAGCTCTGCAAAACCAAGCCTGGTCTAACTGCAGCCTTCTCAGCCCAACTTTGCAGACACATAAAACCTCTCCGGTTAGCTTCAACTGTAGTGGCTACAATCAAGCAACGTTATGATGAAACTGCCATATTGATGCCTTCCGAAGTTACACAAGCATACCGATCAGAATTACTGCATGTAAGTTATCCAGGAGAATTTTTAAGTAGTGTAGCACGCGAACTAACATGCAGTAGCTGGTTACCGAGCGGTTATAACAACCACAGAGACAAACGTTACCCTGCAATCTTACAAAGAGCAAGTTCCGTTACCGTGGACAGTTGTACCAACCATCCAAATTACAAACAAGTATAGAAAGCTTCAAATGAGGTTTATGTTCACACACCTTCTGCTGAATGTCCCCTGATATTACTCTTGCATATTTAGGACACAAACATTAGCAACAGTAATTTAGCTATATTAACCGCAGTGCTACAGCCACATTCAACATCACGTTAGGTCGGCTTATGCCGTAAAAGCAACTTACAGCTTCTGCGTCTGAGAGTCGTGGACAGTCGCAACAGATCCAGGCTTTATCTTCAGATATTTTACAAAGCCTGCATTTGAGGCCAGTTGTTATTGCTAACTATCGTTAGCGGTCCTGCTAGCCATCCGTAACACATTAGCTTCATTTGCTTTTATATCATTACTTACAGCTTGTGGCTCCGAGTGCCTGATCGATGGAACTGCTCCAGGTGTTTAAAGCAGCTGAAACAAGCCTTGAATTATCCTTTATTGACAAAGCTGTCTTTGGTGAAATGCTGAGCACAAACAGCTAATGTTCCCTTTGGCCATGGCTGTTTGCTCCTGGCAAACAAAAAAGCTACCCTCTGACTTCTGGTGGCATCATCTTTTGGAAGAGAAATAGGTGCTTTTCTCCGCATCCAGAAATAAAGGGACGAACAGCTTTGGGAGAGATACTGAAAAAACTGCACCTCAAATGATCAGCAGTTCTTCTTTTGTCTTTGTGGAAGTGTAGACGCTATCAAGGCATAGTATGATCCGCGGATTTTTGTGCCTGCTGGAATAGTTTCCGGTGTGGGCAGGTCAAGCACCGTGATTGGCTTTGGCTAGGCCCGTATTAACTGGACAGCACAACCGGACGTCAGGTTTTGCCCAGATCTCGTGAAGATCTCGGGACGAGCTGCTCAGAGAGGAAATCTCGTTCACAAAATCACATTTTTGGATTATGGCAAAACCCCTGCATCTTATGTTTAGAAACTTTTCAGATGTTGAGTATGGACATCCAACATTATAACATAACTTATATATGTCAAATGAAGGATCAGCATAATAGGTCCCCTTTAATGAAGTCCTGATATGTAAAACCACAGAACTGAAAGAAGGAATACTTTCTTTTTCTCTTGACTGTATACAGTGCATTCACGTTTTCAAATTTGTTATGTTACAGCCTAATGCTTAAAATAATTTAATTCATTTTTTCCCCTCTTCAGTTTACAGTGAATACCCCACAATGATGAAGCAAACACAGAATTTTTTTGCAAATTCAATAAAGAGAAATTCAATGCAGATCCTTTCGAGCTCCATCTAAGTATAGTGGGGACTATTGGTGGACAGCCATTTTCAAGTCTCCCCCAAAGTATTCAGTTGGGATCTCATAAAGTCCCTGGCTGGGCTATTCAAGGACATTCAGAGAATTGACCCTAAGCCACTTCTGCATTGCCTTGGCAGTGAGCTTAGGTCATTGTCCTGCAGGAAGGTGAACCTGCAGCCCAGACAGAGGACCTGAGGCTATGCAATTCTCATCAGGCTCAACAATGAACTATTCCACAAAACCACTTTTTCAGGAGTGCTTATTGCATTTTGTTCACACCGTGTAATTTGAATGACCAAATAAAAGCCTCCCAAGAATGTATTTGGCAAGCACATGCTGCAATAAATGTGCTTCTCTTAGTACTTACAAGTCATCCAGACACCGTGCATGTCAGAGATACAATCTTGATACATCATCATCTCTCTGTTGGATCGAGACATGAATGCAAAACAAAAAAAAGAATCAATTACAACAAATATTATGCTGTCAGAACAGCTTATATTTACTCAAGTCATGAAGACAGACTGCCAATGCATTAGAACACTGAAGCCACTTCTTTTCTTTGGTGCCTTCAAATACAAAGAAAAAATCCTCTAGATGCAGTAAATCAATTATTTAAAAATCGGACCAAGGGTCCTGTAGCTTACTGGCAAGCAGTCTTACAGCGATGATACAAGTTTTGAAAATTTCCTGAGAAGCTTGACATTTGAATCAATGAAAATCAATGTCAAGGTCACTCAATAAAATTTCACATACATTTGTAAGACCTGTAATACAATCCTAAGCTCTGAAGCAGTTTTGGTGATACAAGTCATTATAATATGTCAATATGTATTCAATATGTCAATTGTGAACTTTACAGCTCACAGAATTTCAAGTTGTGGCCAGCAAATGGACTTCATATATGACTTTCTAAATGTCTCTATACAAACCTTGGCTCAGACTGTGACCATTTTGGTGATACAAGTCCTTGTAATTTCACTGTCAAGTTTGAGCCTCAAAGGTCACAGACAGTCAAGTTTAATGTCACCAAATGAAAGTTCAGATGTGACTTCATATATGTCTGTAATACAAACCTAGACTCCATCTGTGACTGTTTTAGCAATACAAGTCATTGTAATTCTATTATGTCAAATTTGACCTTCAAGTGTCATCAACAGTCAAGCATAATGTCACCAAATAAAAGTTTGTATGTGACTTCCTACGTCAGAAACGCAAACCTAGTCCCCATCTGTGACCTTTCCAGTCATTGAATTTTCTCTTGGTCAAGTTCGACCTTCGAAGGTCAATATGTAGGTCACCAAATGAAAGTTCATACTTGACTTCCTATACTTCTCCAATACCAACCTATACTCAGTCTGTAACGATTTAGCAGAAATAAGTCATTGAAATTTCACTGTATACTTTGGCCGTTGAAGGTCACTGAAGGTCAAGTTCAAGGTCACCCAATGAAACTTCATACATGACTTCCTATATGCCCGCAATCCAAACCTAAGCTCTACCTGTAATAGTTTTGGTGATAGAAGTCATTGAAATTTCAATATGTTAAGTTTGACCTTCAAAGGTCGTCGAAGGTCAAGTTCAAGGTCAACAAATGAAAGTTCATACATAAGTTCCTGTAAATGATTCATTGCACATATGTTCCCAATCTTCAATATTTTCAAGTCTTGAAACGTTTGAAAATTGTAACATTTTGCTGGACCTCAAGTTTGACCTTTCAAGGTCATCTGAGGTCAACTTTAAAACAGTCAAAATATAGGCCATATATTACTTCCTATATGTCAGTGATACAAACTTAATCTCTATCTGCAACCATTTAGCTTCCACAGGTGATTTGGCCCATTCTGCATAAGACCTAATGTTAAAGTACAGCGCCCACACTAGACCCACTTCCATCGATTTAATCAAAATGGCACTCGCACTGTACATGAAGTATTTCAAGGTGAGTTGATTGCCAGAGTCAGAAAAAAAGTTAGACAGTTTTTGAGAAATCATTTTTTGGAATTTAAAGTCATCTTTTAACATTGTTATTATATTCCCTGACCTCAAGTTTGACCTTTCAAAATCATCTGAGGTCAAATTTAATATTGCCAAAATATAGGTCATATATTACTTCCTATATATCGAAAATACAAATTTAATCTCTATCTGCAACCATTTGGCCTCCACAGGCCATCTTGCATATTCATGAAGCACCCCCAATAGACCCACTTCTGTCGATTCAATCAAAATGGCGCTCGCACTGTACATTGACAGCACCAACGTTAATTGATTGCCTGATTTAGAAAAAAATGTATCACACAGTTTTTGAGAAATAATTATTTTTAAATTTCTCAGTCCTATGTTTAACATTGGAGCCAAAATTTCAAGGGCCCATAACATGGACAAAAATGATTCAATCAGAAATCCGAGAAAAACATCAGGAGATACGGTCTTGCAGTATGTAATTGCAAATTTACACGAAAATTCATCAGGCAAAAAAAAAAAAGATCAAAAATGTTCCGGACAACGGACTCCAAACCATGACAATCGCTTGTCGGCTCATAGGGCCGGTAAGCTAAAAATTATTATATGCATTACACTTAAAGGCCGAGATATACTGTACAATTCATCTATATATAATCATTTTAAATCATTTTAACATATTGTATTCTTCATTAAGTTTTTTTCTATAACCCCAATTCCAAAATAGATGAGGCAGTGTGAATTGTGAATAAAATAAAAACGCAATGACTTTCAACTTACACCAGCCAGTATTTTATTCACAATAGTACAGAGATGACATAGCAAATGTTCAAACTGAGAAATTTACAATGTTATCCACAAAATGAGCTCATTTCAAATTTGATGGCTGCTACAGGTCTCAAAGAAGCTGGGACAGGGGTCTGTTTACCAGGGTGTACCATCCCCTCTTCTTTTTAACACAGAGTGGAGGCGTCTGGGCATTGAAGAGATAAGTTTCTTGAGTTTAGCCATTGGAATTTGATCCCACTCTTGTTCACTACAGGCTTCCAGCTGCTGGAGAGTTTTGGGTCTCCTTTGACGGACTTTTTGGTCAATTATGCGCCAAATGTTCTCAATCGGTGAAAGATCAGGACTGCAGACAGGCCAGTTAAGCACACGGACTCTTCTACTACGAAGCCATGCTGTTGTAATAGCTGCAGTATGTGGTTTTGCATTATCCTGCTGAAATACATAAGGCCTTCCTTGGAGTAGATGTCATCTGGAGGGGAGCATATGTTGCTCTAATACCTTTATATACCTTTCATCATTCATGGTGCTTTTTAAAACACGCAAGTGTCCCACACCATATGCACTAATGCATGCCCATACCATCAGAGATGCTTGCTTTTGAACTGAACGCGAATAACAGGAGGGGTGGTCTTTCTCCTCTATAGCCCGGAGGACACAACGCCCATGATTTCCAACAAGCATTGGACTCGTCTGACCACAGGACACTTTGCCACTTTGCTACAGTCCATTTTAAATGAGCCTTGGCCCACAGAACGCAGTGGCGCTTCTGGATCATGCTCAATGATGGCTTCCTTTTTGCATGAAATAGATTTAGGTGGCACCTGTGGATGGCACGGCGGACTGTGTTCACAGACACTGGTTTCTTTAAGTACTCCTGGGCCCATTTAGTAATGTCAATGACAGAATCATGCCGGTGAGTGATGCAGTGGCGTCTGAGAGCCAGAAGATCACGGGCATCCAGTAAAGGTCTTCGGTTTTGTCCCTTACGCACAGAAATTTTTCCAGTTTCTCTGAATCTTTTGATGATGTTATGCACCGTTGATGATGTGACCTTGAAAGCCTTTGTAATTTGATGTTGAGGAACATTGTTTTTAAAGTATTCCACATTTTTTTTTACGCAAGCCTTCACAGGTTGGAGAGCCTCTGGCCAACTTTACTTCTGAGAGACTCGGCCTCTCTTAGACATCCCTTTTAAAGCCAATCATGTTACACACCTCATGCCAGTTAATGTAGTTAATTGCTAAATGTTCTTTCAGCTGATTCACTTATATATTAATGGCTTTTTCAGCCCTTTTTTGCCTGAGTCCCTACTTTTTTGAGACCTGTTGCAGCCAGAAATTTGAAATGAGCTCATTTTGTCGATGAAAATGTAAAATGTCTCAGTTTCAACATTTGAAATGTTATCCATGTTCTCTTGTAAACAACATATTGGCTCATGTGACCTGTTAAAATAGAAAAAACATATAGACCCCGCACCAGTACTCCATATTAGACCTGTATTATTAAAACAAACAACGTTTCGATCAACGTGTGGTCTTTGTCAAGTTCAAGTCAACAATGTGTTCTGGTGGCCTCCTATATGGGTAGATTCTCTACACCAGGTGCAAGCCATTGCCATAGTTAGATTGGGTCATTGGGTCAATTCGTTCTTGAGATATCTCGCTGACAAGGATTCGGGACTTACGGACGGTCATGAATACCAGGTCCCGCCGCTTCGCGTGTTCCGCGCGGCGGGGGACAACTAGATTTAGTCAGTAAGCATGGCTTACAGGATACCCACCGCATGTATATATCAGTACATTCATACTGAAACCATCAGACCTACAATAACAAAAATGTGTAAACACTACAAAAAACAAGTAGTCGGGCAGTACCACAGTCAATAGACCTTCCACCAAGAGCAAAAATTTTCAAAATCTGATGAGTAGGTTATGAGATCTAGGTCTGGACGCACACACGCACACACGGATGGACAAAGCAAATCCAGTATACCCCCTAAACTTCGTTGCGGGGCGTATAATTAAAGTCATGATGTAGGTAAGACTACGAGACCATTGAAGATAAGAAATGTGGAACACAGAAGTAAGATCAGGACGCAGGACAAGACCACTCCCTGTAGCAGTGCATTTTGCAGAAGCAAATCACAGTGTAGCTGCTATGAGGTATATAGGCATAGAACATGTAAAAGTCCCCAGGAGAGGACGCAACATAGATAACCTTCTACTGAGACGAGAAAGCTACTACATATACACTCTTCAAACACTGCACCCTCTGACAGTCGGGGTTGGTTCGCACAAGGACGGGGTTTGCATAAATTAGTCTGCAGCTTCAAAGTTTCAAAGTTTCAAAGCACGCACATATTCACGCCTAGTTATACAAACACATTATCTTCCGACATTAATAAGCTGCTTGTGCCAGTTTTAATTATGGTTAGGAATGTTTATTTGGTGTACAATCGTAACGGAATATTTCCAAAACTACAAAAAGAGCGAGTTACTGGTAACCTCTGTTTCCTTGTATGTGGCCAGTCGGTCCGACATCCAAGAAGTGCCGGCTGGACCAGGGGGAATACTTCTTTGGTTCCGTGGTAATTGGGAGGCTAAACCCCAAACCTAGCTGTAGGGACCATAGGAGTGGCAATGGCCAAACCACTGCTGTGTTGTCTTTTTGAGTTGAGCACTGGGGTTATTTATTTAATTACATGTTTCTGATGATTGTGCAATAAGGATGATTTTGAATATTGTATTTCAGGGTTTGTCTTATTTTTGGTGTTAATTGATTTGTGGGTACCGCTTTGTACTGTAAATGGTGCTCGCAATCATCTACAATGTTCACCAGTCTTGTCCTATGTTGAGAGTCATTTCTGTTTGATAATGTGTGCGTGAGCTGGTATCCCCGAAACTGCTGATGGTTGTCCTCTGCTGTTAAATAGAGGCTGAGCAGGTTTGAATTGAATATTTTTGGGGACTTCCTTTTCATCATATTTTTGTATTGAAATTATTTTTGCTTTTTTCATTCTCTGAAATTTTGCATTGGACTTATGGGTTGCTTGATTTTGTTCAAGCCTTAATAAAATCTTTTTTCCTTACACCCTCACTCTGACTCTAAGAGTGTCATTTTTGGCCACACCCACCCCCAGACAGTACCTTTCTGGTGGGGTTCCGTTACACACCCATTAGACCTTAATCAAGAAAATGAGATCAGGCATTTTCTGTAATATATCTTGCACATTCTTCTGGATAAAGATATACTTAACATTTTAACAATGAATTTCATGTACGTGTGGTGATGTGCATCATATCTGATATCCAGTAACTTAATGCATTGCATACTTGTTTTAAAATGTATTCATGACCATGCTTTAAATGTGCTATGCAATGTATTATATGCTTCTGTAAATGTTTCCTGTGTTTTTCAATGAAGGCTGTTTAATGGCTCCGCCCACCACCCAATGCAGGCAACCTAACTATGGCAATGGCTTACACCTGGTGTAGAGAATCTACCCAAAAAGGAGGCCAGCAGAACACATTGTTGACTTGAACTTGATAAAGATCACACGTTGATCGAAACGTTGTTTTAATAATAAAGGTCTAATACAGAGTACTGGTGTGCGGGCTCTATATGTTTTTTCTGTAGTCACTTTTGATTAGCCCAGCACCCATTGCGATGTGCATATAGCGATAACCCACTTCACGTGACCTGCTCGTCATTGCATTTTGCTTTTATTTACAATTTACACTTTGTCCCAACTATTTTTGAATTGGGGTTGTAAAACAATCATTCCATTTGTGAATGAAGACACTGCAAACAACTTACCGGCTTCTCCAGAACAACAGGGTGTTGTGGTAAAAAATCAGGTCTTCTTTTAGCAATTGGGGAGCTTGCCAACTTGATCAGAAATTCTCTGCTGTAGGATATTCTTTCTAAAGGTCAGAACAGAATATATTACTTTCATACAAACTTAAACAACCCAAAATGCAGAAATTGCATTTACGCAATAAAAATGCAAGTATTGAACCCCTGACAGATTTCTTCTATTTTTGATTAGTTTTCATATTTAAATCTCTCAGATCATCCAATTAATTTTAATATGAGACAAAGACAATCTTACAACTGGTGCAAAGCAGTGCCAAGCATGCCACAAGTGTCTTTAATCGTTTACGACTGATGCAGTTGCCGTTTTCCAGTCCATTGCCCAGGTTGCTTAAGTAGTACAGTGCCGTGAAAAAGTATTTACCCCCTTCCTGATTTCTTACTTTTTTGCACATTTTTCACATTGAAATGTTTCAGATCATGAAACAAATTTAAGAGAACCCGAGTAAATACAAAATGCAGTTTTGAAATAATGATTTTGTTTATTAAGGGGAAAAAGCTATCCAAACCAACCTGGCACTATGTGAAATGGTAATTGCCCCCCTTGTTAAATCATGAATTAACTGTCGTTAAGCACATTTTTACACATACCCTCAATCTGTTAGCATTTTGCTGATATCAGTCATTGAAATTTCACTGAGAAGTTTTGGCTTTCAAGGTCACTGAAGGTCAAGTTCAATGTTGCCAAATGAAACTTCATACATGACTTCCAATATGCCCGCAATGCAAACCGAAGCTCTCTCTGTAATGCTTTTGGTGATAGAAGTCATTAAAATTTCACTATGTGAAATTTGACCTTCAAAGGTCGCTGAGGTAAGTTCAAGGCCACCAAATAAAAGTTCACCCATGACTTCCCATAAGTGTTCAATGCACATATGTTCCCAATCTTCAATATTTTCAAGCCTAGAAACCTTTGAAAATTGTAACATTTTGCTTGACCTCAAGTTTGACCTTTCAAGGTCATCTGAGGTCAACTTTAACACAGCCAAAATATAGGTCATATATTACTGCCAATATGTCAGTAATACAAACTTAATCTCTATCTGCAACCATTTCGCTTCCACAGGCGATTTGGCCCATTCTCCATGAGACCCAATGTTAAAGTACAGAGTCCCCACTAGAAAACTTCGACTCAATCAAAATGGCACTTGCACTGTACATAAAGTGTATCAAGGTGGGCTGATTGCCAGTTTTAGAAAAAAGTTATCAGAGTTTTTTAGAATTAATTTTTTGAAATTGCAATCAAATTTTTTAACATTGTTAATATATTCCCTGACCTCAAGTTTGACCTTTCAAAGTCATTTGTGGTCAAATTTAATATTGGCACAATATCGGTCATATATGACTCCCTATATGTCGATAATACAAACTAGGGCTGGGCGATAAATGTATCGCAATAATTTTAAGCGCAATCAAACTAACTGCCACTTTGGGGCAGACAGGCGTGCCTTTTCTATACCTAATGCTGCGTGGAGCAAACATCAGAGGTCTTTTGAAATGTTTCTGGGAAGAAAAGTTCGATATCTGCTAATTACCAGCAAGGTTGGACAGCTTCCTTTACCTTGGCATAATTAGCTTACCTTAATTCAATTCCCGTGTACTTTGCTTCACTTGCAATCAAGCCATTTATTCAGCCAACTGACTAATCAAAACCAAAATGTGGCCTATAATGATATAGAAGAGATAATGAGGGGCAGACAGACCTAACCAGGCTACGGTGTTAGACTGAAAGAATGTCAATCATCTGAATAAATGGCAGATCTCTGAAATCACCTTTCATCATTGCATTTTTACGCATCATTAATAGGTATGTGACAATCATGGCCAACGCTGGCTGCCAGGCCTTCCGCTGCCACCTGCTGAGCGCTGTGCTCAGTGTGCAAGGAGATTCTATCGAAATGCGGTTTTCATGGGCTTGCATGGGGTAATTCCTGGGAAATCCTTCCTATCACGTATAGGAAAAGCCCCTCTGTCACCTTGTTTTCAAATTTTTCCAATTGGACGTTTTGTTTTGATTTTATGCCCGCCTGAAGAGAAGTGCCCTGTTTGACACCCGTCAAAACCAAGACCAGCCTATAGGATTCATTCTAAGGAAAGTGGACCTTAAAAACAATACTTAATCTCAATATCGGTGACGTTTCAATGGACAATAATGTTGCGAAAGTGGTTTTTGAACGCCCGGAATCGTCGATGTCGCCTGTTGGGTGTAAAGGACAACAGAATCGTCTTCTGTAAACCAATTAGGCTACTCTAAGAAAAGTTAACCTTTTCCCGTTTACTTTGCTTGATTAGCAATCAAATTGTGGATTCGTTAATTTCTAAGTTGAATGAGTCGAGCTGTTTATTAAAACAGCATGTTTAATTGCTGCATTTTGAAATTTAAATGGCCATAGAAAGCACAGATCTGCACGAACACGATTGCCATTACCATGCCATTTCGTGCGACTGTGATAATTAATATCTACCATTCACGTTTCACCCGCTTTTCAGAATGGTTTCCACTTTGTGCATTTTTTGGAACTTAAAATCCAGGGCGATCTTATAAGAAATCTGTTCATCTCTAAATTAATCTTTAATTATGACCTAACATGCTACAATTAGAGATGTAATTCAGAGGAAGGCTTTTTCTAATTATTATTATCCCCGCCAAGAAGTGTGAGGGGGACATAGGTTTGAGTTCCGTCCGTCTGTCCGTCCGAGATAAAGGGGACAGCTTTTCTCAGAAACTATGGGGTCTATTCTCCCATGCGCTTAAGTCGAAAAAAGCGCGTAGCTACGCGCTTTTCAGCCTACGAGTATTCTCCCCTCAACTTAAGTCTGTGCATTACGCTCCCCGAAGGCAGTTACGCGCTTGGGGCGGAGCAAGGCCAAAATCGGGGCGTTTCCGGGCATTTCTCATGCAAATAACACTTACGCGTATTATCCCACTGGTTTACGCACTTTTTCTGTTAATCGCTTTTGAGGGCTGTATTAAGGTCAAGCGCCAACATAAGGCAAAATGGAATATTGCGTTTGATGTCGGTTAAAGGCCGGATTTTAACATTAATTTTATTTTATTTAACATGGTAAAGGTTGAGACATTCAGTATTCGATTGTTCATCCTTATTTCTAAACTACATTTCTCATAACCATAATAAATTATCAAACGAAATCATCACATGATATTATGCAACAGCCTCTTCTCCTATTAGTTCAATTACAAACACATAGCAATTAATTAATACGAGTATACATAAGACCATCATTCTACCATGCCCTCAAAATCTAAAACCAAAATGCCAGTCCTGCATTTGCTTGCACTCTTGCGTGATTGGGAAAGAGTAAGAGGAGCGCGCAGAGCGAGAAGGCGACCACGCATATATTGGCTTCGTTTGGACATCCCGGGACTAACAAACACCAAGTGCATCCAGCGCTTTCGTCTGGACCGTGCATGAGGCAATCGTCCATCTTTGCCGACTTTTGGATGGACAGCTACCCAGGCGCAGCAATTGCCCACAAAACATACCCGTGGTCATCAAGGTTACAACTGCGCTATCGGTCCTGGCATCTGGGTCGTTCCAGAGAGTGGCTGGTGATGTCATTCACATATCACATGCGTCTGTGTTAAGGTGTCTGACACAGTTCGTTGGCGCTCCAAGTTCTTCTCCATGCACTTCAACTGCAGAAAGAGTGGATGCCACCTCTTCCTCCAGTGCAGGTTGCCCACCACCTGTTGCGTGTACACTTCTCCGGTGTGCAGAGAGCCTGGCTTTTACAGCGCCCAGCAGATCTACATTTATGCTTTAAATCGGGGATACTGTGCTTACATCTCCCCACCGAAGCCACATCCAGAACAATTCGCAGCTTAATTCCTCGGATCAGCCTTCAGTGCTCGCTTGCCATACAACACCAACATCTGTGAAATTTGGTTTTCGGCTTTGGCTTGACGTCACCATCATTGTCTTCATGTTCTATTACAAATGTGACTGCCCTATATGTTCGTGATAATCTAAAAAGTTGTGGTATTCTCACGAGTGAGGAGATTGATTTTCTAATTGAGGATATCTGTATTAACTAACTCATGTCTTTGTAATTTTTTACCATTGATAATACTGTGTATTTTAATGTGTGAATAAAGATATTATTAAACAGGCTACTCTAGATTGAGCCCTACCCTGGCCAATACCAAAGCACTACCCATTTGTTAATCAATTTTAGCCTATAAAGAATAGCTGACATGGGAAGAATCATTATCAGTAAATGGGATAATTGATTATGATAAAGTATCAGGCACAAGTTCAAGTGAATGTGTCGATCAAATCAAATAGGATATGATAGGCTATGGATATGGAATTCCGTCATTGCTGAGCCGGTTTCGGGGCGGAGAGATGACCGCGTGCGGGGTAAGAATCCTTGTTAAAGCGCTTTCATGTCCTTTAGTTGCAAACCTGATATCAGAGTAGTTTGAGATTTCAAGTGCGCAATTTCTAAATGAGATCATGTAAACTGTCTTTGATTGTCTTTTTTTGTGTGACTAGAATGTTCCCTTTGTCTTCTTCCCTGTCTTCCACGGAACAAACAGGCTGGTGTAGGAGGGGCACATGTTCAATGATCTGATTGCGCTGGTTGAATTCTTTGTTTATTATTTCATTATCGCGACAATTTGTTTGTTTGCATAGCTTTAATGCCATGGTGGCTAGAGTAAGAAATAACAAGTGTTTGCCACTAACATGGCAATATCCTCTGCTGCCTCAATTTTATGTGTCCGTACAGACGGACGGAGCCCAATACTATACCCCAGCTTTGCGCTAATCGCGCGGTGGGGATTTAAAAAAAAAAAAAAAAAAATTGATGTCTGAATTAATTCTTGTAATTGGTACAGACATACATAGGCCTACTATTACAGCGGCATATAAAACCTCGTATCAGTTTGGAGATACAACTTCAATATCATTTTTATACAACAACAACACTACAGTGACATCACCCAACATGCCAGGTGCAAGAAATTTGAGAATTTCAAGTTAACTGTAACGCTAGGCAATTTTTTGCAAAAACGCAACACCTTGCACTGGAAAAATGAATTTCACTCTGAATTTGTGCACACATTGCCTTTAAAAGCATGTGAATCCGAATAAAAATTCACTTCTTCACTGACGCTTGTGAAACGTCGACACTATGCCGCGACTTGCAACACCTGAACGGGAACTTGCCATAGGCATGCTTCAAATTGGCGCCAGCACCAGGGAAATTGCCAGACGACTACACTGCGCACACACAACGAACGCAAGACTCCATCAGAGGTTTCTGCAAACAGGGAGCACTCGGGACCGTCCTCGACCGGGTCAACAACGTGTGACAACGGCACATCAGGACAGTCAGATAGTACGGGATCATGTCCGAGACCGAACACTACCAGCGTCAAGAACGGCTACTCAAGTCCAAGGACGACGTGGATTCATTCACCCCAACGCCGTACGGAACCGTCTACGAGCTGCAGGCCTGCGTGCACGACGTCCTTATTTCAGCCCCATATTGACGGATCGTCACCGAAACCAGCGTCTACAGTGGGCAAACAGGCACCAGAATTCGCGACTACGACAATGGCACGGTGTCATCTTTTCTGACGAGTCACGATTTCACTTAAGGAATGCAGATGGCCGTATACGTGTTTGGCGGAGACGTGGTGAACATTATAACGCTGATTGTGTCGTTCAAACGGACCGTTGGGGTAGTGGCAGCGTTATGGTGTGGGGTGGAATAAGCTACCGTCACAGAACCCCTCTCCATATCTGCAGAGGAAGGGTGAACGGCGTCTACTACCGGGACCAGGTGCTGCAGAACCATGTTGTGCCGTTCTTCAACCAACACCACGATGTCCACACGTTCCAACAGGACAACGCTAGGGCACACACTGCAAGGGTGTCCATGCAGTACCTTGCACAGCAGAACATCCCCGTGCTTCAGTGGCCAGCTCTGTCACCCGACCTCTCCCCTATCGAGCACTTATGAGATGAAATTGACGACGTCTTTCACGTCGAAGCCAGATGGACAGCATCCGAGAACTTGAGGTTGCCCTTGTTCAGGAGTGGAATGCTATCCCTCAGAACACTATCCAGAGACTGATCAACTCCATGCGACGACGATGCACCGCATGTGTCAATGCAAATGGCGGTCACACCCGTTATTGACTTTCCTGTTTGACCCCTACACCAGTTAAACCTCTCTCGCACATTAACATTATCGTGAATGAAATTGAATGATGTTTAAATGTCTTCTTAAATCATTCATTATCTCAAATGCATCATACGTATATACTTTACATATCAATCCGTGGAGCTATTCCAGATTTCGTGAGTGGTGCGTTTTCATATGGACTGAGTATAGTTGGGACAAAGAGTAAATAGTGAATAAAATCAAAATGTAATGACTTTCAGATCACATGAGCCAATATATTATTATCCCCCGCCAACACGAAGTGGGAGGGGGATATAGATTTGAGCATC
Organism: Gymnothorax reevesii; assembly: GCA_029721435.1. Lineage (NCBI taxonomy): Eukaryota > Metazoa > Chordata > Actinopteri > Anguilliformes > Muraenidae > Gymnothorax > Gymnothorax reevesii. The sequence goes on from CM056573.1 coordinate 44,566,406, forward strand.
CGTCCGTCCGAGAGAAAAGGGACAACTTTTCTAAAAACCTATTACAGATAAGACAACCAAATTTGGTGTGTAGCTTTAGACCATAAAGGCCTTGATGGAGTTCGAAAATAAGAAGCACACGATTGGCGGGGGATGTTGTTGACCATGTCGACTTGTTTACAATAGAACATAGATAATATTTCACATGTTGAAATTGAGACATTTTACATTTTTATCCACAAAATACTTTCCTACAGTCCATTTTAAATGAGCCTTGGCCCACAGAACACAGCGGCGCTTCTGGATCATGCTCAACAATGGCTTCCTTTTTGCATGATAGAGTTTTAGGTGGCATCTGTGGATGGCTTGGCGGACAGTGTTTACAGACAGTGGTTTCTTGAAGTATTCCTGGGCCCATTCAGTAATGTCAATCACAGAATCATGCCGGTGAGTGATGCAGTGGCATCTGAGGGCCCGAAGATCACGGGCATCCTGTAAAGGAATTCGGCCTTGTCCCTAACGCATGAGATTTTTCCTGTTTCCCTGAATCTTTTGATGATGTTATGCACTGTTGATGATGAGACCTTCAAAGCCTTTACAATTTGACGTTAAGGAACATTGTTTTTAAAGCATTCCACATTTTTTTATGCAAGTCATTGCAGGTTGGAGATCCTCCAGCCATCTTCACTTCGGAGAGACTCAGCCTCTCTAAGACATCATTTTTATAGCCAATCATGTTACAGACCTGATGCCAGTTAACTTAATTACTTGCTAAATGTTCTTTCAGCTGATTCTCTTGCATACTCAGCGCGATTAAAAACGCACCGGTGAGGTATGTACTGTTTTTGCGGTAAATTGAAGAATCAATTGATTTTTATTGCTTTTCCAGTGAGACACGAGAGGAAATAAAGAAAAGCGTGAGCTATTGTAATCCTGACGCGCACCACGTGTATGCGCCAAGCACTTCAGTAACAACAAACATTGAGCTGTTCATGATGTGTACAGCGACACTTGACTTGTTCTTTTTGGTGTAGTCAATAGCCTACGTAAAGCCAACAAAAAAAAAAAAAAAAAAAGAAAACGAAAAATGGTACTGCATCAAGAAAATGGAAAGGCTTGTGACACAGGAGAGAGAAAAAGAGCTTTGGCATGTTACGGGCAGATCTCAGCCACCGAGAGGTGGGGTGCCATTTGCACTGTCACCATTCAACAATCAGTCTATCCGAGAATGGAACACAGGCACTGTCACTGACCGACCCTGCTTAGGGCAGCCACGAGTGACGATGGCAGCTCAAGAGCGCCACACCTGGTTACAGCCTGTATGCGACAGATTTCGGACAGCAACCAACACTGATCATGAGATGAGGGGTCTGAGACGATTGAGGGTGAGAGCAAGTACCGTTTGACGCCGTCTATGTGAGCAACACATGCGTGCACACAGGCCCTACAGAAAACCCAGTTTTTGCCCATTTATGCATGGCTGCCCTTACTGTGGTCAGTCTGCGACAGTCCCTGTTTCCCATTCTCAGACAGAAACAGGGAAATAAAGAGCCAAAAAATTACACACAGGTAGGTGCCCACAGTTAGAAGTGAAGAGTACCTACTCCTGTTGATGGGCAAAAAATGGGCTTTCTGTAGGGTCCGTATGCACGCATGTCTTGCTCACTTAGACAGTGTCAAACGGTATCTGTCCTGTACAGGCTGTAACCAGATGTGGTGCTCGGGCTCCCATCGTCACTCGTGGCTGCTCTAAGCGGGGTCAGTCAGTGAGAGTGCCTGTGTTCCATTCTTGGATAGACAGCCAACTGATTGTTGAATAGTGACAGTGTGAATGACGCACCACCTCTCAGCCGCTGAGACCTGCCCGTATCATGCCAAAGGCTCTTTTTCTCTCTTCAGTGTCACAAGCCGTTCCATTTTCTTGATGCAGTAGCATTTTTCATTTTTTTTGTTGGCTTTATGTAGGCTTTTGACCACACCAAAAAGAACAAGTCAAGGGTCACTGTATACATCACAAACAGCTCAATGTTGGTTATTACTGAAGTTCTTGGCGCGTGCATGTGGTACGCGTCAGGATTACAATACCACGCATTTTTATCTAATTCCTCTCATGCCTCACTGGAAAAGCAATAAAAAAAATCAATCGATTCTTCAATTTGCCACAAATACAGTACATACCTCACCTGCGCGTTTTTAATAGCGTTAAGTATATATTAATCGTTTTTTCAGCCCTTTTTTTGCCTGTGTCCCAACTTATTTGAGACCTGTTACAGCCAGAAAATTTGAAATAAGCTAATGTTTTGGATGTCTCCGTTTCAACATTTGAAGCGTTATCTGTTCTATTGTAAATAACATACTGGCTCATGTGATCTGAAAGTCATTGCATTTTGATTTTATTCACAATTTACACTTAGTCCCAACTATTTCAGAATTGGGGTGGTATTTCAGTGATTTCTTCATTCAACAGGTCTGGCAGTAATCAGGCCTGGGTGTGGCTAGTGAAAGTAACTCAAAAAAATAGGACCAAGGGTCCTGTAGCTTATCGGCAAAACTCTTACAGCGATGATACAAGTTCTGAAAATTTCATGTTAAGTTTGACATTTGAATTCATGAAAATCAATGTCAAGGTCACTAAATAAAAGGTCATACACATTTATAAGACCCTCTGTAATACAATCCTAAGCTCTGAAGCAGTTTTGGTGTACACTGTATGTACAGTACGTTGGGGGCTCTGTCATATTGTTTTTTTTTTTTTGTCTTTTGTCTTGGGGGGTGGGGTGGGGGGGTATTGTGTTTGTCTATTGTGTACAGTTGTAATTATCAGACGCACTGTGAATGTGAATGTAAATGGCACAGAACAAATTTCCGTAAGGACGATAAATATTCTATCTATCTATCAATTCATTGAAATATGTCAACATGTATGCAATGTGTCAGTTATGAACTTCAAATGTCAAAGCATGTCAAGTTGTGGTCAGCAAATCGACTTCATATGTCACTTACTACAACATCAATGTCTCCATCCAAACCCTGGCTCAATCTGTGACCATTTTAATGATACAAGTAATTGAATTTTCACTAGGTCACATTTTACCTTTGAAGGTCAATATGAAGATCACCAGATGTAAGTTCAGGCATGACTTCCTATTTGTCTCTAATACAAGCCTAGACTCCGTCTTTGACCGTTTTGGCAAAACAAGTCTTTGGAATTGTACCATGTCAAGTTTGACCATCAAATGTCACCAACAGTCAAGTTGAATGTTACCATTGAATGGATGTTCATATGAGACTTCCTATGTTAGTAACACAAACCCAGGCATCTTTTCAGTGACAGAAGTCATTGAATTTTCTCTTGGTCAAGTTTTACCTTCAAAGGTCAATATGAAGGTCACCAAATGAAACTTCATACATGACTTCTTATATGCCCATAATACAAACCTAACCTCTATCTCTAATTAGGCTTATGCCGTCGGAGGCGACGGCTTGGGGTATATCCCCGAACGGCCCAAATCCTCCAATTCCCCAATCCTTGAATAGACTTTCATTCGAACTTAATTTCAGGTCAATCGGACAAATAGTTCTGAAGATATGGCCAAAATTGTAATTTCCCATCACAAAGAGCCACCTAGTGGCAAAATATTGAACCATACAGGTATGATGTCATCATGTGACATGTTGTGAGGTCATGACCTTGCAGTTGCACACAGTTTCATGCCAATTGGACAAATGGATCAAAAGATATGGCAAAAATGGTGAATTTGATGTGACAAAGCTCTACCTTTGTCACATAAAAACCAAACAGGTATAATGTCATCGTGGGACACATCCTCAGGTCATGACCTTCCATTTGCACTTGATTTGAGGTCAATCGGACAAATATTTCCAGAGATATGATAAAAACAGTGATTTTTCAGTTCTTGGCCCCTGGTGGCCGATCTAGAAATTGTAAATTGTCCAAAATCGAATCAGTTCTTCCTCTTTATGAAACTTATTTATATGCAAAACATGAAATTTCTAATTGAAATATTACTGAAGTTATCTTGTTAACATGTAGGGCGGCGCAGCGGCGGTCGGACCAAAAATATAATATCCCCGAAACGCCATTTGGCGTTCAGGGATATAATAATTTTGGTGATAGATGTTGGAGCCATTTTTTGTACTTGATCCTCCCCTACTTGTGGCTAGGCGAACAGCAGCCCATATGGGAGTAGAGTTTTTACCTTAATTAGTCTTCAGATGCGCGCAGAAGGTAGGATAGAGGAGCAGAGGAGCAACTTGCTCTCGACCGCACCAGTAGCAGCGCGCACTCCTAAGTTTATTTTCGACTATCTTTGTTTGTTTACTGTTTGTTTGATACTTTGATTTTGATTTATGTTACAGTAAGTTTGTTGAATCGTTCGATTTTTTGAAACGTGACTATAGGGCGCCTCACACCACCGCACACAGACACACAAACAAACCTATGAGCATATTCACACTCGCCTCGCATCTACAACTACCAAACATCTTGAGTTCGCCAAGCGGTACAGGGACTTCAACTGGGACCGTGTGCTTTCGTCAGATGAGACCAAGACAGAGCTTTTTGGCAACAACACTAAGTGGGACTGGCGGAATACAAAAGATGAGTATGCAGAAAAGCACCTCATGCCCACTGTGAAGTACGGGGAGGATCGGTGATGCTGTGGGCCTGTTTCTCTTCCAGAGGCCCTGGGAACCTTGTTAGGGTGCATGGCATCATGAGCGCTTTGAAATACCCAGACATTTTAAATCAGAATCTGATGGCCTCTGCACAAAAGCTGAAAATGGGTCATTAATGGGTCTTTCAGCAAGATAATGACCCTAAACATCTGGCCAAATCTACACAGAAATGGTTCACCAGACACAGAATCAAGCTCCTCCCATGGCCATCTCAGTCCCCAGACCTCAACCCCATTGACAACCTGTGGAGTGAGCTGAAGAGGAGAGTGCAGAGGAGAGGACCCAGGTCGCTGGATGATTTAGAAAGATAGTGCAAAGAAGAATGGTGGAAGATTCTGTATTCTCCCATCTTGTGAAACATAATAGGAGAAGATTAGGTGCTGTTTTGTTGGCAAAAGGGGGTTGTACAAAGTATTAACATCAGGGGTGCTAATAATTGTGGCACACATGATTTGATGTAAAATAATTATTTCTTAATGTGGGATTTTTTTTCCCCACTGAATAAATGCAATTGAATTAAAGGTTGGATTCTCCTCTTTTTTTTCCATTGTGGTTTTATATTATTCAGAAAAAAACTGAATTTATTAGAAGCTAAGAACGCATCTTAACCAGGGGGTGCCAATAATTATGGAGGGCGCTGTATTTAAATGGTCACAGAGGGACATGAACCAGCAAAAAATGCCTTCAGAATCAGCAAGATTATCCTTCAATTTTATGCAACTACTGCAGCGCTCATTTTGATCATTTTTAACTATAATTTGTTTATAAGTTGGGTAGACCATACCAAGGCCATAGCCAGTTTAAGTCAGTCATGGAAATGTTAAGATGAAAATGAGGCTAGTTCCTTTGTGGTTCCTGCTTCAAGTGATTGTGCAATTTAACCTTGACACTGAGTTAATCCAAATATGAAAATTAAATTTCATGTTTTGAATTGGGAAGCAGGAACTTTATTACAAATGCCATGCTGTGAAAGACGTGAAATCCCATGTAAATGTACCGTATATCCAGCAATACAGCCAATATTGATCTTGTGAACCTTCATCAGCCGGTATCCCACATGAAAGCAATGTACAGACCACACATACAATACAAAATTCCCCATTTCCAAAAAATCCATAAGCAATAAACAATTACATAAGCAATAATCACCTTACCTTTCTTGGGTTTTTGATGGTTCTGTCTATGAAGACGATTAATTTCATAGAGCTGATCCACTCCAATCTTATCAATCTTTTCAAAGAACAGAGGAGAGATTAGCAAACAAAAACTGCAGCAATGAATTCCCAGCACAAGAACTAGTAAGAGATCATAGAAAGTCAAGCCATTTATTGATAATGTTAGCATTGCACCATACAGCTGTCAGGGCTAGTCCATCTCACAGTGAATGTTTTGACGAGACCCCGTCTTTCCTCGACTGTATTTCAGTACAGTCTGAAAGTACTTTGTGTAAAAGAAAGTCAAGAAAAAAACTTACTGGTTTGTCATCTGCGTGTGAGCATGCACACGTTTCAATTTCAACATATCTCCGTAGATCTGGTGGTGAAGGAAAAGTGGTAAGAAATAAAAATATAATTAATATTTCAAGTGACAAAAAACCAACAAAGGCAAAGCTTCACCGCATCTCAAAATATATAATTTCCGACTTAGAAATTATTCTGCAGGAGCAATTGTATGAACAACAAATTGACACAAAGTGATTCAACTACACAAAGCAACAAGTACTCATCTTACTCCATCTTAAGTAACTTAATAAAACCAAATTAATTAGAGCTTAGTCATTTTCTGCTTCGCAAAACACTACAACATTACAAAACTACAACCATATAGGCGACCCCCTTCAGGCGATCTCAATAACTAAGTGATTCAAAGACCAATTGAGTTAAAAATTCTACATGGGGCATAGCAAGAAAATAATGTCAGTGTAAAAATGGTTGCTGCTTAAAAAAGGAAACTATTTCTTTCATCATGTAAGACTTGTGCATGACTCCACATATAGCCTGTCATCAGCTTCTTCCTTTGTCAGCATGGACGGCTGGACTATTAAGCTGATGTAATAAGGAACTCCTCCAGAGCAGTTAGTCAGATTCTTTGTTTCATAATTTGGTTGTGAAAACAGTTTCCTGCAGTCCTGTGAAAGTGGTGACAAATGAGTCAAAAACACATTTTCAAGACTGCTACCGTGATGGCCAAATTTGGAAATGGATTGCAACCATTTATATAAACTTTGGTGTCCTCATAAGTTAGACGATATCTGCAACAGTGTAGCTTCATTGCTGAGTAGTTTCGGGGAATAAGATTTTTACAGGTATTTATGAAATGTAGGGTCATGGTCTGATGTCAGACTCCAAATCAAGCTCATAGTGCAATGTAAAGACAATCCCAGAAAATATGTTATATATGGTTTGTCATACCAAAGTTCAGCTGAACCTCAGCTTAAATTATTCACAAATGAGTCAGAACTTCTTTTTCAAGATGGCTGCCATGTCTGAGAACTGATCACAATGATTTATATAAGTGAAGTGTAACATGTCCATACCAAATATGAAAGGAATCGGTCAAAAATTGCAGCCTGGACTGCATCCACAAGGAAATATAGATTTTACACTAATTTGCATATTATTCGGCCAACACTACCGCTTCGGCAACCAAAATCGATTGGCATCATAAGTGAAGTGTAACAAATGTCCACACCAAATATGAAAGTGATCGATCAAAAATGGCAGCCTGTACTGCGTCCACACAGAGGAGTGTATGTTTCAGCACAAATTTGCACATTATTCAGCCAATACAGTCTACATGGCAACAAAAATTGAATACTGTCAGAAGTGAGGTGTGAAATATGTCCAAAATAAGTAATCAGTCAAAAATTGCAACCTGTACTGCATTGAAAAAGAAATGTGTTTGTTGTGCCACTAATTTGCATATTACTAATTTGCCTGTACTACACCCACAAGGAAATCTCTATGTTTTGCTGCCAATTTGCATATTATTCAGCCAATACTGTCACCATGGCAACCAAAATTGATAGGTGTTAAAAGTGAAATACAACGCATGTCCATACAAAATATGAAAGAAATTGGTCACAAATTACAGCCTGTAGAGTAGGGTTTCCAATCGGGGGCAGTACCGCCCCCAGGGGGCGTTCTAAACATGGTAGGGGGCACTGGGAGCGTGAGGGCTGGGAGGGGGGCGCTCAGGCACGAATGGGGGGCAAAGTTAATTTGAACTCGACATTTTCAACTTTCATGGTTTCACATGGTTTTTTTTAGTGCAAATAACCAACCTTTACGGGTGTTTCAAGAAATTCTACCGAGCTACATGCATGAGATTGGTGTGTCCTTTTAAGAGCGAGAGCGGTGTGTGTGGTCTAGGCTGTCAGAATGAGCCTAAAATGCTGTTCGAATATTCGCGACAATTAAACACATGATATCGATATAATAATCGAATATTTTACTTTCTGTATTTCCCACACAAAATAACGACTAATAAAGTTTTTGAAACACGTCTTCTCCCTTTTCTCAAAAACTATGTTAGTGTCTGGGAATGAGCCAGGAGGTGGGACTTCCGTTGAATGCGCGAGCTTACTTGAAGCATAACTGTGGTATTTTATTATTTTTAGCAAAAAATAACCATGTTTCTTGAGTTCTGAGGATATAAGTGGACAAAGCAGACTTGGATTATACTGACATGTGCTCGACAATGGTTTGAAAGTTTGTCAACAGACGTTTTGTGGACTTTTTACCGTTGCTACTGGATGACCCCAGTTGCTTCCAGCAAAAAAGGAATTTGGATAATTTTTCAAAACTCTCCAGTGGCCATAAAGTTGCGCCAGGTGAAAAATAAGCTTCGTCCATTTGAGACATCTAATGGTGAGTAATTGATATACAAATTATAGTTATTGGGTGGACTATCCCTTTAACTCACTCACTCACCCACCATCAAAAGCATCTTCAGACTGCTGGTGGTGAGGGTCTATCGCTGGGTCAGGTTCAAATGAAGTGACCACAGCTGACTCTGGAGTAGCAGTGCATAAAGGTTTCATTGTTCCATTTCATATCACTTTTGTAAACATTTAAAGTTACGTTCTGTGGAACAACTGATGAAGAACTAACCTACCGAGTCTTGGATAAACAAAATCTACATGGGCTTCTCAGTGCCATAGCTTGAAGTACTCCAGTTCATTTTGCTATTGTTAAGAGGAGAGAAAGCTCTGTAAAATAACCCCCTGCGTAAACAAGACTTGCGTATGCCGACAGCTTAAAGTAGTAGTTTAGTTTCAGTAAATACATATGCAAGAAGGTAAAAGTAATATCAGCCTTGTCAAGCGATTATTTAAGTAACACCAAAAGTTGCCACATTGACTGCATGTAGTTCGCTAGCCAAACCTAGCCTGTACAGTCACTTAAAGCTAGAGAGCGCTAAGTATGCAATAACCACTCATAATAAGAATGGAGGAACATCTTCTGCCATCGGATTTTTTGACTGCATATCATAATGGCTGGCGAATGATAACCTTACCAACCTTTTCTGTGGATGATACCGTTAATAACGAAGTAATATCATTCTTGTCAGGCGATTATTTACTCAGCTGACCGCATGTCTCATTAAGGTAGCGTTAGCAGCTGAACAACTAACAGCTGAACGGCTAACCTGCTCCAAAGCAGATCAAGGATGCGTTCAAGCGCGTCTGCAAATAAGCCAGCTGCGCGAGATTCCCGAAAAACTATGCGAGAATCTTCCAAAGTTGCGCGATAAGCCCTCCAAACCCCGCAATGGCTGCAGATGTCTGCAGCAGACAGAATGAGCAGTACCCAGACACTCCTTACACTGGGGACAATAAAAGGCCACCCCAAAATGTCACATTTTGTCAAAAGTCATCACGCCTCAGATATCTCGGGTCATGCGGGAACGAGCCATTGGCATGCTGAATGCAGGGATGTCCACCAGAGAGGTCGCTGTGCAGCTGAATGTTAACTATAGGACGATAGGCCGTTTGAGAGTTCGCTCCGACAGTCGGGCAGTGCTGCAAATCGACCTCATCAATGTTGGCCACGTGTGACCACGTCAGCACAAGATTGCTGCATTCGCCTCGTCCACCTGCGGGATCAACTCAGATCAGCGTCACGCACAGCGAATGAGACCGCTGGTCTGCACAACAGACGCATCACACCATAGGCAGTTCGTAACCGCCAGCGAGAAGCCAACTTGCACATTCGGCATCCTCACCGTGGTCTGGATCTCACTGCTGTCCGGCATTGGAACCGACTCGCATGGGCAAATGCAGACGTTTGATGGCCCTTGGCACGCTGGAGAAGAGTGCTATTCACAGACGAATCCCCGTTCCAGTTTTTTGTTAATAAAAACTCAAAAATTTGACATGGGGCATTTATATTTTTGTTCAGTGTAAATCATCACTATTGCAGCAATGGCCCACATAGGCTACAATCATAAATGCGGGAGTTATTTGCAGTGATATTATCATTACAATTAACTTAAGCATTTACACGGTTGGTGATTTTTGTCTATGGACCTTTCTGTATTTGGCAGCTGCAACGGTGTTAATTTTTGCCAGGATGATATTTTTTTTCTCTTCATATTTTTATGAAGAACTCTTGCTCCGCATTTGAAAAGTACGCAGCTTTGCTTCCAGTTGGTTTGTTCATGTTTGCAATTGGTCATTTGGTCAAGTGATAATGAAATGCTGTTTGACATTTCATTTTCAAAGTCGTGCTCTGCAATACAGTGGACAATACTCAAATACATGGCCACAGACACGCGAGGGGAAACCATCTTCGCCCCCTTGCAGGAGAGGGACATCCCGGTGTCGAACATCATCGCCTGCACCATGGATGGAGCGCCAGCTATGGTCGGCAGATATCGGGGATTTGCCACCCTACTCAAGCAGCAAGTCCCACAAGTGTTGACAGTGCACTGCGTATTGCACCGTCACAACTTAGTGGCCAAAGAAAAATGTCTCCGTCACTCCATCAATCCCTGGATGTTGCGGTCAAGACGATCAACAAAATAAAAGCCCATTCCCTTAATGATCGGCTCTTCAGGCAGCTGTGTGGGGAAAAGGATGAGGCCTTTACGCATTTGCTGCTCCACACAGACGTGCGCTGGATGTCAAAGGGCAACTGCTTGGCCAGGCTGTGCGAGCTTTTACCTTCGGTCATTGAATTTCTTGACCAAGCCGAAGCAACGTTGAAGTCCCAGCTGTGGTCCTGTCGCCATGACATTTTTTTACTTCCCCGACTTCTTCGGGAAAATGAACAAGGTCACATTGAAGCGCCAGGGGGATGGGGTGATGCTGGTCCACTCCAAGGCCGCCATCTGTGGCTTCATCACAAAACTGGAGTTCTACCAACAGAATCTGGGGAGGCGACAATTAATTAATTTTCCACAGTAAGCCAAGGTAGGCTTCTGAATTAAGGCCTGTTCATTCTCCACGAGAAGAAAGATGTGCGATTGATCAGAATGCGGAAATATCATATATTTCGTATTGAGAGGTCAGACATGCCACCTCCGTTGCCCCTTTCGCTCCATCTCCTCCGTAATCATGCATAATATCAGTAAATCCTCCTTCTTCACTGCTTCAATTGTGTTGCCCTCCTCCTCCTCCTCATCAATCAACGCAAAAATTGCCATCTCCGGTAAGGGGATTACCACAGTTCAGGGACCTCGACCAGTTGGTTGTGCCTGACTGGGTGATATAGCCATGGCAAGCAGATTCTGCCAGCTGTGAGCCCGAAATCCAAGAGAGCCTCGTTGATCTTCAGAACGAGGAAGAGGCAAAAGCAACATGCAGGACCTCTGTTTGGCGTGCGATATGGGTAATGCAAGGTCAGCGTTTCCCCTCGTTGTGGGAGAGGGTGCGTCTCCTGCTCCTCGCTTTTCCCACGTCGTATCTCGTCGAACAGGGATTCAGCCAAGCTCTCCACATGCAGTTTGAAATACAGCAACCGTCTTAACTTGGTTAGCTCTGGCGCTCTCAGACTGAAACTGACATCCCAGCGTCCAGACGTGAAAAAGCTGGCAATGGCCCACCAAGCACAGGCCTCTCACTAAGTTGCTTTCGATAAATAAAGCGCTTGCAGTCCTATATAGTTCCCGTCTGTAAAATAGGCTTTTTTTCCTTTTTATTTTTTGCTGCCAGGTCATGTCAGCGTCCCAGTCCTCAGGAAATGACCGTTGCATTTCAAAATTTTAGTAAGCCAAGAGCACATTAATTGACGCAGGAACAATTTCTGTTCTTTTATTGGTTCATTCACCGTTGTTCACGTGAGGTGTGCGTGTTGTTTGCATCTCTGAATACATTATCCTACTAAAACTAATTTTCAACAAATTCTGCTGTGGTGGTATTTTTCTTCCCAAGTTCCAGGTTGCTTAATACACCTGGGGTTATTTTCAAATATTGTGATATTGTGAATGTAAATGAAAAAACATAAACCACTTCTATTCTGACTTAATATGCAATTCATCATTGTCAAAGGCTGTGTGGCCTTTCTCTCAGTAGAAACACCAATTTTGCTTTAATTCTACCTCACAGCTCTTTCCAGAAAAATATTAGCAACTCAAGGGCTCAGGGTCCCATTAAAACTAAAATAACTTTTCCATGTTGTTTACCAGTTTCTCCAGGCATGCTGTTGAGTTATATACAAACATGACGTACTATATGTGTCAAAAACATACAATTTGGAGGCAAAGTTCAAATTAAAATCCATTTCTTATAAAGTGGTCAGATTTGCTCAGCAGCACATACGTGATTGGGGGCATAAATGCAGCTCCCATCCAATAAAAACAGCCATTTTAAAGCAAACGAATGGCTTCTCTCATCATACAAAACCCAATGTCAATTGAAGCACACTGCTTACTACAAAAATACGTCAAACACTACAACAAATGGTAGATTTGCCCCTCCTTTTTTTTTGGGGGGGGGGGGGGGGTCGGTAAGAGGATTGTGGTATGGTCAGGGTGGTGTTTGTTTAATAGAGGTTGAGAACCACTGCTGTAGAGTGTCTACAGATGCGGACACAGCGGAGACGACATACGTGAATCCACAGTAGCCGCCCAACTTTGGCCGGAAATGCACATCATTGCATTCTGTTTTTCCTTACATTTTACACAGCATCCCAACTTTTTTGGAATTGGGGTTATACTTAAAGTAGACATGTATTGAGACATCAGAAAATGGGCAAATTATATCTCAACAGAAAGCTTATGTCATGGAGATAATGAATAAAACACTTTCTGAACACTCACTCAAATAGGAAAAGAATAAAAGAGGCATTTTGAACACTCCTTCAACAACTGCACATCTATGGAAGCCCATAGGGGACAATATTAAAATGGAAATGTAATTCCACTATTGTGTTATAATTTTACACTTATGAGTTGTTTGAGACAATATTAAATTGAAAATTTAATCCAATTACCGCTTTCATTTTTCCGTACTAATATGGGAAATCTATGACTATATTCAAATGAGAATGAAAAGCTGTTTGACATTTAATTTTCAAAGTCATGCCCCGCAATACAGAGGACAATATTCAAATGTAATAAACAAAACAGCACCCCCAGCCTATTGCATTTACATGTCACTACGCTTTTTTAGGGTCAGCATGAAATTGAAAATGCTATTTTCTGACTATTTGAGAATGATATTGAAAATGGCTTTCATCATTTAATTTGCAAAGACTTAACCTGTTCTACTGTGGACAGTATTCAAATGCATTAAGCCAAACAGCACTCCCAGTCTATTGCATTTACACATACGTGTCATTACGCTCTTTCAGAGTCAACATGAAAATGAAAATGCTGTTTTCTAATCACTTGGAAATTGATAATGGCATTTGACATTTCATTTTCAAAGACTTATCCTGCAATAAATGGGATGATATTCAAATGCAGTGAAGGAAACAGCGCCTCCCTGTTCATTGAATTTACAAATACATGTCACCACACTCTTTTTGGGACACAATGAAAATTAAAATGCAATGTGTCAGCATCTCATCAAGACGGATCTTCAACTAGGACGTCACAGGGCGAGAACTAAAATGATGTTCCTCATTTGCATACCAACCAATCAGCTTCTGGTTAGCTCCTGATGGCAAGGCTGCCATGTAATGTGCGGTATTCAGTAACGTTGCCCTTTGGATATATCCACTTCGGCAGCTGGTATGCTAGCTTACGTTACCTAAGGAAAATCTTTGTAAATGATCATCACATTAAAGCGATATGATTTGGTTTTTTCCCCAACTTTACTGACTTGGCTAGCTGTTATATGCATGAGCTTATCCGAGACTTCACAGCAGTGTTGTGCAACTACAACCCAAGTGTGCTGGCAGATTTCTGACACATTAGCTAGCCTGCTAGTGCGTTTAAAAGCAATCGCTGAGGTACAGCTCGCTAGCTTGTGAACCGATGGTAGCAATGATGCCTATTAGGGAAGTTACACCTCTGATTTGTCACTTTCAACGCCATCACACTCATGCACCACCTCTTTCACCATTGAATATCAGCTTCTTTTAACAAAATAGCAAACTGACAGTTCAGCCTGAGACATGTTGTGTCACAGCTAGATTTAGCAGGATTATCCTTCCATCCGTGTCATCGCTTATTACAGTACTCCTTCAGCCCTGCAATGTGTTTTCCGAAATCACAGATCCTGACTTTCATAGTTGGAACCATTGACTGTGAATGGATGAGCTATGCAAGTTGCTAACTTAGTTAGCGACTACGGTTTTGGGAAACACAAGCACACCAGATTATAACGCTAGCCATCTTCCCACCTTGCTGACGCTAGTTAAGGGAAATGTTTGCTATACTTCTGCGATGTGATTTGGTTTTTGCCCTAGCTTCACAAGCTAGCTAGCTTTTGTTCTTGAGCCAACCAAGTAATGAGCTAGCTACATAAAATGTCACAGACATGTGATAGCACAGTTGGGACATACAAAAGTGCTGCGAAACATATCAAAGAAATGAATGCTTATTACAGCAGGTTAAGTGAGCAAATGAGGAACATTGTTCTCGGCCAGAGATATCGAAACTTCTCCCATTGCTATGTGGCTTGGGATTCGCAATTTAACCAGTAACAGCGGCAGCCTGACTGCTGGCCGTTTATCGCACTGGTCATTGTCTGCATCATGGACATTTATTGCGCGAGTTTTAGGAGAGGTGGTGAACTTGCGACTTGGTTAGCTCAAGAGCAATCGCTGTTAGCTTGCTAGCTTGTGAAGCTAGGGCAAAAACCGAATCACACTGCTCAAGTATAACAATGATTACAAACATTTCCCTTAACTAGCATCACGAATGTGGGAAGATTGCTAGCGAAATGATCTGGTGTGCGTGCACAAATACATTTTCAATGCACACACGAATATGTTTCATACACAAATACATTTTTAATGCACACACAAATATGTTTCATTCCATATATAAGTAAAAAAATCCACAACTAAAAAATAAGATTCATAAGCATATTTTTGATGCACACACAAATAGAAAAAAATTCACAAATATATGCATGTAAAAGTATTTGCAATCTTCATCAAATGCATACAATACAATGTGGAGCCTGTTACATTCATATATGAACTGTTGGATCTGCATTTAGTAAGTGCTTTTAATCTGAAAACTTCGCTGCACTTTACCTTCTGATGCTGAATTTCATGGTGAGGATGCAGGAAAGGTTTCCTTCTCATGACTCTTCCATGGAGGTCATATTTGAGCAAGTGTCGCTGAACCGCAGAACAGTGCACCATGACTCCATGGTGTGCTAAATCTTGCTGAAGGTCTTTTGTTGTCAAACGGGCGTTTTGATTTACCTTTCTAGTAATCTGATGAGCAGTTTTCAGAGGAAGTTTCATTGATCTTCCAGACCTGACCTCAAGTTGACTTCCACGGTTTCTGTTGACTGCCATTTCTTAATCATATTATGAACTGAGTAAATCGCAACCTAAAACATTTGCCATCTTCTTATAGCCTTCTCTTGCTTTGTGAAGATTAATTATTTTCATTTTCATAGAGCTAGACAGCTGCCTCAACGATCCTATAGCTTCTGATTGTTGGGCCAAGGTTAGAAGTCAAAATTTGCATCAACTGGCCTTTCCTAATGATGATTGTGAACAAGCCATAGCCCTAACAAGCTAAATACTATCTGAGACTATAGTCAAAGTTGCCTCTGAGAGCTCAAATCTTTTGGGGTGCCCAAACTTTTGCATGGTGCTCATTTCCTTCTTTTTGCTCTAGAATTGTACAAAACAAAAGAAATACACTAATCTGCCAAAAAAGTGTAGTATTTTTTAATTTATGCCATTCAGAGATCAGTTCATTTTCTACTTGTTTGACTTTTCTCAGTAACAGACATTTTGATCAGGGGTGCCCAAACCTTTGCATACAACAGTATTTTGCATCACAATTGGATTTGGACTTGCCAACTGCTCAAAATAACACTGTTTATCCCATAAATAATTAAAAATAGCTGTGATGTAACCCATGAGATACAGGCTTGGTATCACACATGTGGGATACAGCTTTCTCTCATCGTGATTAATCAGATATTATAAAATTGGTGCTTCCCATCCTTAAATGTGTTTGGCTGAGCGGTGTTCCATGCCAGTATAAAATTACTGTAACCCACTGTGGCAGGCCGCAGCACAAAATATCCCTGCGCGCTACAAACTACTCTGCGCTCAACTGACTCGTTAGGTTGCGTTTGTTTCAAGACTTTTAGCTCGCTATTTCAGTGTTAGCGAAGTTTAGCCTTTTAACCCCCTAACCAGTTGGCGACCTACCTAGCTAGCTATTGCATTACAGAGTTCGATATCATTTTTGCCTTGCTAGCTACGTAGCTAAATAGCTCACTATTTCAGTAGCCTATTAGTGATACATTGTTGACTTTATTCTTGTGTGTTTATTTTATGGGCTATGTGTAGGGTAACCACATCCATTGTAGTGAACGCTAGCTAGTTGAAAAGCTGGCAAGCAAACTAATGCAGAATTCAACATATTTTCCTGGACACCGGCAAGTGTGGAGGACAAAAGTCAATCGTTCCCTACTCTCGCTGCTGGTTGTAATGATATGGCCGACCGGCGCAAGTTGAGAACAAGGAAACTCGAAAATCGAAATGAACATAAAATTATTTAACGGGGTCTTCAGGAGACCAAAGGAGATATTAAAAATAGCCTGCTTACATAGTATATCTACATTAGCAATCTTAGCGTCTGTGTTGCTAGTTGCCACTCTATCTTGCTTAGTGGAAGAACGAATAGTTCTCAATTTAATTGTTGCATTATTACAAATAAATTGTCAATTTTTTTTCTTGTGTGTTTATTTAATGGGCTATATGTAGGGTAACCATTTTATAAAAGCAATAAGCCCCTTAAAGCACTGGGGTTACAGTGATTTTATTACGGCGGAGGGGCACTAAGGCACTCCGCTGCGTGTCGTGCCTCAGAACGCCCTTCCGCCATTATAAAATCACTGTAACCCACGGCATCTCGAGGCTTATTCCATTATTGTTCACTGACAAATAGCAAGACAACTAATATGTTCAAAAAGGTAACTTGACCACTTCGGCCAGCAACCGTTCACCATCGCTGGGATTAGTTTCTAGTTGACAGCTTATCCTAGTCAATGGCATAATCAATTAATTAGCTAGCATGCGAAGGCTTTAGGCCAGTAAAGTAATTCGTTAGACACGTAACTTGTTGTAGACATTTGAATTTATTAATTTAACCCCTTAAGAACTGAAATCCTTAAGAACCCCGGTACCGGGGATGGTTATTACGCATTATAAATACAGCATTTTTTCAAATCGCGACATTGTCAAGTGGCATATCCACATTTTGCGAAGAAACTCGGCCAAAAGCTCATGTAAACCATTTTTACCTCAACCGAACACAATTCAAGCACCAAGCAAGTAAATAAGCATGCAGCAGAACATAGGATAAAATCATATCAGTGCTGAATCGCCAGGATTTCTGCTGAATTCGTGCTATGCATAAAAACGACACCTCAAATAAAAGAGGAAAGTCCACAGAATGCAACGATATGAGCCCTGTCATTTTAAACCGACACCACATTGAAAGAACAGCAGGCATACACTTTACAGTCTACAGAGATGAGCAGAAAAAAAAAAACTTACCTTTGATATTTTGCAATAAAAAAAACTGTTCGAGGGTAAATCAGCGCTTGCTATTGTCAGCCCAATGTGTTCGTGTTATAACGAAACTAGATCTGCCGGGATCCTAGCATGTTCTTTCCCAGGGCGTTGCTTCAAATATCTCAGCTCCGTGGCATTCCGCCTCCTTGCATTGTATTATTCTTTCTGAGATCGGCTTGTGATGCTGTCAGGAAGATTACGCCGGTAGGAATTTGATTGTATGAGTCCTGATGATTCTAACGAACTCTAAACCACCTGAATGGCAGAAACCTAGCCTGAGCTACAGCGCTGCGTTCCGAGTGCGTCAAAGTTGAGTCCATGGGACATAATGAATGTTCTAGAATAGCGCGACAATATAAACGCAAAACTAGTTTGTTTGAGGTATTGTCCGAATAATTATCCGCTAAATATTCAACATTCATTTTTAAAGTCGTTTTCTGACAGAATCTTTGCACTATTCCTCACAAATACTGAGCCTACAACAGTACAGTAGCTTACGTATTTTCCTTACCCATTCGTTGAATGGGCAATTTCACCATAGACTGTTGTCGATTGGCGCAGCCTATTGGATAAAATGCTGCGCTGCTGAAAGGAAATTGTAAAGGTATGATTCCTGATCAGGGTACCTTTTCTTATTTTATTTTTTTTTTTTGGAAGTAATCGCAGTTGCCTTCTACAAATAATCGCTGGGGTTTTTGTTATTCTTACTTTTCTTTAACATATTTTCACATTGCCATTGTATTTATCATTTTACTAATTAGTTTTGTTTTTTAATAAATATGCCCAGTGGAGTCAAACTTAATTTTCATTGTATGTATTATCTTTGAATGAGAAATTTTATAGGCCAGTGGTTCTCAAGTTCGGTCCGGGCGCCCCCCTGCGTATGCTGGTCTTTGTTCCAACTACAATTGCAATTCTAGGATTTTAAAAAGCTGTTACTTTGTCTAAATTAGCAGCATTCCATGTTTTGAGCAGTTATTTACCATCTTAAGTCACATTTGGATGGACATATCCATTCTGCTATGAAAAATAAAAACCCTTGAACATATTGTGCTTAATTTTCAATATTGCTAGGATTTTCAGGTGAAAACCTTTTTACACAGATCAAATTAGACTCTGAGAAAATCAATAAGCTCCAAATTAGGTTTCTGACTACAGGTGTTTTGAGTTTTTCCCATATAACCTGCCTGAACCAAATAAAATCAACAGGAAACACAACAGGTGTGACTCCATTGTTTGCCAAGTAAATTGTCGGGTTTTGCCACCATGTGTCAAGAGTTTCACCAATGAGGAACCTTTTGATTATTTATGTTGATTAAATGTTTGGTTAAATTGTTTCCCTCTGCCAATATTTACAATATATCTCAATGCGGATATTTGCATAAATGCACCTAATTAAAACAAATCATCAGCTTGTTAAAATCTAAAGATTGCAATTGTAGTTGGAACAAAAACCAGCATACACAGGGGGGCGCCAGGACCGAACTTGAGAACCACTGGTATAGGCAACAAAACTGGCAGAAATAATAATAATTTTTTTATTCTAAAAATTAAAAAATGTTGCATTTGGTTGGAATGGATGCCTGTAGTGATATATAAGTGAAATTTTACGGGCTTGATAGCTTGGTATGTAAGAAATCTGAAATGGAACACAAGGTACCTAAATTGCCAAAATGGAGAGGCCACCTAGACATGCCTCCGTAATTTTGTTCTGATTTACCTGATCAGAATAAACTTTCGCACAGATAATAATGACATTCTGTGCTGTAATTTTTTGAGGTTTCAGGCTGCAACTCAACAAATTTACAAGGGCTCAAAGTAAAAATTTGTTAGGTGCAAAATGAGATCTTTCATTTACACTGTGTTCCATCTCCACTTACTCGGACTCAGTGACATTTATAGTGATTTTTACACCAGATATGAAATCCCAAATGGTTTTACCTTTATTACAATACCAAGATTATTCAAATGGACCAAGCAGTCGCAGAGATATACTCATTTATACTCGTTTCATTTTGGGCTGGCCATTTTCAAAAAAGAGGCTCAGGGCTTAAGGGGTTAATGGTGAAAAGCATTAGCATGCAAGCTGGCAAATTATTATCCCATTGACTTGAATAGACTGTGAACTGGAGGCAAACGTAAATGCTATTTTTCCATTTTCCAAATTATACAACACTGACACTTATGGGAAAAATCAAATCTGCGCTCAAATCTGTGAGCGCAAAATACCAAATTTATGAACTCCAGTAAAAATTTTCCATTTATTCCTCACTGAAGGCTGGAAATAAATGTAAATTACTGCTCACATTTAATAAATTTCCAATCTCGGGTTCACTCATTGGAGATCCTCTGTGTACATTCAAAGTCCAAGTCAACCAGGGGTGAAAAGATTCTGACACTTTCAGCAGATTTTGATATCTTTCCTGCAATGTGAAATACACATACAATACCCTATGTGTCATACTTGATCCAACAAGTGACATCACAGCTCATGGCCTGCCCAATTCACAGTGCTGTTCAAGGATGATACACGGGGTTACTAAAAGCCCATTTTACATCCATAATTACTCAATTCCATCATCAACTCCAGGTGGAAAGTGTTGATAATTGAAGAGAGTATTGCATGCCCTTTAGGATGAAACCAAATATGACAATTTTTTATAAAGTTTCAAGTCAATACATGTCTCTTTAAGCGTGCATGTCTTCAACCAAATGTGATCAATATCAAAGTTAATAACATTGAATAATAAATAACCCACTTACCAGGATCAATGTTCAAGCGACGCAGCGGCCTTGCCGGCTGGAGGTTCTTACTGATGAACCTTCTTCCTGACACTTCCATTTTCCTCTGACAAGTATAAGACAGAAACTAGTTCAGCGCGATGTGACCTAAGTCAAGTAAGCTCAGCCCCAAGATAACATTTAACAAATAAACACACAAATGAATTAATACTATCCCACGAAAGGCCCACTTCAGTGGGTCCAGAGAACATTATGATACCATGGTTACAAACAGGTTTGGTTAATTACTCGCATTTTGAAAGTAAAACCATCCTGGATCTCTTACTCACATACACAAATTTATATAAACACATTGCACAGAGCTGCCTCCCTTAAAAAAAAAAATGTGTTCAGTGTTTATACAATATGGACTATGTTATTGCAAAATCTCGAGGTGATCCAAGCATATGTGAGCGATTTTCAGCCAAGTTTGCAATTTAGGGGTTAAAAATGTCTTATCAGATTTAACCTATTTAATTCAAAATAAACACCCAGGAAGCAATTAAGTATGTTAGAGAACACTTTTTTCTAGTTAAAAAAATTGTTTGGTCATGTTTGAAAAAAACAAAAAATAGCAGGATTTTTGCAGTCAAAATGTCCATTTTGTTACCCTTCTCAAGTGGGGTCACTTTTTCTCAAGTTGATTTTTTTCCCTTGAGAAATCTTATCACTTACAAAACTTTGCAGGTTTCTTTGTATTTCAGGTCTCTAAAACAGATTTGTCACCCCATTTCCTAATTTTCCTCTCAAGATATTAGTCAACATAGCTATGTCGCAAACTTGGTTCAGTCATTGTCTGTTTTGTTACCACCATCACACCTGAGGACAATAATTAACGCAGTCTCCAATAGATGTCAGAACCAGGATGTAAGGAATCTACGGTATTTTGGCTGCATTTTAGAATTTGAAGAAGCTGTGGGAGGAAGAGACAGCTCTAAGTTTTTCCAAATTGCGTGTCTTACAAATTGCATCTCTTTTTTGTAACTACAAAATAATGCACAATTCCAGGTAGAGACTGAAT
The DNA here is from genome assembly GCA_029721435.1 of Gymnothorax reevesii. Classification (NCBI taxonomy): domain Eukaryota; kingdom Metazoa; phylum Chordata; class Actinopteri; order Anguilliformes; family Muraenidae; genus Gymnothorax; species Gymnothorax reevesii. The sequence continues at coordinate 44,588,051 of CM056573.1, forward strand.
GAGTGAACTATAATGGTGTAACTGCTCCAGTTTGCTGTAATTAAGGCAAGTTTGTGTGTGGACAGGTGGTCACAGTACCCTGAAAAAACTTTTTGATGTGTCTTTTTTGTTACCATAGTTTGTCTTTTTTGTTACCATCAGCAAGTAACAAAAAAGACAAATTGATTACGCAAAAGACAGGTAGGAGGCCAGCAATTCAAATGAAAAAAAATCCAGCTCACAAACATATAGCTGTGATGAAATTTTAACTCAGTCTTACAGTCTTACCAGTCTATCACTAGTGAACATGATTGGGGTGTAATGTCTTCGTGTCATATGCTCAATTGAAATTTTATCGACTAAGGAGGCAAACATTGGAATTGTGTGTGATTAACATATAAAGAGCGTTTTTCTAAGAATCAGGCAGTAAACCATAAGGGGGTGATATATGATGTTCTTAGATTTGCCTAAAATTTTTGTTGGTCTAAGATGGTTGGTTCAGTAGAAAAACCACAAATTTTTAGGTGCCAATACCCTTCAGTTTCTTTTTTAGGGGGTACCAGAAGGGCCAAAGATCCTGAGATGAGAAATGGGTGTTTGAAAAAAAAAATTCAGTATTGAAATACAATTATATCATTGCGCCGACAACAGCCCACATTCATTTTCACATATTTGTCAATCTACTTTGCGTAGGGCTCGCAGTAATCTGAAATTTTTTGTGGGCAGTCGAGGTCACATTCTATCGGGGGCACTGCAAGATAATACTTTTGACCGTTTGAGCAGTAATATCAGGGCCATTTCCAGACTGGGCCCTCGACAGCCTTAGTTGGTTTATTCATATGATACCATGGGAAGTCCTTTACAAAATCGAGACAAATTAAGCATGGGATGTTGAGGGCACAAGAGTATAGATGGTGCTTCAGTCAGAGAAAAAGTGAAAAAGTTTAATTCTCCTGGGAGACTTCAACCTCCATCGAGAGGCCTCTCAGTCTACTGCCTTTCTTCCTATCCTCCACTCCTTTGACCTTTCCCTCCTGCCCTCACCTCCAACCCACAAAGCTGGCAATCTCCTCGACTTGGTCCTTCTTCGAAACTGCTCCTCCTCTGATCACACTGTAGCCCCTCTCCACCCGTCTGATCACCACATCCTTCTCCCCCCCCCCCCCCCCCCCCCCCCCCCCCCCCCTCCCTCTCTGGCCCCCACTGTTAGTTTGCTGTGACCTCCGCTCTGCCTCCCCCCTCTCTCACTTCCCTTGTCACTGCTTCCCTCCCTTCCCTTGAATCCTTCTGATCTCCACACTGAAACTGCTGCCTCTTCCCCTCCCTCTCATCTTCACTTAATGCTCCCTCTCCTCTTGTTTCCAGCCCAGCCAGATCATCCCCACCCAGCCCCTGGATATCAGAAACACTTCGCTCCAGCAGGAAAAGCCTCCAAGCAGCAGAGGGGAAATGGAGGAAAACCAGGGCTCCAACAGACCTGTCCAATTACCAGTCCCTCCTCGCTGAATTCTCTTCCTTGATCTCCTCTGCTAAAATTAAATTTTACTAATCGAAAATTCATAACTAAATCGCTAAACCTTGCCAACTGTTTTCTGTTCTCTCCTCTCTCCTCAGCTGTAAACCTGTCACACCATCGACCTCCATCACAGCAGAGGACTTTGCAGTCTTTTTCCAAGGATAAGATCGTGTCCATCCACAACTCTCCCTCCCTCGCTCCCCTCTCCCCCTCCGCCGTTGTCCCCTCCCATCACCTCTATGCTTTTTCCACCCTCTCCTCTTCTGATGTCTTGATGTCCTCTTCCAACTGCTCCTCGCTCACCGTCCTACCACATGTGCTCTCGACTATATCCCCTCGCCCCTCCTCCAATCTATCACACCCAACATCCTCCCTTTTGTCACCTCCCTTATTAACTCTTCCTTGTGCTCTGGATGCTTCCCTTCTCCCTTCAAACAGGCCATCATCACCGCTCTCCTGAAAAAAACCCTCCCTCAGTCATTCAGAACTTCCGCCCAGTCTCCCTCTTCCCCTTCCGATCTTGAACATGCTGTTGCTAACCAACTCTCCCCTTTTCTTGCAGATAACAACTCTTGGAGTCTGGATTAAGAGCTGCCCACTTCATGGAGACTACGCTCATCTCCGTCAGCAAGGCGCTTCACACTGCACGTGCCGCCTCCCTCTCCTCCATCCTGATCCTCTTGACCTCTCCGTCGTATTTGACACTGTTGACCATTCCATCCTCCAGTCTTCGCTGTCTGTATTGAGGATCTGTGGTACAACCCTCAACTGGTTGAAGTCGTACCTCTCCAGTCGTTCCTACTAGGTTGCCTGGGCTGGTGGAGGATCAACACCTCGTCCCTTTACCACAGGCGTCCCTCAAGGCCCAGTTCTTGATCCACTCGTCTTCTTTCTTTATATCCAGTCTCTTGGTTCTGTCATTCCTGCTCATGGTTTTTTGTATCATTTTTATGCTGATGACACTCAACTTTTTCTCTCTTTTCCACCCTCAGATGTGCAGGTCTCCACCCGCATCTCCGCCTGCCTGTGGGATATCCAGAGCTGGATGGGCAACCATCACCTGAAGCTCAACGCAAGCAAGACAGAGATGATCTACATACCTGCTCCATCCCCCCGCCCCTTCTGGACCTGAATATCACCCTGAGGGAAAACATCTTTTCACCCTCACTACGTGTTAAGAACCTTGAGGTCCTGTTCGACGAGAGGCTCTCCTCTGCTGCGAACATCGCAGGAGTGACCCGAACCTGCAGGTTCTTCCTCCACAACATACGAAGAATCCGGCCCTTCCTCACCAGCTACTCAACGCAGCTCCTGGTCCAAGCGCTGATCCTCTCCCGCCTGGACTACTGCAACTCCCTCCTTGTCGGCCTCCCAGCATCTGCAATCAGACCCCTGTAGCTCATTCAGAATCCTGCAGCTCGCCTGGTCCATAACCTCCCAAGACACTCCCATATCACCCCTCTGCTCACAAGGCTGACTGGCTTCCTGTCACAGCTCGCATCAAATTCAAGACATTGGTGCTAGCCTACCAGGGAGTCAACGGAACTGCTCCAGCATAGATCTGCAGACTGTTCAGACCGTACACGCCTGCCAGAGCACTCCGCTCTGCCACTTCTGGTTTCCTGGCTCAACCCCCTCTCCGCTCCTGCCCTTCCCACTCAAGACTGCTGTCTGTTCTGGTTCCTCATTGGTGGAATGATCTACCTATCGAGGTGTGAACGTCAGAGTCCTTCAGCACCTTCGAGCACAGCCTGAAAACCCACCTCTTCAGGCTCCACCTTTCCCCTACTCCACTGCCCCGAAGATTAAATCCTTCATTGCTTAAATGCTTATCCTTGATTTTGTTAATTTTATTTGGTCTTTGTCAGTTTATTTGGTGTTAACCTATTGGTTTGGACTTGTAACAACTGAACGATGTGTTCTCTGTCACTTTTACTGTTTGCACTTGTCTCCAAGGAGCTCCGCACTTTTCTACCGATCCTTTGCACTTTTTGTACATCGCTCTGGATAAGCGCGTCTGCTAAGAACCTGTAATGCATGTGCAAAAATATTACAAAAATTTTGGGCAAATCTGAGACCATCATATATCACCCCCTAATGGTTAACTGCCTGATTCTAAGAAAAACTGGTTCTTAAGGAAGCAAACATTGGAATTGTGGGTGATTTACGCATTAATAAATTTTCACATATTCTTAGATGAGGTCTCTCCTGCTCTCTGGTATTTGACGCATTGTACCATTGGTTCTTTTTTCAATGACATTGTCTATTTTATATGGCACTGCTGTGGTAATGAGGGAGGTTCACTAATTTTCCACTCTCAGTCATACAGAGCAGAGATACGCAGGAAGAATGCCCTGCAGAAAAGAGCTGTGCTCATACCTCTCTTTCACAGCATTAAAACCACAACGACGCTCTGATCCATGTCACCCACGTCAGCCACCTTTGAGTACTGCAGAAATTAGCAGCTTTTGAATCAAAATTTGAAAACAAAAATCTGTCCCTTAGGTTTCAAATATAGAGACCACATTTTAAATTATGCTTTTGAAACAGTGGTATATTCAGTATTAATTTCTCAATCACCTGTTTTATGCGGTTGCTTTTCATTTTCATTGTAGTGTAGTGTGACTACATTCAGAATATACCACTGTAGAATGAATTTTCAAGGCTTACTGCTTCAAGAGCCTTGCTAACAAATTCCCGCAAATCTGTGCCGTTGCCCGAGCGACATGATCGCAGAATAAGACATATTGATATTTTACATCTTCTTTTATATGCGGAAGACGACGCCTCATAATTTTGTGGTGCAATGTATGACTAATCACAAGTAAATTTGACTGCTGCAGTCTGAGCAACTGTAGATAATTGGGAGAAGTAAAATGTGAGAGACTTAGGTTATAATGTATGGAAACGTGAGGTTTCCAAAGGCCTTTGTTACTGACAATGGGAGAGAATGCTTTTTGCATTGTGACGCCCCCCCCTCTTTCAATGTTGGTTACTTTTTTTTTTTTTTTGGAATAAAATTGTCATCTGAAACCAACTTTTGGTCAATTTATACATTTTTTTTCTGTTACCGTACAGGTCTTTTTTGTTATTTTTGTATGCTGATATTAAGCCTTTCCCCTTGAATCTTTTAGTAAAACACTTTAGAAACAAAGTAAAGTGGATCTGAAATCATTTTACCTCAAAAATTTGCTTAAAACTCAAATATAAATAGTATTTTGACAAAAAACATGGCAATAAGAGAGAGATATCTTTCTTGTTTCTTTCTTTTAACTGTGATAACAAGAAAGACAACATGAAAGATTAAAAAATGCATTTTCTCATAATTAAAGATAGGTCTTTCATTGCAGCTTTGTAGAATCCTTAGAAATTTGCTGAGATAACTAAATCAGGCCAAATTATGGGGGGAAAAAAAATGGGTTTGATTTTTCAAAAGTGTCTTTAATGTTACTTGCACACTTGCCTAAAAATCGCCCATAAGCATACACGGACGAATTTAGCAAACATTGCCCGATTTTTTTAGTTGTGAATTTCACAACAGGCGACAAAGTGCAACTTTAAATTTGACACAAGGACTGCCTTTTTCTGTAAAACTACACAATCACTATTGAAAGCAACATTGTGCAACTATCTTCTCTTAAAATACCAGCTCAAAGATCATTTTTATGGTCCACTGACTTGTAGAAGGGAGAACGGTGCATCTTTCATTTCTACCCCATGCCCCTAACACCTGTTCAAGCACAATGTAACTTTAGCTGATCAGGACTGATCTCCCAGGAATAGTGTGTAATGTTTTACAGCACTAGCAACATCATACCGCCAACTTTTAGTCTTTAGCTTGTGATAAGAAGCTAGCCCAGCACTCTTGGTCTTCAGCCCATGGATATCATGGCAAAGGGACCAAAGATGAAATTTATTTTTGATGCTAAAAAGCGAAAAATAGTGTGACCAAGCAGAAGGTTGGCAAGAGTATATATTTGCCAGGCTTTTAGTCAACGAAGTGAAATAAAAGGTAGTGGGACAGACTCCAAGCAGTGTTCTCGCTGTAAGTAATATTAGTTGGCCTGCTATGGCTTGCATTATTGCACTCACTTGATGTTTGGCTGGGTTAGCAAAGTTGCCCAATCGCAAGTTTTTTTCTTTTTTTTTTTTTAATCAAAAATCCATTAAGTCAGCTCATTTCAGAGGTTTATGCTAGCGAAATTTCTGTCCGACATTGGTACTGGTAAAACTTCCTCTTGTGTCAGTTCCAATCAAGATAGCGAAGTGGGCTGACTTGTCACTGAAGTTTACGTCACTTTGTGCTCAGGCAATCTAGCTGTTTGCAAGTTTAATTTAAATGGCTTTTCTGTGTCAGTTAGCATGCCTTAGCAATTCTATGATATTGCCTGGTGTTAACAGCATACCCAGGCAATGACACTAACGGCTTCCCACTTGCCCCAGGCAAGTAAAAATAACATATGGGTAAGCTGAAATTGTTTTCTGGTTGCCATAACGGTCAAGTGGATTTTTGAGCGATTATTGTTCATATAAAGTCTACTACTACTCTGGTTAAAGATTTTCCAAACAGATGCCTCATGTAAATACCTGCATATATAGTACTTCTTATTATATATTATTTCTCCTGTATATATATATATGTATATATATAAAAATAAATGTCTTTGCATTTTATGCTTTAGCACATTTATACTTGTTTTTATGCTATTGTAATATGGTGTAGTGCTGCTGGTGGAAGAGCCATTTCCGGAGGGAACCTTCCCGAAGGATTAATGAAGTTCCTATCTATCGAAATACGATAATATAGCAGAAATAAAAGGCAATGATGTCTGTGATTTCTGTTGTGGTGCCAAAAAGTTATTTCAGTGAAATAAAAAGGTATTTCCACAGAGAAAAGGGACTGGGTGCGCTCTCATCTGTCCCACATAAATGTAGGCATGATCACGCTATAAGCTGAAAACGAGATTTTGATTATTCAGTTACAAGAAGCGTTGAAGTTTAAAAAATACATCTTTGCCACTACCGTGGACATAAAACTTCAACTCAAACTTTCATCTTCATTGGCTGATTAGTAGGGAAACAATCTAAGCTTGCAAGTATATAAAATGTAAGTTAGAACGGTTATAATTAGTGGTAATGTATGAAGGGAAGGGCCAGGGCCAAGATAATCTATAATAATAATAATAATTTTAAGAAGTAATTAATTCAACTTTTATTTCATCAATTTATAATTTGACAAATAGCATGTTTCTGAGAAAATAAATTTCAAATCTGCCCACTCAGTTTGCGTTGGAATGTAACTGTTCATGTATCCATGGTGTCTGTAGTTGCTTTGCTATGTGCACTGTTATGATGCGTTGTAGGTTTATACACTGATCAAAAAAATAAAAGGGAACACTAAAATAACACATCCTAGATCTGAATGAATGAAATATTCCTATTAAATACTTTGTTCTTTACTTAGTTGAATGAGCGGACAACAAAATCACACAAAAATTATCAATGGAAATCAAATTTATTAACCCATGGAGGTCTGGATTTAAGGTCACACTCAAAATTAAAATGGAAAAACACACTACAGGCTGATCCAACTAAAAACAAGTCAAAATGAGGCTCAGTAGTGTGGGTGGCCTCCACGTGCCTGTATGACCTCCCTACAACTCCTGGGCATGCTCCTGATGAGGTGGCGGATGGTCTCCTGGGGGATCTCCTCCCAGACCTGGACTAAAGCATCCGCCAACTCCTGGACAGTCTGTGGTGCAGTCTGTGTGGTGTTGGTGGATGGAGCGAGACATGATGTCCCAGACGTGCTCAATTGGATTCAGGTCTGGGGAACAGGCGAGCCAGTCCATAGCATCAATGCCCTCGTCTTGCAGGAACTGCTGACACACTCCAGCCACATGAGGTCTAGCATTGTCTTGCATTAGGAGGAACCCAGGGCCAACCGCACCAGCAAATGGTCTTACAAGGGGTCTGAGGATCTCATCTCGGTACCTAATGACAGTCAGGCTACCTCTGGCGAGCACATGGAGTGCTGTGCGCCCCCCCAAAGAAATGCCACACCACACTATTACTGACCCACTGCCAAACCGGTTATGCTGCAGGATGTTGCAGGCAGCAGAACGTTCTCCAAGGCGTCTCCGGAGACTGTCACGTCTGTCACACGTGCTCAGTGTGAACCTGCTTTCATCTGTGAAGAGCACAGGGCACCAGTGACGAATTTGCCAATCTTGGTGTTCTCTGGCAAATGCCAAACGTCCTGCACAGTGTTGGGCAGTAAACACAACCCCCACTTGTGGACGTTGGGCCCTCATACCATCCTCATGGAGTCAGTTTCTGACCGTTTGAGCAGACACATGCACATTTTTGGCCTGCTGGAGGTCATTTCGCAGGGCTCTGGCAGTGCTCCTCCTGTTCCTCCTTGCACAAAGGCGGAGGTAGCAGTCCTGCTGCTGGGTTGTTGTCCTCCTACGGCCTCCGCCACGTCTCCTGATGTACTAGCCTGTCTCCTGGTAGTGCCTTCATACTCTGGACACTACGCAGGATGTGCCATCCTGGATGAGCTGCACAACCTGAGCCATTTGTGTGGGTTGTAGAGTCCGTCTCATGCTACCACTAGAGTGAAAGCACCGCCAGCATTCAAAAGTGACCAAAACATCAGCCAGAAAGCATATGAACTGAGAATTGGTCTGTGGTCACCACCTGCAGAACCACTCCTTTATTGGGGGCGTCTTGCTAATTGCCAATAATTTCTACCTGTTGTCTATTCCATTTGTACAACAGCATGTGAAATTGATTGTCAATCAGTGTTGCTTCCTAAGTGGACAGTTTGATTTCACAGAAGTGTGATTGACATGAGGTTACATTGTGTTGTTTAAGTGTTCCCTTTATTTTTTTGAGCAGTGCATGAATTAGTTTGTCTGGTGGGAGGGAGTGGCAGTCATGATGCCGTTAGTAAGCAAGATCTGCATTTAAGTGACATTGTTGGCCATGTTAAAATGAAAGGTAATTCAAATTTGACCCATTATGGTTCAATGGACCTTTTTTATCCCGAGCTAGTAGAACACGACTTTCTGAGAGCTTATTGTCAATCCCTGATACCTATAGGTCCCATGGCTAACTGGAAAACAATAACAGTCCAGGAGCGGAGTGCGTTCATCCCTATCCAAGTTATTTAAGAAAGATTGGGACAATGGCTGTAACTTTTTCAGATTAGAGGTTAGATTCCAATCAAATGGAAGACGTGTTATGGCGGCTTTTTCTATTTTTGGAAAAGCACATGGCTAATTATGTAGCACGCGTTTCTGTGAAACAGCATGGCGGAGATGGCCAAAAGAGCTACTTGGATGGATACGCGCATGGATGGAGCACGTTACCATAGCGCTGGTGCCACTCGGGCGGCAGGAGCCAATTAGGAGCCTGTAACTGAAATAGTTGATGAGATGAAGGAAAATGTCGAAGCTTTTGGTGATATTTTTAGGTCAGTGACCTTTAAAAAACAGTCCGAGGTCACTTTAAGCATGTGATTTGTAGGCCTTTATGAGATGCATGTCAGGTGAAAATAGGAGCCTGTAACTGAAATGGTTGATGAGATAAAGCAAAATATTGAGATTTTGGTGATATTTTTAGGCCAGTGACCTTGAAAAAATAGGCCAAGGTCACCTTTAGGCACGACATTTGTAGGCCTTTATGAGATGCATATCCAGTAAAAATTAGGAGCCTGCAACTGCAATAGTTAATGAGATAAAGCAAAATGTGTTGACGGACGCATGCACACACAGACAGAGCCCGATATCATATCGCGGTGCGGGAGCTTAAAAACAACTTAACCATTAGCTGGCTGGCTAGCTAACTAAGGGCAGTTTTTAATGCCCCCGCCCTCCAAAGAGGAAAGGGGGCATTATGTTGACACCATGTCCGTCCGTCGTTCGTCCGTTAACTTTTGGATTCCGTGGGATAACTATAGAATCCCTAGTCGGATTGATGCCATTTCATAATGGCATATTGGGAGTGGCTAGAGGAAGGCTCCTTTCGAAACCAGCGATGTGCGACATCTAACATGACCGCCACAGCAGCCATCTCAATATGCCCTTGATCAACATGCAGGCGGGGGCATATGCCACGCTCTGCGTTGCTCTTGTCGCTAACTTAGTGAGAGATGTTATAGATAATGCAGATATAATGGGCAGATAATGGAAAAATCGTGCATTTAGTGATGCAAGCACCAAAATTGGAATAATTACTCATCATGGTCCACTCTTTTGATAGGTCGCTAGCCACTCAAAAAAAATCTAAATGCCCACCATTTTTCAAGATAGCTGCCTTTAAGTCAACTAAATTCAGTTTTCTGTCTAAATAATCTGTATATCAATCAATTTCTGCAATGTGTGTGTCAAATTTTATGCTTTATTGGACATTAAACCCAATTATGGCAAAATAAAAGTGATATTGGTTATATTTTCTATAATAACATACATATTTGGGTCAGTGACATTTTTGAGTTTCAAACCACCAAAAAATTAAAAATGCAGTTATAAGTCAGGTTCAGCTTCTCCTGCATTAATCCACATGTGTATTTTTGATTTTTTTGAGTGCCCCTCGCAAAAGATGGCAATATATGACATTTTAATGCATTTGCCTGTGTACACCCCTTATAAATGTCATGCGGTAAAACTAATTTATTTTCAATATAATATTAAAATGAATGTTAGTGGCTCTGTTACAAACAATCAAAATATAATTATTGATCTATACAGATGCTATACCCAGTTGCTGAATGTCAACACTAGAATTTCAAATATTAGATATTTTGTCTTTTAAGACAGCTGCATGTTATTCGTCAACATTTGTTCCATCTTTTTTCAACTGGAGAGGTAAAACTGCTTTAAAATCTGGCGTATCTATAGATTTTATTAGCTCTTCTTGATTGTGTTCATACACAATTTACAACAGAGTATTTTGTTTATTTATTTCAAAATTAAGCGTTTTACTGCAAGACATATTTTGTTTTACCGCATGACATAGCACAACTGCATTAGACCATAAAACATAAATGTAACAAGTTGAAGATGGCTACTTCTGAAAAATGCCAAAGATATTCGGGGCTTTCAAAGTGAACCTTATAATGACATTAAAATGCATTTTCCAACTGAAAATCAAGAATCATAATAAAACCATTTATTTGGTAATATTCATAACATTAATCTTATATTTGAATAAAATTAACTCATTAATAGTTCATTTATTCATATCATTATTTACTGCAAGTCATTAAAGACAATTTATACTAGTGTCGATAACAAAGACTAATTCAGGCTTGAAGAGAATGCAGCCTTTACTGACATAACTGACATGTATACGGACATTACTACCATCATATACTTTCTCAGTTATACCTTTCCCTTCCCTTTTCTAGTCTCTCCTCTCTAGCAGCAAGATCTGCCCTGATCTTAGCACAGAAACTTGCACCCCTCTCTTTACTGGTAAGAGGCATCTGAAAAATGTACAACACAATTCCAAAAAAGTTGGGACAAAGTGTAAATTATGAATAAAATCAAAATGCAATGACTTTCAAATCACATCAGCCAGTATTTTAGTCACAATAGAGCAGAAATAACATAGCAAATGTTGAAACTGAGAAATTTTACAATTTTATCCACAAAATGAGATCATTTCAAATTTGATGGCTGCAACAGATCTCAAAAAGTTGGGACAGGAGCCTGTTTACCATGTTGTTACATCCTGTCTTCTTTTTAACACAGAGTGGAGGCGTCTGGGCATTGAGGAGACGGGTGTCTTGCATGTAGCCATTAGAATTTGATTCCACTCTTGTTTAATACAGGCTATAGGCTAATACAGGTGCTGGAGAGATTTGGGTCTCCTTTCACTGATTTTTCGCTTAATTATGAGCCAAATGTTCTCAATTGGAGAAAGATCAGGACTGCAGGCAGGGCAGTTCAGCACGGACTCTTCTTCAACAAAGCCATGCTGTTGTAATAGCTGCAGTATGTGGTTTTGCATTGTCCTGCTGAAATACACAAGGCCTTCCCGGGAATAGATTTCATCTGGAGGGGAGCATATGTTGCTCTAAAACCTGCACTATATACCTTTCAGCATCCATGGCACTTTTTAAAACATGCAAGTGTCCCACACCATATGCACGAATACATCCCCATACCATCGGAGATGCTGGCTTTTGAACTGAACGCTGATAACAGGAGGGGTGGTCTTTCTCCTCTTTAGCCCAGAGTACATGACGCCCATGATTTCAAACAAGAATGTCAAATTTGGACTCGTCTGACCACAGGACACTTTGCTACAGTTGATTTTAAAGGAGCCTTGGCCCACAGAACACAGCGGCGCTTCTGGATCATGCTCAACAATGGCTTCCTTTTTGCATGATAGAGTTTTAGGTGGCATCTGTGGATGGCACGGCAGACTGTGTTTACAGACAGTGGTTTCTTGAAGTATTCCTGGGCCCATTTAGTAATTTCAATGACAGACTCATGCCGGTGGGTGATGCAGTGGTGTCTGAGGGCCCGAAGATTACGGGCATCCAGTAAAGGTCTTCAGGCTTGTCCCTTACACACAGAGATTTTTTCGGATTCTGTGAATATTTTGATGATGTCATGCACTATCGATGATGAGACCTTCAAAGCCTTTGCAATTTGCCGTTGAGGAACATAGTTTTTAAAGTATTCCACAGTTTTATGTTTTTTTTTTTTTTTAATGCAAGCCTTCACTGGTTGGAGAGGCTCTGGCCATCTTTACTTTTGAGAGACTCAGCCTCTCTAAGACATCCCTTTTATTGCCAATCATGTTACACACCTGATGCCAGTTAACTTAATTACTTGCTAAATGTTCTTCCACCTGATTCTCTTTTATATTAATTGCTTTTTCTGCCCTTCTTTTGCCTGCGTCACAACTTTTTGGAGACCTATTGCTGCCATAAAATTTGAAATAAGCTTATTTTGTGGTTAAAAATGTAAAATGTCTCAGTTTCAACATTTGAAATGTTATGTTCTATTGCAAATAACATATTGGCTCGTGATTTGAAAGTCATTGCATTTTGATTTTATCCACAATTTATATTATGTCCCATCTATTTCGGGATTGGGGTTGTAAAATAATGTTTAAAATATACAAAAATGTTTTACAAATGATTAAAATAATTAAGAAAGAAAAAGATAATTCAGTTAAAATCTTCTGTGTCATGTGGTAAAACAGCATGTCATTTGTAAAAACGTTTGTCCACATGACATATTTTGTTTGTCTGCATGACGGATTCCATCATTTTCATTCCTAACAGGCAGTTGCATGGCCACCTATTCACCACACTAACCTTAACTTTGACCTATAAACTTTAAATTTCATGTGTAAATCAGTATTTATAAAATGTTCAACTTTATCAACACTTTTTTGACGTTGGACCGCATGACGCTAAAATTTGCGACACTTTGTATGACCTCTGGAAAAGGTGATAAATATAGGAGCACATTTTTGAATTTTCCTCCAACTCTGGTTGTCCTCAGGGGTCCTCTGAGTGATGTCATCACAGGTCACGTGACTTAAGAAATATGACTCGAGTACAAAAAAGCTTCCAAACTTTGTTTTACTACATGACATTGAGGGAAATCTGTCTCTGCGGAACAAAGTGATTTAGAGATTAATGACATTTATTAAAGATATATCCTCTTAATACTTTGCAGTGCTTTTCTGTACACTATAAAAAAAATATGCCAAAGACCAAAGTTGATGATTTTAAACATTTTTAATCATCTTAAAAGCAGTTGTCTTTTTTTGAAATTAAGTGACTCCCATTTTACCGCATGACATTTACGACTTAAATTGTGTATAACTCTACCAATTATGTATTTTTCATGCAAATATGAATAGTGAGGAGGGAGAATGATGTAAGATTTATGAATATATACACACACGATATCAAACTTATTTTATACAAGAACGCAATAGAAATTTCCCCTGGAAGCAAAAATCAGCGTGGCACGTCACACACCCATTTACCAAAAAAAAAAAAAAAAAAAAAAAAAGTTTTTTTTTTTTTTTTTTTTTTTTAAAACCAAAGATTACCTACAAATATGAATATGAAATGCTGTTTTAGGTTCTCTCTTTTGTATCTCCTTGTGCTATAAAATACCGGCGTTCTCATTCCATACTGACTATATATATAGAGTGAATGACACAACCAGGGTACAGTGATGACATCACTGCTGTGAAACTCAGCATGGGGTCCAGTATCAGCTAGATTACCATCAATATTTTTGTGTCCTAAATGCTATTAATATGCCCCTTGAAACAACTCATAGTTGTTACATTAAATAGCCGCACCTGAATTGACAGGATGTGCCAGCGCGGGAGAGCCGAGCCAAGGATAACGGGGCATTAGTTACCTGGATGCTATACAGATCGCAGGGGACTTAAATGGTACTGGTTGAACGATCGGGCTGGATATAAAGAGAACTTGTATCTGAAACTAGATGTATCCCATACCTGAACGCGTCTCTATTTTCAGTGATTTACAGCAACAGGTGGTAAAAGGATAAGCCTCGGCCTGAAGCCTACAAAATGTCAACATCCAAGTTGTTCACCACAAAAACTGACTAGGATAAATGCTTTCTATGTCAGAGCATCATAAAAGGAGAGGATTTGACATCACCAAAACCTGTTCATACCTGTACATGAAATCTTCTATTCAATTGGTCCAGCTGAATCTAAAGGCTTGCCATTCTTTCATGCCTTCACTGGTTGCGATGTTGTATCAGCTTTCCATCATAAAGCAAAGAAGACTACTTGGCAGGGATGGAATATTTGTCCCGGTGTATCTGATACTTTTGCAAAAATAAGCACTGACCCACCACAAATCAGAGCTGAAGGCCAAGAGGTTATTGAGCAGTTCTTCATTGCAATGCATGACAGATCTTGTTCTCCAAATGTCTTAAATGAGGTCAGATTGGACATGTTTGCTCATAAACAGAAGCCTCATGATGCAATACCTCCTACCAGAGCAGCTTTACTAGAACACACAAAGTGTGCCACATACCAAGCTGGTTGTATTTGGGGTCAGGCAACATCATGTCAAATGGACATGAAAAGTCCTGGTAAGTGGGGGTCGAGGAAACAAGGCAATCTGTAGCAGGTCATTTGGACAACTATTCCGCCCATTTCAGAAAGCTGCAAAGAGCTTACAAAATGCAGATGTTACATTCAATGCAATGATAGATGCAAGTGCTACAGATTTGGTCTTCCTTGCACAAATCTGCGCAGTTGCAAATGTCGGGACTGAGAGTTTGACTAAACAGTGAGAAACTTACAAAATAAGATTTTTTCGTTGACTTTTTATGTCCAAAACCAAGCATTACATCACATTTATTTAGTTACAAATGGTTCTAGTGTGCCTGAAAAAATATTTTGATAACTAGTTTGCAAAATTCCGTGAGATATATCAAGTTTAGGTCAAAACCTAAGATTTTGTTCACCAGGCGGCAGCCATCTTGAAAAATGGCCACTAAATTGAATTTTTCAAGTGGCTAGCAGGCTCCGTGTACTCTGCACTCCCCAAGCAACAATCCTGCCAAGTTTCATGCTTGCATCACCAAGTGCGCAATTCTTCCCAATTTTTGACTTAATCTGCTTAGCTATTATAACAACTTGGCCAAGAAATAAGCAGTGGCGGGCGGAAAACTGGTGGGGCAGAAAACATCCTTGAAACGGATGAGATTAGTGACCCAATTTCAATCAATGTTCTGGTTCAACATTTTTGTTTCCCTTATAATGAGATGTTCAGGCGATCAAATAATAAATTCTATTAAATGTTTAATTCACATGCCTTAATAGGCAACTCTTCACGAAAAAACCACTGGGGATCTTCCACGTTAAATTTTGTCACATCCTAAGCAAGACGTCAAACCTGTGCGTAATGATTGTTTAATTGAAAAAGACTGAAATGCGCTCTTTTTTGCGTTCAATTTCTCGTCTTAACGAAGACAATTAGCTACGCCTGAGAGGGGAGAGTTCAAGTGTCTCTTACTAGGGAAATTGACTGAAAACAGATCAAGACTAATAAGCAGTTTAAAGACATGTTTATCGCCCTCCTTGTTCTCTGTCCACCGCCCGCCAGTAAGTAAAATAAAATCAAGGCATTCCACAAATTACGTGAACATTGTTACACTCAAACCGAATGTTGCAACTCACTACTACAGAGATGCCAAGGCTTACGTTTTAGGCGTGAGTTTCTCCTCTTAGTGTCGTTCACGTTTCTGTGCCGTAGTCGGCAAATATTCAATCAAAGCGCACTAAAGAAATTCACTGGTATTAAGTCATTGTGCATCAAGATAATCAGTTTCACGTGCATTACGGTGGATTTCCCCACTAATAACGCGGAAATCGATTATAACTCAGGAATTCTCAGGCTTGTCTTGACTGGAGGATTAAAAGCAATGGAATTGCATAACAAGAGTTGTCAGAAAGACAACAAAGCTCGCCGGGGCAAGGTTAAAGTTTTTCTGCACGCGGACGGACGCGGACGTCGGCGGTACGACAATAGCTCTCCGGACGTTACTCGTCCCAGCGAGCTAAAAACGTTTCAAATGGTTTTATTTCATTAAAAAATTTTAACGATCGTGAAACATATGCATTGTTTCCAATCCAATAAATAGAAGCACAGGAAGTCCGGAGTCATAATCGCTTTCCATGTTACTTGTGATGAGCTGCACCTTTACGCAAGTAAAAGGGAAACTTCAATGCGCAAGGATTTTAATTCCGCATATGAATCTCATCAAGCCTTCAATGAATGATTACGGACTATGGTGAATGAGCCTAAAAATGCGTAAGACCTACTCCGAATGCGTGAGACTTGGCATCTCTGCTATTAACGCTGGCAATTAAGGACAACGCGAATTTAATATTAGGTATGCAGCTAGCATCCCGCTTGAGCCCTATCAAAAGCCATTGCCCTAATATAAACGATGCCAGTCTAATGTTATCTTGCTAGCTAGCGCTTTCAGCTCTTACTTTAATCACGCACTGCCTACAATCTCAGACGATAGTCTAGTTCTCGCAAAATTTCGATTTAAACGACACAGTTGCAAACATAATGTTACGTTAGCTAACGTTACAGAAAGCAAATTTCGATATTTGTAGAATGCAACTTCCAGACACCGACAACTTCATGTTAACCATTATTCGAGGAAGATCGTCAAGGCTCGCCATGTAATGTTGGACGGAATTCCGGTGAGTTAAAACGTCAAGCGTAAGTTGCATCCAATCAAGAGAATATAAAGTTTAATGTCTATTGCAGTGATCCCTGGTCATGGCATATCATGGCGGCAGCCATGTTACTGATGACACACCGGGTTGCTTGGGCATGGGAAGCAAATGCATTCGCGATATTAAATATTAGGTTCCAAACCCCCTTCTTACGAATAAAACCCCCCAAAATATATTGGCGCCCAATTTTAAATACGATAGGCAAATAGCCTACAAAAGCGAAAAAAGTGGAGGTTGGAAGCGACATTCTTTCCCTTGAAACTTTTCAGATTTCTTGAAACCCTTTTTAGTTCGGGTTAACCAGCTAACTTAGCAAAGTTAGTCAGTGCCAATTCGGTTACGACAAGTACACCTAGCTAGCAACAGGCTATCAATCGTGGATATGTTCTACTTGTTCAAATTCCACATGTTCCAGCCTACCTTGCATGGAATACGTAGCTCTGTCAGAGAACAATTATGTTTTTCTTTACTCCGTAATTACGTGGCGTAAACTCTAACTGTCATCTCGAGATCCTGCCCCTAACTCCGAGCTATCTCCTTCTTCATTTGAGTTTTATGCAAAAGCGAACCAAATGGTGTATTACCGCCACCTTCTGTGCGTTATAAAATAATCATTTACGGTCCTTTCATGCGCAAAAAACACCACTACGCTTCCCAATCAAATTTACTTCTATCAATCACTCGTATCACTCATCTAATGAATAAACACCTGGAACCCTCCGAATTCTTCCTCCAGAATTGCTTGAATATCCTCTCCTTTTACACCTGTTACATCCAGTAACTCCGAGATCCATGTACCGTTGTAATTAACCTCCGTCGAGGAGGTTTATTACCTTCGCCAGCGACTTCGCTGACGAAGGTAATGTTTTGATCCCCGTGTATTTATTTGTTTGTGTCTCTGTCTGTATGTGTATCGAATAACTCAAAAAGTACCAAACGGAATTTCATAAAAATTTGGTGGGTTGATTTGGCATGACCTGAGGATCAATCGATTAGATTTTGGGAGTGATCGGGTCAAAGGTCAAGGTCAAGGCCACGAAAAGGTCAAAACCGACTTTCGGCCATATCTCGGTCAATTTTTATCCGATCGGCATGAAACCAACGCCAGTGGCGAGGGATTCAGTGGCGTCGGCGAAGGTATGCGCTCTACCGAGTGCCCGTTCTAGTTTGTTTGTGTGTCTGTCTGTCTGTCTGTCTGTGTGTATGTATGTGTATCGAATAACTCAAAAAGTACCAAACGGAATTTCATAAAATTTGGTGGGTTGATTCTGCATGACCTGAGGATCAATCGATTAGATTTTGGGAGTGATCGGGTCAAAGGTCAAGGCCACGAAAAGGTCAAAACCGACTTTCGGCCATATCTCGGTCAATTTTTATCTGATCGGCATGAAACCAACGCCAAAATGTGCAGAATTATATACCCAATCCTGTGATGTGAAACACGGTACAATGGGGTCAATACCCTTCTTAGCGGTTGGGGGTCAAAGGTCAGGGGGGTCATTACCTTTCGAACTTAAAGGCGTATTGATGTAAAAAAAAATATATCGTACTCTTGTCATTCATCGATCATTTAAAAAAATAAAAATTGGTCCTCAGAGTTATGTGGCGAGGGATACAGTGGCGTCGGCGAAGGTATGCGCTCTACCGAGTGCCCGTTCTAGTGTTTTCGGTGCCTTTTGTTTGTTGGTTTGTTTGTTTGTGTACAAGATAACTCAAAAACTAAAGGCCGGATTTTTATGAAATTTTCAGGGTAGGTGGGTATTAAGTCAAGGAAGAGGTGATTAATTTTGGCATATCTAGGCCAAAGTACTGCTGAGATATACTCCAAAGTTCAAGATTTCAAATCTTTCCAATGGGCCAGAGTTCCAATTGCCGTGCTTTAGGCTTTGCTGCCCCCTGGCGGCAGAGATTCTGCGATCTCTGAGTGCTCTTCTAGTTCTTTCTGTTTTTGTCACTATTTCACACGCTCAGTTCAACACCATCGCTATAAAAGCTATGAATCGTCTCCTATCCAGAACTGGTTCTTTGTTACTTTTATTCTCTTCTTCTATATGCCCTAACTATGCCTGCTGTGCTCACTGCTTCCTCCAAGCCATTCCTTTTTACACCCTTACTCTCTTCCAGGTTCGGATATTTGTTTGGAACCACTGATCAATATAGAATAACTGGCTAGCTGATGACGTCATAATTTTGAGGTAACCTTGCCGCCATATTGGTATGCCCAACTATAACCTCTCTGAACATTACTCACATTGAACACGAATTTGCAGCCAGCGATATAATTAATTGAGAAGATATTCTCTCACAGACACGGAAGAGGCGGAGTTTTACGTTACCTCCTCAGTTCTGCATGACTGTACGAAAGGTGCCTCAAGGACGGCAGGTTTAACTAAAGTAAGAGGCGATTGTACGTGCCTTTAACATTTCCAATGTACAACATCAGTGCAGGTGAGATGAAGCTTCATAAAGCGTTGAAGCTTTCCAGCCAGATGTGTTGAGGTGTGGTACATTTCTTAAGGTTTCGAATGCACTCTAGCTTACTAAATTACTTGTATCAGCCTTAATCCAGAGTTATTTTGACTATGCATGTAGCTCATGTTATTGTGGTCTGTCGAAGAAATCTCAATCTAGATTACAAATAGCTCAAAACAAGACAATCAGATTTATGTTAAACCTTCCTCCAAGAAGTCACATTGGTTCTGATAAATTCAGCAAAGTAAACATGCTACCAGTAGAATAGAGTCAAACAATTAAAACTGAAATCATTCATGTTGGTTCGTTTATTAAACATAGCTTCTACCATGCTGGTGCTAAATTGTGGAATGAATTACCTGAATCTACATGCAGAAAAGATTTGTTCAAGAAAAATGTTACGGAATATTTGATGTCACAACTTCTAGCCATTGAACAGAATAGTTTTGCATTACTAATTCCTTTTCAGTTAAAACCATCTTTCTGTTACTTCTTTATTTTTATTATCGCAATACACACATTTTCTGTTATTATTTTTTTGTTATCAAATTTACTAGAATGACAGTCTAGCAATTTAATCATTTTTGATTAAATGATTGATCAATCATCATTGATCAATGAGTGAGTTCTGGAGATCATAGGAAATCTATATGGATTTTTCTACATCCCGCCTGAGGGGGGGGGGGGATTAGTTTGAGCCTACAACGAAATTTAAGCCGGGTCATTGTCGATTGAAGAAGATAAGATGTCGATTTTGCACGTATTTTTCTGTCAGGTGGGCTTTAAAAACTTAATGAAAAAAAAACTAGCTTAAACTAGAATCTTGTCAGCCGTTGTCTTTTAGAAACACTGGCTGTGAGATGCAATCGCGCATAACGCTCCAACGCCTGGCCCATTGCTGGGACCGAGCTGCTAACAACTCAAGCTCTGGACATTAACCTATGCTACTATTGTTACATTAAATTTAATTTAATCGATATAGCGACATGTGCCTAACGTCACTGTAACACTGATTAAAGCAGACATTTGACTTTATGCTGTTACTTACCTGTCCTGGGGCCTCATTAATCAAAAAGGGTGTAAAAGTGCTACTAAATATTTATGTACGACGAAAAGCCAAAAATGGCATAGACCCCAAAATGTTTACACCCTTATCAGATCTATCAAACTGTGTGTACGCACAGCTCTCCGAAATTTCCATTAATAAATCACACTGGACCCAAGAAAAGTGTGGACGTGAACACGCCTCATATCCCGCCCTCTACACACCCAGACACAACCAGACATCAAATGTAGCCTACGAGGAATGAAATATGAGGTTCTTGCCATACTGAAAACTAAACACAACTTTGCAGGACTGAAACTGAGAAACTCATTGGCTATATTCACACATTGTTTAGCTCAACATGAGGAGTGAGAAGAGGGGGGCAGCTTCACAACCGCTGCATCACCATAGCTCGTGTCCTTAGTCCCCGTTGCAAACCCTCATGGCGGGGAGGGGGCTGTGGGTCCAGGTCCACATGCTGGGGTAAAGGGAGGCCCGGCAGCAACGCAACCCCACACCTCACTGCCATGGCACAGGGCCAGATGATCCTGCAGACCTTTTTCGGGTGGTAGAGGAGCGTACCACCCGACACATCCAGGCAGCACCAACGGCCTTTCAGGAGCCCGATGGCGCGCTCCATGACGCAGTGCGCACGGGCATGGATCTCATTATAGTGGGTTTCCCAGCCACCCTGTGGGTCCGGGATGGGAACTAGCAGCCACTCCCTCAGGAAGTAGCCACCATCACCTGTAAGTCACAACGATGGGGTGAGTATCAGCCTTGAATTGATGATTAAGAGCAGCAGCTTTCAATGAATGAGTGTACTGTGTAGCTTACATGCACTCACCAAGAAGCCAGCCGCCATGCGCAGCACCTGCCCCCAGGCTCGCCCCCACACTGTTGTGCGTCAGGATGAATGAATCATGTGTAGAGCCAGGCCACCATGCCACTAAATTCGTTATGAGCATGCCGGCGTCACATATGATTTGGGTATTGATTGTTTGCGCATTTTTGCGATTCACATATACAAATTCATTCACCGATGGTGTCCTAATCATTGCAGTGCAGTCAATTGCTCCAATTACATTAGGAAAACCGGACATTGCCGCGGCTTTGATTTGTTCTTTTAAATAGGCTATAATCCGCGATCCTCTCTCCCTCGCGCACTGCAATTCTCTGTCAGCAGCTCCGTCGCCAATTCCTCCTGTTCTTCAAAACGGGTGTAAATCACGGTACGCCATGGTCAAAATGGGTGTAAATTTCCACACTTTTTCCCATCAGGTTTGGGTTTAATAGATCCCAAATTTGGCAGAGAAAAGTGCATACGCACAAAAAACGGGGTAAAAAGGATGTAAAAAAAAAAGTGTATCCACAATGATAAATGAGGCCCCGGGAGAAGAAGAGCTAGCTCCAAGTCAAATTGTAGCCCCTTTTGCTCTCGCAGTGCTCTCCACGTTGGAAATGCAAGGCCAATATTAATCCGAGTTCTGTCCCTTTCTTTATCTGACAACTTCTTCGCCAATGACCATTGTTTCTTTAGAAGTAATTTCGTATCCTGCTCGTCTTCAGTTGAACGTTTCATTCCACTCTCCGCCATTTCGCTTTTTAAAAAATATTCGAAGTCTGCCATTGTGGATTTCCACCCACTGGACAACAAACGTAATTTGCGTTTTTTGGGTGTGGCCACGTACTGCCGTGCTTTTTTGTGGGAACTTTGCCACCATGTTTTGCTTTTAACATATTTATTGAGCGAATTAAATAATTTTTTGAGAGTTCTGAGTGCAAAATTGCATTTGATGCAGGTAATGCTACAGCTCTCTCTGCCCCAGCCTTGCTTTTGGAAGTAGATGCAAGCATAACATGAGTTGGAGTAATTCTATTGCAAGAGGATGATGCAGGCTCTGAT
The DNA here is from genome assembly GCA_029721435.1 of Gymnothorax reevesii. NCBI lineage: Eukaryota > Metazoa > Chordata > Actinopteri > Anguilliformes > Muraenidae > Gymnothorax > Gymnothorax reevesii. Next base: position 44,610,254 of record CM056573.1, read on the forward strand.
CATCCAATTTATGTTTCAATTTTGGTTTTGAAGCCACAAAGAAATGTGGTGCCATTGAAAAAGAGGCTTTGATTTTGTTAGCAGTACAAACTTTTGAAGTTACAACAGGCGGGAATTCTATATGGATCATCACTCATTGGTGTGACTCTTGGCGGTGAGGCGGTTACATCTCGGACATATATTGGGGAGCGTTGTGGGTCTTAGTGTCTGCTGCGTTCATTTGATTCTGTCCCTCAGGTGATCCAGCTGAGTAGGCCAATTAACTGATTGGCCCTGGGAGCAGAAGTAAAAAATACCAGTGCCATTTGGAGACGGCAGACTTCCTTTTTTTGCCCCCAGCTAGAACAGTTATCTCCATGTATATAATAAGGAGAACTACTTTCCACTAGACGAACCTCATGGCCCTCTTTGTGTGCAACATATATTTGGTGAATGTGTTGCAAGACCTGGAAGGAGTGGGTGCCATCTTCATTTGGTTTGTTCTCTTGTTTCTGTTGAGAGGTAGGGAAGTTAATATCTTTCTTTTTTTGGTTTTCTTAAGATTCTTTGTTATTTTGGCATTACCAACTCCAGAGATTTGTTGCTCCTTGAAAGAAAAGAACTGTTGGTAAGCAAGATAATAAATACTTTCAACTTTTTTGAATATACATGTCATGGTTCTGTGTTTGATGTCATGCTTTATGTTCATGGTTATGTCTTTTCTTGATTGTTTTGGTTATTGTATATTCTGGTTTTCAGTTCCTGCCATTCTAGGTCTCATTGCACTTGTCTCCCCTGTCTTGTGAGCAGTCAGTCTGTCTTCCCAGTCTGCGTGCTTACCTGCTTCGGGTGATTTCAATGGTTTCTGGTGTTTCATATTATTTAAACTCTCGTTTACTTCCTTCGCCTTGCTTTCCTAGATTACTAATAATACTAACATTTATATTTTGCATCATTGTCTACTTCTGGAATAAACTAGTCGTTATTTGCATATATGAATTTATATGTATGCTGTGTGTATTAAGATCAGAACAACTTCATTCTGAAGTGTTCATACCTACTTGTTGTCTTCATTTAGTCCATCTTTGCCCAGACACAATGGATAACAGGATGATACTGTATGTTGCCCCAACTGGGATCAATGTAGAAGTCTCAAAACTAAAGTATGTAAATGAAACCGCGCCAGTTTCAGTTTCCGTGAATACACTGTTCATAATAAACGAATAAACTGAAGCCTTTTTTGCCAGGTAATTTAACTGGCGCCTTTAAGTCAGTTATTTTAACTGTAATTTTACATGAAGTTTACCACGGAGTTCAGTGCATGTCCAGTGTAAACCATGGTTAAGTGCGCGTAGGAGTCCACTTATACAGTTAAAATGACAAGGAGACAATGTGTTAATTTAGCGGTTAAATTCAGTCAGTTAATAACTGTGTAGGAAAGCCGAATTGGCCTGGTGCAGCTCGGTGCAAAAATAAATAATGGCCTGTTGCAAATACCCGCCTGGTTCTTATAAACACCTGGGGTCCAAGTTGATTTTGAGAAATAAACGCCCGGGTTACTAAATGGTCATTATATGGTATCTTAAATATGGATCATTTGTGGTTCGATTCTGCCCTCTGCTGGTCTTTTTCCCCACCTCAACACTGTAGTTTTTAAGAGAAAAAGACACAGACGACTCTAGAAGAATAATTCTGCGTCAAACTCAGTGAAAGAATTTCCGGGATAGTAGTTGGTACAGTAGCTAAAACCAGCTACAGGACACAAAATCTTCATGTAATTCATTTGAAAATGCGGTGGCCGTTTCCAGTCCTGCCTATCATTTTTAATGTTTCCAGCTAGGATTGGTTAAAATCATCTGTTCAGAGAATTCATATCTTCTAGAATAAGCTAACGCAATCTCGGTTATTTTTACATTATTAGTGCAAGGCCAGTGAAGAGAAAAAAATGTATTGTCTCGAGACCCTCCTTCAGAAGTCCGGCACAAGGTCGCCGATTGGCTGTACGCAAATGAGTTTCTCTTGGTGTCCGGAACTCTAGTGGGGAAAAAAACATTTTGCCGCCAGCGAAAGCAGATTGAGTGCAGGAAAGGATGGTCTTCTTGCTGGGTGCGTCCAACACAACATGTTACAGTAAAAATGGCAAAGCAGAAAAAACAATAGCTCGAGATCCTATTCCAGCATATAGATACCAGCAACCGTTTTCATTCTTTCTTTGCTCAGCTTTCTGTTTTTTTTTTATTAATTTTTTTTTTTTTAGAAACATTCAAGTATTCGACATAATTCAAATATTATATTTTCATGGCAGCAATTCAGTGTGGCGTCAGCAAACATTCAAACTTTATTGTATTCAAGACAGCATCGCAGTGTGGGTTCCGCGTGCAGCATTCACGCTCAGAATTTCTTCAGGAATTGCCTCTCTAGTTACTATTCAATCTCAGCAATCGCCCTGTTCTAGTCTCCACCCCTTGCTTTGCTTTCTCTGCCTCTCCCTGCGTTTCCGCGAGATCTCTTGCAAGTGCTTAATTACTTTCCTGCACTCATTGTCTGTGCACTTAGAACTCCTTGACCGGAGCTGTTTATCTGTCATAGCTTGTCTGCGTGAATCCGGTCCCTGTCTTAGCTTTTGCCAATTGTTTGTGGTTTAGGACTTGGCCGTGCGTACCTTCCTCTGTAATTAGTTCTTATTCAATCCACATGTTCCCCGCATAGCATGTGACTTCCCTTGTGTCTATTTAGAGTCCTCACAGCTGTTCAACCCTTGTCAGAACATTGATCAATATTCCTTTGTGCAGAGCCTCTTCTATGCCAATCGATTATTGTTTCTCCTCGACTGTTTCGTCCGACCTTGATTTTGCCCAAGCCTCTCTGTTTTTTTTGTCTTTTTGGATTTTTGACCTATTTCTGTACGACCACATTTACTGTTTTTGGATGCCCTGTGTATGACCCTCTGCTTTGGATTTCGACTACGATTTTGGCCTACTGTCTATGTACCGTTGCACTTCTGCTTTACTGGTTTTGACCCCAGCCTGTCTAATTGAGTTGTTTTTTGGATTATGTTTTTGGCTTGGCAATTCTTGAGTCTGCTGGTCCTGACCCGGCTCTCAAAGGCATACGATTTTTGGATTTCCTGCTCTTGCGTGTGGTTGCTGGACGCACCATCACAATACAGTGTGTTACTGGGGATGGGAGAGGCGACTCTCACACAGTTTTTTATGTACAGCCCAACCCTAGACTGAGCTGTAACAGCAGCCATTAATTCAGAACACCTATTATGAAATTATAATAGATTAATGACATCTAAGAACATAAATTATAACATCATAAATATCACCATTTCACTGCTTAATGTGACCCTTCTTAAAAAAAAAAACCTAGATACTGTCTTAACTCAATGAACTCAACGCAAGTGCGCTAGGGCTCCCCCAGCAATTGTCATTAAGGCAAAAGGCTCTTCCAATAAGAACTACTGTGACCACACTAATGCAGCCAAGGTGCTTGAGGCTTTTTTTTTTTTCCATCTCAGTGTGTCGTCATAATTTTCTTTTTTTTTTCTTTTTTTTTTTCCTTTTTTAATCTCTTACTTAGGTCACAATTACTATATAAAACTTCTCAATGAGGTCATACATAAATTTTATTAGCACTCTAATATGCTCACATTTTTACAATCGGCTGAAGAAAGTAAACTTCGACCTGAAGCTCATTCCAATCCATTATTTATTCCCTTGTTCCTCACGCCCAACCCAAAAAGTGGATGCTGTATTTTACAAATACCGTTGTCATGCTGCCATAATCTTTGAGCTGATGACTTTCAAAGTCTAATTAATTCAGCTACCCTGTGTGGGGAGTTATCAAGTTTAATCCGGTGAAAATCCATCCACTCCTTCAGTAGATATCGCAGACACAAGATGTGTGACAGACAGACGGTGTGACAGATGGATAGTTGGCCAGAAAATGGCACTGTGTGTGGCAGGCTTGTGCAAAATTCAGAATCTTAGAATTGGCCTCCAATTCAATTCATGAATTGGAATTTTAATTGAATTGGCTCAGCCCCACAGGAAGTTGAATTTGAATTGAAATTGGATTGGCAGGAAGTGGAAATAAACTTGTGACACTTCAAAGAAACACAGTCCACACAGTCACACAATAGAAACAATGTGTTGAATCTCACATATATTCAGTGTTGGGAAGGTTACTTTGAAAATGTAATTGACTGCTATAAATTAGCCATTATAAATGTGGTTTGGATAACTGAATTTGGATTACTTTATCAATGCAATGTAATTTGGATTACTTTGAATTACACTCAACAAAAATATAAACGCAACTCTTTTGTTTTTGCTCCCATTTGTCATGAGATGGACTCAAAGATCTAAAATTCATTCCAGATACACAATATTACCATTTCTCTCAAACATTGTTCACAAATCTGTCTAAATGTATGATAGTGAGCACTTTTGCTTTGCTGAGACAATCCATCCCACCTCACAGGTGTGCCGCATCAAGATGCTCATCAGACACCATGATTAGTGCACAGGTGTACCTTACTGCCCACAATAAAAGGCCACTCTGAAATGTGCAGTTTTGTCTCACAGCAAAATGCCACAGATGGCGCAAGCATTGAGGGAGCGTGCAATTGGCATGCTGACAGCAGGAATGTCAACCAGATCTGTTGCTCGGGCATTGAATGTTCATTTCTCCACCATAAGCCGTCTCCAAAGGCGTTTCAGAGAATATGGCAGTACATCCAACCGGCCTCACAACTGCAGACCACGTGTAACCACACCAGCCCAGGACCTCCACATCCAGCAGGTTCACCTCCAAGATCGTCTGAGACCAGCTACTCAGACAGCTGCTGAAACAATTGGTTTGCATAACCAAAGAATTTCAGCACAAACTGTCAGAAACCGTCTCAGGGAAGCTCAACTGCATGCTCGTCGTCCTCATCGGGGTCTTAACCTGACTCCAGATCGTCGCCGTAACAGACTTGAGTGGGCAAATGCTCACATTCGATGGCGTCTGGCACGTTGGAGAGGTGTTCTCTTCACGGATGAATCTCGGTTTACATTGTTCAGGGCAGATGGCAGACAGCGTGTGTGGCGTCGTGTGGGTGAGCGCTTTGCTGATGTCAATGTTGTGGATCGAGTGGCCCATGGTGGTGGTGGGGTTATCGCATGGGCAGGCATCTGTTATGGACGAAGAACACAGGTGCATTTTATTGATGGCATTTTGAATGCACAGAGATATCGTGATGAGATCCTGAGGCCCATTGTTGTGCCATACATCCATGAACATCACCTCATGTTTCAGCAAGATAATGCACGGCCCCATGTTGCAAGGATCTGTACACAATTCTTGGAAGCTGAAAATGTCCCAGTTCTTGCATGGCCAGCATACTCACCGGACATGTCACCCATTGAGCATGTTTGGGATGTGCTTGACCGGCGTATACGACAGCGCGTACCAGTTCCCACTAATATCCAGCAACTTCGCGCAGCCATTGAAGAGGAGTGGACCCACATTCTACAGGCCACAATGGACAATCTGATAAACTCTATGCGAAGAAGATGTGTTGCACTGCATGAGGCAAATGGTGGTCACACCAGATACTGACTGGTTTTGAGTCCCCAGACCCCCAATAAAGCAAAAACTGCACATTTCAGGGTGGCCTTTTATTGTGGGCAGTCTAAGGTACACCTGTGCACTAATCATGGTGTCTGATGAGCATCTTGATGCGGCACACCTGTGAGGTGGGATGGATTGTCTCAGCAAAGCAAAAGTGCTCACTATCACACATTTAGACAGATTTGTGAACAATGTTTGAGAGAAATGGTAATATTGTGTATCTGGAATGAATTTTAGATCTTTGAGTCCATCTCATGACAAATGGGAGCAAAAACAAAAGTGTTGCGCTTATATTTTTGTTAAGTGTACTTGAAGAAATGGAACTTAACGTTTGATTACTTTTTTTTATTTTGATTAGGAACAAATTTAATTGCACATTTTCCCTGAACAATGTAACTAATTATAATCAAATTTACTTTGTAATTTAACAATGATAAAAATGCATTACATATAACCAGTCACTCCCCAACCCTGCATATATTTTGATCCAAAATGTAGATAGTGATGTCAAATTCCTGAGAAAAAAAAAATTACCCCCTCCATGTTGTTTGATTAGTTTTGTCCCAAAATTATTTTCATATCAAAGTAATTAAATTACTGAGTCTTGGTAAATGCAAATGTCATTTATGCTGATATAAAACTCACGGAGCAGCACTGTTGCATCTAATTCTCAATAGATCCTTAAACGTTTTATCATTGAGTCTGCACCGTTCTGGTCTGAATATCTTTCTTACAACACTAAAGATTCTCTCAACAGGTAAAGAGGAAGCAGGCATGGCAAGATATTTTCATGCAAGGTGAGCTAGGGCATGAAAACTGTTTTGGTTTTCTCTCCAATAGACTAAAGGATCAGTATCCTCTGAAAGACAAGCGGTACTCAAGTACACAGGGACCTCATGTGAGGCTGTGTCAGCTGACATAACAGATGATTTACTTTCCTTGTTGGAAATGAGTTTTGGGCGTTTCTTTGGTTGAGCACTGCCATTCGCGACTGCATCCCTTTTAGGGAGGCAGACTCAACTTTTGCATTGAGAAGGTTTTTTGATTATTATCTGCTCCTCAACAATACACCAGTCCAACTTAAACCTTGGGTCAAGTGTGGCAGCCACCTGGAAGCATTCCATGTCTTCAAATTATGTTAACCAGTTCTTGAGTGAGGATAATAGAGATTATAGACGGGTTTTATTACCCGTCTTCATGTTTTTGATAGCTTGTCTTAAGCCCCTGACACCTGGAGGTTACCATTTTCTCGGCCTGGCAACTGTCTGCAGCCTCCTCAAAGGGTTCCAATACCTCACAAAGCTCCTCGATTATTTTCAACCCGTATGATTTCAGCTGGATGGAGCAGTTGAGCGCATCAAGTACATCACTTGGAACATTGAGACCTCAGCATCTATAACTGGCTATTCCAGCTGTTGGCATTTGCAGGCTGAAGTTTGTGCCCTCTAGGGCAGGGCTATTCAACATTATCCAGAAAGGGCCGGTGTGGATGCATTCCAACCAAGCAGTTACACACCTCTTGAGTGTTATGGAAAAAAATAGTAAGTCACAAAAAGCAAATTCCGTAAAAAAGACTGAAAACTGTATCCCTCTGGGGTTAAGCTTGTCAAACAATAAAATTGACCTGGCAATTATTTGTTCATTACATAATAAGCAATATTTATGGATGATTTTTTTTTTTTATCAGCATCCATGCCATGTAACTTACAAAATTTTTCCATCTGAAAATGTAAAATGTCATTTCTCAAAATGATGGAAAAAAAAACCTATGCAGACTATGCAGTTGCAGTGGCATTTGACAGTTCAGTGTTAAAGGGATCGTTCACTTTTTTTGTAGTGGGGTTGTATGAGCTACAAATTGCCACTACTTACTTTAGATGCCGTAGAAAGCTCTCTGATCTCCTTCAGGTAGCCGCACCAGGGCATAGTGCTGGGTGGAAATTTAGGCGATACACTCTTGTGAACGGAAACACAGAAACAGCGTATTTTCGTGGCTTAAAAGAGGTCCTATCAGAAAATGATAGCAGGTCATGACCAATCATTATTTTCCAGGGATAGGCTTGAGCCTCCCCTATCGCCAGTTCACCAGCCTCCACTGACATATACAGTATATAACGTTTCAAGATGATGTTCATGTTGTACTTTACACCGATTTATAGGTTCTTTTTTTGCCCCCCCCAAAGAGGACAAATGCCCACCCAAGCTTGGCATCCTGGCAACGCCTCTGAGCTATAATGTTACTGAAAATGAATTGATGTAATAATTAATATATGCCAGTTAATGACATTGGTCAAAATATTTATTGGGCGTGAGGGCTCAAAAAATGTGCTTTTGATCTTATTGAATGGAAAATTAATGAACTCGTAGGAAAAGCTGAAAAACGTGTAGCCTTTAATCTAGCGGTTTTCTTTTTTTTTAGGAAGAGGCTATTCGCCCTGCGTAACTTCAAAGTGGGAGGATTACAAAATTAAATCTCTTATTGGCCCAGCTGCTGGGAAAATGGCAGAACTGCTTTTCTTGACGGTCCCGCTGCAGGGCAGATAGCCAATGTCTTTCCCTCAATTCACCCCGTAGTAGGATGAATTGCCACTTCCGTTTTTCATTTTCCGCCCAAATAATTTTAATTTTAAAAAGTTTTAAACTCATTTCCAGCAGCTTTAACCTCACACTGTCAGCAATCCGAACTTCAAGTTATTGCCAGCTTCCAGCTTGCCCATGCAGTTTCCCTGGAACTGCACTTTTCTAGTTATTATTATTTTTCCGTAGATAAAAGTGGTTTGGCTTCAATGTGTATTTGTGTGATACGCCGACCCCAGTCGATTTCCATCACCTGGCGGGGGACATGGCCAGGTTTAGTGGCAACACTTGTTAATTAAGCTGTTAAAGCTTTCAACTACTAATGGTCTTTCTTGGTTTGAACCCCGGAATTACCGCTTGTGGCTACATTATCATTATTTATCTTTACATTAGAGCAGTGGTTCTCAACCTCAGTCCTGGGTGACCCCTGCGTATGCAGGTTTTCATTCCAACCAAAATTGCACTTCCAGAATTTTAACAAGCTGTTAATTTTGCTTCATTATATGCTTTTCATTTTCGGAGATGTAATTTCCCATCTTAATCCGTGGAATGCCAAACATAGCTTTGCAATGCCCCAAAGATGGCTAATTTTACATTGTGCTCATTGCACTTACAGAGGTAAAAAAAAACAAAAAACATTAAGTTTAATTTGTCAACTTAATGACTTAGTTACTAGATTCATTGTTGTATATGCAATAATTAGCTATTTTTTCTGGATACTGCACCGTATAACAGGTAGGCCTCATTGGCATTTGTGTTGTCATTCAATTCTTCATTATCTTCTTGATGGTTTGGATTGATTGCCAGGTGAACATACTAATTAAGAGCCTGCTGATTGACCTCAGTGTCTAATTTCATTGGTTATAGATTACCTCTCTTCATGCATATTGAAATTAATTGTTTGAAATTTCATCCAATAAGTACTGCATGCCCAGAGAAGATACATTTTTCATCACACATATAGACACTTCTCGCAGAATGTGATTTAAGAGTTAAGTAATCCCACAGTATAAGCTCCTAGTTTTGAAACTAAACAGTTTGTTAAAATTCTGGAAAAACAATTGTGGTTGAAACAAAAACCAGCATACACAGGGGTCCCCCAGGACCGAGTTTGAGAACCACTGCATTAGAGGACTTTTCTATGGAAATCTGAGGACTCAAAGCTCTTTAGCTGAACAAGCCTCTCCACAGACGCGATTGGCTGTTTTGCAGGGGCATCTGGCTCATTTTCTCCAAGCTTGGGCAGAACAAATGCAAGTACACAGGTATGAGTTTGGGGCATCATCCTGTGCAAACGGTAAGCAAATAATCCAGACTTCATGTCGCTCAAAAAGTGGCTGAAATCCAACATAAGCAGTAAAAACACTGTGCCCAAAACAAAACACGTACATTTACAGCAAAAGAGGTGCCTCGGTCCGTCAAAACGCTGATAACTTATTTCCATCGGAAAACTGCAGTAAATCTTCAGAAAACTATGATCAGTACGAGCCGGTGGTTTTCACGTGCTCATGGCCTTGCTTACTCATTCGTATCTGTCAAACCTGAGCATGCGCAGTATTGTGACACAGCTCTAAGTTTTGTTTTTTGTTTTTTTGCCTAAGTATTGTCATTTGTGCTGCAGCTTCCATTTAAAGCTGAACTGGACGATATTAGCCAGCGCATACTTGTAAAAATATATACGTCCAGCTTCGGCAGGCTTCGGATGTGTCGAGCTGAGTGTTCGGTAATGTTTGTAGTGCTGCACGATAGTGCAAGCCAGAACCAGTACATAGGCAGACCGAGGAGGAAGTGACTTCATCATTTCCATTTGGCCTTCGAAGTGAACTCATCGCGATTTCAGTTCTAATCCACTGATTTGGAGTCGCAAATTAGGTGCAATAGGTATGTATCCTTGGCAAAAATGTATTTGGCCAAAATAGAGAAATATAGCACTCCCCCGAGTAACACTTACTCCTACAATATCCATTTGAAATGGCTGGTAGTGCAAGCATTTTAATGAACGTCTGTTGAGCTACACACACCCCACCGGTTCTCCCTTCCACTCTGACCTTGGAGGCGTGATTCATACCTACATTGGCAATGGGTGTATGTGCTTTTCCTGCTCGGGCTACTAGGGACTAGAGTAATACCTTGCCATAGATGTGGTAAACAACCTTACATATAATTATCATTTGTTCAGTGTGATACTGTCGGTTTCATCGATAAATAACCAAATTGTTTTGCAACTTACCACTTCGAAATGGGATTTGTATTCTACGCCGGCGCTACTCATGACTTCTGATATGGCTCTCAAGAGAATTAGAACTGAAATCGCTATGTGTTCACTTCGAAGGCCAAATGGAAAGATGACATCACTTCCTCTTCGGTCTGCCTATGTACTGGTGCAGGCTTGCACTATCGCGCTGAGCCACAATCATTACCGAACGCTCAGCTCGACAGGTCCATAGCCTGCCGAAACTGGGAGTATATATTTTTCCAAGTATGCGCTAGCTAATATCATCCAGTTCAGCTTTAAACAATCAGCATTAATACCGTCCTCGTTTTAGAAGCTCTTTCTGATACCCCTCAATTTGCCTGTAAGGGTACTTTTCTCAATATGGGCACTGTTGGTGAAATGCAGAGTCCGGGTCACTTATATTTGACATAATCTCACAGGATTAGTTTTTTACCTATTTAACCATAGGTGTGTGTCCTTACGAATTGGAAATTAAGTATCATGGGTGTATTTTCATTCTATCAATCATTTTTGGGGTCAAAAAAGTGGATTTACGGGCATTATGGGAGTGTCCCAAGATTGGATGATATTTTTGAAACTTGCAATACTCCAATGGTTTCAATTTCATTTGGCTGGAAACTGTATGCATACATTAAGACACTGAGATAAATATCCTAAGCCAAAAAGAAAAAGAATCAAAGGTGCTGGTTTTCCGAGAAATCGCTGAAAACGGGTGTCCAAAAAACCCATTCAACTCCATAACCATCACTACAGACTCCCCCTGGAGACAGAAGCTGGAATTAGAGTATATGGCCCATGCAAACAGAACCTTTGTCTGACCCCCCGTAGCAGCCATGTGGACTTTTTTCCAAAATGGCTCTCTGATTATTTCAAAATTCCTCAAAATTTTGGAATCCAGTGGTGGGTAACTTTAGACTTATCTTTATTTCTCTGACAAAAGAAATGGCTAAAATAATTAGTAATGAGATTGAGCCCTGCAGGCCATCAGAAATGTCGCAATTGAAATTACTGAACAGTCTTAGCACCAAAAGCCCTATTAACCCTAAACCCTATCTGGTTGTACAAATTATTAAATATTTTGCTGATCTATCTTCTAAACTTCTTACCTCTCTTTATAAGAAGGAAACTGATCGTAACTCCTTCCTTTCATCCTAAAGCACTCATACAGGGCCTACCTAAGAGCCAATTTTACAGACTTAGACGTATTTGCCACTCAATTGAGGATTTTGTTGTGAGTGCCTCTGATATGAAACAACGTTTCTTGGCCAGGGGCTACTCCCCTGAGAGTATTAATGAGGCCTACAATATTGCACTGTCTACATCACGCTCTGAACTATTAAAGAAGAGTGTTAAAAGGGATAAGAAGTTTTCCGTTTCATTTGTTACCACTCATACCCCAAAAGCTTACGTAATTAAAAATATCATTATGAAATACTGGCATTTAATTTCCAATGATCCTTCATTGAACGATAAATTTAAAGATCCACCTTTATTTGTGAATAGACGGGGCCCTAATCTCCGTAATAAGGTGGTTAGGGCTAGTATCCAAACGGCTCCAAGTCAGACCCTCTGGGCACCTTTGAGAAATGGCAATTATCCATGCGGCAATTGTGCCCAATGCAATAATACTCATAAATCTTTTGATTTTAAACATCCTAGATCTGATAAAAGCTCTTTGGTTAGAGGCTTCATTACATGTAACACTAAAAATGTGATTTACATATTAAAATGTCCTTGTGATATGGTGTATGTTGGTAAAACCACACGGAGTTTAAAGCAGAGGATCAGTGAACATAAAAGTTCCATTAGACGTGCTGATCCTAATTATCCAGTTGCCAATCATTTTAATGCTCTTTCTCATCCCATCTCTTCCCTTCGTTTTCAGGGAATAGAACATGTACAGTTGCCAAGAGGTGGAAACATCAATTAAAGATTGTGTCAAAAAGAACTTTTTTGGATACACACATGAGTCTCTTTACACCCTAAGGGGTTAAATGTTGATTTTGATATGAGTGTTATGTTATAATATGGATTTGCTTGAGGTCTTTATTTGATGATGGTGGAGATATTGCATTTTATGATGGTTTTCCTGATGTTTGTGCAATTTCTTTACCTGTTTAAGATTGTCTTGTACATGCATAACTTTTTTTAGTTTTTTTTCTTGGTTTAGTTGTTAGGGTTTGAAATATTTTTCTCCTTCTGATAGTGGTATCCATTACAGTGCAGTGAAGACACCATTATGCTTTTCTCAATCTGAGCAGGATTAATCCAGCACAACTGGCTGTTGAAACACACAAGCTTGTTCATTGCACTCAGGTGTTGATCGTTATCCTGATGAAGGTCCTTTGACCGATAGCTTGGTGTATTAACCCCTTTGCGCGGAATACAAAATTTTGCCAATTTTTCCTGTTGTGCATGAGCCTATTTAAGCTTTAGAACTCAGGATTTGTGACACAGAGATTTTTGAAAATTATTCAAGTGAAGCTAGACATTTGGAAATTCAATTACAGAATTGTTTAGGAATTAAATTTTGGAATTTACGGACGCCGGCGTCTACATCTGCAGAAAGGGGTTTTAAAGAGACTTGCATTGATCTTAGTGTGCAGATATTCTTTTTTACTACAAACCCAAAACCAGTGAAGTTGGCACCTTGTGTAAATCGTAAATAAAAACAGAATACAATGATTTGCAAATCCTTGTCATTTTCATCATAAAAAGCAATCTGACCCATCTCATTTCAGCGTACATAATTTTAAACATTTATTTATTTATTTTTATTATTTTTGTCACCAATTTTTCAGTCAAAATAAAGGACCAAGCGTACTATAGCTTACAGATGAGTAATCTTCTAGTGATCATACAAATTAAAATTTCATGTGAAGTTTTGATTTTGAGCTTCAAATCATTGAAGGTCTGTGTCAAGGCAACCAAATGAAAGTTCAAACATTTATACACCTACAATCCTAAGCCAGCTTTGCTGATTCAAGTCATTGAAAATTCAATGTCAATTGTGAATTTTAAAGGTCAAAAAAGGACTTCATACACAACTTTCTAAGTCTCCAATACAAACGTTGGCTCTATGACCATTTTGGTGATACAAGTCATAGTAACATCACGATGTCAAGTTTGACTTTCGAAGGTCACTGACAGTCAAGTTGAATGTCACCAAATGACAGTTGCGACTTCCTTGATGTCTCTTATGCAAACCTAAGCTCCATCTATAACAATGTTGGTGACACTAGTCATTGAAATTTCGCTATTAAGTTTGGCCTTTGAAGGCCACCGTAGGTCAAGTTCAAGGTCACCATATGAAACTTCATATATGACTTCCTATATGCCTCAAATACAAACCCAAGATGTATAGTTTTGGTAATAGAAGTCATTGTAATTCCTTTGTGTGAAGTTTGACCTGCGAAGGTCACCGGAGGTCAAGTTCAGGGTCATCAAATGAAAGCTCATGACTTCCTAAAGGTCTCATATACAAAACCTAGGCTCCATCCTTGACAATTAGTGGTACAAGACATTGTAACTGTATTATGTCAACTTCGACCTTCAGAGGTCACCGCAGTCAAGTTGTGACTTCCTGCAAGTCTTTAACCCCTTTGCTCAGAAGCCACATTTGTGTTATTTGTCTATTGTCTATTTGTCTATTTGGCTATTTGTGTGTTACCTTACTTAAGGCTTAATAATTCAAGATTGCAGCGTCACAGACAGAATAGGACTGGTTCAACTGAGTCAGGACACTTAAAGCATTTAGAATTCCATCGCATTTGTTTATTTTCATGATTTTGGTAGAGAAAAAGGGCTGCGAACATTAAAAAAAAAATCTTAATGAAAATTCAGCACTGAAATGGTAAAAAAAAAAAAACAAACCAAAAAAAAAAAAAACTAAACTTAAAAAAAAAAGTGCTAGGGCTAAACTACCAATTTCTGGGATCATAAACTCCTTGACCACAAGTGCAAGTCACCTGAGCACTGAACTCTCAATCAGTGTTCCCCAACCCTCTCCTGGAGGTCCACCTGTCCTGCATGCTTTAGATCTCTCCCTGCATCAGCACAGGTGATTCAAATGATCAGCTCGCTAATCTCCCCCTAAAGCTGATTGATGACAGCCTGATCATTTGAGTCACCTGTGCTGCAGCAGGGGGAAATCAAAAACATGCAGGACAGGTGGGCCTCCAAGAGAGGGTTGGGGAATCCTGCTCTAAATGACCTACTCTCTAGGACCCAAATAAGACCGCTATCCAGATGGCTCCCCAAAGTCTAAGATCCCTTAAGTGGCACATTGTCAAATAATATTCATATATTTAACACAAATCAACTTTTGATGTATGAGATTTAATATGAAGTAATGATTTTCTCATTGAATTTAGCATTAGTTTATCAATATAGGTGCAGTTGGACATCAATGGTCACCACTAACCTCTCCAAACACAAAACATGCCTTTTCTGCATGATGAAGTTTAGAATTTTAACAAGCACACATTCATTAAAGGAACTAATTTAATGGTAAGACCATTCACCTTGCAATGAAAAGCTAGCAGTTCCCACTTCCAAGCTTGCAACCTTATACACTTACCAAAACTTACAACGCAACACATACAATTTTGAAATATATGGTGTACATAAAATGGGAAATTGGTTTTGAGCCATGATACATCAACTGCAACTTAAAAGCTCAGAAAATTCTTTTGATTTTGTCGTGTGGGCAGCTCGTTCCGCTTGATTACACATTGTTTAGAATTTTTCCTATCCCGTCAGGTTGAGTTTAACTCATTGACCAATCCTTCGAGAATTTGGTCAATAAATAGCCGTAGCAATAGACAACTTAAATATTCCTTTCCATTATCCTGGGTCAACGTGTGACCATGCCGCGCCTAGGTCAAAATCAGCGAGAGCAAGCCGTTGGTATGCTCACTGGTGGAATGTCGCAGACGGGTTGCAAGGAACCTGGGCGTCCACGTGTCGACCACATTACGTCTCTGGAGCCGGTATAATGAAACAGTAAGCACCCCCAGACCACGTGTCACCACCCCTCAGCAGGATCGCCATATTCGCCTCCAGCACCTGCGCAATCGCTTCCTGCCAGCTACACTGCTGCTCAGACCAGAGGTCGTCACCAGAACAAGATTAGCAACCAAACCGTACGCAACCGCCTGCGTGAAGCCGACTTGCACAACTGACGTCCCCGCCGTGGTTTGGTGTTGACTCCTGCACGTTGCCGCGTCTGTCTGCGATGTTGAAGGGCACATTTGGGCTGGAATGCTCTCAGATGGAACATGGTGCTCTCCTCCGATGAATCGAGGTTCAAGTTGAGTGTGTCTGATGGAAGACTGCGTGTATGGCGTAGGCGACGGGAACATTATACTGACTCTCCCATCCTGCAGCGTGACCGCTGGGGTGAACCAAATGTGATGGTTTGGGCTGGAATAAGCAGTAGACACACGACAGACCTCACTTTCATCGATGGAAACCTCAGTGCGGCCCGTTACCGTGACGACATCCTTACCCCTGTCGCAGTTCCACTCGTCCATCGCTATCGCCTAACGCTGCAACATGATAACGCGAGACCACGTCGCCAGAGTCTGTCAGGACTACCTGAGGCAGAATAATGTTCAGTGTCTTGATTGGCCTGCGTATTCCCCTCTAGAAAATCTATGGGATATTCTGGATCGCCGGGTGAGAAGGCGCGATCCAGAACCAGCCAGTGTCCATCAGTTGCTTCAAGAGCTCCAGGAGGAATGGGACCACATCACACAGGCTGAAATTCAGCATTTGATTGACTCCATGCATTGCAGAATCCATGCTGTGTGTGACGCCAGAGGAGGCCATACAAGATACTGACTTTGGTGATCCAGAATTGCGCCTTCAACTGATGCAATGAATTGGAAACCAGGAAGAATCTGTTCTTCATTCCTGACTCTTAAACTGTTTTTGATTTGAATCTTAATATTTGTTATGTATTGTTAAATTTATCGAAAGAAAATGACGTGCGTTGCAATAAACCCGAGTGTTGCGTTGGACGTTTTAGTCAGTGTATAAACACTAAACACACCTTATAAGGAACAAGTTGTATAATTCACTAACTCAGTAATATCTGAAATATACCTTATTTTAACAGAACAGACATTCCATTATCAGGAATTATCAGGCAATTTTCTACCCAAATAGAACAGAATGGTGCAATGAACGTACCAGGGGGTCAACCGAAGTGCGCGCGCAGCTTGCACTTTAAACGAAAACCTTGGCATTCGATTTCGTTGAACGCAGTATAAATTCTAAAACAAAAAAGCCACATTGAACAAAATGCAAACAGAGTAGAAGTATTACCTTTCTTCATTAAATCCCTCCTCCAGAGACTGATGTATCGGGTTGAAAAAAACCCTCCAGTCCTGCTTCATTCAGAATAATTCCCATTGACCATGTCTGCACCACATTTAAATCCCAAAAATGTAACTGAACACTTCAGGGCAGTTTTGGATGTCTTTTGCTTACCTCCGTTTGAAACTTCAAAATTTATCTTGCACCAGTACCTCTATGGGCACCACCTATCTAGGATAACAATCTGGCTTGAGCAATGATTTTGTTCATTGCTCTTCTATTTACTTTATTTGAAATATTCCATGGTTTATTTCTAGCTCCTTATAACAGAAAAGAAATTTTAATACAATAATACCATCAGGAATACCCGTAGTTCAGCAGGCCTATGCGTTTGACAAGGCTTAGTTCAAATTAGGGTCATTCCATATGAACTCAACCAGAGGTCCCATAATGACCGACTCGTATTTGGAAAAAAAAAATTAGCACTGGTACTGATGACAGATCCTAAAAGCCTGGGTGCTATTTACGTACTATACCACTTTTCGAGCTCACAACTCATTTCATTCCCAAGATATTGGCATCCAAATATGGCTGTTCTTAAACATGCAAGATCTGCAAGGGTCAAAAATGGGGTATACTACCCTACTTTGAAGAGCCACAGCACAAAAACCCTTTAGAATTTTGACAAAATAATTTGCACATGTTCGTCATATATGTTAAGGAACCAGTACAAATTTTTTTAGCCAAATCCGAGTCGGTAACTATGGGAGATTTCCGAACTTTGGTTGAGTTCATATGGAATGACTCATTAATCTGTTCAGTATCACGGTACAGTTTTAACAGGTTATGATGATCATATCTTACTGGAATAGACAGGGCTGTCTTTGTAATTAGACACTAGACTTTGTCACTGTATTTGTTACACTGAATAATTTTACCATCTCGCATTTATAGAAGTGACAGTGCACTCGGTTACATGAAGAATCTATTCTTGATAGCAGCCATATGGCAACTGCTGCATTGTGACTGAGCTGAAATATTGCAATTGTCAGTTTATCGTTAATTGTTTTTATTAAAAAAATATAAAACCTACATTACTTAATATTTGATTTTTAGCTTTATATACAATCTGCATGATCACCAAGTGGACCGACTTGCCTACTTAAAGATGGGAGTGACTGATGGTGGGACAGCACATGGAACTTAATGCTTTGGAAAAACATGATGGAATTTCTCGTTTAATATTACCCTCACTTGCAGGATTAAGGAGAAACTCTGTTCTCTATTAGACTTGTTTTCTATTCAGCACTGTCGCTATCCCCTTGGTGACCACACTGCATACCTATCCTGAAACAACAGCATCACCTGGGGCCCATAGGCTACCCATCATGCAGGTTTCATCCAAATGGATCATTGGAAAGGGTGATGAGACTGGTGCAGGCCCCTAATGAGTCTTGCAGTGGTGTTGGCCGGTGAATTCCAACAAAATCATATCATGGGAAATGGCTGACCACAAAGATGCCCGATGTCCATCACCAATGTCTGACAATAAATTAAAATGCAGAATATACAATGACCTTGACGGTAAATGTCAAAGTCAAAGATAATGGTCACCTGTAAAAACTTTGTCAATCAGGCCGATACAACACAAGTAGTAAATAGCCCAAATACTGAAGGTGTGACATGATCAGTTAGAAATCTGGTGGGACATTATGCATCAAAAAGTGAGGTTATCGCTAAGAAAAATTGGGACGTTATGCGTTGAGACACATTATCAGTTGGAATGGTTGGCGCATAATATCCCTCTGTGGGATATCATGCATCGGTAGAACGTTATGCGTCAGAGACACATTGTAACAGGCTTCTGAACATCACTGCAAATTGGCAAATTGGAAATTTTGTCAAAATGTCTGTAGCCGCTGCTCCAAGATGGAGCATAGTGCCAAAGATGTCTCTGGTGTCCTTTGTTTCGACCAAAGGAAGGTTCAAATTAATGCTCTACCCATCCCGACTGGTGTCTGATTATTAATGTTAATCCACTGTACAAACACCCGCACCCAACTTTGGGAGCATACATCTCAAAACACAAAAAAGTGCCAGACTAAATACCTCAAAATTTCTCACCTTTAGTATCTGAAAAGGAAACGTGTCAGACGAATTTGGCACTGGTCTGGTTTAAAAATTAAAATAAGCCTGAATTTGTAAAAATACTTCTTCCAATTGTACACAGATTTCTTGTCATTGCACATACACTCAACAAAAATATAAACGCAACACTTTTGTTTTTGCTCCCATTTGTCATGAGATGGACTCAAAGATCTAAAATTCATTCCAGATACACAATATCAGCATTTCTCTCAAACATTGTTCACAAATCTGTCTAAATGTGTGATAGTGAGCACTTTTGCTTTGCTGAGACAATCCATCCCACCTCACAGGTGTGCCACATCAAGATTCTCATCAGACACCATGATTAGTGCACAGGTGTACCTTATACTGCCCACAGTAAAAGGCCACTCTGAAATGTGCAGTTTTGTTTCACAGCAAAATGCAACAGATGGCGCAAGCATTGAGGGAGCGTGCAATTGGCATGCTGACAGCAGGAATGTCAACCAGATCTGTTGCTCGGGCATTGAATGTTCATTTCTCCACCATAAGCCGTTTCCAAAGGCGTTTCAGAGAATATGGCAGTACATCCAACCAGCCTCACAACCGCAGACCACGTGTAACCACACCAGCCCAGGACCTCCACATCCAGCAGGTTCACCTCCAAATCGTGAGACCAGCTACTCAGACAGCTGCTGAAACAATTGGTTTGCATAACCAAAGAATTTCTGCACAAACTGTCAGAAACCGTCTCAGGGAAGCTCAACTGCATGCTCGTCGTCCTCATCGGGGTCTTAACCTGACTCCAGATCGTCGCCGTAACAGACTTGAGTGGGCTAATGCTCACATTCGATGGAGTCTGGCACGTTGGAGAGGTGTCCTCGTCACGGATGAATCTCGGTTTACATCGTTCAGGGCAGATGGCACACAGCGTGTGTGGCGTCGTGTGGGTGAGCGCTTTGCTGATGTCAATGTTGTGGATCGAGTGGCCCATGGTGGTGGTGGGGTTATGGTATGGGTAGGCATCCGTTATGGACGAAGAACACAGGTGCATTTTATTGATGGCATTTTGAATGCACAGAGATACCGTGATGAGATCCTGAGGCCCATTGTTGTGCCATACATCCATGAACATCACCTCATGTTTCAGCAAGATAGTGCACAGCCCCATGTTGCAAGGATCTGTACACAATTCTTGGAAGCTGAAAATGTCCCAGTTCTTGCATGGGCAGCATACTCACCGGACATGCCACCCATTGAGCATGTTTGGGATGTGCTTGACCGGCGTATACGACAGCACGTACCAGTTCCCACTAATACCCAGCAACTTCGCACAGCCATTGAAGAGGAGTGGATCAACATTCCACAGGCCACAATTGACAATCTGATAAACTCTATGCGAAGAAGATGTGTTGCACTGCATGAGGCAAATGGTGGTCACACCAGATACTGACTGGTTCTGAGTCCCCAGACCCCCAATAAAGCAAAAACTGCACATTTCAGGGTGGCCTTTTATTGTGGACAGTCTAAGGTACACCTGTGCACTAATCATGGTGTCTGATGAGCATCTTGATGTGGCACACCTGTGAGGTGGGATGGATTGTCTCAGCAAAGTAAAAGTGCTCACTATCACACATTTAGACAGATTTGTGAACAATGGTAATATTGTGTATCTGGAATGAATTTTAGATCTTTGAGTCCATCTCATGACAAATGGGAGCAAAAACAAAAGTGTTGCGTTGATATTTTTGTTGAGTGTATAACCAACATGATCATCAGGTGGCACTTTCACATTTTACAAATTTGGTTATCCCAGTATCAAATACAGCCATAACTTATTTGGCACACAGAAGCACTTATCCACAATATTCCTTCAAAAAAAATGGGAATTTTTCCTCAAAAATGCCCAATTTAGTACCCAGCTAGTCCACGTCTAGGTGGCGATGTAGCCATTTCGATAGAAATTGTGGGATCAAATTCTGGGATTTCCCATTACAAATGTATGGGCACCATTCTGCCAAATTTCATGCAACTCTGAGATGTTAACTCCACTGCCACTCTCTCAGAATATAGCGCTGCTCTAAATCTCTACTTGCAATCATTTAGATTCAATTTTGCCTACTCTCTGTAAGACCCAATGTCAAAGTACAGTACCCCCACTAGACCCACTTCCATCAACTCAATCAAAATGGCACTCGCACAGTACAAAAAGTGTACCAGGGTGATTTGATTGCCAGATTTAGGGGAAAAAAAAAAAAAAGAAAAAAAAAGTATCGGACTCTTTTTGAGAAATAATTTTTTTTTTTAAATTCAAATCCTGTCTTTTAACATAGATAATATTTTCCTGGACGAGCCTGACCCTTCAAAGTCATCTGAGGTCCACTTTAGCATTGCCAAAATATAGGTCATATGACACTTCCTATATGTTGATTATACCAACTTTATCTCCATCTGCAACCTTTTGGCGTCTACAGGCCATTTTGCATATTCTCCATATTCTCCCAGTTTAAGTATAGTGCCCCCACTAGACCCACTTCAGTCAATTCAATCAAATAGGCACTCGCACTGTACATTGAGAGTGCCAAGGTAAGTTCATTGCCTGATTTAGGAAAATTAGGCATTTTTTGAAAGAAATTTCAAAAAAAAAATTTAAGTCCTACCTTTCAACATTGGGGCCAAAATTTAAAGGGCCCTAAAAGGGACTAAAATGATTCAATCAAAAATCAGGGAAAAAAATCTGGAGATATGGTCTAGGAGTATGTAATGGCAAATTTACAGGAAAATTCATCAGACCAAAAATAAGAAAAAAAATGTTCCAGACAACGGCTCCAAACGACAGACACCAAACCATGACAACAGCTTATCAGCCTATAGGGCCGGTAAGCTTGAATTTTGGAGACCTTTGAGATTCCTTCCAGGAAGGATAGAGGACTGAGCTCCATTAAGTATTCCAAACAAGCTCAAAAAATGGTCAAAAGGATTTTTTCTTGCCAGACAAATGGCCATGCAGCAACAAATACCTTTCACATAAGCACACAGTGAATTTCTGGTTCAAGTGGCAACTGTTGCTACAGTCATTATTCAAAGGAGCTCAGTCATGATTACTGCGAATGCGCAGAACTTTGAAAACTGTTCAGCCAAATAAGAAATCAAATGAAGTGAATCTGCTCGACTGCAAATTAAATCTGTTTTCATCATTGGTAATCAGTCATAGTTTTGCATTGTATTAACATATTTTAGCTACTCAGGCATTATGCCTTTTATATTAAGGGGTTTTCCATCAAAATTCCAGGATTCAAAGCGCCCTTTTTGCACTTTCGCCGAAGGACATGAAGAATATAAGCTAGTTTGCCATCAGCTAAGAAACAAGAGGTTGGCAAACCAGCTTACATTCTTCATATCATCTGGCTGACAGCCAGATGTCCAAGTGATTACCTGAGGGGGAAAAGCAATAACTTCAAAAATTGTCCATCCCCATTGTCCATCCAGACCAGCAAGTATTCTTGCTTCTTAGACTTCAAATTAACAGCGGATTGTGAACGCATGGCATCGCCCCATCCAATTCGGGAATGACTGCAATACAAATCTGTAAACTTGAAGATTCAAATAAACAGAATAAAATCCAGAAAGTGAAAGATACGCTTCGTTTATGGAATTTAAGCAAACTATTGAATACTGATTACAGGCAAGCCAAAGGCAGGATTTTGTTCCACAAACCATTCAAATTTTAAACAAGTTTACAACAATAAATTTAAGCCAAGCAAACTACACTAATGAAAGCCAAATCAAAATGCTTAAAAAGTTATTGCCTTTACATGTTCATATTAAATCCTCCAAAATATTTTCACTGAAACTGAAGGCATTGCAGGAAACTGCTGAATCAACAATATGGATCACAAGAAATAATATTCCAGTATTCTATATAATACTGCATAAACAAACTGTGCATGATTTAGACCATAATTCATTTAAGCTTAACAGTGCATTCAAGACCTAGGTCTTAAAAATATGCCATAGGTTCTACTAGTTCTTGCTCTTGGTACAAACTCTGTACCCAAAAGGAAGATCACACAAACAACTACGCACAAAATGTATTCATAAAAAGTAGTCAAAAGTGAAGTCGTGAAGTATTTCGCAAACTAAAGGAAAATTAATTTAAAGAAAACTCAATCTAACATTTCTGGTCCCGATTGGTCTCCCACTCAGTTCCTGGATTGCCGTCTGTGCCTCCTGGCGTGACTCAAAAACCACCGTTGCACATCCTTTTGGAGACCCATTCTTGTTGTACTGCAATGAGACTGAGCCAGGAATCACACTATAACCATAGCAGAAGTCATAGATCTCATCAATAGTGATCTTCAAGGGGAGATTAGTCAGCTTCAGACATGCTGGACCATTGAATTGGGTGCCAACTCCTCTTTGCGCAGATTCACCCTC
The DNA here is from genome assembly GCA_029721435.1 of Gymnothorax reevesii. Lineage (NCBI taxonomy): Eukaryota > Metazoa > Chordata > Actinopteri > Anguilliformes > Muraenidae > Gymnothorax > Gymnothorax reevesii. Next base: position 44,633,532 of record CM056573.1, read on the forward strand.
TGGATCAACAAATGCATTACGGGCTTCTTTGCGTGGATCAAACCTACTGCTGCTTCCATGAGAGTGGACTGGAAGGTTCCCCATGGGCACATGAACACCACTGGAGATTTGATATTCTCTCTGAAGTGGAAGGTCAGACACTCCCCTCTGCCGGGCAGAATATCCTCCTGGGCTTCTTGACTGCAGAGGAGGCTCAATATTCTGCCTCGGATGTTCCATTACACCAAACTCCTGCATTTGCATCCTGGAGATGCATTTTAACATCACCTCAGACCCAAGGAACCTCTGCCCATGCAGAAACTCAGCCCTCAGTGCCTCCTCCTCCGAATGAAACGTCACCAAAGCCTCACCAAGCCCAGCCCCCTTTTCATTACACAGTAAGTGAACCATCTCCTCGGATATCCCAAAACCTTGGAAGAAGTCCATGATCTCAACTTTGCGTACATCAAAAGGCAGGTTACGGACATAGATACACAATCTTTCCAATTCATGTTCCGGTCTTTGGGGGCGTTGAGGCCTATCCAATGATGTAGTGGGCTTCTCATGGTACTTCTCTGACTTCTGTTCTGGGGACTCCAACATTGCCACCATTTTTTCCTTGGAAATGGGAGAAATATGCACTGTACGGTTGGCAAGGTTTTCTTTGTGGCGAGTTAAACCAACACAATAGTCTTTCAGGCTCCTAAACAGCACAAAAGCAGCCCGAGTCTTTTTCCCATACTTGTCATGTATATGAAGAATCTGGTCTTCCCTCAGTTCCACAGGACGGAAGAAATCTTTTATATCTCGCTTGTCTACCGAGTAAGATAGATTTTCCATCAAAATGCAATACTCACTTTCTGCTGGAGAGGAGGACCGTGACCTGTACCTGACCGGTGAAACTGATCTTTTGCGTTGTTGAGGGTACCTCTTTTCCATATCAGATGGCGGCGTCTTCCTGAGATACTGAGAAGAGTTGCTTGCATTAGGTCTCATGTTTCCCCCCGCTTCAACCCACTGCTTCTTTGAGCAGGAGTTTATTTCTATAAACCGATTTCCAATATACTCACGGTCCAGCTTCAGGCCCTCATAAGCATCACGTAGCGTTGCAAATTTAACTATACCAGTCCCATTATTCTGACCGTGCCGATTTTTCATGAGAATGATGTCGTCGATCAGCAAACCTTTGAAGAAAACTCTAATGTCTTCCCTTGATGTGGAAAACGGCAGTCCTTGCAAGTGCAAGTAAAAACCATCATCTCCACTCGCCAGAGTCTTTCTTGTTTGATGCACCCGCATGCCATCCCTAAAAGCAGGGCCTGTGATGCCATCCAACTGCATGGGGTCCATTCTTCGTACATCAACTGATAAATTCTCAGAAAAAGTGGGAGGGGTCATGCTTGTTCCCGCTCTTCTGAACCCATCATTGTACACCCTATTTCTGCCATTTTCTGATCTATTTGTGTTTTCTTCAATGACATTTTGCATCTCAGCTTTGCTGCTCAGCAAAAGGTTGACTGGGGAACCTTTGATGCACCCTCCAGAGCGTGTCATAGCCCGCCTAGCATGGTCATCCGATGCAAAGATGATGAAAGCCTCCTCACGCGGTCCACCAACAATATGCACCCCACCATCTGGGATTTTTAGGCCAGTGAAGAAATTGCGAATATCCTCAGAACCTGCAGCTGGCCTGAGTCCCTGTAAACGGATCACCACTGCCATGTTGAAGAAAAAATAACAGCACCTGCAGATGAGAGGGCACACAAGAGCGTTATTACAGATGCAACCTGGGCCCATCAATCCTGAAATTTCTTTGACTGACAGCTGCAGAACAAGTCTAGACAGCTGACTGACAACAAAAGGCACAAAGCTGTTGTAATCCATAGAAGGCCACAAACTTGCGAGTATAAGAAACAAGGAGAATAAGGATAAGCCAATGGAAGATTAGGGTGGTAAAATGATGCATCTGATGGAGCATTCAGCAGTTCTTCAAAATGAAACTCATGGCTGCTGCCTCTTGACCAGAGTGGATTTCCATCCAGGTAGAACATCCCCGGCTTTAAGCAAACCACCATGCAACCAACCACAGTGGGATGCCATTCCGACTACTCTAAGGCAAGGACATGCTTTACATTCAACTTGACAAACTAGGGGAAAAAAAAAAAAAAAAAGAAGCTGGGCTCACATTGTAACATCCATAGTTTTTTCCACAAAAAGGAAATCTCTACTTCAATTGAACACGTTATTAATTGCAAAAAATAAATGCTTATACCAAAGTCTGTTCAAGTATAAGCTTCAATGAGAGGGTAGCACAGCATTCAGTGACATTGCACAGGAAGGGTGCAAAAAGATATACCCACAAACAATGTCCAGAGAACATAATTCAAAACGCAGAAACACAAAAAATAACTTGCGCACACCTCCAAAACAATTCGAGTGGTATTTTGAACCCGCCCGGCGCAGTTATGAGTAAAAAACATAATGGTTTCCCATTCAACTCAGCACACCGGTTTTTAAACATCAGTCCCAATGACAAATTGTGAGACCATACACAGCCAATGAAGAGCGAGTCAATGAAAGAACATAAACACACCAATCCTCGACCCCCTTAACATCAAACATAAAACCACATCAACCATGGCCTTTTACTCACGAGAACTCTGTGTATACACAAGGACAGTTCACAGTCGGAGAGTGAAAAAAAGTTTAGAATTCCTTAGGAAAGTCATGGCACCTTTTGTGTACAGCTGACTGCAAAAAAAGTTGTCCCCGCCCTTTGATTTTAATTTTCCTCGGGCAACTAGCTAACAAATTAAGATGATTAGCTGCTTTACATACCAAATATATCCAGGTTTTGTACCTACATCCAGCAAAGTTTTCAGAAAAAAAGCCATTTTTAAAATGCTCCACTTTGCAAACTGCGCATGCGCGGTTGAAACATCTGCCATAATCAGACGTCGTTTTTTTTTTTTGCCGTTTTTGTTGATTTGCGCATACGCGGTTGCTATTACGGCCATTTTGATCAAGAGGAAGAGAGCTATATTCAAAATCTGAACCCGATGTATTTCTTTGTCCACCAATCGATAGACATATTTCAAAATGCAGGTAATCGAAAGATAATAATCTGAAGTACCTAGAGAACAATAGTTTATTGTAAGGTAGGGACGATTTATACATTTCGGAGACGTTTAGGCCATCAAATCTTGATAATCCAACATATATCCTGAGCTGCTGTTGTTCACAACGAGCAGCCAACCTGGGCAACATTGACTCAGTTGATAAGGCAATTAAAATCACCACACGTAAATTTAGAATGGTTGGTTAGAGTTTCAACTGACAAATTGCATACCCAGCTCCAGTTCTACCACACGTCCAGTTTTTGATTAAGGTCCTTGTACGGTAATACCAAATAATTTCACCAAAGATTGGCACCATTATGAACCACTGTACCAATACCAACTTCTGTCACAAGCTGTCCATTCACTATTACGCAGCATCGTTCAAGTTAAGGAGTCCGCAATGTTTTGATTGATCCAGACCCCAGCATATTCTCCTTTACCCAAAACAGAAGTTAAGGAAACGCAAAAACCAGTCTTCTTCAGGTCATCAAAAGCAAACCACTCAAGTCTTCTTAAGCGATCCCTCTTGTTAGGCGCAACGAGAACAGCTGGAACCGTGAAAAAAAAATATTTTGAAATATTTTGCGGATGAACGCCGCAAAACCAGACCGCAAACGTCATCAAATAAATATATTTTTCTTCTCACAAACATGGCTTCACTGGTGAAATGGCCTATCTGGCAAGTCCGATAAGGTAACAGGAAATGCTAGCTGACATCTAATCATAGTTAGCTAACGCCAACCTAGTGAAGGCATAGAATGCTAATTTAGCATGCAACCAAAATATAGCCAGCAAAAAATTACAATTGGTTCAGGTATCTGCGCTCGCGAACCACGGTCGGTTATTTTCAATGCAGTTTGATTTATTTATGAGGTCTTTTTTTCGAGAGAGACAAGTTTGTTACACCCAAGACGAAACGACAGCCAGCGAACCGAATTAAAATGGCTCACTCAGCATAACAGTAGCCGAGAGTAGGAACAATCGCTCTTTCCAGTTTAGTACGGATAGCAGTTAGCAACCAATGTAGCTGGCCAGTTCCGAATGGATCCTCCAGTCGGACATTTGCGATCTAATATCGCAGAACTTACGCAAATCACTAAGCGTCCAGGGATAGTCAAAGTGAATATCAGTTCGTGCTCTGAGGGTAAAGCAAGGAAAATTGAAAAGAAAAATATGACGCCGTCCTTTGGCATACAGTGTCTCCTGGCGTTCTTCTTCTCTTCTGAGAAAAACAAATATTTTATTCGTGCATTACCGCCACCTCCTGCTTTGGAGGTCTTCTTCTTCTTCTTCAGGTTTTATGGCGTTTTTTGTTAAAAACTTACATGGAGCATTACCGCCACCATCTGGACTGGAGTGTGAATCAGGAGTTTACACTAATATACTCAGCAACAAAAGTTTCTGTGACACCAATATTGTTAATCATTTTTCATAACGCAATTATGAAATTGTCATACATGGTGATATCAGACTGAAACAGTACACGTAAACACAACATTGAAATTGAAATCATGAAAATGCGAGAAAATGACTGCACGTGAAAATGTGCGTAAATCATGCTTGTGGATGGCAATAAAAGAGGAGAATTTTTGGAATGTTCACATTGTGCCTGATGAACGACGGAAGCATCACTTATCGAAAACACAGCCATTTTGGATCAGGAACTCTACCCTCTAAATGCCAAGACTGTCTGAAAATGATCGGTGGAGGGCCATTGGGATGATTGAATCCGGAACCTCGCAGAGGGAAGTTGCTCATCACCTGAATGTCCACCGAAACACCATTTGGAACTTATGGCAGCGTCATCAGCAGACAAGACATGTCAGAGACCGTCCTCGCAGCGGCCGTCCACGAGTAACCACTCCCAGACAGGACAACTGGATTTAAACAACCCATCTCCGAAATCGATTCCAACCTGCAACCATAACTGCAAGAACGATACCTGGTTTGAGGCGACTGTCTGCACAGACAATCCGTCGCTGTCTCCGTCATTTTGGCATTGTCCCACGTCGGCCAGCAAGACGTCCAATACTCACAGTACAACACCGACGACTGCGTCTACAGTGGGCACAACAACATCGACGGTGGATCCAACGTCAGTGGGATCTTGTACTCTTCACTGATGAATCAAGATTCATGCTTAACCGATGTGATGGTCGTTTACGTGTATACCGTCGACGTGGAGAATGTTATGCCAACAACTGTGTTCAGGAATTTGATCGTTTTGGAGGTGGTAGTGTCATGATTTGGGGAGGGATCACGGCTAGAAACAGAACAGATTTGCTTGTTATTGATGGAAATCTGACAGGTCAAAGATATCGCGATGAAGTGCTACGGCCATTGGTGGTACCGTTTTTGATGCAACATGGTCCCGGAATAACGCTGCAACATGATAACGCCAGACCACACGTTGCAAGGATTGTACAGCAGTATCTGATGCAACAACATGTCAATGTCCTGCCATGGCCAGCCAGATCCCCAGACATGTCCCCAATCGAGCATCTTTGGGACGAGATGGATCGACGTTTGCGGCGGTTGGATAACCCGCCAGCTACACTCCAGGAATTGCGACAACGTCTACGTCAGATTTGGAATGACATCCCACAGCAATTTCTGGCACATCTGATTCGGTCCATGCGCCGGAGATGCGTTGCTTGCATCATGGCACGAGGAAGTCACACCCAGTATTGAAGTGTGAAGGTCACAATTGGTTAGACGTCAGACAAGTGCTTCATGACGCATGAAAATGACATTTTTCGTTTTGAGTGACGTTGGCACTGAAAAGTCAGTGTTTCTCCTGTTAAATAAACATATTGATTGCATTGAGATCTTTGCGTGTCATTTATAACATACACATAAATGGTGTCACAGAAACTTTTGTTGCTGAGTATATTACATAGATCAAAAAAAACCTTAAATTCTGCTCATTAGTCCTGTATTTTTCAGGAAACTACATAAGTAGTTAAAACAAATTCCACCTGTGCTTAACTGTAGTATATTCTGAAGGCTGAATTCAGTTCCTTTTCCCTCCAGCTGGGCAACTAGCCTTTGTCTGTCTACATGATATTTTGGACATTGTATAAGTACATTTTCTATGGTCTCCTGGCTGTTACTACACTCACAGGTCCCATCAACATGTTTCTTTAAAATAAACAGTGTGCTGTTGATTGTTGAGTGACCAAAGCGCATTCTTGAAAATACATCCTCCTCCTGTTTGCTTCTGCCTGTGGTTCTACCCATTCCAACTTTATTTTGGATATTATAGTATTGGCGTCCTGTATGCCCATTATCCCACATGTTCTGCCACTTGTCAGAGACTTCAGACTTGACAATGCTTTTGATTTCTGCTTTACTATTAGCAATGTCAATATCTATAGCAGTTTTCCGTGTTGCTTGCTTAGCAAACTTGTCTGCCATTTCATTCCCTCTTACATCTCTGTGGGCTGGTACCCATATGAAGGAAATATTGATTCCATACTTGACCAGATTATTTTCTAAATGCATAATTTCAAACAAAATGTCTTGCCTTGACTCAGACTGTCCATTCTTAAGGCTTATTAGTGCTGAGTTTGAGTCGGATGCAATCACTATCTTGTTTGGTTTATTATCCTCTACCCACTGAAAAGCCAGCCATATTGCTACCAATTCAGCTGTATACACTGCCAGTTTGTCATTTATTCGTTTTGCCACTGCAACCTTTAGTTTTGGAATGGCATATGCCACTCCTACCCTTTCATCTTTTCTTGATGTCTCTATATATATTATAAGAGTTTCTCTGTAATTCTCTCTTAAGTATGACATGACTTTGATACTGTCTATTTCACAATCCTGCTGCTTTTCCTCCAGTGACCCTAAATCAATGTGGAGTTCTTTAAACAACCATGGAGGCACTACTGGAAACACAACAGTAGGGGATATCCTGATTGCGTCTAGCCCCGTCTCGCTCACTCTGTGGTGTACGGTCCAACCAAATCTTCTAACTCCCTCACTCTCTCTCTCTTGACACTGCAGCAAAACGGATTGTGTTATGTGCCTATCATTATGGCCCCTCAGGTTTGCCCAGTACACTACTGCAAGCTGCTCTCTCCTAAGCTGGAGAGGCATTTCTCCCATCTCAACTTGCATTGCTACTTTGGAGTTCTTCTTCTTATTTTTCTTTTTATTCTTCTTTTTCTTCTTCTCTCATTTTGCATTTTATCTAGCATGACACTACTATGGCGTATTACTGCCCTCCACCGATCAGAAGTTTAGCTGAAATTCTTAAAGAAATACAAACAATAATAATAAAAAGAACTAAAAATAATTCCCATCATCGTAATTTTCGATTACTGACAACTAGAAATAACTATTCAGTAGATGTCTGACTCCCGCTCCCCCTAAACCCTTTTTCTAACATCTCCTTAAATGTCTCCCTTCACATCAGAAATCCCAAGAAACTCTCTGGGTGTATGCACAACCGTTTTAATTCTTTCCATTACGACTCCTCACTCGCACAGTTAATCACCATCGCCACAAATGCCATAAACCTCCTTTCATCCACACTAACACATTCAAGATCACTTCTTTGTTCTTTTGGTTCTGCAACTCCCTTTTCTTCTCTCTCTTAACCGCCTTCGCATACGAGATTTTACTTTGTACACATGTCCGTTCAATTTCATCCTCATCTTTCCTCTGCTCACACTGTTTTGCACCCACTTCGTGATTTCCCTGATAGTAAAGACATACAGCTCTTTCCTTTGTCAATTCAAATTCTTCCTCATTGCACCCATCGTTCCTGCACTGTCGACAACGGAAAATCCTTTTTCGACACACAGCCTCTACATGCCCATAATCTTGACACCAAAAACACCTTAACGGATTTCGTCCATAAGCCCTCACTCTGTATTCGTTGGGGTTTATGGTAGTTGGCATCCAAGAGGTTGCAACCCTCCCACCCTCCAAACCTATTCGTCCTTATTGTTCTTTCAAACCCATCTTTCCAGTCTGGTCTTTATTATAAATCCATGAGCAGTTTTCTCCCTGGAGCACTGTCACCTATTTCTAATATATTCTATTTCTACTCACCCTATTGTCCATAAGGGCCGCATCAAGTCCCGTCTTTCTCTTGTATGCTTCCTGGATGTTATACGAATATGCTCCGCTGTCTCTGCCTCCTGACATAAACAACAAAGTCCTGTAAAGCGAACTGCTTAAGTTACAATGCCCAATTCCCAACCTGCTAATCACTACTTATTCTCTTCTGTTTGTTCCTTTACTTCTTTATCGTGCCTAAATAACTTTCAATTGGATGTAAATGTCTCGCTTTCACCTCTCGATTCCAATATTTTTACCACTGTTGATTTACTGTTCTCCATGGTCTTCCCCTCTGATTTTGATCATTTAATAATGCTTTCCAATATATCTTTTCTGATAGGTTCTTTTGCCAGTTTATCTGCCCTTTCATTGCCCCAGATACCTGTATGCGCTGGTACCCACATGAACTTGATGGTTCTACCTTGCCTCAGCATTCTTGAGTAGCTAAGCAATATTTTGAAGAGAAGGTCCTGGTGACTTCTGGCTGTGCCATCATAACACTCTTAAGTGCTGACATGGAGTCACTGCATATTAACACCTTCGCGCAGCTAACCTGTTCAAGCAATTCTAGTGCCAATCACATGGCACTTTTTAAATAATTTAAATAATCTGAAGTCCTTCTGCTAAATTCCATCTGGTTTCTAGACACAACAACAACAGATCCAGTAGCAACTGAATGTGGATCCTTTGATCCATTGACAAATATCTGCACAGTGTTATGATAGATGTGATCCCTATAATTATGATATGCTCTTGCCAAATCAGCCTCCTCAACTCTGTTTTTACTCTCATGCAACACCAGACCTGCACATGGATATTCTAATAGCCAGGCTGGTCTGAGAGGCCAGACTACAGTTTTTCCAAAACTCCTTATCATACACTCCAATATCTTCCGTTATTTGACCTCCAATCCAGTTAAAACTGTCTTTCTTTGTCCTTTCTTTTTTCCAGCATGTCTGCAACACCTTTTTTGTTGGATGGTTATCTACATGCCCCCTTACGTTAATCCAGTAATTAGTCCCCAGCTGTGTCCACCGTAACCCCAGTGACATTTCCCCCGCAACTTGGAGTTAACACACTGGTGATGTTTTAAATGCTCCCACACACACTCTTAGAGCGCTCGCTCGCAAAGTATCCAAGTTTGCTAAAACCGATTTTGCTGCTGATCTATAAACAATACTTCCATAGTCAATTCTTGATCTTATTAAAGCTATATAAATATACTAGCACTCTGCCCACGGGGATCCACGGGTTCTATTTTATGTAACTTCATCTTTATATTATAGTGAACAATGCACCATTATGATGTCATCACGTTGCTATGGTGTTTCCATTAGCACCAAGGTGGCTGTCACGTTTCCGATATTTTAATAGTAATTAAAATTAAGTAACCATCAAGGGGAATACGCTGCGCTGAAATTCCCCGGTCAGTGGAACACGAAGTCGCCTGCAAGACGGAGCATTATGCTGCAGATAACGCGTTACTTTCTCTTGCGGCCTGGAATCTGTTTTTTGGGATTCAGGACTCCTGTACGTGCGCATCAACCAGTAGTACAACCTAGCGCAAGTAGGAAAAACGCAAATACAGACTATCAGCAATCATTTAAGTTTGTCAGGAACGATACTAGCCTTCTTCAATTTCGAACTAACCTACTATCTGACAATGTACAAGATTTATTAGACAAGTCCGCTGAGGTAGTATTCACAGACATCAACAAAAGTGTAGACTATATAGTTAAAGCACTATGTCTCTCTGCCTCCTACATGAAACAAATCATACGTCCCTTTAAGGAAAACTCTAGTACTAACAAGTGGTACGATAGTGAATGTGAATACCTAAAAAAGCAAAGATGCAAGTTTCTCAATCTTTTCCGAAAACATAAAACTGCAGAATCCTTAGAAAGTTACCATAAAGCTAGAAACAAGTATAATACAACTTGCACAGAAAAAAGGAAACTGTTAATGGAACAGAAATTGGCTTCCTTATGGCTGCTTCTGAGTGTTTCCTTAAACTGATTTTAAAATTCCTTGTCCAAGGCTCTGTTTCACAATTTCCTAGATTTGCACACATACTCCTAATGAAAAACGACTATAGTTCCCAGCTATAGTTATTCTATAGAAAATGGATGCTATTTTCACCACGATAGTGCAGTACTACTATAGTGATACAATAGTTTTTCAAACGACAGCATACAGTTGAGTGGACTTAAGTAATATCATGGTACTATAGACTTTGATAATACTATAGTTATAATGTAAAGGCTACAGTACTACTCTTGTTACTTGTACAATGCAAACTACAGTAATACTACAGTTATGCCAGAAATACTATAGTATTACTGACGTGATCCTGCATTTTCTGCCATGCCATGTACCATGTTTATGCCAACCCATGATTCAAGTTCTGTGCCTGGCCTAGTGCCATGTTTGACTGACCTATGTGTTTCTTGACCTCTGCTTATGTCTGACCATTCTTTGATTATGTATTGTGTTTTGGTAATTCAGATTTTAATGTTTCATTATTTTCCAGATTTTAGTTTAGTCATAGTTTACTATGCCACGTTTCAGTTCCATGCATTGCACTTGGTCTCCCCCGTCTTGTCTTGAGTGTTGTATTTGCTCACGGTCCCTAGTGTAGCGTGCCACTCCTTCAGGTGATTTATTGGTTTCTGCGTTTCAATCTTTCATTATCTCATGTTCTTCCTTCCTCTTACTTTTACTATATCACTAACACCTACTAACAGTTTGTTATTTCTGATAATTACTAACCAACACTAACCTTGTATATTTTGACTAACTTACTAACGAGCACTCGGGATTGTATAGCTGCACTTACTAATTGACTAACGATCTCTCAGCATTCGCCCTATTCTAGTTTCCGCCTCTTGCCTTTCCGTAATTATCTTTGCTGTGTGTTCTGTGGGTCTCCACATCTGCTTTGTGCTGTTCTTTCTCTCTCATTATCTATGCACTTTAGTACTCCTTGACTGGAGCTGTTATCTGTCTATAGGTTTGTCTTGTGATCCCTGTCTGTGTTTTGGCAACGGCCAATTTTTTGTCAGTAGTTTGTTCCCAATGTGTCTCTCCATGATTATCATTCCCATTGATTGCACCTGTGTTCCCTTGTCATGTGGGCACCCGGAAATGTATATTAGATGTCTGTTTGTTTCACTTCCTTGTCAGATCGTTACCTGTGCCATGCTTCTCTCGCCTTGTATCATTGTGATTATCTTTCTGACTGGATTGTCCTAGACTTCGAGCTTTGCCTTCTCCCTGTACTTTGCTGCATTCTTGTTTACTGACCCATTTTCGTCGGACTACAATTTTTGTGATTGGTGACCTGTTTGCGGTTCTGGATTTCGCCCCTTGGATTCTGATTTCGAATTGCGGACTTTGTACTGTCACCTGCTCTGTTGGGGGGTTTCCCATTTCAGAAATAAAGCCTCCTTTTTGCATTTTACTGGTGTTTGCACTTGGTTCATTTCGTAAAACCTCACAATTACCAAGAAATAGGTATTTTCATAAGGGACAATCTACCTAACACCCTAGTTTCTGTTAAAAGTCCAGTACTATGCTGACCACTACCTTCTCATCTCAACACAGATTTTGATAACTCCAGCATTCCCAATTTTTTCAGCCTGTACACTTCATGATCTCTTCTGCATTCCCAAATTTCCAGCACTCTGGTGTGTTACAATGACCCCTCTACCTGATATTCCTCTAAGAATCCTGTCTGATGCTTCCCTATGTTTACCCTACAGTGCCCAGATCTTAATTGAGTCTGTACTACTACTTCCATACTACTCCCTCCTACTCTGTCAACCTTCACTCTGTCTTGATATCTACCCTTTATCTCTCCATCCCATTTTTTCTTGCCACAATAGACAAACCCCAATACCAATTAAGCTGGGACATTGTGTAAAACGTGAATAAAAACAGAATACGACCAGAAAACTCGGTCACCTCAGGGACGGTCCCCGATCCCCAAATTTCGGACAAAATGGTCGCCGGAAGCCATATTGGACTTCCGAAATTCACGAAAATCGGTCTTGAGCATTGTCCAATCAATATCTTCGCCTGTGTGAAATTTGGAGAAATTCCTATAATAATTGTGGCTTCCAGAGCCCGGAACAGAGAAACTCAGCGGCGGCGGCCCCGGAACTAAACCATAGTATCTCCTGACTATTGTCGTCCGGGAGATAAAATGATCTGCAAATCCTTTTCGACCTGTATTCAACTGAGTACACTACAAAGACAAGATGTTTAATGTTCAAACTGATAAACTTAATTGTTTTTTTTGGAAATATTCACTCATTTTGTATTTGACGCCGCATTTTGTATTTACATGCAGCAGGACAATGTTCCAAAACACACCAGCAAGTCCACCTTAAGCAAGTGGCTTAAAAGAAGGTTTTGGAGTGGCCTAGTCAAAGTCCGGACTTAAATCCAATTGAGATGCTGTAGCATGACTGTAAACAGGCCATTGAAAAACCTGCCATTGTGGCTGCATTAAAACAATTCCGCAAAGAAGAGCGGGCCAAAATTCCTCCAGAGCAATTTGAAAGACTCATTGCCAGTTATCAGAAACGATTGATTGCAGTTGTTGTCGCCGAGAATGGCACATCCAGTTATCAGGTTTCAGAAGCAATTACAACTTACTTTTTCACATAGGGCCAGGTAAGTTTTGAGAGTTTTTCCCTTCAATAAATGAAACCATCATTTAAAAACTGCATTTTGTATTCACTCGGGTCATCTTAGGTTGAATATTAAACTTTATTTGATGATCTGAAACATTTAAGTGTGACAAATATGCAAAAAAAAAAAAAAAAAGTAATCAGGAAGGGGGCAAATACTTTTTCACACCACTGTATGCATGGCAAACAATAACTGACCAATTTCAGTGTGGCTCAGTCCAGCTCCTCTATGTCTTATTCGACATCCCACTTTTCCAGAGGGCATGGAAAGATGGGCATTTTTTCCCCATCTAGTTGCTCCACCAACTGTGATTGGTCAAGGCAACTTTTTGACAACATCCTCACTTTAGAAAATTCCATCATCTATTGCTTTAAATGTGACGGTTGGTTTTTTTGAGCCTTGGACACATTCTGCCTCTTTTTTAAAAATCTTGCCTCAAGCTCATCTTTCAAAAGTCTCTCAAGTAATCCAATGTAGTGATGTGTTCTGGACTTAGCCTGCCCTGCAAATTTCACCACAACAAACTCCTCCACAGCACTGATTGTAATGTCATCATCACTGGATTCTTCTGAACTTGAATAGTCTGTGCTGTCATTTAGAACTACAGTTGTGTCACTGTCATCTGAGCAGATTTCCTCTTCAATTGTTTGCCATTGGCTAAACTTACCCCAACATCAGAGGCTCATTTTACCCGACAACCTCCATTTTGACAAAACTGCTTCATACATGCTTAGGTGATGACCTTGTTTTGCAGCTTATTGTGAGGTACAGTTCAGGAATTGTTGTGATTTACAAAATGAGTTAATAGCGAAAACCAGATGAATGCAAAAAGGAGGCTTTATTTCTGAAGGGGGAAACCCCCAACAGAGCTGGCAACAGTACAATGTCCGCAATCCAAAAACAGTGTCCAAAGGGCGAAATCCAGGGCACCAATAACAAAAATCCGTAGTCAGGCAAAAATAAGTCGATACACAAGAATGCGGTACAATACAGGGAATAGGCAAAGCTTGGTAGTCAGGCGGTCCAGTCAGAAAGATAAATCACTAAGAATCGAGGCGAAAACAAACGTGTCACAGGAAGCTAGGAAGAACGATCTGACAGCTGGAAGTGACAAAACAGACATCTTATATACACATCCGGGTGAAACACATGACCAGGGCGAACAGGTGCAATCAATTATACAAACATTAGGAGTGACACATGAGGAATTATCTAATTACATGAATTTGGCAACTGCCAAAACGCAGACAGGGATCACGAGACAAACCTATGTACAAACAACAGCTCCGGTCAAGGAGTACTAAAAGTGCATAGTCTAAAGAAAAGGAAAGCATGAGATATAAGAGGAAAACTGCAGCAGAGATAATTAGGGATAGGCAAGGAGGCGGAGATTAGAATTGAGCGAATGCTGAGAGATCGTTAGTCAATTAGTATGTGCAGCAATACAATCCCGAGTGCACGTTAGTAAGTTAGTAAAAATATACAATGTTAATCTTGGTTAGTAATTATCGAAAACAACAAACTATTAGTATGGATTAGTAGATAGTAAAAGAGAGGGGAAGGAAGCACACGAGATAATGAAGGAAAATTGAAAACCCAGAAATCAATAAATCACCCGAATGAGTGGCACGCAAGACTAGGGGCCGTGAGCAAAGACCTACACAAGACAAGACTGGGTAAACGAAGTGCAAAGCGAGGCATGGCAGAATAAACATGATCAGGAATCTAGGGAACTGAGGCACCGACTAAGAATAAGGGATATGAAAAATAATAAACAAGAAATCTAAAATAATCAAAACACAATACACAATCCAAGAATAGTCAAGGGGCAGGCAGTGGTCGCTATACACAGAAATCAGTCAACATGGCTTGGCCAGGCACAGAACTTAAACATGACAGGCAGATGACCAAAATCCCAGCAGGAACCACTAACAAGAGGCAGAAATCCAAAAAACGTATGCCTTTATTGGGGTCTGAGTCAAAGCCACAAAACACAGGAATTGCCAAGCCACAATATGAAATCCAAAAACAAAGTCGACTAGACAGGCAAGGGTCAGAACCAGTAAGACAGATGAGAAAAGGTACAAAAACAATAGGCAAAAAGTCGTAGTCGATGAATAAAGCCAAGGGTCATACACAGGGCATCCAAACACAGAAATCGTGGTCATACAAAAATGGGTAAAAATCCAGAAAGACAAAAACAATACAAAAAGGGCAATGGCAAGAATCGAGTCGGACAGTCCAGTAGAAGAGAAACAATACTCAATGGCATACAAGGCACTCTGCACAAAGAAATAGTGATCAACGTTCTGACAAGAGCTGTGAGTGAAATGACTGCTTAAGTACACACAGGGAAAGTCACATGCTATACAGGAATCAGGTGAGGTGAATCAGACTAATTACAACGGGAGACTCACATGAGGGAAGCCCTAACCATGAAAACTGGCGAAAGACAACACAACGAACGGGAATCACACAAACAGCCTATGACATTAAAACAGCTCCGGTCCAGGAGTTCTACGTGCACAGACAACGAGCGCAGGAAAATAATTAAGCACATGCAAGAGATCTCGCTGAAACTCAGGGAGAGCTTAGCAAGAGGCGGAGATTAGAACAGGGCGATTGCTGAGAGAGAATTAGTCTAAATTAGTAGCGGTGCAACTTTACAGATTTAACAAGAGCGCTCGTTAGTAAGTTAGTAATCTATATACATGGATTAGTTGTGATAGTAGACTATGATACAAAATACAAATGTTAGTCTTGTTCGTAATCAGAACAGCAAGACAAAGGAAGTAAACGAGAATTGAAGGAATATTTTAAACACCGGAATTCATTTAAATCATCCAAAGTCAGTGGGCACGCAGACAGGGAAGACGGACTGAACCAACTAGATCACAAGACAGGGGAGACAAGTGCAATGAAACTGAGATATGGAATGAAGTAAAAACCTGAGTATTACAATAACCAAAAAGAATTTAAAAAAAAATCATGAACACAGAACCTGAACATAAGCATGACAACAAGGCAGAATCACAACACTTATACTTAACTAAATAAGCCTTTAATAATGTTAAAAGCAAATCTTTTTCATTAAGATTTTAGAAAGCTAACTTTAGAAACATGATGAATTTACTTTTCATGACAAAAGTCATATTTTGGACTCTAGTTTGGTTACCAGTCTTTCCGTGTGCTCAGGTCAAAGATGGAATACATAAGTAAGGGATAATCAACTCGTAGGTGTGTATTACACGGTTTTAAGGCACGACGCGGAGGTGAATCCCCACCCAACGAGAAGCAGAGGTAATCATTAAACCGGCACCACGCCTTCTTATAGCCAATACTATAAGCCAAGCTAAACTGAACTTAGTTCAGCTTACCGAGAAAGAATTTTTTTTCACATGCTAACATCCTTTTACCAGCTAATGATTTGATAACGGATTCCAGCTGAAATGGAGATTATGCAGACTGTAGCTAACTTGCTACACACAATTACAATGAACTTATGATGGATTCAGTAGATCCAGAGAGCAGAAATCAGTCTGTTGTCATAGCACGTAGCTAGCAAACTGTCATACATGAAGTGGACATGTTAGCTTCCTTTGTAACGGTACACAGTTACTATCATTTAATGAATAAAGTGTGATTACTTCGCTGCTTTAATGTTTACGGTCATTATCGCTGGAGTACCTATTGTTAACCGCCCTGCAGGACGCAACTTACTTGACAACGCCAAATTTAATGGAGATAAATGGGTAGCTAGGTTTCTGTAATACTCAGCCAATTACCAGTGCTCTAACGTTGCTATGGTTACAGGTTGCCGAACGGATGAATTTCGAACGGTGAAAGTACCATAAGCCAAACTACCTGCGCGGTTCCACGGTTTTAATGCTTACCTGCCTGCCTATCAGAAAAGAGTATTCACCCAGACTATGGTATCCACCTTTATCATGACTTTGCGACATTACCCGTAAATCATTGCGGCTGCTGGTTCTTCTTTTCCGGTTGATGTGTTTGTTTATGGTTGAATAGCTGTAAAAGCCAGCTATTAGCTAATACAAATGGAAACAAAACAGAGGTGGATACACAGTACAGCTGTTTCAAAAAGTCATGTGGACAATTCCGTTACAGTGCCTCACCCTTCACTTCTCAGGGAGTGGGTAGATAACGTGAAACAATGGCCAATGTTAGTTACATCCACATAGTTAATTATTAACCTCCGCCAAAGAAAGTTGGCAGGAGGTATATGTGATCTTTGCCATTTGTCTGTTTGTTTTTTTGTAAACAAGACATCTCAAAAAGTAATGAACAGATATCTCTGAAATTTTGTGGGTGGGTCACTATTACATTAGGGATGGACCTTATTGATTTTGACGGCGATCGCTCAAACAATGTGCCCACCTCAGCAGCCATTGCAAAATCCTATGTTGCAGATATTCAGGATCTTACAAGAGTGGGCTTGTCACATGAAAGTTATGAATTGAGTTTAGTGAGCATCAAACCTAAAATTTACTCAACAACTAAACAACATCCTAAATTGCGTAATTTCATGGGAAGCAAATTTAATTTCCCTTAGCGCCCAATGTATGTACAACCCCAATTCCTAAATATTCGGGGCAAAGTGTAAATTGTGAATAAAATAAAAATGCAATGACTTTTAAATCACACCAGCCAGATTTTTATTCACAATAGATATAACATAGCAAAGGTTGAAATTGAGAAATTTTACAATTTCATCCACAAAATGAGCTCATTTCAAATTTGACGCAAGTTTGACAGGTGCTGCTACAGGTCTCAAATAAGTTGGGACAGGGGCCTGTTTATCATGGTGTAGCATCCCCTCTTCTTTTTAATACAAAGTGGAGGTGTCTGGGCATTGAGGAGACAAGTTTCTTGAGTTTAGCCATTGGACCTTGATTCCACTCTTGTTTAATACAGGTTTCCAGCTGCTGGAGAGTTTTGGGTCTCCTTTGATGGGCTTTTCGTATAATTATGCGCCACATGTTCTCAATCGGTGAAAGATCAGGACAGCAGACAGGCCAGTTCAGCACATGGACTCTTCTACTACAAAGCCATGTTGTTGTAACAGCTGCAGTATGTGGTTTTGCATTGTCCTGCTGAAATACCTTTCAGCATTCATAGTGCTTTTTAGAACATGCAAGTGTCCCACACCATCAAGTGTCCCCAAAACATCAGAGAACTGAATGCTAATAGCAGGAGGGGTGGTCTTTCTCCTCTTTAGCCCGAAGGACACGATGCCCATGATTTCCAAAAAGAATGTCAACAGGACCACAGGACTCTTTGCAACTTTGGTGCAGTCCATTTTAAATGAGCCTTAGCCCACAGAACACAGTGGCGCTTCTGGATCATGCTAAACAATGGCTTCCTTTTTGCATGATAGAGTTTTAGGTGGCAGCTGTGGAAGGCACAGCAGACCGTGTTTAGAAAGAGTGGTTTCTTGATGTATTCCTGAGCCCATTTAGTAATGTCAATGACAGAATCATGCCGGTGAGTGATGCAATGGCGTCTGAGGGCCCAAAGATCACGGGCATCCAGTAAAGGTGTTCAGCCTTGTCCCTTACGCACAGAGATTTTTCCAGTTTCTCTGAATCTTTTGATGATGTTATGCACTGTTGATGATGAGACCTTCGAAGCCTTTGCAATTTGACTTTGAGGAACATTGTTTTTAAAGTACTCCACAAGTTTTTTACGCAAGCCTTCACAGGTTGGAGAGTCTCAGGCCATCGTTACTTCTGAGAGACTCAGCCTCTCTAAGACATCCCTTTTATAGTCAATCATGTTACACATCTGATGCCAGTTAACTTAATGGGCTCTAATTTCCTGGCGCAGCGCAGGTGGCGTAGCCAGGCGCAGCCCGCGCAGTGGTAATTTCGTACGGCGCAGCCAGCGTAGTGGTAATTTCGTGAGGTGCGCAGCCTTCGGTAGACGAAGGTGCGCCGAGATGGGTGTGGCGGCGTAGTAGGGGGAGGTGTCACATATTCATCAAGACGCAGTGACAATTTCGTAAAAAAAGTCTCTGCTGGGGTTGCGCAGAAAACTCGCCAGCTCCAACCTGGTCTAATTTCTGTGCAGTGGTAATTTGGCTGACCGGCGCAGAGTGCGCACATGTCACCGAAACCTCACAGGCAGTTTTACAGAATGTCAGGCACATTTCAATGCAAGAAATAATTACAGGGAGCACTATTTAATGTAACAATCTGAATAAGGACATAAATTATAGATCTATATCGATTGTCCCGATGTCAGGCGGTTGCCACGCGTAATGGAAACCTGACCTGGCTTAATCAACACAACTGAATCTGTGATGCAAACTAACGACTTCACATCTTTCTCAGCCAACCACAAACTGTATAATATATATATATATATATATATATATATATATATCGAATGCTTGCGTTCTATGCTCATTAAAGCCGCTTGCACACTGGACGCGAAACGAATTTTTCGCACGACTGATTACAAACAAAGTCAATGCAAAGACGCGATAGTCGAACAGGGTTTTAATATAGCTCCGTGTCCGAGAGTCATAAAAGTTCTAATTTTTCCGAGTATTCCAGGTATTATTAGACGTGCAAACTTGGCTATGTTTGTGTTCGACCTTCACAAAATGCAAATTGATAGATATCGACTTTTCTTGGTCTTTTTAGCCTATTCATCTGTTTTCTTCCGTTGAAGATAAACATCTGTATTTATTCGGTCTTTCTTTTGAAAATTAGTCAGATGGATCGAACAGATCCACGCTTTATTTCCACAGCAGAGATAAAATAGTGCGTGAGCAAATCAATTCCATGACCATTGACAGAGTGAAGAAGTCATCGCATACACGATCAAGACTGTCCGACACGAAATGCAAATTACTCCATGTCCAGCAGCCAGCAAAAAGTAAAAGTATTGATATGAGAACAGATTTATAACGAAATAAAGAATAGGCCAAAAAATATATCAGCAACAAACGGGATTTCCAACAAAGATGACCCGCCTATAAATAAATCGCAGTGTTCATTGGATGCTCTGTTGTTAAAATGTTTCTTTTTATTCTTTATTTCGTTATCAATCAGTTCTAATCGTCCTTTTTTTTGGCTGTCAGACACGGAGGCATTGTACATTGTCTAGCGCCAATGTCGACTCGCTTTACTGAGCAGCTTAAACAGACACATTGATTGAAATTCTCGGTACTCATCTTGAAGGACTGAGCCCTCTTATCAAAACATTCACATTCAATATCTTAAAGAGTCGGTAGATTTGAAGAAATTAAAAACAATTATAGCCTGTCGGACACGGAGATTTATTAAACCCTGTCAGACTTTGGGACACAAGACGCAATCTGTCGAGCGAAAAATTCCTTTCGCGTCCAGTGTGCAAGCGGCTTAATACTAGGCCACTATCATTCACTGAGGTTTTATCGTCTTTAGTGGGGGAAATGAATACAGCCTGATTGCTATGATCTCGTACTGAGTTAAGATAACATATTGAAAATAAATGTGTAACGTATCTTGCATTGTTGTCCATGCATGTTAATCCCTAATTTTTAAGCAGCAACAGTTTTTAATAATAGGAACGCGCTATCCATCGTTTCTCTTGCAAGTGGGCAAGATTTGACTCGGCTGTGTCGCCATTATGCCAACTTGCGCTGGAAGGAGGGGCAGAGGCGGGACAGAGGAGTACTTGCGCCAGGCTACGCCGGGCACGAAATTGCCACATACGCCTGGACACACCCCGTTGGCGCGGCGCACCCCCCATGCGCCACGCCTGCGCCTGGTCTACGAAATTAGAGCCCAATTACTTGCTAAATGTTCTTTCAGCTGATTCTCTTTTACATTAATTGCTTTTTCAGCCATTTTTTTTGCCTGTGTCCCAACTTTTTTGAGACCTGTTGCAGCCAGAAAAATTTAAATAAGCTTATTTTGTGGATAAAAATGTAAAATGTCTCAGTTTCAACATTTGAAATGTTATGTATGTTCTATTGTAAATAATATATTGGCTCAGGTGATCTGAAAGTCATTGCATTTTGATTTTATTCACAATTTACAATTTAATTTAACTTACAATTACAACTTAAATTCCAATTCCCCAATTCCTTTTACCTCGAAAAGTTCAATTCCAATTCCAATTTTTTTAAAGTGAACTTTTCGAGGTAAAAGGAATTGGTAAAGGAATTGGGGAATTGGAATTGGAATTGAACAAAAGGAATTGGAATTGAAGAATATCTTTAAAAAAGAATTAGAATTGGAATTGACAAAAAGGAATTTGTCACAAGTCTGCTTGGCCTCTGAGGTTTCATCACGTCTCAAAGTGAGAAATGTCATGTGTGGTGTGTGAGCGTGTTTCTCATGTCATGTGTGGTGTGTGAGCGTGTGTCTCATGTCATGTGTGGTGTGTGAGCGTGTGTCTCATGCCCAATGCACAAGACTAGAGAGCCCTTTTTTTGTTGCAGCACATCAGCAGCAAGCATCTTCCTATCATGTTGTTATCAAAAAGAGGGATATCCTCAACTGAGAATATTCATGCCTGAAATAATCAATCCATTATGAAAATAGTTGTGTATTCACTATTATGTATTTAAATAACTGATTTATTGACAAATTGTTGCTGCTTTATTTCTTATTTTAGTCCTAAAATGCGCTAGAAGAAGTTTGAAATACATGTAACTCTTAAAAGTTACTTGCTAATTAGCTCAGTGAGATGAAGGATACTAGCCTATTTGGTGTCAGAGATTATTAGTTCAAATGTCAACTAATGCAAAATGTATGATGTAATCCCAGCTTATTGTTATCCTCCATTTTTTGCCTCTTGTTGCTCAGAATTGCTTGAATTTGCCTGGCCCCGATATCGCTGCAAAGCAGCTTTAATTTCACTGTTGAGTTTGACCCTCGAAGGTCACTGACAGGCAAGTTGAATGTCACCAAATTAAAGTTCATAGGTGACTTCCTAGATGTCGGTAACACAAACCTAGGCTCCATTTGTGACCATTTTAGTGACATAAGTCATTGAATTTTCACTTGGTCACATTTGACCTTCAAATGTCAATACGAAGGTCACCACATGAAAGAGCACGTATGACTTACTATAAGGGCTCTAATTTCTTGGCGCAGCGCAGGGTGGCGTAGCGTGGTGTAGCATGGCATAGCCCACGCAGTGGTAATTTCGTCCGGCGCAGCCCGTGCAGTGGTAATTTCATGCTGTGCGACAACGTGCGCAGCCACTTTGGCAATTGGGTGTGGGTGTGGTGGCGTAGCAGGGGGAGGTGTCACATATTCATCAAGATGCAGTGACAATTTCGTAAAAAAAGTCTCCGCTGGAGTTGCGCAGAAAGCTCGCCAGCTCAAACCTGGTTTAATTTCTGTGCAGTGGTAATTTGGCTGACCGGCGCACAGTGCGCACACGTCACCGAAATCTCACAGGCAGGTTTCCAGAATGTCAGGCACATTTCAATGCAATAAATAATTACAGGAAGCATTATTTAATGTAACTATCCGAAAAAGGACATAAATTATGGTATCTATATCGATTGTCCTGATGTTAGATTAAAGGCGGTTGGCACGCATAATGGAAACTTGACCTGGCTTAATCAACGCAGCTGAATCTGTGATGCAAACTAAAAACTTCACATCTATCTCAGCCTACCAAAAACTGCATATATATATATTTATAGAATTCTTGCGTTGTATGCTCAGTAAATCCGCTTGCACACTGGACACGAAACAAATTTTTCGCATGACTGATTACAGACAAAGTCAATGCAAAGACGCAATAGTCGAACAATAGTGCTTGAGCAAATCGATTCCATGACCATTGACAGGGTGAATAAATTATCGCATGCACGATCAAGACTGTCCGATGCGAAATGCAAAATACTCCATGTCCAGCAGCCAGCAAAAAGTGAAAGTATTGATATGAGAAAAGATTTATAATAAAACAAGTCGACATGGTCTACAACATCCCCCGCCAATCGTGTGCTTCTTATTTTCGAACTCGATCAAGGCCTAATGGTCTGAAGCAACACACCAAATTTGGTTACTGTATCTGTAGTAGTTTCTGGGTAAAGCTGTCCCCTTTATCTCGGACGGACAGACGGACGGACGGACGGAGGTCAAACCTATATCCCCCTCCCACTTCGTGTTGGCGGGGGATAACAAGTCAACACGGTCTGCAACATCCCCCGCCAATCGTGCGCTTCTTATTTTCAAACTCGATCAAGGCCTTTATGGTCTGAAGCAACACACCAAATTTGGTTAATGTATCTGTAGTAGTTTCTGAGTAAAGCTGTCCCCTTTATCTCGGACGGACGGACGGACGAACGGAAGGAGGTCAAACCTATATCCCCCTCCTCCTAAAGAATAAAAATATATCACCAACAAATGGAACATCCAAAATAGATGACCCGCAAATAAATAAATCGCAGTGTTTATTGGCTGTTCTATTGTTAAAATGTTTCTTTTTATTCTTTATTTCGTTATCAATCTATTCTAATCGTCCTCTCTCTCTCTCTTTTTTTTTTTTGGCTGTCAGACACGGAGGCATTGTACTTTGTCTCGCGCCAATGTTGGCTCACTTCATTGAGCAGAGCTTAAACAGAAACATTGATTGAAATTCTCCATACTCATCTTGAAGAACTGAGGCCTCTTATCAAAACATTCGCCTTTAATATCTAAAGAGTCAGTAGATTTGAAGAAATTAAAACAATAATCGACTGTCGGACACGGAAATATATTAAAACCCTGTTAGACTTTGGGACACGCGACACTGCGTTCAACATAATCTGTCGTGCGAAAAATTTGTTTCGTGTCTAGTGCGGAAGCAGCTTAATTATTGTCACTTAGGTTTTATCGTTTTTAGTGGGGGAAAGGAATATAGTCTGATTGCTATGATGTCGTACTGAGTTAAGATCAAATATTGAAAATAAATGTGTAAAGTATCTTGAATTGTTGTCCATGCATGCTAATCCCAAAATTTTAAGCAGCAACAGGGGGTCATAACAGGAACACGCTATCCATCGTTTCTCTTCCCAAAGAGCAACTGTCGTATTTCCTTCTAACTTCTTAGTTTGAATGATCTGAAGTAGTTTCGTTTTGAAATTCCATTCAAGTTCGCTAATGGTAACTAGAGCACTCGGCAACCGAGTACATGTATCCCCAGAGGGCCCCTCAGTTGGGCCCAGATGGTCCCAGAGTACCCAAAATCAATAGGTGTCGTGAACTTACCATAATACTTGTCCCTGCAAAATTTGAAGAGAATCGGTGCACTTATGTGGGCTGTAGAGCGTTCACAAGAAAATCTCTGCGGACGCGGACGCGTGACGAGGCCAAATCCATAGTATCCTCCGAACTCGTTCGGGGGATACAATAATTTGCGAATGCCCGAGCTAGCCAGCTAACTCATATTCGTAATGCTTAATGTAGACGTAAGCAGTGCAGAAAACATGCCTGAAGCAGCAAAGTAAAATGCAACATTAACGCATCATGCATATATAGGACAGAGGCTTCTACATTCCAACACATTAAAGGTGAGGAGAGGGGCTCATTTGATTGGTGAAGATTTGACTCGGCTGTGTTATGCCCAAACACGCCTTCTTTGCCACTTGCGCAGGAAGGCGGGACAGAGGCGGGACAGAGGAGTACTTGCACCAGGCTACGCCAAGCACGAAATTCCAACATACGCCTGGACACACCCCGTTGGCGCCGCGCATCCCCCATTCGCCGCGCCTGCGCCTGGTCTACGAATTTAGAGCCCTATGTCTCTAATACAAACTTAGGCTCCATCTGTGACCGTTTTGGAAATACAAGTCACTGTAATTGTATGATGTCAAATTTGACCTTCAAAGGTCACCAACAGTCAAGTTGAATTTTACCAAATGAAGGTTCATGTGTGACTTCCTTCAAGTCTGTGATACAAACTTAGGCTCCATCTGAGACTTTTTTAGTGATAAAAAAGGTCAATATGAAGGTCACCAAATAAAAGTTCATATATGACTTCCTATACGTCTCCAATACAAACCTACGCTCTATCTGTAAGAATTTGGCTGATATAAGTCATTGAAATTTCACTGTATGGTTTGGCTGTTGAAGGTTACTGAAGGTCAAGTTCAAGGTCACCAAATGAAACTTCATGCATGACTTCCTACAGTATATGCCAACAATACAAACCTAAGCTCTATCTGTTATAGTTTTGATGATAGAAGTCATTGAAATTTCACTATGCGAAATTTGACCTTCAAAGGTCACCGAATGTCAAATTCAAGGCCACCAAATGAAAGTTCATACATGACTTCATTCCAATGTTCAATACACATATGTCCCCAATCTTCAATATTTTCAAGCCTAGAAGCCTTTCAAGGTCATCTGAGGTCAACTTTAACTTAAAATAATCCAGGTCATATATGACTTCCTATATGTTGATAAGACAAAGTTCATCTCTATCTGCAACCTTTTGGCCTCCACAGACTATATCTTGCATACTCATGGAGTACAGGGCCCCCACTAGACCCACTTCTGTCAATTCAATTAAAATTGCACAGGCACTGTACATTGACGGTACCAAGCCAAGTTGATTGCCTGATTTAGAAAAAAAAATGATCACGCAGTTTCTGAAAAATATTTTTTTTAATTTCTCAGTCCTATCTTTAACATTGGGGCCAAAATTTCAAGGGCCCATAAACTGGACAAAAATGATTCAATAGAAAATCCAATTGGTGACCTTGACCTTTGACCTAAGGACTAAACATAAGTATAAGTATAGGCTTCTGGCGAATAACCTCCTATATCACATGGTGAAGTTTCATGAACATAAACGATATTGAAAGGGTAAAAAAGCGTGTTACTAACAAACAGACAGACAAACAAATCAGAGAAACATCAATGGCGGCCTTGCCAGATGCAATACCCTCGATCACCAGATGGCGGTAATTCTGTATCCGGGGCGGTTCAGACCCGTGCGGCAGATCGTAGTTTGTCCGGATCGCATTCAGATGCAAAGAGGAACACTGTCTATGAGCGAACCCCCCAGGATTTCTTGAATTGTTTGTACAATTTTGAATGCTCAGCATGGTAAGATCACCAAGTATACATTAGAGATAACAGCTGTCAAAGTAAAGTGACTTAAAACTGAAGGATACTTATCTATATGCCCGGTTTTAATTATAGAAGTTCCCACGTCCCCATATGGCGACGTAATTTCTTTACACCCAACACCACTGATTATTACACTGAAAAAAATATAAACGCACCACCAGATGTTTTGTGAATTTTACTACATATGGGATCATGTGAACCTCAGCAAATTTTACGAAATAATAAAGACATCTATACTGATCATATTGATGTCCGTTACACCTTGATACACGCACAATCAAACGTTTGGCAACAGTTTCAACAGGGCAGGGGTGGATACCATAAATTTCACAGTTTAGTATCGCGTATTTCTTCCACGCGCATCTCTCAACGTGACACATCTCATACGCATGGAGTTCACCAGAGTGTCTATGGTGACCTGTGGAATGTTATGGCCGATGGCCATCGGCCGGTCACCGCACGGCTTACGGCCGAATATCCCACTTTTTTAATACCATGTCAGACCACATAAATGAACCAAAAAAGCCAATCGTGCATGCATGTTTGGCACAAGCAAGAGGTATCAGATGGAAAATCTATTTTTTTTCCCACAAAGAAAGACGGATAGAGCCCAAAAGCTGCTGTTAAATAATGTAAACAAACCGGCGATTTGGCTATTTTCCGCTATTGTACCTTTGCATATTCGTTACTCGGGGGTTAGTTCACGCACGATGTGGGGGGACAAAAAAAAGCTGATAACTTTTTAGGAAAGTGATAGCGCCTTCTATATACAGCTGACTGCAAAAACGTTGTCACCGCCCGTTAGTTCTAATGTTCCTCTAGTAATTAGCAAATAAATTAAGATTAGCTGCTTTACTCACCGAATAAATCCAGGTTTTCTCCACAAATCCAATAATCTTCTCAAACAAACTGACAATTTAAAACACACTGGGCATGCGCGGTAGATACATCTTCCCATTAAATTGCTCTCGAGAGGAAGAGCGCAAAATTAAGAAACTGAAAACAAATATAATTTTTGTATCCCAATCAATAGACATTTTTATTTCAAAATGTAGCTAATTGAAGGATAACAATCTGGAGTACCAGAAGAACAAGAATTTATTGAAAGGTAGGGACGATTTATATATTTTACGAGACTTTTCCGAGTTTGATAAACCCATTATGATCCTGGGCTGCCATTGTATACAGTGAGCAGCACCTAGGCTACCCGGGGGTGTTTATCGGTGGAGAAATACATTTAATACTCCAAAATGCCCATTTTTCTGCCCAGAAGTTGATAGTTGTAGTCTTCATCCATGTATACCTCACTTACTAGATGTCTCTGCCAAATGAACGACGATAGAAAAGTCGATGAAAGCTAACGACAAAATTTCTCGCATTGATATGTTAGCGGCAGTTCATACAAGCTTGACGGATGACCGCCCTGGATATCGTGAAGGAAGGTGAGGACATCTAGCGGCAGAAAACTGAACTGCGCATCTGGCAAGGCCACTATTACGTCACCGCGCACAAATTTAGCGTGTGAGCTACTTGATCCATGGGCTATCCAATGAAAGTGAAAAATTCAGCAAAATTAAAACTTGAAAGTTTACCTCATTTTGGCGTACTTGAATTGATGTCAAATGTGAAATTTGATGGCATACTGCTAAGAGCACTTTCCTTGATGCACAAAATGCCGTTGAATTGGCATTGATATTATAATAGAACTGACGTTATTAGTCGAATCGTGATTTTCACTATGATCGTGATCATGACCTTGACCTTGGAGAGAGCAACTTCTAATTTCTTATAGCGACTTGTATTATATCCCTGATGTCAACAGTTAAACAATATTTAGTCTATACGCAATGGAAATGGTTCAATAGCAAAATAAAAATAATGATCATTTTTGTAAAATTCCATTTTTACGTCAGAAAAACATGAATTACGTCATAACCGTTTGACTGAATGGGGTCAAATTTAGTGTGTGTGATACTTGAACAATGGGCTATACAATGAAATTAAAAAAATTTGCAAAATCAAAAATTTTACATTTTCAGCATTTTGTGACGTAATTTTTACATACTTTGACCTGAGGATCATCATTGGGACCCATAACCACTAAAATGGCTATGTATGTAGAGTAAAATGGCATTGGGTTCAAGTTGTTCTCTCAAATACAAACAAAGTTATCAACCAAAATGTCTTCTTCACATTTTGCGTCACATTGACCTTGACCTTGATGTTATTTTTACAAAAATCAATAAGCTTCTTACGAGGTCATTGGTGATTCAAAAGCTGCAAAAGAGATATTGATTAAGCCAAGAGTTTAAGAAAAAAATTGCGTTTGTAACAAACAGACAGATGGACAGACAAACAGACTAATGGAACTCACCAACATAATTGCCCAAATTCCAATTTCGGCAAGTAATAAAAAGTGTTCCAGATGACAGACAAGAAATGCCACACCACGACAGTAACTTATCGGCCCATAGGGCCGGCAAGCTAAAAATGAAAAAAAAAAATCAAAAGAAAATTCTTGATTGAAGACCAGCAAAATAGTGATTTCAAAACAAGAGAAGTGATGGTTGCATAGTATTCACTTGAGGCTCAGTATGAAAACTGATTATATAGTCACACCAATTTTGCTCAATTCTCTATAGCCCTATAGCTCCCATCCACGTGGCATGGGCTGTGTTGCAAATCATTCAATCGGTCGGTCGGTTAATCATGTTTAGTGGAACGCATTGGTTCCACCTAAAAAAATTTCAATCAAATCGGAGATGGGCATTGATCACCTCCAGTCTGAATCTTAATCTCTTAATCTGAATCTGGTTAGGATCTGCAATCACCAAGAGATCAAGTGTTTCTGGTGTATTTTTGTCCCATTCTTCCTGGTCAGCAAGATTTGGGGCATTCTATTTAGTTCTGCTTTAAGCCAGAGGTTCTCAAACTTGTTCCAGGTGGTGTTTGGCGTATGCCAGCTTTTGATTCAACTACAATTGCATCGTAAGATTTCAAGGCAAAATTGTCACCAATATCCCCTGCCACGGTAAGAATGGTCATGGGAGATTCTATATTCATACAAAAAAAACACATAGCAATGACATTATCCACTGAAACATATGCAAGAACATAATAAAATTAAGGATTAGTTGCCAAGTTTGTCCCCATTGCAAATCCCATACACCAAGTCGACGAACAGAAATAAGGACCATAACTCCGTAAAAACAAGGGCAACGCAAAGCACAGCCACCCCTCGCCGGGCACAGATATTGTACATGTACATATACATCAGAACAAGTTACGTACATGAGACTACACTATATGACTAGGCAAGGAAGTTATTAATACCCGGGGATTTGATGTACAGAAAGTTTACCACTTTATATAAGTCCCATGAGAAGATCTGAAAATAAACTTTTTGTTAATTGGCATGAAGATTTAATAAAAGAATGTGAATAAAATCAGGCATTTATAGAAGAAGATTAAAGCATACATGAGAAGGTGACAAAATGAAGGAAGAGTGAAAAGTGAAAAGATAATATGAACGTATCCTTGAACTTTCAAAGGTTAGTACTGCATAAAATTTGAAACAGTGTAATGGCATGAAATAAATCTTGGATTTGATTTAGAACCAGCATTTACGACAATAAAATGATAAGGTCCAATGGGACTGTCATCACATTATACTGTAAAATCTTCTGGAAACCATTTATCCATATTTAATGAGCTATGACCTTAGACCTACATACTCCGAAATCGAACTTGGGCTGTATTTGGATACCATGTTCCTTCATAACAAATTTAATGAAAACCTGTCAAACATTACTCAAGTTATCAAACAGAAACCAATTTTGCATATTTAATGAGCTATGACCTTTGACCTACATACTCTGACATCGAACTTAGCCTGTATTTTGATACCAAGTACCTTCACATCAAATTTCATTAAAATCTGTCAAACATTACAAAAGTTATTGAACGGAAACCAGATTTGTTACAGATGGACGGAAGGACGGAGGCGTTCCTTTATCCCCCTCTGACTACTTCGTCGGCAAGGGGATAATACATTTCTCAGAATCAATTGTCGAACTCATTCGATAGGATCATTAGTACTGGTCACCCACAAAATTTCATCCATGTAGGTGCGATAGTTGCCGAGAGAACTTGTCCCCATTGCAACACCCATACACTTAAGTCCACAAACAGAGTCAAGGGCCATAACTCTGTAAAAATTTATTTCTCGGAATCAATTGTTTAACTTATTCAGCAGGGTCATTAGTACTGGCCACATACAAAATTTCATTCACGTAGGTAAACTTGTCCCCATTGAACCCGGACAGACGGACGGAAAAGTTCCATTCCATTCCACTTACATGGGGGAGGATGATAAACTGTTGATTTGTCCTAATTTTGTGCACTTCATATTCAAAGTAGCAATTTCCCATTTTAATACACATTCTAAGAGAAATATTCATGTGCCATGAGGAACAAGTGGACATGGTCAACAACATCCCCCGCCAATCCTGTGCTTCTTATTTTCGAACTCTATCAGGGCCTTTATGGTCTGAAGCTACGCACCAAATCTGGTTGTCCTATCTGTCATAGTTTCTGAGAAAAGTTGTCCCCTTTCTCTCGGACGGATGGACGCACACACGCACACACGCATGCACGGACGGACGGACGGATGTCAAACCTATATCCCCCTCACACTTCGTGTTGGCAGGGGATAATAATAATTTACTTGGCTTGTAAATGAGTAAAACCCATGAAGTATCATATTATTGTTATTCATTTAAAGCTAATTTATTATTAAACAGCTCTAAACACTTGTGTTCAGCAACCTAATTTGTCGGTGACTGATTCTCTTAGTGTCTTATTTGACCTGTTTAAACATTTTATTGCCTGATATTGCTAGCCATTTAAAAATATGAAAACAAAATGTCAAATGGTCTTTTACTTTTCATGGCACGCATGGATATTTCTGTCAATATCAGACTTAAGATGGTAAATAACTACTTAAAACAAGAAATGCACTTAAGACATATTAACAGCTCATATATAAGTTAACTAAACAAAACTGTAAATATCGTGGGTCTCATTCATGAAACGTGAGCAGAACGAATTTGTGAGTTAACTGTTTGCAGACAGAAATTTACATCCATCTCCGCATTCATCAATATTTTAGTAGCTCCGATCTTTTCGTAGCTGCTAACAAAATCTACATTTGTTGCTGACCACGTGTAGTGCTTGTGTAAATTTAAGAATGCACATAAATCATGCTTGTCACTATTGGACTTTACAATTTTTACTTTACACAATACGCAGATACCTTTGAAACACGTGATATGGCCTAAACATGACAAGGCAATGGGCCGGTGAGGTTTGGGGCTATGAGGGCCGGTGTCCCCCTCCCCAACCCCCCCACCCCCCCCCTTCCTTCGTATCTCGTTCTCTCCGTTCACCCTTCTGTTCTGATTACTAACAGGACTAACATTTGTATTTTGTATTATAGTCTACTAACACAACTAACCATGTATATATATTCGATAACTAAATTACTAATGGGCACTCTAGTTTAAGTTTGAAAACCGCACCGCTACTGATAGACTAATTCCCTCTTCGCAATCGGCCTGTTCTATTCTCCGCCCCTTTGCTTTCCACCGTCCTCTCCCTATGTTCAGCGAGAATCTCTCGCAGGTGCTTAATTACTTTCCTGCTCTTGTTATCTGTGCACGTAGAACTCCTGGACCGGAGCTGTTTAAATGTCATAGGCTGTTTGTGTGACTCCTGTCCGTATTTCATTTCTCGCCAATTTCCGTGGTTAGGGTTTCCCTCATGTGATTCTCCCGATGTAATTAGTCTCATTCCCCACAGCTGATCTCTGTATAGCATGTGACCTTTCCTGTGTGTATATTAGGAGTCTTTTCACTCACAGCTCTTGTCAGAACGTTGATCAATATTTCATTGTGCCGAGCTCCTTGTACGCCTTTGATTATTGTTTTTCTTCTACGGGATAGTCCGACTCCGATTCTTGCCATAGCCCTTTTTGTACTGTTTTTGCCTTTCTGGATTTTGACCTATTTTTGTATGACCACGAGTTCTGTGTTTGGATGCCCTGTGTATGACTATTGGCTTTGCCCATCGACTACGACCTTTTGCCTATCGTTTTTGTACCTCTGCCCATCTGTCTTACTGGTTCTGACCCCGGCCTGTCTAGTCGATACTGTTTTTGGAGTTCGTATTGTGGCTTGGCAATTCCTGTGTTTTCTGGCTTTGACTCGGACTCCAATAAAGGCATAAGTTTTTTGGATTGCTGTCTCTCGCGAGTGGTTCCTGAACAATACCTCACAGTACGTTCTGACAAACCATGGAACCAGCGAGAGATGCCAGTCTGCAAGATACGGTGGCGAATCAGGCCGTCATGCTGGAGTCACAGCAGCAACAGCAACTAGCCGTCATGCAGCACCTCCAGACCTTGATGTACCAGATGACGGACCTGGCATATATGGTGAAAGCTAACCAGCCTGCTCTCGCCACCAGCTCTGCTATGGCTCCTGCCCCTGCACCGATGCCCGCCCCTACTCCTATCCATGAGCCACACCTTCTACCTCCAGAGAAGTACGATGGAGAGCCAGGTACATGCCGGGCTTTTCTCACCCAGTGCCGACTGATCTTTAGCCTTCAGCCTAACACCTTCCCCTCTGAGCAGTCCAAGATGGCATACATCATCACCCAGCTCACGGGCAAAGCCAAGCAGTGGGCGACGGCAGCCTGGGAGGTGGGGCTTCCATGTCTACAGTCTTCCACATCACTGGAGGAGGAGATGAGACGAGTGTTCGACAGAACCAGGCACGGTCATGAGGCAGGACGGGAGATTCTGCGCATCCGCCAGGGTAATAGATCTGTTTCTGATTTTGCCACTGAATTCCAAACTTTGGCTACCAATAGCGGATGGCAGAGACGAGCGCTCTGACACCTTCCTGAATAGTCTTTCTGAGTACATCAAGGATGAGCTGCTAACCCGCAACCTGCCCGAAGACCTGGACCGACTGATAGACCTCGCCATCCGGGTTGACACGCGTCTGGAGGAACGTAGATGGTCCGTTCCCCGCAGTCGACCTGCCTACCCCTCTCAGACAAGACCGCTTCTGCCGCCCCCTGCTGCAGACAGAACCTCCCCTGAGACTGAACCCATGCAGTTTGGGTGTACCCGCATTACTGACGAGGAAAGGAGCCGTTGACGCAGAGAGAGGGCCTGTTACTATTGTGGCAAAGGGGGACAATACATCTCGCGGTGTCCCAGCAAGAGGCCACGCCCTCGTCCCAGGGAAGGAGCGGTGGTGGGCGTGACACCTATTGAAGATTCCTCAAGAAGTCACACCTGTTTTTCTGTGACTCTGGAGGGGGCTGGAGAGAGGAGATCTACTATGGCTCTCATTGATTCTGGAGCTGAGGAGACTTTATTGATGCGAAGCTGGTCCAGAAGTGGGAGATCCCTGTGGAGAAGGCCGTTCCTGATTGGGTGGCTAACTCTCTAGGTGGTCAGAAGATCGGCCAGATCACCCATGTCACACGCCCCATCAGACTCAAGATTTTAGGCAACCACCACGAACTGATCAGGCTCTATCTCACCCGGTCTCCCCATGCCCCAATCGTTCTGGGCCAACTGTGGATGGCTAAGCATCTCCCAGATATTGACTGGAGAATGCATGAGATCAAGGGTTGGAGCCCTAGCTGTTCACACTCTTGTCTACAAAATGCTCAAGATCCGCAATCTACCCCTTCTCCAGAAGAGATCCCAAGTTTGGATAAAGTCCCTCCTGAGTTCCATGACCTCAAAGAGGTTTTTTTCTAAGTCACGAGCCACCAGTCTACCTCCACATCGCCCCACGACTGCTATTGACCTTAAGCCAGGTACCATGCCCCCCAAGGGTCGCTTGTACTCCTTGTCACGCCCCGAGACCCAAGTCATGGAAAAGTACCTCTCTGAGTCTTTAGCGGCTGGGATTATTCGCCCTTCATCCTCCCCTGCTGGCGCAGGGTTTTTGTTTGTGGCCAAGAAGGACAGGTCGTTGAGGCCCTGCATTGACGATCGTGGGCTTAATGAAATCACGGTTAAGAACAGATACCCTCTTCCCCTCATGAACACTGCATTTGACCTTTTACAAGGGGCTAAGGTGTTTACTAAATTAGATCTACGCAACGCTTACCATCTAGTGCGTATACGTGAGGGGGACGAGTGGAAAACAGCGTTTAATACTCCCACTGGGTACTGGGAGTATTTGGTCCTTCCTTTTGGCCTTACTAACACCCCAGCCGTTTTCCAAAATCTGGTTAATGATGTGTTAAGAGACATGATCAATAAGCTTGTTTTTTGTACCTTGACGATATTCTGATTTTTTCAAGATCACAGGATCACATGTCAAACACGTCCGACAGGTACTTCGCCGGCTCCTGGAGAACCGACTATTTGAAGGAGGAGAAGTGTGAGTTTTTTGTCCAGTCCACGACCTTTTTAGGCTACATTATTGCCCCAGATTCCATAGGGATGGAACCAGTTTAGGTAGAGGCCATCACCAACTGGCCCCGACCCGAAGACCGTTAGTGCCTACAACGCTTTCTGGGTTTTTCGAACTTTTACCGCCGATTCATTCGGAATTATAGTTCTGTTGCCTCGCCCCTCACTGCTCTCACTTCCACTAAAGCTAAGTTTTGTTGGACTGAGGATGCTGAGAAAGCTTTTAATGAGCTCAAGTCACGTTTTTCTGCTGCAGCCATCCTCACCACCCCTAACCCTGAACTCCAGTTCATTGTAGAGGTTGACGCTTCCAACATGGGAGTTGGTGCCATCCTTTCCCAGAGGTCCGCTGAGGATGGTAAGATCCACCCGTGCGCCTTCTTCTCTCGTCGCCTCAGCCCCGCAGAGAGAAATTATGACATCGGCAATCGGGAGCTGTTGGTAGTTAAACTGGCATTGGAGGAATGGAGACAGTGGCTGGAGGGGGCTGAGGTTCCTTTCATTGTTTAGACCGACCACAAGAATTTGGAGTTGTACATGGAGTTGTACATGAAAAGGAAAAACAATGCAAATAAAATCATAGCCGCAGACTTCCAAACCAGCCTACTGTATACTATATAGGGCCCTATGTAGTGAATGTTCTACATTGAAAACAATATAAAGAGAGTGAGTGAGCGAGTGAACAAGTGTGCATTCCGAACGCAGCCAGTAGCTTATTTGTTTGGGAACATAAAAGTACCTTTTAGACCCTAAAAAGGTTAACACAGGTGCCTTGAGGTCCTATAATTACCCCTAAATGGTACATAAGTGCTGAATGTACCTTGGGGAAAAGAAATTGACTCCTGCTGTATCCCTATTTCTGAGAGTGTACTGTTTCTATGTGATGCTTATGCTCTCTTGAGAAATATCTTACTGAATTAGAAAATGATGACATTTCAAATGCCAAAATGATAAAGTTGTTATCAAGTCATGATGAATATTATATGAAGCCAGCTGCCATGTTTATGAAATGTACTACCCCAATTCCGAAATAGTTGGGACAAAGTGTAAACTGTGAATAAAATCAAAATGCAATGACTTTTAGATCACATGAGCCAATATGTTATGTACAGTAGAACATAACATAACATTTCAAATGTTGAAACTGAGACATTTCACATTTTTATCCACAAAATGAGCTTATTTCAAATTTCCTGGCTGCAACAGGTCTCAAAAAAGTTGGGACACAGGCAAAGAAAGGGCTGAAAAAGTAAATAATATAAAAGAGAATCAGCTGAAAGAACATTCAGCAAGTACACTGAACAAAAATATAAACGCACCACTTGAAATATTGGCCCCATTTCAAGTATGCCGTTATGAAATACCAAATATATTTTTTTTCATTTGCAAAAGGAATGTTTCCATTGATTGATGTCTAAAATTTGAGTTCAGCTCAGACATTGAGTATTTTTTTCACTGGTGTAATGATTGGTATGAGTAAACGAGTGCGGTGTACCCAGACACTGCTCAGACAGAATGAGCAGTACTCAGATAAACCTTGGGCCGGGGACTATAAAAGGCCACACCAAAATGTTGGATTTTGTCAGACGCAGCCATGCCTCAGATGTCTCAAATTATGCGGGAGCGTGCCATTGGCATGCTGAATGCAGGAATGTCCATCAGAGGGGTCGCTGCACAGCTGAATGTTCACTACTGTACCATAGTTCGTCTACGACAGCATTTCCGACAGACTGGAAGCACTGCGAACAGGCCTCATTGGCGTCGTCCACATGTGACTACCCCTGCTCAGGATCGTCACATCCGGCTGGTGCACCTGCGTGAATGTTTCAGACCAGCGACACGCACGGCCGATGAGATAGTCGGTCTGAACAAAAGACGAATCTCTGCTCAAACAGTTCGCAACCGCCTCCGAGAAGCAGAATTGCATGCTCGACGCCCTCACCGTGGGCTGGACCTCACAGACGTACGCCGCCGGAATCGTCTCGCATGGGCTAATGCACACTTCCGGTGGCCCTGGGCACGATGGAGAAATGTGCTGTTCACAGATGAATCAAGATTCAACTTGTATCACGCGGATGGGAGATGTCGTGTATGGCGCCGTGTCGGTGAACGGTTTGCTGACACAAATGTCGCCCGGAGAGTCGCCCATGGCAGAGGCGGTGTCATGGTGTCGGCAGGGATTGCACACAGACAGAGAACTCCATTGCATTTCATCGATGGCAACTTGAACGCCCAAAGGTACCGTGATGAGATCCTCGCACCAACTGTAGTACCGTTTGTCCAGCAGCATAATGTCACATTCCAGCATGACAACGCCCGTCCTCATGTCACTAGGGTCTGCACCCAGTTCCTCACAGCTCAGAACGTTCAGGTGCTGGACTGGCCCGCATATTCGTCCGACATGTCGCCCATAGAACACGTTTGGGATGCTCTGGATCGGCGTATCCGGGACTGTGTTCCAATCCCAGGTCATGTCCGGCAACTCCGGATAGCGCTCCAGGAGGAGTGGAACAACATTCCACAGGCCACCATACACACTCTGGTAAACTCCATGCGTAGGGGATGTGTCGCGTTGAGAGATGCGTGTGGCGGACATACGTGATACTAAACTGTGAAATTTAGGGTATCCACCCCTGCCCTGTTGAAACTGTTGCCAAACATTTGATTGTGCGTGTATCAAGGTGTAACGGACATCAATATGATCAGTATAGATGTCTTTATCATGTCGTAAAATTTGCTGAGGTTCACATTATCCCATATGTAATAAAATTCACAAAACATCTGGTGTTGCGTTTATATTTTTGTTCAGTGTAATTAAGTTTACTGGCATCGAGTGTGTAACATGATTGGCGATAGAAGGGATGTCTTAGAGAGGCTGAGTCTCTCAGAAGTAAAGTTGGCCAGAGGTTCTCAAACTTGTGAAGGCTTGCGTGAAAAAAATTGTGGAATACTTTAAAAACAATGTTCCTCAATGTCAAATTGCAAAGGCTTTGAAGGTTTGATCATCGACAATGTATAACATCAACAAAATGTTCAGAGAAACTTGAAAAATTTCTGTGCATAAGGTACAAGGCCGAAGACCTTTCCTGGATGCCCATGATCTTCGGGCCCTCAGACGCAACTGCATCACGCACTGGCACGATTCTGTCATTGACATTCCTAAATGGGCCAAGGTATACTTCAAGAAACCACTGTCTGTAAATACAGTCAGCCGTGCCATCCACAGATGCCACCTAAAACTCTATCATGCAGAAAGGAAGCCATTGTTGAGCACGATCCAGAAGCGCTGCCATGTTCTGTGAGCCAAGGGTCATTTAAAATGGACTTTAGCAAAGTGGCAAAGTGTCCTGTGGTCAGACGAGTCCAAATTTGACATTCTTGCTGGAAATCATGGGAGTCGTGTCCTCCAGGCTAAAGAGAAGAAAGACCACCCCTCCTGTTATCAGCGTTCAATTCCAAAGCCAGCATCTCTGATGGTATGGGGATGCATTAGTGCATATGGTGTGGGACACTTGCATGTTTTAAAAAGCTCTATGACTGCTGAAAGGTATATAAAGGTTTTAGAGCAACATATGCTCCCCTACAAATGACATCTGTACTAGGGAAGGTCTTGTGTATTTCAGCAGGACA
Source organism: Gymnothorax reevesii (assembly GCA_029721435.1). Lineage (NCBI taxonomy): Eukaryota > Metazoa > Chordata > Actinopteri > Anguilliformes > Muraenidae > Gymnothorax > Gymnothorax reevesii. The sequence goes on from CM056573.1 coordinate 44,671,619, forward strand.
ATGCCAAACCACATACTGCAGCTATTACAACAGCATGGCTATGTAGTTGAAGAGTTTGTGTGCCAAACTGGCCTGCCTCACTCGGTTAAGACACTGCGTTGCAGTGCAAAAGTGACTATTACGTTGCGGGTTCGAGCCCTGGTCATACCAACCAGCAGTGGTCGGCCGCTTTTTCAGAGTAGTACACAATTGGCACAATTACGCTACAGGGTTTCAAATTTGGAAGGGATTGCCGGGAAAGGGAAATAAATAAACAGCTTTGTTCATTGCTCAAGCGCCTCTTGTTGGCCAGACGGGCGCTCGTCAGGAAGATTCTAAGTGTGTTCATGTTCGGGTATCTTCCGCACTCGTTCTGAACTTGCAAAGATTCAACCAATGAGTGTATAAGAAGCAGTGGCTGACAGGCACATGCTTCCGAGGAAAGCCGCGAACTGTCCTCACTCTCCTGAGTTGGCAGCAAGGGGTTGCAAACGAGCAAGCTTTGTACATAGTTCACCAATTGGGCATTCCAGATTTGGGTGGGACTGGAGATGCTAAATTTAAAAAAAAAGGAGAACCAAAACTCTCCAGCAGCTGGAAGCCTGTCTCAAACAAAAGTAGGATCAAATTCCAATGGCTAAACTCAAGAAACTTGTCTCCTCAATGCCCAGACGCCTTCACTCTGTGTTAAAAAGAAGAGGGATGCTACACCATGGTAGACAGGCCCCTGTCCCAGCTTTTTTGAGACCTGCAGCAGCCATCAAATTTGAAATGAGCTCATTTTGTGGATACAATTGTAAAATTTCTCAGTTTCAACATTTGTTATGTTTTCTTTGTTCTATTGTGAATAAAATACTGGCTGGTGTGATTTGAAAGTCATTGCATTTTGATTTTATTCACAATTTTCACTTTGTCCCAACTATTTCGGAATTGGGGTTGTATATTTAATAAGCGTTCAAAGTAGCTCCACTAGTTATACATTTTGTAATAGTCACGTGATATGTATTATATTGTAATATCTACTGTATTCTGGGCCACAAGGCTGTAATAATGTATAAACGTGTCTGTCTCTCTGCATGCAATTTCCTACAATTCAATTCAAACGTTTATTTATACTCGTAGGACATTAAGTTTTCCTTCATTTGCAATGTCGAAGAGTTTGCAACAAGGGACATGCACACAGCAACAGAAATAACAAATTAACATGAGGAAATAAATAAATTTAACTAAAAACAATTGTGATTTGATGAGCTGAGATTAAACACCAAATATTTAAAAACAGTAGCAGAAAGGATTACCTCTAACCTTAGGGTTTGTTGCAGAGTGTTCCATGTACTAGGGGCATTAATGAAAAAGGCCTTTATTCCAAGATCCGTATGCCCACAAGGAACCCTTAGAGTGAGGCAATTGTTGGATCTGGTTTGACAGGAACCAAGATTCCAATGTAGTAGGGAGGGGAGATAAGGAGGAAGTTTACCACTAGCGGCTTTGAAAACAAACAAGTGCCAGTGACCACTGCGCCTCAAAGAAAGAGAGGGCCAGCCAACCTTACTATAGAGAGTGCAGTGGTGTGTAGTATAACTGTGATATAACCGGTGGTAAATCTTAGTTCGGAATGACAAACAGAGTCTAATTGTTTCAGTTTAGATGCAGCTGCATACCTATAGATTACATCTCCATATAAAACCCCAATTCCGAAATAGTTGGGAAAAAGTGTAAATTTTGAATAAAATCAAAACGCAATGACTTTCAAATAACTCCAGCCAGTATTTTATTCACAATAGAACAGAGATAACATAGTAAATGTTGAAACTGAGAAATTTTACAATTTTATCCACAAAATTAGCTCGTTTCAAATTTTATGGCTGCTACAAATCTCAAAAAACTTGGGACAGGGGCCTGTTTACCATGGTGTAGCATACCCTCTTCTTTTTAACACAAAGTGTAGGTGTCTGGGCATTAAGGAGGCAAGTTTCTTGAGTTTAGCCATTGGAATTTGATCCCACTCTTGTTTAAAACAGGCTTCCAGCTGCTGGAGAGGTTTGGGTCTTCTTTGATGGACTTTTGGTTTAATTATGCTCCAAATGTTCTCCATCGGTGAAAGATCAGGAGTGCAGGCAGGCCAGATCAGCACATGGACTCTTCTACTACGAAGCCATGCTGTTGTAATAGCTGCAGTATGTGGTTTTGCATTGTCCTGCTGAAATACACAAGGCCTTGCCTGGAATGGATGTTGTCTGGAGGGGAGCATATATTGCTCTAAAACCTTTATATACCTTTTAGCATTCATGGTTCTTTTTAAAACATGCAAGTGTCCCACACCATATGCACTAATGCATCCCCATACCATCAGAGATGCTGGCTTTTGAACTGAACGCTGACAACAGTAGGGGTGGTCTTTCTCCTCTTAAGCCCAGAGCACACAACGCCCATGATTTCCAACAAGAATGTCAAATTTGGTCTGACCACGGGATACTTTGCCACTTTGCTACAGTCGATTTTAAATGCGCCTTGACCCACAGAACACGGTGGCGCTTCTGGATCATGCTCAACAATGGCTTCCTTTTTGCATTATAGAGTTTTAGGTGGCATCTGTGGATGGCATGGCGTACTGTATTTACAGACAGTGGTTTTTTTGAAGTATTCCTGGGCCCATTTAGTAATGTCAATGACAGAATCATGCCGGTGAGTGATGCAGTGGCGTCTGAGGGCCCGAAGATGACAGGCATCCAGTAAAGGTGTTCAGCCTTGTCACTTACGCACAGAGATTTTTCCAGTTTCTCTGAATCTTTTGATGATGTTATGCACTGTCGATGATGAGACCTTCAAAGCATTTGCAATTCGGCATTGAGGAACATTGCTTTAAAAGTATTCCACAATTTTTTTACACAAGCCTTCACAGGTTGGAGAGCCTCTGGCCATCATTAATTCTGTGAGATTCAGCCTCTCTAAGATATCCCCTTTATAGCTAATCATGTTACACACCTGATGAACCAGAGAACTTTATTACTTGCTATATGTTCTTTCAGCTGATTCTCTTATATATTAATAGCTTTTCAGCCCTTTTTTGCCTGTGTCCCAACTTTTTTGAGACCTGGTGCAGCCAGAAAATATGAAATAAGCTGATTTTGTGAATAAAAATGTAAAATGTCTCAGTTTCAACATTTTAAATGTTATACTATTGTAAATAACATATTGGCTCATGTGATCTGAAAGTCATTGCATTTTGATCTTATTCACAATTTGCACTTCGTCCCAACTATTTCAGATTTGGGGTTGTAAAATAAAAAGAGGGCACTCTGTGGTAGAATAAGCCGTTAAAATCACACGTAGCGGACAAGCCAATTATGTGGCTAATATCTTTAAGTTCTCACTCGCTTGTTTCTTATCAGACTACGAGTCCTCGTTAAAACTTCAGACTCGCTATCCACAAAAACTACCCCCAGCTTACCATCTCTGGCGCAGAATGGAAGCCTGGGCGAGAAAAACAAATTCAAAGCAATGAATGACTTGATACTTTGTATGATGGTGCATGACACTGCATATGTGCCAATCTTGCACAACTTTCTGTCTCACCTATTATTTTCACTGCCATGGGCTGATCTCTGCAAAAGCAACTTCCATCACTCCACACCTACTTGGTTCCTACATTGTCCAACTAGCAGCAACACAGTGGACGTTCTGGTGGGCCCACTATCAGCAATGAAGATGTACTGAACAGATTAATCTAGAATAACAGCCAAATGATGAAGTGTTCCAAATGAACCAGAATGTCAGCTCCATGAAAGAATGTTGGGAGAACGCAGAGTTGTGAGTGCAAAATATATTGCCACAAATATCAAACTATGCACATTGTTGATTAACTGGGATTTTTAATTACCATAAAAGGAGGTAATAAGGGACGGCTGGGTTACAAGGGACAATTTTTTTGGAAAGTTTTCAAACGCAAATGCAAGTTTTGTTTCAACACTCCCTGTGATGATACATTATTTTTCTGATACCGCGATAGGTACTTGAAAATTGCAAGGTGAGTTGGATGTGATTCTATTGTTCCTTTATGATTGACAGCAATAAAGAGCTATAAATGAAAATTTTGGAAAATTTTTGACTCGCAAAACAAGCTGAATAGGAGTTTCCTTGGCAAGAGAAAACTACCAGGCATGTGTACTTTGGATAGTGTTCTAAAATGAATATTCATTGTTCAAATTTCTATTTTATATTTTCAGGTAAAATTTGACTGAAATCTGGGGTAACAAGGGACACTATGCCACAAATGTATGAACCAAAGACTCGCAAAAAACCTGTGAAAAAGGATGTTTTGAAGGCTGTGGAAGTAGTAAGTCCAATAGAAAAGCCGAGGAGACGTTTAGCGGACCAACGGCAGTGATACAGAGACATAAGAAAGTCCTTAATGTTGGGAATCCTGGCAGACCAGTGGCCATAGGTACCAAAGTTGAAGAGATGTTGGTGAAACACCTTGTTACCGGTGATGATTTGGGTTATCCAATAGATCCATTGATCTACGTCTGATTCTGAAAGGATCTTTGGACAGGCGTGGCATTACCATCAAGGCCTTCAAAAACAACATGCCAAGAGAAGAGCGGGCCATTCTGTATCCCTTGTAACCCTTATTATCTGTATAATAGAGTTATCCATAGACATAGATACGTCAACGGAGCCATCAACTCAAATGAGTGGGTGTCCTTTATAGCCCTGAGCATGAGGCTATAAGGGACACCGAATAAGAAATAAAAATAAAGTCACGTGACGCCACATGCGACATATGTCCAGTAGTAATATCAAGTCGGGCACTAAGTCACAATGTGGCACATACCTGGCCTGCAAAACTATTATGCTTTGGGTGGAATCAAACAAAATATCTTAAAAGTATGCGGCAATATTACAGTTATAGCTGATTCGCTCGGTAGGCTGACTGTATTTTAACTTTAGTCTGGAAGAGACATGTCGCTAATTTATTCAAGATACTTTAGTTTCTCGAAGATATGAACTTGTACCACGGCATCAAATGCCTGATTGTTTTGCCCGCTGGTAATGCAACGAACAACTCAGAGAACACGCGGGTTGCTGCACATTGTAATATCAGATTACGGCGTTCAAGATCCTTTTCCATTGATAAATACAGACGAATTTCGGTAGTATAACTTATCGGAGCAGGGCCCAATAACAAAAAAGGCTTCATTCTCACTAGAGCGCTACCTACCTACCTGAGTTTTAACGTTATTTAGCATGCTATATGAAGGACTCGCCAGATAACGTCAGTGCTAGAGAGCACATTCTACTACCAAAACAGCCTAACTTGGCCAGACAGATTTTCGCTTGAATTTTATTTCAATCATCAAACAAGACAAATTTACCGCAACAAAATATAAATAATTCTGTCGCTATACGCCAGCTAAAATTGCAGAGGCTCGTGTCGATTCATAACGATGATGTAATAACTAGCATGCTAACGACTGACCAGGACAGACAACTTGGCTTACTAGTGGGCTAACATTAGCTAGCTCCCTGAGTCGTCATGGCATGAGGTCGAAAGAGGAGGAGGAGTCGCCGCGGGTAAATTGTATTCGACTGGTTCAATTGCCACCTATCCTGATGTTAAGTGTTAAGCAGGGTGGACACTCAGAAGTAGGAATGCTACATTTTTTGTTGAGAATACAGTTAGCAACTTGCATGTAGAATGGCGTGCTTTCATTTGTTGAACTGATGCACACGGCTCTTTAAAACAACAAAGTTGTCCGGCTAGTCTGCTAGCTACATTTTCGAGAACACCCGGTTTGGATTTGGACGTCGGCATTGGCCATTGCTGGATGTTTTTGAGACGAGATACGGGGCCGTTTGTTGTCGGCAGAGAAGATGGGGGACTTCTATGACCCAGAACATCCGACGGAGTGAGTGTTTGGCCTAATGGTCATTTTAAAGTACAACTAACGTTACATTCAGTGGAACAATCGTTTCTTGAGTGTTCTAACGTTAGCCAATTTGTATGTCTATGTCAACCAGACCACAGTCCTCTTGATCCCAACGTGCTGTAATTGTGCTCGAGTGCACCGTGCGTCTTAACGTGATAGGGTCTCCATGTTTTGCTGTCTTATTTACATTAAGTTAGCAAGTTACTTTGCTAGATCGTGGGTAAGTAATCATTTTTACTAAAGTGAGAGTAGCTCGAACCCCAGGGTCATGGTATTTAAAGAGCATTGAAACCTATTCACACAACAAGGTGCCATCACTCTTTCAAGAAGCTCCAGTGGGAAGCTCGGATAAAACATGCGGACCTGTAATGTTTCAATCCACACTTCTTGACTTAAAATTTGGTTTAAAAAGTAAACAAGGAGGCGCTGGATTACTTTTTGGCGGGTAACAAGATCAGAAAAGTGGATCAGAGAAGATTGGAGCTGCGCACCAATAACAGGCCTCTTCAGTAGGCCTTAGATCCACGATGTAAATTGGCTTCATAACCCCACTGTTCCCATCGAATAACGTAGGGAACCAAACAAGCTCGTGTTTCAGTGACCCACTGGCTCTCAATACTGCAGTAAACGTTGGCGTTGTTGTAGTCGAAGAACAATTTTCTTTTTAAATGTACGAGCAAGGTGCGCTACGCGACTTATCTTATCAAACTGCAGCAACCGATTCGCTGTTGCTAAGAGTCGGTTTACACAGTTAAGCTAAACTGATTCGTTCAGGGCGCATTCGCTTATTGCTTGGGTTACGAAATGCAACACGAACGCCTGTCAGGTCACTAGCTCGACAAATGCATAGTTTGCCAACTTGATAGTGAGTTGTGATATGGTGAAGGTGAGTCTTAATGCAGAATGTGGCGCTAATGGCACGCAATCACTTGGTTAAGGTAACTACCCAGGTAGCTGACTAACGTCATCTCTTGTCGAGCAGCTAGCCAGCCAGCTATGCGTGTCCACAGTAATGGCTGGCGTCTTCCAGCCACATTGAAACAATGGAGGTAGCTAGCTAACAGGAACTGTTTTCCAGTTTTCATGCATGCTGTATGGGCCCCAGCAATCGTCAAGGTTCACAAAATTTTATATCTAGCTAGCTGCGTGTCTGGTTTTGTAAAATGTCCTGATGGGTAGGTATGTTTTCGAAATGAAATTGGTGAGTTTCAGAAACTGCAATTGAACGGCCTGTCCTGCAGTATGACACTCACCGCTAACTTAAGCAGGAATTAACGGCAATAGACATGATTGTGGAAATCTTGACCTACTGAGTCTTGATCGTGGTGCTTTGAAACCATCATTTTAAATTGCTCCCTGTTAAACCACTCGTAAAATGGTATATCTTCATCAAAATTTCGATTACTCACTAAGCTCTTCTCTTGTTTGCACCAGAAATTGGATTGCATTATTGGATTGCATCTAATGCAACAACAGTTGCATTAGAATTAAATTAAATTTAACATGATTTTTTTTTTTTTTTTTGCGAAATGATAGAATCAATGTATTTTCTGTTACATGCAAAAAAAATTTAAGTGGGTGCTGGAATCTGGTTGCACCTTGTTTTCTTTTTCGGCTGTATTGTTTTAGTGTGGAGAATGGATCTAATTACCATTTTGAAGACCTGTTTGGAATCTGCCTGTATAATGTAGTCAACAAAAGTGGCCTACGTAAATTATCAAGCTCTTACTGTTAGCATTATTCATTAGCATGCACAGCTCAATTACCCCCAAGCAGTTAAGCTGTTTCAGGCTGATGGTTGCATTAGATTCAGGGTGCTTTCACACTAGGGACTTGGGCACAGATCCGAGTATACTTGACCCGAAAGTCCAGTTCAGTTGGTAAGTGTGAACACAAGCATACCGTGCTCGGGTACGGTATGCGAGTAAGGTTGAAAGAAATGGACTCGGGCACGGTTCATCTGTACTCGGGCACAGTTCATCCGTACTTGGACCAAATGTGAAAGCAACCGCACATGCGCACGGAAGATTACTGTTATGTGTTACGGCTCTCTTGTTCAAATAAACACTGTGGTGAAAGGATCTCCATTCAAACATAGACATTCAATGATTGCTCAAAATGTAGGCGGATGAAAACATACAATCACAATCACTACACACAAAAACTCAGATTTATGGAATAATTCGTGACTAGTTACATTTGCATGGTTATCCCTTACAAAGGCTAAGTGCAGTAACTGTGCAATAATTTAAACAGTAAAAAATGGCTTCAGAATTTACTGTCCCAACAAATAAATAGTCAGCACTTCTGTGATAGATTATGATTTAATGGACTCACCATGGTATAATTTCTGTCCAAATAAATCCTGACCTCAATATGCTTTCAGGTCCAAAACTGCAACTCACATTTTACCCAATATTTAGTTACTGTACTGAGGCTTTGTAGGGCAGAATAGATCAGTGCCATGAAAAATTAAAAAAATGCTGCTATGATATTTTGAAGTGCAGGAAGCCATGCAAATCTCAGGCAGCTCAAGTCATGAGAAAGATGCATTTTCGTGGTATGAGCCAGTGGACAGCAGAATCGGCCCGAAAACATGGGGAAAGAATTCCGTATTCAACTTCCACCAATATCGAATAAAATCAGTACATTTTTAGCTTGCCTTGATGTTTGGGCAACCAGAGAGAGATTTGGGTGAGTAAAACACCAAGCATCCAGTCAAGAAAATTTAGAGTTTAATTTTTCCTGCTGCTATGCGTTGTAATCCATGTTACTGATGAGATAGTACTGATGGTTGCTAGAGCATTCGCAGCACATGCATTTATGATATTAATGTTCAATGTTTATATTCTGAACCCCCTTTGAATAATAAAACCCCCCCAAATATATTGGCACCTCCTTTTTGTGTCGCCTGCGGAGCATAGCGGCACATAGGGATCACTTTGTTCGGCGTCTGTCTGTTCGTCTGTCTGTCTGGTAGTCACACTTTCAGTTGGTAGTCACACACAGGCAACGTGTGTTTACCTGAACACTCTAGTATAATCATACTGGCAAATGAAAAGCTGAAAAAAGGTGGAGGTTGGGTAGGGAATTCTTTACGCAAGAGTTTTCTTTTTATGCCCCCGCCCTCCAAAGAGGAAAGGGGGCATTATGTCGACACCATGTTCGTCCGTTAACTTTTCGTTTCCGAGGGATAACTATAGAATCCCTTGTCGGATTGATGCCATTTCTTAATGGCGTATTGGGAGTGGCTAGAGGAAGGTTCCTTTTGAAAACCATCGTCAGGCAATATCTAATATGGCCGCCACAGCAGCCATCTCAATATGCCCTTTATCAACATACAGGCAGGGGCATATGCCACGCTCTGCATTGCTCTTGTTCTTTCTGTAGATTTCCCCATTTGAAACCACCTGGGTGCATACTACAACATGCTGTATTGGAATTTTTACACATGCAAGTGTACTCGGGTAGGGCACCATGTTACTAGTGTGAAAGCTGATCGGGGGGGGGGGGGGGGGGGAGGAGACAATTTTACTGTGGCACAGTACAGAACAATCGTACCTAGTGTGAAAATGCCCTTAGATTCGAAACGCATCCCAAAATCATTGAAAACTTTGGGTGGTAATGTATGATAAATTAAAATGAAAACAGAAAATGGGGATTTGTAATTTCCTTTACCTGTATCATATTGATAAAATGCAAAAAACGAAACATTATTCAATTTATTTTTCACTGCAGTAATATTTCAAATATATGCACCAATCTTGATTTTTGCAACATATTTAAGCTACTGGGACGGTAAAGTATTTACCAAGATATAAAGTTGCCGTTCATTTTTTCAATACATATTTTATCCCATTACACGTTTTAGGTATAATTTTGTCCTATTCTTCGTGAAAACAAGTCTTAAGACAAGCTGTGCAGCAGTTCAGGGTATTTGTTGTTGCATTATGTGTTTCAAAATGCACCTCTCGTTCTCTGTTGGGGACCAGTTGGGGCCACAGGCTGGCCAGTCCAGAAACCTGCACCCTCTTCTTGCTCAGCCATCCCTTTGCAGGTTCTACCCTGGATGCTCGGAGTGCTGGATGGAAAATTTCTGCTGTCTTCTAAGCTGGCAATCCGCCTTCCACGAGCTACAAAGCATAATACACATTACTCATTAAATATGAGGGGCGTAGGTTTCATCTGAGTTTGTATGAATATATGTAATGCGAGCTCAGAGAATTTTTTGCGACCGTTTGAAAGCAAATATTGCCTCCGAGTCACCAGAGATCGTGTTTCTTTGATGTTCTCCAAGGTGTGTTGCGAGATTCCTCTAATTTTCATAGATACCATGTACATAAAATTTCTTTGCTATTTTGTATCCAAATATTTTTGATTAAATTTCTGAATAAGATTTAACAGCTGTCATTTATTTTTCAAACTTTTCTACAGTGGCACCCGTTGGACTGAGAACAAGGAGGGCGATAAACGTCTTTAAACCGCTGATTAGTCTTGATTTGTTTTCAGTCAATTTCCTTGATAAAGGATGCTTAAACCCTCCCGAATTGGGTGTAGCTAATTATCTTTAAGAAGAGCGGTAAAACGTGTCAAATGAAGGCAAAAAAGTGTACATTTCAATCTTCGTTTTCAGTTGAACAATCATGAAGCAAGTGTTTGATGGCTTGCTTTGTAGTATGTGGCAAAAGTTAACCCGCAAAATCCACAGTAGTTGTTGTTGTGTGTGTTTTTTTTTTTTTTTTGGTCGTGAAGGGTTACCAATTAAGGCATATGAATTAAACATTTTTAATGAATTTATCATCACTCACCTTGACATTTCATTAAACGGGAAACTGTGTACTTAACTGCCAGTGGATCATTCATATTGTTGGAAAATTTGTTAACCAAGAGCAATGATAAAAATCAGGTCAATCTCATCCGTTTCAAGATAGGTTTTCCGTCTATCGGCCGCCGCAGTTATTAAACAGATTAACATGTAAAGAATGTTACTGTCCTCAACGTTTATTATCCCCCGCCATGCGTTTAGCGCAAAGTGGGGGATACAGTATTCAGCTCCGTCCGTCCGTCCGTCCGTCCGAACATTGTCAGCGCGATATCTCAAGAAGGAGTCAACCTATTTCAATTCTTTTTGGTACCAACCTTCATACTGGGAATGCACTGACACCAGTCGGTTTTGGTGACCTAACGGCAGGGGATATAGTCACTTTAGTGACTAACTCTTGTTTAGCTTTGCTGTCATTTACATTGCAAAACTTCTCTCGCCATGCGAAGTACAGCACTACAGAAATCAATTATCATGGCCTATCTTTCATTAGACTGAGACAACTGCACCGATCTTTTCCCTACTTTTTACTACTTTTACTACTATTGTAAGCCTGTTGGGAGCTTCGGCTAAAAAGCCATTTATTTCGAAATGATGTGTGCGTACGGAGGTGGGATATTCGACAAAAGTTAGTACTCGTTATCATGTTTCAATACACCCCAAGTCAATTTCACACCAGAATTCTCCTTTAACCGCTTGAGCCTGGTTGCCCCTGGTACTGGAGGGCAGTGGCACTAGCAGCATTTTGGTTGGTATTTTTTATTTTTATTTTTTTTCCCTAATGGTCTGGAGACTATAGCCAACGTGCAACATAAACGCTTGCCTGATTGCCCGGGGAAAGTATAAGTTGAAGTCGCGCATGTGGGGAAAAAAAATATTGCCCGAAGTGGGCAACCAACTTTTTCTATGGTAACTTAGGGTCTTTTCTCATTCAACAATCTTAAAATAACAAGTGAATGAAGGTTTTAAAGACACAGTGCGTTCCTTCCATAAGGAAACAATTATTTACATGTCCCTTGCCCTTTTTCCTCGCACAGTGCATCATACTTGCAGCTACCGGCGGCACGCCCCGCTGGCCAGTCTACTGCATGAGGCGTGCGATTGCATAACTTTCACGTTGATTCATTCCCTTTCCTGCACACGGTGTATAAAACATTGCTAAAGTTCATTTAGCTCCGTGAACGATGAAACTAACTGCATGCTCCTTGCTCCAGTGAAAGTGCATTATTTATTTATTTCTTAATTTATTTTTAAGATTTTTTTTGGGGGGGGGAATTTTTCCTTTATTTGACAGTTATACAGTGTAGAGAGACAGGAAAGTTGGGGAGAAGAATCGGGGAAGACGTGCAGCAAATGACCTGAGCCGGAATCAAACCCAGGTTGCTGCGGGAAGGACACAGCCTTTTTGGTACGCGCACTTGGACTGATGAGCCACCGGGGCGCGAAAGTGCATTATGAGTAAGCCTTTTGTCAAGTTCCTTGCTTTTTTAAACCGTGCAATACCCCCTTGTAATCATCCAGATGCGCAACACTCCGCGAGCGAAACGAATAGTAGACCAGCATCAGTCCCAGGTCCCATGATGAGGGAAAGTGTCCTTGACAACGATCATCTCGTGGAATAGAAATGGTTGCTCTGAATTCACGCAGCCCAGAAAAGGCTTAGTCTTAACAAAAGGTTAGTACATACTTGCAAATGGGTCATTCCACCTCAATTCAACAAGTGCCTCCTGCTCAACCATCTTTGATTTGCTTGAAATTTTTACCATATAAAGTTCAACACTAAAGAACACCTCAGCCAAAATTTCAGATTGATGTATCAAATACATTTGAAGAAAAAAATTCATGAACAGGGTTACCCCTCTTGCCGTTTTTGGTGCATTTCGCAATTGTCTTAAAGTAGCAAATTTTAGAGTGGAATATATCAGTTTTCTAGCTAAATGCATGAAATTTTCAGCAAAGAATGATTACCACATATAGATTGCATATGTACAGTATCTCACTAAAGTGAGTACACCCTTCACATTTCGACTATTAATTTAGTATATCTTTTTAAGGGTCAACGTTACAGAAATGAAAACTGAATATATTTGAGTAGTCATTGCACAATATGTGTAGCAGTGTAGATTTACTGTACTGTCCAAATAACTGAACAAGCAGTCACTATTTCCAAAATGGGTGGCAACAAAAGTGAGTACACCTTACTGTCAACATGCCAAATTGTGTCCATAGTGTCAATATTTAGAGTGACCGCCATTGTTGTCCAGCACTGCCTTGATTCTCCGAGGCATGGAATTCACCAGAGCTGCACAGGTTGTTGCTGGGATCCTCCATGACAACAACACAGAGCTGGTGGATGTTGGACACCTGCTGCTCCTCCACCTTCCTCTTGAGGATGCCCCACTGGTGCTCAATGGGATTCAGGTGTGGGATTCTTGGAGGTGTGTTTTGGGTCGTTATCATGTTGGAAAACAGCTGTGCGGCCCAGTTTCTGAAGGGAGGGCATCATGTTCTGCTTCAGAATGTCACAGTACATGTTGGATCCATTATTCCATTAATGATGTGCAGCTCCCCAGGACCAGTAGCACTCATGCAGACCCAGACCATGAAACTGTCAGCACCATGTTTGTAGGCAATACACACTTGTTTTGATACTTCTCACCAGGGCGCCGCCACACATGCTGGACACCATCTGAGCCGAACAAGTTGATCTTTGTCTAGTCAGACCACAGAACATGGTCCTAGTAGTTCATGTTCTTGGACTGGTTGTCTTCAACAAACTGTTTTCGGGCTTTCTTGTGGGCTAGCTTCAGAAGAGGCTTCCATCTTGGCTGACGGCCATGCAGACCAACTTTGCGCAGAGCATGGCGTATGGTCTGAGCACTGACGGGCTGTTATCCCACTGCTACAACCTTGTTAGCAATGCTGCCAGCACTCCTGCGTCTGTTTTCTGAAGCCAACTTGTGCACCTGACACAGAGCACGAGGACTCAACCTCTTCGGTCGACCCTGACGAGGCCTGTTCCGAGCAGAACTCGTCTTGGAAAACCGCTGGATAACCTTGGCCACCGTGCTGTAGCTCAGTTTCATGGTTTCACAGATCTTGTAGCTTAGACCATCTTTGTGGAGAGCAACAATTCTCTTTTTCAGATCCTCAGAGTTCTTTCCCATGAGGTGCCATGTTGACCATCCAGTGACCAGAATGAGAGTATCGCGCCCAAAGCACCACAATTTAACCCTTCAACATGTTACACAACCTCATATGACCCAGTCAAACAGACCAAAGCATGAACATGATGAACAAGTTGCGTTTCATTGCTTGGTTGACCATTATCAATTGGGGTGTGTATTCACTTTTGTTGCCATCCATTTTGGAAATAGTGACTGTTTGTTCAGGTATTTGGACAGTGCAGTAAATCTACACTGCGACACATTGTACCATGACTACTCTAGAATATATAGAAGTTTCACTTCTGTAGCATTGTCCCTTGAAAAGATATAATAAATTAATTGTCAAAATGTGAGGGGTTTACTCACTTTTGTGAGATACTGTATATTATCAATAACATTGTCTTTATTGGGACTGTGGTATTACCTTGTGAAATCTGGAAAGTAAACTTGGAACTTTTACAAACCCCTATATTTATTGACCATTTAAACACAAACCAAATATGATATATTGCAAATAATATATTGCACACGCCAAGCACTTCAGTAATAAGAAACATCGAGCTGTTCGTGATGTGTACAGTGACACTTGACTTGTTCTTTTTGGCGTGGTCAATAGCCTACATAAAGCCAGCAAAAAATGCTACTGCATCAAGAAAATGGAACAGCTTGTGACACAGGAGAGGGAAAAAGAGCCTTTGGCATGTTAAGGGCAGATCTCAGCCACTGAGAGGTGGTGCATCATTTGCACTGTCACCGTTCAATCAGTTGGCAGTCTGTCACATGGAACACAGGCACTGTCATTGACCGACCCCGCTTGGGGCAGCCACGAGTGACGATGGCAGCTGAAGAGCGCCACATCTGGTTATAGCTAGTACGATCATGAGATGAGGGGTCTGAGACCATTTAGGGGAGCGCAAGTGCCGTTTGATGCCGTCTGTGAGCAACACATGCGTGCACACGGGCCCTACAGAGAACCCAGTTTTTGCCCATTTAAGCCTGGCTGCCCTTACCTTGGTCGGTCCGACAGTCCCGGTTTTCCATTCTCAGACAGAAACAGGGAGGGGAGGGGGGGTTTCTGTAGGAGCTGTGTGCACGAGTGTTTTGCTCAAGTAGACTGCATCAAACAGTACTTGCGTTCACCTTCAATCGTCTCGGACCCCTCATCTCATGATCAGTTTTGGTTGCTGTCTGTAATCTGTCACGTACAGGCTGTAACCAGATGTGGTGCTCTTGAGCTGCCATCGTCACTCAAGGCTGTCAGTGACAGTGTCCTTTTATATAGGCGTGCAAATGCGTGTTGTAATCATAGCTTGAGATCTGCCCAGGCTACAGTTTAGATTTGTGTGATGGGAACTAGGGATGCACCTAAATGAAAATTTTGCCAATTTTAAGTACCATTCAGTCTCAATGCCTTAATTAAAGTCAAAGCATTGCAGTGACATAAATTAATATTCACACTTCTAAGAATAAATCAATTATAAAATTATGAAAATATTGGGATGTCAGTGCTAAATAAATAAAGCACAATATAAAATTATAAATAAAAGGTTTAGCTAGGCCCCACTCATGAATAACCTACAGGCCTATAACTGACTGGCCTACTACTGGCTGCTGAAAAATTGAAAAATATGTTACAAGATGACAACAGCAGCCCAGTGATTGGTCCAATTCGGTTTCCCCAATTCCCCTTGAGAAAGTTATTATGCTGCCCCTATTCTACGAGAATTGCCCAGAGAATATCCTTACGGGTGCTGATGATGCATTTTGTTCTCAGGAAGGGGTAAGGTATCCCAGATGAGCTGAAGCATCGTAAACTGATCATTTCTCATACTCCGCCATCTCCTGTGATTTTCTTGTTTGCTACAGACCTGCCAACATGTACGCATTTTGCGTACAACGCACTCATTTTGACATCTAAGTACGCTGGTACGAGTTGATGCTATTAGAGTACGCATATCGCTGGATCTCTCCAGTTTCAGTTTATGCGTCAGTTTAAGTTGACACACTCATCAGGTGAGGTCCGGTGAGCAGAGGCGCGTATGCATTACGATAATATTTCGACCAATCAGAGAGAGCGTGTGCCTCACCTGCCCTCCCAACCACGGCGCTCTCGGATAAAACCTCGCTTCGAATCGATTTTAGTCTCATTCCCTAGTTATAGGCTGCAAACCCTCTTCACCTCACCTCTGGGTCATCATATGTTGAAAATACACTCAATTCAAACATCGGTGAAATGGTAAATGCTACCATGGATGCAGCGAATCCTGTATTTTGATTAGTAGAATACCTACGGTAGAATACCTGGCGCTGCTTGAAGAGCTGATGTTCGATTATAATGTCGTTTCACTGCGTATTAATCTCATTGTCACGAAAAGCGGACGCCATTTACTTTAGTTTGAGAGAATTTCGCTTTTGTTAGGGTTTGTGCTTGCAGAAATACTGTGAAACGGCCTAAAACAATGAAATGTAATAACGAAGTTCGCAAATTGCTTTCTGACATTCTGTTTAATGTTCCACATGATCGCCTCCGAAGGCAGCGTTTGATACGCCGTTTCAAATGCACTACTAATGGCGCTTTTCCACGACGTGGTACGGGCTCTACGCTACTCTACTCGTTACCGGATATTTTTCTGGGAGGTTGTTTGCCTTGAGTGGATAGTACTGCCTCTGTGAAGCTGGTCATCGTAGTGGCGCAGCACGAAACTTCTGCGATGTCATCCTCAATACGACACACAATGTAGCTACAGTTATATCAAGTTTACATTTATTCCATCGATTTTGAGAAAGATTTTTGTGTTCAAATCCGGTATTGTATTTTCTGAATTGAATTGCATTTTCTATTTGACATTGTCGTGTCCAATTCAGTTGCCCTTAAAATTGCGTGCCCCCCTACAACGCAAAGCAGTGAAATCCGTAAAAGGCATGGAAAGCGAATGTATATTTTACTCTAAAGTTCACGGCAAAACAAACGAATTGTTAAAATATGGGAAAATTAAGTGATCATTGCAGAGCAAAGTTCCTCGTTGCAAATCGCAGGACATGGCAGCCATCAGAATTAATCGCTTATGCGTCATCTCATTTGTGATAACTTTAAGAGAAAAATGATTCGTTGACATCTGTCATGTTATTTTTCTGTGCGATTTTATTAAAACGAGGCTTGATAACAGAACTTTCTTAAGGGGAATTAGTTAGGGAACATGACTGGACACAATACCGTCACTTAATTTCGCCATGAACGGGCCACAGGCAAAGAGAAACACATTTCACGAATGTAGCTTTGATGAATAAGCGAAATCGTGTTTGAAAGGTAAGGCAATGCACAGTGTATCGAACAAGATGCCTATAACTGTATAATTCGATAATTATTATAACTGCGCTAATCTTAAAACTCATCAATCTAACTTGAATGAGAGGTCGACGACAGAGTCGTCTTTCGCAGTGACGATACACTCTGTCCAATCAGTGGGCCTTAGTGTGTCACATCACATTTTAGTACCTACTTGTACCCGGTTGGCTTTTTTGGAACCCCGGGAGAGCAGGTACCAGAAAAGGTGGTACCAGTAGGTACTTTTTTCTAATGGAAAAGCAAAAGAGGCGAGTAGAGTAGAGCCGGTACCGTGTAGTGGAAAAGGGCCATAAGATGAGAATGTTAAAGTTAAACAGTGCAAGTGTTTAATGCATGGCAAATTGTATTTGTTTTGGTTTTTTTGCCCATTTATTTAATTAATTAATTGATTGCTTCGCAATGAATGTCCTCTGTTGACTTGCTTTTCTGGCAACATTTTCAGTTATTATTGACTATGGTTACTGCTGTTCTGACAATAAATTTGCTGGCTGTTTGAAGTAAATTGTATCTCTAGCCAATTTTGATTACCATCAGGGTGGGAGGTGATGGGGTTGGGGGGGGGGGGGGGAGGTCAGGTGGTACTCATAAATTTTCTTCAAGGTTGGCAGGTCTGTTGCTACACCTTTGCCTTCACCTACATTATTCAAATTTACTAGTCCTAATTTGTCTCTGTCCCAACCTTTATCGGAATGTTTTGCAGGCCTGAATAGAAGGAATAGATGTGTATTGAAATGGTGACGAGACATTAAGATCCAGTTTTTCTAAGCATCAGGCAGAGGGTGATATATGATGGTCTCAGATTTGCCTAAAATCTTTGTTGGTGAAAGATTGTTGGTTCAATAGAGACACTGCACATTTTTAGGCCCCAATACCCTTCGGTTTCTTTTTTTACCAGAAGGGCCAAAGATCCTAAGATGAGAAATGAGCGTTGAAAAAAATTCAGTTTTGAAATGCAATTATATCATTGCGCTGACAACAGCCCACATTCATTTACACATGTTAGTCTACTGTTTGTAGGGCTCGCAGTATTCTGAGAAGTTTTGTGGGCTGTCGAGGGCGCATCCTATAGGCAGCGGCAGCGCTGTGAAATGCTACTTTTGGCCATTTCAGCTGTAATATCAGGGACATTTCCAGACTGTGCCCTCAACAGCCCAAGATGGCATCATATTATGAAAAAAACACGGGACGAGCTGCCGGGTGGCTCACACGGTTAAGGCACTGCTCTGCAGTGCAGAGGTGATCACCACGTCGCGAGTTCGAGCCCCAGCGTACCCACCGGCAGGGGTCTGCTGCTTTTTCAGAGTAGTGCACAATCGCCGATCGCGCTACAGGGTTTCAAATTGGGAAGGGACTGCCGGATATGGGTTTTCAATAGCAGCTTTGTTCGTTGCTCCAGCGCCTCCTGTTGGCCAGACGGGCGCTCGTCAGGATGACTCCGGGTTGGTTCATGTCCGGGTATCCTCCGCCCTAGTTCTGAACTTGCGAAGATTCAACTAACGAGTGTATAAGAATCGGTGGCAGACAGTGCACGGCTC
This sequence comes from Gymnothorax reevesii, assembly GCA_029721435.1. Taxonomy (NCBI): domain Eukaryota; kingdom Metazoa; phylum Chordata; class Actinopteri; order Anguilliformes; family Muraenidae; genus Gymnothorax; species Gymnothorax reevesii. The sequence goes on from CM056573.1 coordinate 44,690,398, forward strand.
TCCTCCGAAGCACGTGCCTGTCTCACTATCCTGATTTGGCAGCAAGGGGTCGCATACGAGCAAGCATAGTTCCCCATTTGGGCATTCCAGATTCGGGTGGGATTGGAGATGCCAAATTTAAAAAAAAAAAAAAAAAAAAAAAACCACGGGACGTCCTTTCAACACAACGTCCATAATCAACACAAATTAAGCATGGCATGTTGAGGGCACAAGAGTAAAGGTGGTGTTTTTAATCAGGGCAAAAGTGAAATTTGGCATTTTGGGAGATCAAAGTTCTTTAAGCGCCCTCATCTGATTTTGATGAAACTTTTTCTTTCGGGTTGCCCCAATATGTATGTCCACTAGTTGGGATGTCAGGAAATAAGTGTTTGGTGGGTACCTGAAGTTGGCCGTGTGGGGGGGGGACCATTTGTAACCCTCTGTTCAGGTCACTGTTTCACCGTGTAGCTGGTTCTTCACGGTCATGACATTTCTCCCGCACAAAGATGCTTCTAATGCCAAACTCTTAACAGCTTTTCAACATTTGTGCTTTGCCCACAATGCTATTGGCAAGGATGAGTGAGCTTTGTTTTTGATGTCATACTTAGTTAAATAATTTGTGGTATGGTAATCTTGTGTTTTCATCAAAACTTTGGATGTGTTTGGCTTTTAACGCAGCAATCAAGAGTGTCCTAGAAATTGCTGGCAAGCATTACAAGGTTTGTTTGTGTTCTTTTAGTGACTAATGAAGCTCTTGAATGGCGTGTTCTTTGGCTCAGAGTTTTATTATGATGTGTCCATGTCTTAATTTCAGTACCTACCTGGGCAGACATGAGTGTGTGTGAGCTATATTTCATGGTCACTACATTGTGGTTAAGTTTACTTTTTGATTTTTTTTTTTTTTTTAATATAAATGGGTGGCAATAGACTTTAATAGTTTTCAGTGGGTGTAACCTTTCAACTCAGGGAATTATTGGACATTCTTTTCGCTAACTTTGGTTTGCTCAAATTTTTTATATATGTATATGATTTTAATGACCTGCTTTTTTTTGGTTAATTTTTATTCCTAGTCTGTGACATCACTTTTTTTATTCTGTGTGTGTGTGTGTGTGTGTGTGTGTGTGTGTGTGTGTGTGTGTGTGTGTGTGTGTGTGTGTGTGTGTGTGTGTGTGTGTGTGTGTGTGTGTGTCTTTTTATGTATTTGGGACCACTAATGTTGCAATCCCTCAAAAAGGCTTTGTGTAACTCTGAACAGGTCAACGCGGTTTCTTGAAAAGGTGGATGGCAATAAATCTCAATCGTAATTGGTGCATTATTTATTTATTTTTTTCATTGGTGTTCTACTCAGCAGTGCGTGTGGTCACTCCCTGCCAGAGTTGATGGCCTCTCTTGTACCCCAGATGAGTTGTGATTTCTCAGTACAGGGGATGGGGCAGGGTGCATTGCTGTTAACCGCAGCAGTTTTTCTCTAATCCTGTCAGGTGTGTCATCACCTTGGAGAGCACTCTGCTCTGAGCTGGTTTGTTCCGGGTCAGCAGGAACACCAGCCCACACTCAACAACCCTGCCCCTAAATGGATGCGCTTGTGGAGACAAAGATCAGGTACTATGCTTCTCACATACCCACTTTGTCTCACTGGAGCCTGCTGCTGCATATCTCAGCAAGGAAACAGATTCAGTTGAAAGCACTGGCGTCATAAAGTGCATGTATTCATATTCCGAGTCAGTTGCTAGCCATCTGGCAGGGTGACAGTTTCTCATGGTATGTCTGCAAATTTCAAAGCCGGCTGCAGAGAATGGCTCATGAACTAATTTTAACAAGGCAGGGTTGGCGGTGGCATCGTAAGCTTGGGCGGTTCCGGCAGGTACCCGGTTCCAAAATCAGGAGCCAGCTCCGGGTATCAATATTTTTCAGAACCGAGTACCCGTAGAGGCGTCTGTTCCGATGGGTTACTGATTCCTTCCGGGTACCTGCAGTAGAGTATTGAAACCAAAGCCTCACTAAAGCGGTTCTGGTACCGACTTTAACCACTGAGCGAGGAAACCTCCAAAGGACAGACATGCCAAAGTGTCGATTTTTTTTTTTTTGTCGAATTGTCGGCGTTTTTTTTTTCTCCCTTTTTTTTTTTCTAACAGCAGCAGCAATGCGAAGGGTGGAAAATATTCTATCTACACTGAACTACTTCATTTTGGGCTCAAAAATGGCTGTAATGTCCAATATTGACCATCAAAGCAGTGATAATAAAAATGAGACACTTGCAAATTTAAAATGTTAATTCAACATCCTTCTTAAGGCAAACTTTAGTCGAGGGTTTACTGAGGTAGAACCGTAACATAAATTTCCCTACGGGAATACAAACAAATAGCACGTTTTAAACTGTTAGGCATGAAAAAAACAAGACAGGGGCATAAGCGACCTCATCCGCGGGTTGTCACATTACTTATTGCCGTGCGGAGTTTAAAAAAATAAAACAGAAAACTGACAGTCTGCCCTTTTTTAAAAAAAATCAGAAGTACAACATGTAAGGGGCTTAAAGCTCGAAAAATTGCCATGCCGGAAAAATGAAATTACCGGAGGGGGTGGTTGTCCCAAAAAAAATAATAGTTGCGTCTTAACGCACTTTGTGATAGTCAGAGGTGTATAGTAACGAAGTACATGTACTTCGTTACAGTACTTAAATTGGTTTTTTGAGGATTTGTACTTTACTAGAGTTTTGACTTTTACTCTATTACATTTAAAAGATAAAAAGTATACACTCACTGCGTTACGTTGACGGTGGCTACTTCGTTAGTCGTTACAAATGAAAATATGAATGCAATTCATCATTTTAGGATTATCTGGATTTGGCGCGCTCGAGAAGAACAACGGTGCTCTGCTGGGTATCTTTGTACCGACTTTGATGCCAGCGGACATAAGGCTGGATATTTATGCACACAGTTACAATATTCGATCACTAGATGGCACACCAGGATCAGTTATTGCAGAGCCGTATGTATAAGAAGATGCTTTCTGATTCACTTTGGTAAAACTATCCCACACCTTGCTCCTGTTTTTCGTAGCCCCTTGTCATCGCCATGTCGACTCTAGCTCCTGTCTTCAATCCCATTTAGAAAGTGGATTGTTTTATTAAAAACATTATTTTATTAGGGGGAAAAAGCGGCACTTTATAATGTTTATTTGAATAGGCAATGCAATTACTTGATTAAAAAAATGCAGTTCACAAATGCACATGAAAATCACAAAAGCCCCGCCCCCCCGGCATTTCGACTCTATTTTTTTGTTGAGGTGAGCACGTGCCGATTGTCAGTCGTTTAGTCAAATAAAAAGTCCCATCCCTACTTGGAACCGGTTTCAACTCGGAACTGGGTATATATGCAGTACCGGAACCGGTTCCATAAACGGGGGAACCGCCCAAACCTATGACGCCGTGGGGCTACCTTTTTCACCCTTTGTTTTGCCTAACCAATGCTGTGGCCGAATGCTTGATTTGCTCAAGAAAGCAAATGTAGCATATTCCTTTCTTCTGTCAGGGAGCAGAATGGAGTGTAGTGTAATGCCATTCTGTGTAGGACGCTGGAATTTTGAGCCAGTGTGCAGTGAAATTCTTATCCCATTGCTACAGCTCAGGAGCAGAAGTTCCATTGTTAGTTGGAGGGGCTATCCAATGCTTGTGTGTCTTTTCACAATACTGGAGAGATTTCAGGGATGGTAATAGTTCATTGTTTTATTTTTTGCAAATTATGATTGCTGCTTTTAATTTATATAATGAGTATAAAAGTACCACTTCAACCCAAGTAGGTTTTGTTTAATTAAAATGATCTTTCAAAATAAGAACACCAAAATGTGACCTCAAAATAAGTATTTGTCGAAAAGGATGTGCGAAATTAAAATTGTTGGCATCGTGCATTTGCCCACAAGTTATTCACTCAGTCCAGTGAATAAATTCCACTTTGTTACAGAACTTTTCTGGTCAGGACATGGAATGATATCAGACTAAAATTACAGGGTTATGTGACGTGCATTTCCCGACATGCTTGCTGCGCTAACGATTGTTAGCACTGCTCAAATGTACTGCTACTCCACAGAACTAACTTTCCTTACGCCGATAAACCAACAACTTGACCACTAATTTCTGATGATTTTTTTGAAGAATAGTGACTCAAATACTGAAGCGGTGCCAGGCACAACAAACCCTGCCCCTCGCACATACTTTGACCTACTTTTCCAACATTCAATAGGCATCAATTCTGGGTCAATTGCAGTCCCAAAACCGAATTTGGGGTGAATCTGACCATTAGTTCTGCTGTTAGTGTTAACAAACACACAATGAAACAAACAGAACCAAAAACAATACCCCTTGCCCTTACCCTTCGGGTGGGGCGGGGTAAAAATCATGTTGTTTCCAGTAGATCATGACCGTTACGGAAGACAGTTTTTTGTTTCTGCCACAATACCTTTCACGTCCACAGTTCTGAATGCAGCAACGACTGTTAAAAGGGAATTATGATGAACATCAACCGAATCCATCCTTACTCTTATCGTTTAGCAATTGGCCCTCCTTCCACAGGATAAGACGTTACTGACTACTACGAAACCCAAAACCAGTGAAGTAGGCACGTTCTGTAAATCGTAGATAAAAACAGAATACGATTTGCAAATCCTTTTCAACTTGTATTCAATTGAATACACTGCAAAGACAAGATTTTTAATGTTCAAACTGAGAAACTTTATTATTTTTTTTTGCAAATAATCATTAGTTTAGAATTTAAAGGCAGCAACACACTGCAAAAAAGTTGGCAGAGGGGCCTTTTTACCTCGTGTGTTACATCGCCTTTCCTTTTAACGACACTCCGTAAACGGAACTGAGGAGACCAATTTTTGAAGCTTTTCAGGTGGAACTCTTTTCCATTCTTGCTTGATGTACAGCTTAAGTTGTTCAACAGTCCGGGGCCTCCGTTGTCGTATTTTACGCTTCATAATGCGCCACACATTTTCAATGGGAGACAGGTCTGGACTACAGGCAGGCCAGTCTAGTACCCGCATTCTTTTACTACAGAGCCATGCTGTTGTAACACGTGCCGAATGTGGCTTGGCATTGTCTTGCTGAAGTAAGCAGGGGCGTCCATGAAAAAGACGTTGCTTGGATGGCAGCATATGTTGCTCCAAAACCTGTATGTACCTTTCAGCATTAATGGTGCCTTCACGTATGTGTAAGTTGCCCATGCCTTGGGCAGTAATACACCCCCATACCATCATAGATGCTGGCTTTTGAACTTAGCGCCTATAACAGTCCGGATGGTTCTTTTTGTCTTTGGTCCGGAGGACACGACGTCCACAGTTTCCAAAAACAATTTGAAATGTCAGACCACTGAACACTTTTCCACTTTGCATCAGTCCATCTTAGATGAGCTTGGGCCCAGCGAAGCCGGCGGCATTTCTGGGTGCTGTTGATAAATGGCTTTCGCCTTGCATTGTAGAGTTTTAGCTTACACTTGCAGATGTAGCGACGAACTGTAGTTACTGACAGTGGTTTTCTGAAGTGTTCCTGCTGAGCCCATGTGGTGATGTCCTTTACACACTGATGTCGGTTTTTGATGCAGTACTGCCTGAGGGATCAAAGGTCACGGGCATTCAATGTTAGTTTTCGGCCTTGTCGCTTACGTGATTTCTCCAGATTCTCTGAACCTTTTGACGATATTACGGACCGATGATGATGAAATCCCTAAATTTCTTGCAAAAGCTAGTTGAGGAATGTTTTTAAACTGTTCGACAATCAGCTCACGCATTTGTGACCCTCGCCCCATCCTTGTTTGTGAATGACTGAGCATTTCAGGGAAGCTGCTTTTATACCCAATCATTGCACCCACCTGTTCCCAATTAGCCCGTTCACCTGTGGGATGTTCCAAATAAGTGTTTGATGAGCATTCCTCAACTCTTTTTTTCCACTTGTGCCAGCTTTTTTGAAACATGTTGCAGTCATCAAATTCCAAATGAGCGAATATTTGCAAAAAATAAAAAAGTTTACCCGTTCGAACATTAAGTAACTTGTCTTTGCAGTGTATTCAATTGAATATAGGTTGAAAAGGATTTGCAAATCATTGTATTCTGTTTTTATTTACGATTTACACAACGCGCCAACTTCACTGGTTTTGGGTTTTGTATTTTCATGACTTCGCTACGTAATTTACTTTACAGATTTCATATTTTATAATGATGCGATTTCTTCTGCAGTGACTGATGCATTCTTACGTATTTCTTGAACATCGTAATGCATCATGATGAAAGTTATCTTGCAGAAGAACGTTGCCCTATAAAGTGTCACATGAATTAATTGTACAGTTGATGTTACTCATAAGCAGTGATGACTACTTTCGAAATTCAATATGAATCAGCGTTTTTCTAGTTTCACGGTCACACTTTTGTTGCCAGTTATTGTGAAAAGACACATCGTTTAAGGTTTGCAGTTATGTTTTGCAAATTGAGGCAGTTATTTGGACTCCATTGGTCAGTGAGTTGCCATCCACCCCCATTCTCTCTTCTGTCTTAACTGCAATGGCTGTAATGTGTTTCCCAGGGCACACAAAGTGTCGCCATTGTCTGTGTTGCCAATGGTGGTCACTTCCAAATGAATTCATGGACGTTGAGTGGGACGTGCTTTATGTGCCATAGGTCAGTGCTGTTTTGTGGTAGTTTTTACCTCAGCGTTGTACTTTCTGCAGCATGGCTGTACACACTGGAGTTTTTTCATTATTTGGTCTGCAAATGTATGCCCAGCAATTTAACAACGCCCAAATTTCAAGCATTGTTGGGGGAAAAAAAAAAAGGCCATGTAATGAAACGCAGAACGGGGGACTACATATTCAGCAGCGTCTGTCCGTCCTTCCTGTTTGTTGTTAACGCGATATCTCATGAACCGTTGCACCTAGAGTCTTAAAATTTGATATCAGCATACATTGGGTCATTACGCCGACACCAGTTGATATGGGTGACCTTGACCTTATTTTCAAGGTCATCACACTGGCAACTTTTCAAACTCTTGTTAATACATTGAAGTATATGGCATTTAATGAAGCGGCGGGGGACATGGCCACCTTTAGTGGCAAACAATTGTTGAATGAAAAATGCTGAAAAGTGCTAAATCAACATGGAGCATCTTGGAGGAATTTCTGTAAATGCCAGACATGAAGCCATTGGCATTTTAAGGCCAGGAATGAGCTTGCGACAAGTTTAGCAGCATTTAAATGTCCTCCACAGCACCATTTCATGACTTCAGACGTGTATGGCACAGACTGGGACTCCAACATTGCAGCGGTGACCACGTAAAACAACGGCACGTGAAGATGTCTTCAAGATGTAGTTATGACGTAACCAAATGACATGCTCTTCACTGCTCCGCAGCCTCAGACTGTCTCAAAGAAAGAGTGTTGATGTTCCCACTCAGACCCCCAAAGAATGAATTTTGCTCCGACCCCCACTTTTTTTTTTTTTTTTTCCTTCCCCCTCCATCACTCAGTCTTGTTTAACTCCATTAATTGTAGCCCGGACGGAGTGTCCGGGGGTACTATGGATTTGCAGTCGTTGCGCGTTCGCGCCCAAAGAGATTTTCTTGAATGCTCTACAGACTGCAATTCTTATCCGGTCCTTTTCATATTTCACATGCACGTTGACACTAGTCAGAGGATGAAGCCTATCGATTTTGGTTGAGTTTCGTTGTGCGGTGTCCGGATGATTCCCATAAAAGGACAAAAATTTTCCTATTAGAATGAATGGCAATAGCTAGAGTATATGATGTCACAGCTAGAGTGGGAGCTGAGGGCAGAGAAAATGGAAAAAATACTTTCTAAATCTCTAACTTCCATAAATATGAATCCCTCTCCATGAAGTATCACAAAAATGTTGGAAAATGTGTCGTCCCAGCACTGAAGTTTTTGCTGCACAGAAGTACGTATCAGAACTTCTAGAACTTAACAGAGTATCTTTTTTTCCAGTCTTGTTCAAAGTTATATTTATGAAGCTTACCAAGTCTAATACTGGTAACTTTGATTTTTTTTTTTTTTATTGGAGAGTCCCATCTCCTTTCTTGACGAGCTGATACTTCATCATTAGCACTGGAATGTTTGTCATGGAAAGCTTAGGTTTGGGTTTATGGACACAGGAAGGGGTTTCCTCTCGATCTACAAAGCCCTGCCCCTTTTCTGATTACCTTTTAGCTTTTCTTCTTTTGCAGCGATTTATTCATCGAAAGTCGGGAGTCAGGAAAGGATCACTTAAGGCCTGTCTGAGATTTGGTTGTTGGACTTAGAAAAGGGTTTTAAATTAGTTGTTGAATCCCCATCCCCTTTTTGCCTGATTAGCCTATATCTGATTCTTAGTTACTATTAAACTGTTTAGCATGGAGAGTTGTTAGTTGCATTATTGGACTGGGAAAAAAGATCACACGTTAATTACCAAAGCCTTGCCCCTTTTCTGATTAGCTTCAGTATTATCCTTCATGTCTACTGATGAGTGGATTGTTGGACTTGGGAACAGATCAGGTGTGAATTGAAAAAGCCCCACACACTCTTGGTTGGAGGATCTTTTGTTGCTGTTGAACCGTTGTTCATAGAAAGCTTGGTCGGATTTTTGGATGCTGGAAGGGGTGACGTATTAATCTACTAAGCCCTTCTCTTTTCGTGATTGGCTGAGCTTTTCTCCTTCACAACTGTTGGTCCATGTATCATGGAGAGGGTGGCATTGGGTTGTTGCATTTAGGAAAGGGTCACATGTTAATTGATGTCCAGCCTCCTTTGCCGATTGGCATAGATTTTTTTTTCATTACTATTGAAATGTTTGTTGTAGATTGTAGGGGTCTGATTTGATTGATATTTCATCAGCATTTTAGTGATAACAGTTCGGCTTTTCCAAGCCAACTTGATTGGCTCACAAACTTCACATCCTAGCTGGTTTTGCTCAGATTGAGCTTCAGGTGACTCTTGTTACACTGATGTGACAAAGCTGTATGTCAGTCTACTGTGCTCCTGTATAAAATGGTCTCCATTTTTACCCCTCAGCCCTCAAGGCTGACGGGGTACTGCTATCCTTCGTGCGGTTGGGCGGGCGGGAGGGCGTCTCCAAAAACTTCGCCCGCCCGCGTCGGGCTGAGGGGTATTCCGTGCATTGCACGCCTATTTCCTTCAGCCTGTTCCCACGGGATTATTATGTCAATATAGTGAGAACTTCCATTTTACCAAAAATGTGCTTAATACCTGGGTCATTCCCTGCCAAATCACTTAATTTTCAGGAAAGTCCCCAGGTGACCCTCTTAGATTTTGCTGAAACTCCATGAAAATGTTCATATATGTAAATAAAGAACACACAGAAAATTTCAGGCCAAAAGTCCAAGCCGTTGTGAAATCACGACTGTCCATAAATATGGCCAGACCCCCCCCCTTTTGCCGTTGCGCGCTGCGTCGCGGATTTTTTTTTTTTCATTTTAAAATGATCATATTTCTGGATTTGAAAAATCTACAAAGCTGGAAATTGCTACCTGGGGTAATTTGCACACAAGCTTTCAGAATCTACAATCAAAAACAGTGTATCTTGCTTCCTTTTGAAGATATGGGCACCTGAAAATGAGTTTTTTCTAGCGGAAATAATTTTTGCAATTTTTAGGCTGACCTGGTGCCTGAACCATTGATCTAAGGATACCCAAATTGCTGATACATAATCTCTACATACAGCTGAATAACTCCCTGCAAGCATAGACATAAACAATCAGTAAAGGTATGGCAAGGGTCCAAAGTCGGACTTTCACAAAAAGATCTCAAAAATCACCCCTTTTCAGGGGATCGGTTGACCTTGTGAACAGTTACTCAGGGTAATGAAATTTGCACCACAGAATTATATGCATCTGTCCTTTATATGTACCAAATTTCATTGATAGGACTTAAATCCTTCATAGTTAGGCAGTGACTAAGGATTTTGGCATTAAATGTGGGCTTGTGAATCTGAAATATTTCAACAGCACTGCCTTGGTGATACTGGTTGCAAAACATTTTATCTGGCCTGATCAGGGAAAATGGTCTTTCTGTCTGAACCTGTGTACTATGTACTATGCCTGATCGACAATCAAAACAATTAGCGCCAAGCCTATAGGAAGCCGTACACTGAGAGGAGATGATGACAAAAAGATTCATTCACGTATACGCTTCAATACGAGACTGCACGGATGGAAATCTGAATAATCAATCAGGAAAAATTCTCGGCTCTCAGCAATTCTGTATACCGTTTTAACATTTTGTTAATCGGATTATGAAAGAAGACTGAAAATAAACTCCCGGTGTGAGGACCCAGGTCGCTGAATGATTTGGAGAGAGTGTGCAAAGAGGAATGGTTGAAGATCCCTCTTTCTGTATTCTCCCATCTTGTGAAACATTACAGGAGAGGATTAGGTGCTGTTTTGTTGGCAAAAGGGGGTGGCACAAACTATTAACAACATGGGTGCTAATAATTGTGGCCCATGTGATTTGATGTAAAGGAAATATTTCTTAATGTGGGATTTTTTTATGGAGGACTAAATGTGCCAAAATTAAATAAATTCACCATTAAATAATTAAATGTCATTACGAGGCTATAATGACCGTTTTGAATAAAAATTTGTCAATTCAGGAAATGACTCGAGTGAGAAGCAGGAACCGGTGCGTTAACAAATTATGGCATCAGAGAATTGTCATAAAGCATGGACTATAAAATCTTTGATGTAAAGTAAGAATTTATGCAGGACAGCAGTCATATCTCACACGGAGTCATCATTTTGCTAGCAGTTTCTGGCATGTCTCGAACAAACTTAAAACGAGAACAATTCCACTCCAATGTGTCTAGCGACAATAATGACACGAGAAATCTGTTGATTCCGCAAAAAAAAAAAAAAACATGGTATATGCACATTGATCCATAAGAAGTCTTTGATTCTACTCTGATTTGACCCCCAATCCCACAAAAAGATTTTATAAAAAGAGAGAGAATGGTATATTCGTGTTCTCCAGCAACAATGTTTAGACTAAGCACGTATACGATGGCAAACACTGAGAGACAGACACATTTCACAGAAAATGTACGTTTTATTGGCAGTAAGTAAAGCAAGGTTCCACAACTGAAGATGAAACGGGGGGGAAATGTTTGCTGTGTGACCTAGCCAACACAAAATTTGTGTACTTCAAACTTACAGCTTGCTACGCTCGTTGTCTGAAGTTATGGTTAGTTAGCCAAGCCAGCATGCTCTCTTGCATGTATCAAGTTAGACAGGCTTAGCTACCAGGTGATGGCGAATGCAGGTTTTGCATGTACCTTCCTAATTTCGTAAATCAGCATAATTTTGCTTGTCAGTAAGATTTCAGGTCGTAGGTCCCGCTGGACTTAAAATCCTACCGACTAAGGAAATTAGTGCCATTAGTGCGTTGTCGTCATCATACTAAACCAGCCCAACGACTCTACAAACATAGAGCGGAACCTTGGTCGGACCAATCACTTGGTAGTACTGGGGCCCTATGGCTCGTGGCTAGACGTACCGGCTGATCAAAACTATTTGCTACCACTAGGGTACGTCTAGATTGCTAGGCTGAGGAGTACTTCTGAGTGGCGCTAAATGTTCCTAACCAGAGTTATATCTTTAAAAGTGATTCACAAAGCTGCTAAGAGCATCTCTTGCTACGGATTTTGGTGAAAACATACATTCAAGGTTGGGGGTATGGTTGACCTACCCGTTTCACTTACTCACTGTGATTGGTTGATGGGCTGCTGATTGGGTCCAGTGCTGACAACCACCCGTGAAGCCCATTTATTTATCAAGGATATTTTTGCAATTGTGTGAACGTGAATGATGTCTTCCATTGAAATAATAAATGTGTGCACATGAATTATGTCTCATTGAAGACAGATTTTTCTGAAAATATTTGGCTTTTTTTAAACAACAGACTTATTTTGCAAACAAATGTGTCAAACAGATGTAAGAGAAATGCAAACTGAGAACAGAAAAAACTTCAGTTACTTGAGCAGCTCTTCAATGAGAAGAATATAATAATGAAAGGGAAATTTGGATCCTCCTTTACATTGTCAGAATAAGAGCCTTATGGAATGATGGTTACACAAGTGTCTCTCCTTTCTGCTGCCTACAATTAGTGTACAATACAAAAGAGTGTAAGAAATGGTGGTATTCCTAGCAGGTGCAGCTGAGAGCAGAGATTGCAGACCATGAGGTAAACATCTTTTTAATTGTTTAGAGATGGTTATTAAACATGAATGCAGATGAAAGTGGGCTATTTGTCGGGTATCGTGCTTTTTTATTTATTTATTTTTTATATATATAATAAATGGTATCGAGGCTCAGTATTTTTTATTTCAACACTGTAAAGGCCCACGATCAGCTAAAAGCTGCTTTTCAGCAAGCTGTGCATAAAAATTTGCAAACTAATAAAGTACAAACAAAATAAAACATGTAAAACAAATAAAGCATAACACAACAAATGCAAGTGATGCCAGGCACAACAAACCCTGCCCCTTGCACATACTTTGACCTACTTTTCCTAAATTCAATAGGCATCTATTCTGGGTCAGCGGTGGTCCTTATACCGAATTAGGGGTGAATCTAGCCATTATTTTTGCTTCAAAAGTGCTTTTCACCAATCACCTGTGTAGAGGACAGTATCCTACTATATCCGGTAGTCTGTCAATGGCGATGAAATGGGCTTAGTGATTTTTGAAGTGTGATTATATAAAGGAACTTTCATTTGCTGCTTAATGATGCGGGATTTGGAGTGTGCATTGATTGATCCACTCACGAATGCCTGAGATGTTCCCAGTTTGTATGCGCCACAATGTTCCATGTTGCCAGTGGTCAAACAGTGACGCAGTCTGAACTTTGAGGTGTGGAGTTAATATCAGTCCTTTTTTTTTTTTTTTTTGCAAAGTGATGCATCCCAAAGTCAAACTCAATCATTATACCCTGGAGCTAGATGCTGCTCTAAGAGCTCAATTTTGTGTTTCAATATTTTTCGATAGTTTTCACCCGATGATGAAGGTGGTTCTTAAGGGCAGCCATTGCATTTAATGACTTATCCTCTTGACTACTTTTAGCAAATCTGAGACTGAAGAGCCACTCCAGGCCTTAAGAGCCAGATTCTGTAAGATTCACCCAGGGGGGTGGTACAGCACTGTTCAGTTTGACAATGAAACTTTGTGAGTAGATTTATCCTACCAACTCACAAATCTTTTTTTTTATTTATTTTTTTTTTTTTTATTTGAAAGACCACTCCGGTTGAAAAATCCAGCCCGTTTTAGGGTAGAGGTCCGAAGGGCCTAAATGGGGCCAAAGTCAAAAATTGGACTTTGTCCTCTGAATATCTTTGTGCGCCCTCAAATAGCCTCCTTCATGTTATGGTATTTTGATATAAGGGCAGAGTAGTTCCAAATAACGTTAGAATTTGAGGCTAATTGAGGGCGCCACCTATAGGTGGCACCTCAAATCCCAATTTTTGGCATTTTAAACCATGTTTGAGGCCCTCCCAGTTCCTGCGCCCTCAAAAAGCCTTGCTGGTTTATGTTTATTTAGACATTTTTAGACTTCTAGTTTTAAAAATAATGTTAACAGCGAGGCTTAATGAGGGCGCCTGTGTATAGAGGGCGCTTTTTGCAGCATGCAACACCATTTTGGGCAATGTTCGTTGGGCCATACCTCGGTGCGCCCTCTATGAAACTTGTTTATTTTATGAAACTTGTTTTATTATGTTTCACTATATCTCTATTATCTATGATATAAATATCTGGGAGGATTTTTGCCTCATTTGCCTCAAATCCTGGAAAATTGGTAGTAACAGAATTACAGAATTATTCTGAAAGCCAGTGAAAAACAGAAGATGGCACAAGGTGGCATGAGGACTTTATTTAGCATAGTGTTTCATTGTTTGGGACATCTATAACTAAGTGTTTCTTCCTGTGAGTTAAGTTTTCATAACCAGCACTATAATTATACCACAGCCTAGCAGCAATTGCTGTGGTTGCCCCCCTGTATGGCCGTCATGGCCTACTACCCAAACGGCTGATTTGGCTTGTCCTTTTTTCCAACTGGCCGCGGTGCCCAAAAATAACCCAAGGTGGCGATTTTCGAATCAGCGACTGAACTGTGCGGCTCCTGTCGTCACGCTGCGCTGGGCTTCTAAGCTCAGAGCCGCAGATGGATAGAAGGGACAGGATTACATTTGTATAAACAGTGTTTGTCTTCTGACAATATTGGATAATACATATGGTTAATTTACTAGTGTTTAATGTTATCATGTTCATTTTGAACTTTGCAAGTGTTGCGTAATTGATATTTTATACGTTTTCTTTAGTGTGAATAGACTGCCACTCATGACTGAAAAAAGTTAGAATATAGATATTGCCAGCAATGACACATTTGAGATTTGCACAGTGCTTTTGACATTGGCTATGTTGCCGTAATTCCGTTACCCACTTCTTTTGTCACAATATTTACCCATTGAATGATGCCGGAACACTGTTACAAAGTAAAAACAAATGTTTCAGGATCATGTGAGTGAAAGAACAACAATTTTCATGCATGTGACCCCTGATATTCATTATAAACTGACATTTGTTTCAGAAATTTGTTATCTTCATCAAGATCATGTATTGCCTTCCTTTTTCCCCTGGCTTATTGATCAAAATTTTGGTTCAACAGGAGGTCAGCAACACAAACATCATTTATGATGCAAATTTTCAATTGCTTTGTTTTGTGCATAATAGATTTAGTAGATTATCAGAAAATGTAATTATATCCCCGACAGCCGAATGGCATTCCGTGGGTATTTTGTTTTTGGTCCGAACGCCACCGCCGCTCTACGTGTTAACGCGATAACTTCAGCAATATTTCAATTAGAAATTTCAAGTTTTGCATATTGATGTATCATTAAGAGGAAGAACTGATTCGATTTTGGACAATTTACAATTTCTAGATTGGCCACCAGGGGCCAAAAACGGAAAAAGATCACTGTTCTTATATCTCTGGAAATATTTGTCCGATTGACCTCAAATCAAGTGCAAATGAAAGGTCATGACCTGAGAATGTATCCCACGATGACATTATACCTGTTGGGTTCAAAATTTTGACTCAAGGTGGAGCTTTGTCACAAAGTTCACCATTTTGCCATATCTTTGGAACTATTAGTCCAATTGACATGAAACTATGTGCAACTGCAAGGTCATGACCTCACAACATGTCACATGATGACATCATACCTGTATGGTTCAATATTTTGCAACCAGGTGGCGCTTTGTGATGGAAAATGACCATTTTAGCCATATCTTCAGAACCATTTGTCCGATTGACCTTAAATTAAGTTCAAATGAAAGTCTATTCAAGGTCTATTCAAGGATTGGGGAATTGGAGGATTGGGGGCGTTCGGGGATATACCCCCAGCCGTCGCCTCCGACAGCATAAGCCTAGTTTCGTTACCATTTTGTAATTCCGTTACTGCTGTCTCTTTCTCATAAATGGCATTCTACAAAATATCTGAACATACCAGTCAAACTTACCGGGTCAACATCCTAGGCTACCAACTTAAGCTTAAACCTGCTGCCTATCACTGCCAGATTTCAGAGAAATGCCTGTCAAATTAAAGACAAAAAAGCATTTCTTCAGCCATAATTCCGTTATCGTCACTTTCACCTTCATATAACCTTCTACAAAACAGATAACCCCAAACTATGTGATATACAACTGTAGGCATGCCAGTGGAACTGATAAAAGCACAGGCAAGTAGCTACTGCATTAGAGAAATAGATGGCAAGTAAAAATGACATGAATTACTCTTGATCATAATTCCGTTACCGTGGAATTGTCCGCATACAGTATAAGCCTACATAACACAAGAACTTACTGCGATAAAATGTAGAAAAAATGCTGCAAAACGGTGATCAATTATCATTTTTTGTGAGATGGAGAGAGACAACATGGAAAGAGTACTAATATAGACAAAATAACTGGACTTTCTGATTTGCTCACAAAGGTGTTTATCGGTTTGTTGCTCAGACACAAACAAGCATGAGTGTGGCTGCACAAGCTAGGAGGATGATGTATGAGTGGCAGCCTTTACTAGAGTCAATATCTCACTTGAGCAATGGCTTAAAATTTCTCACTGTATGAACAAAATGAAGTTATTTGTCAAAGATCTTTGGGAAACACTATGGCTAGTTGACATTGTCAAGAAATGACTTGGGAAAATTTAGAAGCATGATAAAAATGCCAAAATACACTGAGGTGGGGTGGGGGGTATAAAAGATGCTGAATCATAAAAAAGATTATACAATTGGTATGGATGGGACCAGTAGCCCAAGTAATAAGCCCAAAAAATATGATTGGCTGATTGGATAAATGCTTGAATTAGCAGGTGTTCAGATGTTCCTCATAGTGATCTGAATATATTTCCGTCCACTGCTCTCATTTTCCCCCCATCCCTACTTGGTAATAGCTTTATTCTCTCAAAACAGTAATTCATAGATTTTTCTCTGGAGGAAAGTTCCTCCTTGCCATCTTGCATAAGGATTGAATATTAGAAATGCAAGCGTCTGTATTATATTAAGAGACTGTAGATTTTTACGAGTGCATAAGCGTGATCACATAAGGAAGAGAGAACATGCTGTTGATGCAGCTGGTAATGGCTGCTGAAAATGGGGCTGTGACACGTCTTGTGTAAGGTATGAATCAATAACTGATATTTGCGACTGTTGGCTGGTCGTAAAGGGTAACGTCACAATTGGCTTTGATGTTGACTGGTGAATTGAATGTTGTCTAATATGGAGCTTAGATTTCCCTCAAAAAAGGTATATTTTTTGTGGTTTGAAACTTCTGAGTCTTCTGGAGGCTGCACACTGAAAGATGACTATATTGGAGCCTCCTTCATTTTGTGATTGCAGTTAATAAAATGTAACTTAGCTCTCTGTTCAGTTATACTGGCACCTTAATGCTATGCATGTTCAGAGACTTTGAATATAAGGCATGCTTGCAAACACACAATAACTGAGCCATTTCTCATTTGTATTTCTGATGTTCTTTTTTTTTCATGCATCTGCTTGGGTCCTGACAGAGAAGAAGGAGGTGATCCTGTAGTAAGTTCTACTTGTTTGAACTTGGGGTTCCTGTAGACCTCTTAACTTTCAGCGAATATTGAATTTTAATGTAGTATATCGAGGGTAAACAGTTTTGTCCCATATATAACATCTGGACATGACTTTATTTCAGTCAGCTCTCTATGTTCGGGTTGGGCGGTATGGAATAAGTCCTTTTATAGCATGGTAACTGTATATATCAGTGTGACATTTTTTTTCTGCAAATTCAATTAATGGTTGAAAATATCCATACTGTACAAGTGCTGGTCAACGAATTAGAATAATTTAAAATAGCGCAATCATTAAATTTTCTTGATGCATTTTTTGTGCAGAAACCAAATCAGGTGTTCACCGCGCCTGTCCTACTTGTTAGAGTATTTACAGAACTCGCTACCTGTAAAAAAATTTGCTCAGCTGAGCTTTCCAAAAGGCCCATTTAGGCCATTTAACTGTGACCCTGTTGTTTCATTGAATTAGAATAGTTCATAAGTCATTTCATTGAATTAGAATAAGTGCTCGAATTTCTGTTTTCTGTGAAGAGTGTTCACTATGAAGTCAGGGTTGAGTAGAATTTCTAAGTTGTAAAATCAATCATGGGTAAGCAGTGCGACCTCTCAACGGGAATAGTGACTCAAATTCAAGCCCTTCGCTAACAAGGCTTGACCCAAACTAAAATTGCTGAGCAGCTCGGCATCGGCCAGTCTTCAATCTGCAAAGCTCTAAAGAAGGACTGCAGCAAGTGCACCAACTGTTCTGGCATCCGAAAAACTTCTGCTCGTGACAACAAGCAGCTGTGAAAGATCGCAGTCAGCAACCGGTTCAAGCCCACTTCTGAGCTCAGCAACTTGTGGAACGAGCAGACCGGCGCTAATGTCTCGAGATCAACCACTTACCGTCGTCTGCGCGAACTCGGCTTCAAATCTCGCGTTCCAGCAGGAAAAACTGATACTGGACAAGAAACAAATGGAGAAACGGCTGAAGTGGGCCAAAGAACATGGCGAGTGGACTGCTGAAGATTGGCAGAAAGTGGTCTTCAGTGACGAATCACGCTTTTGCATCTCCTTCGGTGACCAAGGTCCTCGTGTCTAGCGTTGTGGTGGCGAAACCTACAATCACGAGTGCGTAAAAAGAGGCGTCAAGTCTCCCCAGAGCGTTATGGTCTGGGGATGCATGTCCGCTCGGGGTGTAGGTAAACTCTGCTTCCTCAAGAAGACTGTGAAGGCTGCCTTATACCAAGATGTTCTGGAAACGTTCCTGATTCCGACTGTTGAGGGACAGTTTGGTGAAGAAGACCTCATTTCAACAGGATCTTGCAAGGCTCATGCGCCAAAGTCGACCAAAGATTGGTTTGCCAAAAAACAGCTTGAAGTTTTGTCATGGCCGGCCAACTCGCCTGACCTCAATGTTATTGAAAACCTTTGGGCCATCGTCAAGCGGAAAATTCGCGACAGAAAGCCGACTACGCTGGACCAACTGAAGCAGAGCATCCCCACTGCCTGGGAAGCTGTGAGTGCGGAAACTTGACAAGCTGGTCAAATCGATGCCGCAGAGACTTCAGGCAGTCATACAAGCTAAGGGGGCAGCCACAAAATACTGAGAAAGTGATGATTCTAAGTATAATAAAAATTATTCTAATTCAGTGAAGCGGTTTCTCAATTATTCTAATTCAATAAGACAACATTGTCACAGTTAAATGGCCTAAATGGGCCTTTTGGAAAGCTCAGCTGAGCAAATTTTTTACAGGTAGCGAGTTCTGTGAATACTCTTAACAAGTAGGACAGGCGCGGTGAACACCTGATTTGCTTTCTGCACAAAAAATGCATCAAGAAAATTTAACGATTACGCTATTTCAAATTATTCTAATTCGTTGACCAGCACTTGTACTTCCATCACATTTGGCTATTATCCCCAGCCACGCGTTTAGTGCGAAGCGGGGGATATGGTATTCAGCTCCGTCCGTCCGTCCGTACGTCCATCCCAAACATTGTCAGCGCGATATCTCAAGGAGTCGTCAACCTATTTCAATTCTTTTTGGTACCAACCTTCCTACTGGGAATGCGGGGGGGGGGGGGGGAGGGGTTTATTTCGCCATTTACATTTTGGGCATTTCTTGGGGTAATGGCAATGCACTTGAGAATGAAGACTACGTGCCTTAATTAGTCCAAAAAACGCAGCCTGCTTCGTGAGGATAGACTGTTCGTGACAGACTCCTCCTATTTGAAGCATTGTGTTGATAAGCATATGGTCGTTGCTGGAGTACATTGGGGAGGCCTTACCAGTTAGTGCTTGAATCAGTATTTTGAACATTTGCCGCAATCGACAAAATTGAATTCTGCTGACCGTTGGCCAATTATCGGAACCCTAAATGGTCATTCCATGCCAAATCACCTAATTTTCAGGAAAGTCCCCAGGTGACCCTCTTAGATTTTGCTGAAACTCCATGAAAATGTTCATGTATGCAAATGACGAACACACAGAGAATTTCAGGCCAAATGTCCAAGCCGTTTTGAAATTACGGCCTTCCGAAAATATGGCCAGACCCCCCTCTTTCGCCGTTGCGCGCTGTCGCAGATTTTTTTTTTTTTTTTTTTTCCATTTTCAAATTTCAAATGATCATATCTTTGGATTTGAATAAGCTACAAAAATGAGAATTGCTACCTGGGGTAATTTGCACACAAGCTTTCAGAATCTGCAATCAAAAACAGTGTATCAGTGCTTCCTTTTGAAGATATGGGCACCTGAAAATGAGTTTTTTCTAGCGGAAATTATTTTTGCGATTTTTAGGCTTACCTGGTGCCCGAACCATTGATCTGAGGATACCCAAATTGCTGATACATAATCTCTACATACAGCGAAATAACTCCCTGCAAGCATAGACTTATAAAACAATCAGTAAAGGTATGGCTAGGGTCCAAAGTCAGACTTTCACAAAAAAAATCTCAATCACCCCTTTTCAGGGTGTCAGTTGACCTTTTGAACAGTTACTCAAGGTAATGAAATTTGCACCACAGAATTATATGTATCTGTCCTTTATATGTCCCAAATTTCATTGATATGAATTAAGTCCTTCATAGTTAGGCAGTGTTTCAAAGAAACCCACTAATTTGATCAAATTACACCATTTTGCTGTACATTACAATGTCTTCGGTAGGTGTCAAAGGGCAAAAATTAGAATAAGTAATCTTTGATAACGTTTTTATGTATAATAATTCTGAGAAAGTTGTAAAATGTATGACTTTGTACATCAGGAATAGTATCATATGGCTTGTTTTAAAAAAGTTTTCCATAGTTCCATACATTGTACATATTGTACATTGATGTTACTAATACAAAACTGCTTTTATTTAAGTGGATTCAACTTACTGATTTTCAGTGGGCTCTACTTGCATTATTTGCATGAGGTCATAGCTGTTGGAAGCTGTTTATTAAGATTCATCCTAGTCCAGGTGACCTCGTCTACTTAGGAGTTAAAACATTGTATATCTAGGTTCATCCTAGTCTACTTAACTCCTGTTAATTTATTTAATATTTGTTTTAAATATTTTATTTAAAATAGCAGGATCAATTACCTCACTGTTGTGGCCGTATTGTTTACAGAATAATTGAACAGTGTGTGTTCACTTTTCAGCTCACATCCACTCCTCACAATTCATTTCAACTGCTATGTTCAGCAGATGAAGTGTACATTTTGTGAGCTCTGTAAAAATCAAGATTTAAAACATGTAATTTGAAGCATCAGGATCGGGATGCAGTATTGGAATTGCACTGGAGGAGGAATGCCATAAGAAAATATGTGGCAGAAATGTTGGCAGACTTGCAGCCTCTGACTTGTTGCAGGATGATAAGAAGCTATTGGAATGGAGAAGTGGGTATTAACTTCTTAATTTGGGGCCTTTTGAAAGCCAAAGAGCTTGAGGATGTTGTTATATATTGTAAAGTGGCATAATTTGATCAAATTAATGGGTTTCTTTGAAACACTGCCTAACTATGAAAGAGTTAAGTCACATCAATGAAATTTGGTACATATAAAGGACAGATGCATATAATTCCGTGGTGCAAATTTCATTACCCTGAGTAACTGTTCACAAAGTCAACCGATCCCCTGAAAAGGGGTGATTTTTGAGATTTTTTTTGTGAAAGTCCGACTTTGGACCCTAGCCATACCTTTACTGATTGTTTTATAAGTCTATGCTTGCAGGGAGTTATTTAGCTGTATGTGGAGATTATGTATTACCAATTTGGGTATCCTCACATCAATGGTTCGGGCACCAGGTAAGCCTAAAAATCGCAAAAATAATTTCTGCTCGAAAAAACTTTAATTTTCAGGTGCCCATATCTTCAAAAGGAAGCAAGATGCACTGTTTTTGATTGCAGATTCTGAAAGCTTGTGTGCAAATTACCTCAGCTAGTAATTTTCGGCTTTGTTGCTTATTCAAATCCAAAAATATGATCATTTGAAAATGAAAAAAATCCGCGACGCAGCGCACGACGGCGAAAGAGGGGAGGTCTGGCCATATTTTCTGACGGCCGTAATTTCAAAACGGCTTTGACTTGTAGCCTGAAATTTTCTGTGTGTTCGTTATTTGCATAAATGAACTTTTACATGGAGTTTCAGCAAAATCTAAGAGGGTCACCTGGGGACCATTTAGGTGATTTGGCATGGAATGACCCTAAAGAAAACGTACAATAAATCTGTAAAAACCGCGGCTTTTCTCATCTTTATTGTACGCTAATGAGGATAAATCATCTTGCACTCAGACTAAGCAGGCACCGATTTCATTCATGCTGCATGAGTAATCATGTACATGACAGACTTTAGATCAGAGTGGAAGAGCGCATCCAATTTAATCCATCAGGATAGAAGGTTAACGATTGATGCTGAAAAGAGCTAGTTAAATAAAACTATTTGCCACTGGATGCATGCATCCATAGCTCATATCTACATCAGTCTCTTACTTTCTGTCCTGATGGATGAGATTGGATGCTCGCTTCCACTTTGATCTGAAGTCCCGCATTTTGAGGATTATTCACGCAGCATGTATGAAATCAGTGACTGGTCAGAGTGCAAGATTTATTTTCATTTGAGTATGATAAAGATGAGAGAAGCTGCGTTTCTTATAGAGTTATAGTCTGTTTTCTTTGAAGTTCCAATAATTGGCCAGTGGTCAGTAGAATAGTATTTTGTCGATTGCAGCAAATGTTCAAAACTACTGATTCAAAAATTAACTGGTAACGCCTGCCCAATGTACTCCAGCAACGACTATTTGCTTCTCAGCGCAATGCTTCAAATAGGAGGAGTCTGTGTCAACAGGCTATGGTCCCGAAGCAAACTATATTTGAACTAATAACGTCGGAGATGCTCACTCTCGAGATGCGTTTCCATTACCCTTAGAAATGCGCAAAATCTAAGTAGCAAAATTAAAAAAACTGGTAATGGAAACAGTCTGATGCCACAAAATTTGCCGTCAGATCTGCAGTAATATGCACTGAAACCAAGGACTAATAAATAGACTATTGGACTACTGCAGCAGGCCAGCTAGTGCACTTGTAATTTTGTGTATCGTGGAGCACATACATCATTACTGTCAGATGAGCATTTACAAATTTGCCGCATCCACAACTCTGCTGACAGTGACAAGGTCGAATTAATTGCTATACTCATCGATGCATGAGTACAGCCCAGCTATGATTGGCTGATGGCATGTACAATGGTTCCACAGCCGATCTGTGATTGGCTGATGTACGTAATGGTACCAGCTGTCATGCAGAAAAAATTTAGCACACCAGTGAAGCTTCCTTCTGAAGTCTGTCTTGCAAACACTCTGCTGCCATGCCGGCTCCCCCGTACATCACGGCGACATAACTGCAGTGACTCAGAGAGAGATCTGCCACCCACAGCAGACATGGTTTTCACTCCGGTATAAACATTACTGCCAAATCTCTAACCGGTAGATACTTTTCTACTGTCGCAAGGTATATACCGTTCTACTGCCCAGCCCTAGTATATGTAGACCTCTGAACTGAAGAGGGCAGTTCACATATAAACCCCGGAATATGACTGGTCCCTTTACCCTGTTAATTCAATTGGAGTTTGAACTTGAAGGATTGATATACCACTTGAGTATTATGAACAATTATTCAACATTGTTTGAAACTCCTAAAATTCATCATCCTTTCTATTTATCATATTTCTTTTGTCATCCTTTGCAGGCTAATAACGAGAGCCTCACCAAGCCCACTCTGCTTAAATGCCTGGCACCCAAAAATGTCTCTGGCCGCCTCCTGCCAAAAGGTACCAGGTCAAAGGTGAATCTGGAGGAACAAGGCAGGCAGAAGGTCTCTTTCAGCTTCAGCCAGATAAAGAAACCTTTGCATAGCTTATTTCTGGCCCCCCCAAGTCCTGAAAAATCAGTAGTTGATCTCCAGCTCCCCACCACACTTTCTGCCAACCCATCCCCTCAAGATAAAGCTGGGCTGCAAACTAGCAGCACGAATGAACAGACTGAGCCACTGCCTCCACCCTGTATTATAGAACCCCTGGCACCTCCACCAGCAGTCCATTCTCCC
Source organism: Gymnothorax reevesii (assembly GCA_029721435.1). Lineage (NCBI taxonomy): Eukaryota > Metazoa > Chordata > Actinopteri > Anguilliformes > Muraenidae > Gymnothorax > Gymnothorax reevesii. Next base: position 44,714,080 of record CM056573.1, read on the forward strand.
CCAAAAGTCAAGCTTGACCCTGGAAAGATGCACTTTAAGAAGCAGATCCTGAGCGTCTCTGCCAGTCTTGAGCAGGGGATAAAGGAACCGTTGGCTTGTAACTTAATTAAGGAGCCTCCTTCCTTTGACCAGGCGGAGGTTTTCAAGCTAGCAGATCCACTAGAAGCAGATAGCCAACTACCTAAGGCCCACTGTAGAACTATCATTGAACGAACCCCTGAAGAGCCATTTTTGGGGGGAGTGACTGTGGGAGGGCCAGACCCTAATATTAAATTCCCAGTTGATATTTCCCATATTGGGAAAGAGGACAAGGACCGAAGTGGAGGTGCAGAGTATGCAGAAAATATAGAGCACAGGAAGAACCAGTCCCAGTCGGATAGTACTCTTCCTGGCTCTGAGTCTGATGCTGACTCAGTACGGACGTCTTCCAGCCAGAAGTCAGGTGACCTCAAAAGCAGTGCTAAGGTGGATTCCCGGGACAAGGATGTCAAGAGCAACTGCTCTGTCTCTAGAGGAGAGGATTTGGAAAAGACTTCGCCCCATACAAGGACAGAAAAGAGTGATAGGGTAGCTGGCCATTCAAAATCTGAGCGGGAGTCAAAACATGCATCCTCACGGTCCTCCCATTCAGACAAAGGTAGACGAAAAACAAAGAGCCGATCACGGTCCCGATCGCGGTCTCGTTCTAGAGGCTCTAGGACAAGCTCTTCTTATTCTAGAACTGGGCGATCCTCACGGAACGAGAACCTATCGCGATCAGACCGGTCCCACTACCGTGACTCTGACCGGAGGTCAAAGCGGAGTTCTCCATATCGTGAACGGAGATCATCTCGCTCTCAAAATGAACATAGATCCCGTGATAGCTCAGACTCAGAAGATGACCGCCGTAGGACTCGATCTCGAGTCAGTGACTCTAACAGGTCATCTACCCATTCTAGCTCTCACAGAGGCTCCAAGTCGTCGTCATCTTACTCCAAATCTGAGAAGGACTCAAAGTCTGTGGAATCGTCTCGGTCCTCTGAGTCTGAGAGGAGAACACACACACATTCACGGTCAGATAGATATTCCAGGAAGACCATTGACGCTGAGCAAAATAAAAAGGGTTCACCAGAACCAGAGCCTGATGACAGGAAGTCCAGTTCCACCTCTAAACATGAGAGTTGCAAAAAAAATTCCAAATCGAACACCAGTCCCAGAAGTTCAGAGAAAATCCCTCCAAAAAGTGCCCCCAGCTCTGACTCTGAGGCAGAGGAAAGAAGGAAATGTCAGTTGTCACCTTCCTCTTCCTCAGAAGGGCCACGAGCTACAAAATCTGGAAAGACTGACATCCCCAGTTCATTGCAAATGTCACCTCTGCCTTTGTTTAAGGTTACTGAAGTTGCCCGACAATCGAAGGACATGTCTAGTCCAGAAAAAATGCACACGGTGACTAATTCTGATGAGCATCATAAGAATGAAGAAAAAGTTGTTTCTCAGGTGGCTGATTTTTGCTTATTTGAAGTGAAAGGTCAGAAAGGTGATGGGAGTGATGTTATTTCTAGTTCTAAAGGAACTGAACTCCAAAAAGTGCCTGAGCCTTGCTCTTCTGATGGCTTGGTGCCACTGGGATCTGAACAAACAGACCTCTGCAACACAATTCCCACAAATGGCACCAAGCAGGTGTCCTCCTATAGTCTGCGCTCCAAGTCAAAATCTCAAAAACTGGAACCTTCATTATCACAAGCATGCACCGTTCCTAATTCTTCTGATGAATGTTCCTCCGCTGATATGTGCATGGACAAGAAAAAGACAGGGGGAGTCAGTGCTTTGAGCAAGCCTTTCTCTGATGATGGAGGAACACGAGTGTTTCTGTCCAGTCGTGAGCCTAACAGGTCAAGTTCATCAGGGCTCACTCATCAAATTCATCCTGAACACAGCTCTTGTGACTCTCTGAAAGGCACTGTAGCATGTGTGCCTACATTGGAAGGATCATGTGGTACACAACCTGTATTTGATTTCAGTAAGGCAGAATCAAAAACAATGAACAGTCAGATTAAAGAGAGCCTTGAAGTAGCCAACTGTTATGCTATAAATAAGCAGATTGTCCCTAGCATTCTAAATGAAAATACCACGACGAAAGATTTCATTTCAGCGAATACCGATGGTTTTCATAATGTACAGTCTGAAACTAGAATGGCAAATGAATGCAAAAACAAAACAAGCGTGGCAAAAGCCATCTCTAATTGCTCTGGGGAAGATTCTTTGTCTTGCTCTGACAAAATTGTCCCAGTAGAACAGGACTGTCTTCAGGTGGTAGCACCACCACCAGCAACAGTGGTTCCTCCTGATGAAATCCTAAGGGAAGATGACTTTCATGACAACACTAAAACTGAACATTTGCTTTCCAGTCAATACGAGACTAACCTAAAGGTTACAAAATGTGTAGTCGAAAGCCTGCCAGAGCATTTGAATAAGACTGAACAACAGAACTCCAAGCTATCAAAAAACAAAACCATTAATGTGAAAAAATCACGTTGGGACATTGTGGGAGAGGACAACTCTGACTATGAAAACTCTCCAAAAATGTCTTGCACTGAGCCCAAGACCCCTGTGAAGAAGATCATTTCTGTTAAGAGCATAGAGTTCTCAAAAGACTCTGGTTTAGAAGACAGAAGCTTAAAGAAAGAATCGGATATTCGTGATGACAGCTTAGAAAGCCTAGAAGTACGGACATTTTCTAAAAGACTTGTTGTCATTGTGAAAAAAGAAGAAGTAGCAATGCAAATGGATGGCTCTCTTAGATTTCTGGAGAAAGTCAAGCTGCAAGAGCAGGTTGAGCCATCTAAAACTTTACCACCCTCTCAAATTGGTGACCTAAGCCTTGAGGTAGAGGATGTGAAACCCTCTGACCAGAACATTGTCAGATCTCTGAAATGTAGTCAGTCTTCAGGTGGAGACCATAATCAGGTCAGAGAGCAGATGGGAAATGATGCTGGCCTTTTGAAGTCCAAGTTTGATGGCAACAATTTGCCCTTAGAGCAGAACGTGCAAGGGAACAGTGAAGACAGTGACACAGAGGACTCGGAGTCTGACTCCGATGACTGCAGCATTCCCAAGAATCGTTTGCACTCAGTGGTGGTTGTGCCAAAGAATTCCTCTCTTACACTTGAGACCAGAGATGGGCCTGTAACATCAACTGCCCACAGTAACAGCCCTGGGCAACCACCTGTGGAGTGGCAGGAACACAGCTGCATTGATCCCAGCAGCCAAGATTCAGACCAAGTCAAAGATATCAGTGGAAGTATGTCTGGAAAAGAATGTACCTCTTTATTACCTGAGGGTAATCAGCATAGTCCTCAAGCTTGCTCTAATGTGAAAACTTCCATCATTGCCTCCCAAAGTGTGGCGTATTTATCGCAAAGCGATATGGTTGACAGCACCAGCCAAGTGGAGACTGCTCGTACTGCTGAGCAGCATGTGGGACAAGTCGCCAGTGCTAATGTAAAACCAAAGACCCTCGAAACAATTGGCCATGCCAGTAACGTGCACCATCTCGAAGATTCCTGGCGGGAGCCCGACACAGGTTATCCCCCACACTACAATGGTCCTGACAATTGGCGTGGACATAAGAGGATGTACCGTTACCAGCAGGCAGATTTCTCTGGGTCTGATGACTTTGATAGCAAGGATGGCTTTAGCCTGGGATGGGACTTTACACAACCAGAACAGCCGAGCAGTACCTACCAGCCACCAGACAGCAGCTATGGCGTGCTGCCCCAGAAACCACCTCCATCTGCCAACCCTGCCACTGGACAGGTGTGCAGTCAGGGTAATAGTTTCTTGAACTCACCCAGTGTGTCTGAAAGTTGCAGACCTGTTTATCTCCCTGTGCCTACACACTATAGTGAGCAAATTGGCCAAGTCCAGCCTGATTCTCTGACTAATGATTATGATGATGAGAGCCGGAGGAAGTTTGTGCCTCACAATTCAATAGCCGCATTGTCCTGTGACCTTCCTCCTCAATCCTCTTCTTCCTCTTTTGTGCAAGCACATGAGATCAGCAGCAATTGCAGGGGTCTTGTGACTGCCACCCCTGAGAGCACAGCTACCCTTGACACTCATAAAGGTGACGATGATCAAAGACCTCACCGAGGTAGGGGCCCACCTAAAAAGAGACGACCAGAGCTTGAGTCTGATTCTGAGAATGAGGCAGAAGCGGGGCATTCCACAAAGCGAGAGCGCTTTTCTAAAGATGCTGAACAGACTTCAACTCAAACTGTTGCAGCTGAGCTGCCCTCACTTGGTCTGCAAGATTTTCATGATCCTGTTGCCTGGAAGGAGCTGGCGAAGGCTAAAAAGATGCCTCCTTACTTTGACCTGATTGAAGAGAACCTATATCTGACAGAGCGGTAAGTAGGACAACACTCTTTTTTTAGAATAGATTCACCTATTTTTATTGATTTCTTTGCGGAGGGTGTTTTCAAGAAATGATAATGTACAAACTTAGGCAAGGAATTATACCCATAAACTTTCAGAGCCTGGTAAAAATTATGCCATTTGATTGTATTCTACAAAATTACTGCAAATAAGTTATGTCCCTGAGGTACCTGAATAGGTTTTAGCCTTCAGTAAGGGTCAAACCTGTTGTGATCTTTCGCAAGAAATTGTATACACGTGAATTGCCATGATTCTCCATTCCCATTAATGTTCTCATGTCGGAGCAGGAAAAAAAACAAGTCCCATCGCGACATCAAACGAATGCAGTGCGAGTGCTCAGTGTTGTCACGGGAGGAGCGATCTCGTGGAGCCACGGCTTGTGGGGAGGACTGCCTCAACCGCCTGCTGATGATTGAGTGGTGAGTCTGTTTCTGTACTGATGTTAAGGAATAACATATGGAACAAATGGAATGCAAACTCGCTGAGATGGAGCATATTATTGGCTTGATTTTGTGCCTTTGCAAACGGAAACACATGGTGGTAATGATATGCACACAGTGATGATTCTAGGACGTGTAATTTTTTGGATCCCGCAAGTTTGACTGACTTGGCTCTAAATGAAGATTTCAGTCAATAAGTTTTGTGGGTTCGATAATTTTCATTTATCAAAGACACTGGATGTCACGAGTTAACTCCAGTGCATTGATCTTGACTGATTACTCGCGGTTCATTACTCCTCCGTGGAGTGAACAGTCTTGTCAATCAGTCAATCTTTGTCTCAGGGATGTGATTTTCCGCAAATTCACGGAATTCTGCTCTTTTATCTTCAAAATTACAAAAAAATAACAAACTCTGATTTGTCAATCATGAAAATTCGATTTCATATCTACAGCATTCCGACTTTTTGTATTTCCGTAACTGAATTGATCTATGCATGATGCATTCTACAGAACTTCCGTTTTCAAATTAGCCAGGTAAGGCACTCCGGTCAAATGTCAGGCTCTGTGGGCAGGGGCTGCGGTGGCAAGTTTGAACACTGCGGAAAAGAAACGACTTGGATATTGTGGATATTCGAGACGACAGATAGCTTGTAGTATAGTAATAATAATTAATACCGTATTGACCCGAATATAAGACGACCCTGAATATAAGACTTTTGTCTCTTTTCAAGACCCTTATTTGGAAAAATACTTTTATTTGAACAAAATTTCAAAAAACATTTCATTGTTTTTCTCGCACATTTCAACCTCTTTGGTGTTTATCATGGGGGAGAAAATCATAAAATCATCCATAGCCCTGCAAATAGGAAAAGCGCAGAATGCACTTCACGGTTATATGCCATGAAAACAGAGCAATAAAACGGGCTTAGGCCTACTGGCCTAACTTGTGCAATAAACGGCGCTCATTCGCTTGACAAACACTGTCAGAAAAGTCTGCAAAATGTAAGAGCATTAACATCCAAAAACACTATGAACAGTTTTTTTCCAAATTCATTCTGAATGACGTTGATTTAAATACAGCAAATACGCGTCCAGATGAATGATTGTTGTCCCACAACAACAGGAACAAGGAACACCTGTTAACCGTGGAGTGCTCTCGGAGGGAACCTTCTGTTAATTATGAAAATGAGTGAGAACAGGTCAGGACTAATAATTGTTTTAAACGGAGGTTTTGTACAGGGGCGAAGCTAGAACCGGGAATTGGGGTGGCACAGACACGTCCCTTTATGACAATTAGGATAGTCCTGGCTAGTTCTCAATTATTTTTCTTTATTGACGCGTTTTCCAATTATCGTAATAGGCAACTGAAGACACGGTTTCTCATGCGATCTAACAGCGATGAAGTCATGGGGTAAATTCCGTAAAACAGAATTGGGGTGGACGTAACATCTGTTTTAAAGAATTATTAGTCTTGACCTGTTCGCAGTCATTTTCACGATTAACAAAATGTTCACTCCGAGAGCGCTCCGCACTTAACAGGTGCTGCTTGTTCTCCCCGATTAGGTAAGACGACAATCATTCATCTGGAAACGTTTGCTTGATTTTTCGGTTGCCAATTACGATAATTACGTTGCACTCTGTCATACATCTTTTTCCTGCCCTCACGTTGTTCGTTCTCTCAGCTTCGTTTACAACCGTAAGTTTAAATTTCACATTATAACTTCTCCTCTAATTTTTATTCACCTTACCGATTTTGGAAGCACTTTTTTCAAGTGGATCTTTGTGCCTTGGCTGCATCTTTCTGTCATTAAGTAGCTCATGCAAATGTAAGCTAACACACCCACTCCAGCCGACTTGTTTACAGGATCACGCTAGGGTCACACTGCTCTAAACACTGACAGAGAGAAAAGCGCTCATATGGCACCACATATTGTTTTACATGGGTTACTCCTTAGACCCCGAATATAAGACGAGGTGTCATTTTCAGGCATTTTTCAAGGAAAAAAATATCGTCTTATATTCGGATCAATACGGTAGTCCGTGTTTTGTGTATTAGTCCATTCGGATAGTGGAGCGAGGATGAAGCAGTCTTGTAGCCCAAGTTTCAGCGGAAACTTGTAGAAATAAAGAAAAGCATGCAATGCTATAAAATACTGTAATGTACTATGGTTTAATAAACGCAAGTGGGAATCTGTCTAGCTAAGGTTGAGTGTCCAGCAGCTAGCGCCACACTGCACCACTGAACGAAAATGTGGATTTTAGGAAGAATGCTTCTGGTGTCATGTCATTCATTTCAGCAAATGTTAGTTGTAGTAAACAAATCTGCTAGCGCAATTTAGCTGATCTATCTGCTAGCTCATATTTGGTTGATTCCAACGTCCATTTAATGATATGTGGTAATATACAGGTAGTCGCTGTCAATTAATTTTCTACAAAAAGCGAAGTTTATGGCATTTTTCATGCTTTCAACTAGAGCTAAATAATGCCTTGTTTTCACCGTTTCATTATCTCTTTGTGAATTAAAGTTTAGCGGTTTAGCTTAGAATATTAGCTGCTAGGTATGCATTCTCGATGGCGACGGGGGCTGTACTTAAGGTTCTGTTTACATTATTGACAAGTCAATAAGTTAGACGGACGGATCATTGCATTCAACTTCAACCCGATATCCCCACATCATGTATTTCACCTATAACGTTAACTTTGCATTGGCTATAAAGTTGTGGGTGATGGTTACGGACATGTCATGACATTTGACGTATTGCTGCCTTTAGCAGAAACTTTTTCCTGCATATTCTGCCGACTGGATAACTGTCTTCAATCAAGTGTCCCCCCGTATTCTTATAATACCCAAAATATGCCCATACCTCTGACCTAGTCCTCTGAAGGTCCGGCTACACATTGGCGGATTACGCCGCGTGTTACGGCCGCGTGAAGCGCGGCGTTAAAACGCTTTGATTGTAGTAATTGATTTATAATGATCGGGTCTAGACATCGGCGGGACAGGAAAAAAAGAACGCGCTGCCACCGCCGCGTGAAATTTCAGGAACCTCCGAAGGGTTTTCTGAGCGTATCACGCGACGCGTCCAGTTAAGCGTGTTCCATAGTCAGCCAATATAAATTCAGGAAACTCTCCCACATGATGATCTGCAGGCCTGACAGATTTTTTTTTAAAAAGTCGTGGCTAATTATACTGTCAAACTCAGATACAACCCTGTTCGCATTCATTTACAAGCAGAATGTGACGAAAGGAAGAAGACAATCAAACTGAACGTTTGATTATCGAAGTGAAGAAAAACAGAGTGCGAGTCTCCCCTAATCTGGTAAAACCTAGTTACTCATTTTGGTAGAAAGTAGGTTAGAACCATTTTTGAAATTACTAAGCTACTAATCATCAAATAAAGTGCCTAGTCACCAATTTGCTCTTTTTTTATTGATTTTGTTTTTTTACAGCAAGTTTATCCTGAAGGACTTCAATTCTTTTGTTTTCTCAGCTTCATGAACTAGTGAGTGATTTGGTTTTACCAGATTAGGGGAGGAGTTTCCAGCTAACTCGGAGGACAAAGCGTGTACACCCACTTTACCTGCCAAGGTGTAGACCGTTCACCGCTGCGTATTATGCAGCGCCTGCTCCGAGCGTCTTTCGCGGCTTTTCACGCGGCGTTAACACGCGGCGTTAACACGCGTTATAAACTGCGAATGTGTAACCAGGCCCTTAGAGTGCTGATAGATGTCCTGAGCGCAGTTGTTTCCCTGTTCCGCCATGATTCCTTTTCCAATTTAAAGTAAGTTCAAACCCAAGTTGAAGGCTACACAGTGCGCCTGCGCGGCTACTTCAGGAGACTCTGATGAAGCTGGGAAAGATTAAACACGCGGTCTCCACACCTCGGTAATCCACCGAGATAATTATTTGAAATGAAAACGGTAATTGTTGTCAACATTTTCATCGGGGTTTACCGTTACACCGGTAATCAAGAAACTACAAGTGGATGCCATTTATACAGATTTTTCTAAAGCTTTTGATTCGATCAGCCACAAATTACTCATCCATAAGCTTAAGTCTTATGGTTTCTGTGGTTTTATCTTAAAGGAGAATTCCGGTGTGAAATTGAATTGGGGTGTATTGAAACATGACAATGAGTACTAACTTTTGTCGAATACCCCACCTCCGTACACATGCAACACTTCCAAATAAATGGCTTTTTATCTGAACCTCTCAACAGGCTTACAGTGGAAGCGAATCGGGCATACCGTTGCCATGCAAAGAATTCGCTATTTTCATCATTAACAAGGCTCAAAGTAGCTCCACACTTCATCGGTAGAATTCCAAGGGCCCTGACATTTAGAACGAGGCACTGAGAACTTTGAAAATGCACAGGTAGTTTATTAAAAGAGACTATTTATGCAAACAGTACCTTGAGGCAGTTTCCAGTCGCCTCAGTCTTGAAAGTCACGATAAGTCTATTGCGGAGCACGAACGAATAGGAAGGATAGGGGAACAGATTGCAATCTATTCGTTCGTGCTCCTCAATCGACTTAGTTACCGCATTGAAATATCGCATCTGCATTTTCTTTAGTTTGTCATGGCACTGTTCTATTATTCTGTGATAACCACGCAAATGTAACTACTCACAAATTATTCCATTAATTTGAGTTTTCCTGTGTAGTTTCCAGTTGTGATTGTATGTTTTCTTCCTCTTCAATTTCTTTCTTTGAATGGAGTGATCCTTTCGCCACTACATTTGTTAGAACAAGAGAGCCGTAAGAGATAACGGTAATCTTTTGTACTCAAGTACGGTTGGTTTTTCTCATTTGGTACGAGTAGCTATGGATGAACTATGCCCGAGGCTACCTGTTCTAAACTCATTTTTCAGATTGTTTTTTCTGCTCACGATCGGACTCCTTAAATCCGAACCAACTACACGACAGACAATGACAATAGTCTTGACAACAGACAGTGCAATACCAGTGTTTTTCATGAGCACCCCTCTGTACATTCAATACTTTCAGCTATGCTCTCGGCCATTATCCACATAAAGCAGGTGCAGGTTAATGACATCAGGGAGTGCTTTCGCTGTCGGCTGGTATAGTCAAAATCTCTACCTTTGGCCAAATTTATATCGTCTACCTTGTACCATTATTCCGCCCACCCTTACTTCAATCATTAATTGCTGATAATGAAAGGGTGAACTACAACTATCTCTGAATTCTGTCCAGTATTGTGAAACTGCGCACATACAGTATTTAGCCCCTAGTATTTTTTTTTTTTTTTTAAATTTTAAAAAACTTGCTCTGTGGGGACTGTTCCCTTACTTCATTTTAATCAAACCTGGTCTCCCATTCTTTTTGGTTGTCTACTGTCTTGTCATCCTTGATTTTGTGTCTTAACTGTAATCCATGTGAATTGAATTATGAAATATCATTCAGGCCTTAAGGATTGTTTTGAGTACAGGATGCTCACTAAAGCTAATTGCAAACTGAATGCTCAACTTGCAAATTTCTGTCCCCCTCTCTTATCCCATCTTTGTTTGCAGCTCGTCACGATGTGTAAATGGTGTTCACTGTTCCAACCGACGTTTTCAGATGAAGCAGCATGCAGACTATGAAGTGATCTTGACAGAAAGCAAGGGCTGGGGCCTGAGGGCAGCTAAGGACCTGGCACCGTGAGTATCTGCTGCTGCTGCTGCTGCTGCTGCACATGAAGAAACTGAGAAAAATGGATGGCAGAATGGGAACCTCTTTTATAACTGAAATGCCTATGATCACTCCTGCGCTGATTTGTATTTTTTGCTCATGTAGGTAGTGTAAGTCAATGTGGGGAGATGGTATGGTGCAGCACTCTTCTTGCACAGCCAAACAAACTTTGAGGAATTGCACTTGGAAGTGGTATTATGTTTTCTATATGCCACTTTCTTCAAAACTATGGCTTCAGAGAAGACTACAAAATGTTTGAGAACTACAAGGGAAGATTGGAAATATAGATGTTTAGCAATGGTTTGCTCGCATGTGTCTCAAGGAAAATGATGCATGGCGCGACAGGCAAATTGGAAGTCCCCGATGGGCTCCTGAAAATCTGATTACAGGGGTGACGAAAGGAAAGTGATTTCCAAATCGTCCTCGTATGTCATCGCGTGCCTCAAAGCCAATACTTTGCTGCTGTGAATAAGGGTGGGAACGTGTACAAAAAATTCTAAACGTGTACACATGCTGTATAATTGCGTGTAGTCGTTTACACGTGTCTTCAGAGTTTGTGGATTTTGACCGCTGTAAAACCGTTAGAGGGCAATGTCATCATTCCAATAACTCAGTCCACACATCCGTTCACGCCGTTATCAGCGAGTTACGTTTATTAAGTCAATAGACGGTATCAGTGAATTTGTATGGAGGACTAAACGTGCCAAAATTAAACAAATTCATTATTAAATAATTAATTAAATGTGTTGTTGTTATTGTTGTTATTATTATTTATTATTTTTATTATTATCATCCCCCTCCAACCGAAATTGTGGGTGGATATTGAAATGGGCTCCGTCCGTCCTTGTGTGCGTGCATCCGTCCCACTTGGTTTCTGGAGCAGAACTCAAAAACTACTGAACCTAGCTCAACGAAACTTTGTGTGGAATAATCATCATGCCTAGATGTGCCTTTTAGGGTTTGCACCTTTCTCAGAATTTTATTTTTGCCCGTTTCCATGGAAACACAACTTAAAATCAGCACAGACATTGTTTCCGGAGCAGAACTCAAAAACTACTGAACCCAGCTCAACGAAACTTTTGTGTGCAACAATCAACATGCCTAGATGCCTGGATGACTTATGTAATGACATCGAGGCTTCTCGTTTGAGTAAATAAACTCACATTTGTGGGGTAAGACTGGTCAGAAAAAAGGCGTTACGAAAGTGATCAAATGTTACGTTGAAGGTTTTAACATTACTTACATGATTATGTAGAAACATCAATATTTCATTGTGGAAAGTAATTAAATTAGATAACATGAAAATTGTGACTGTTATAGTGGACCACTAATATTTCAAGCAACAGAAATGTAATTCGTCCTCTTCCATGTCATGGTACAAGCAGCCATTTTGCAATTAATTTTTTTTTCTTTCTTTTTTTTCCCCAATCACGGAATGTAATATTCACTTAAACTACCCACTTTTGTGTTTACTATTTATTTGATTGTCATATTTCAAATAAAAACGAATGCCACCGTTCAAAACGAAATATTTTATTAACTACAAGTATTTCTAGAGGGGTACCCGCTGATGGGGCCCAGTTTCTGAGACAGACCCTACACCCAATGAATCAATACATATTGCTGTGATGGAGGGGATAAAAAGATGGATCCACCTGGCTACTCTTAGGTTTTTTTTAAAAAAAAAAAAAAAAAAAAAAAAAAAAATTCTGCAAAAGAGAATGCCTACCTACCCTGCCTGTTTTTCAAATCTGCGTAATAGGAAGCACTCCTATTATTTTATGTTTATTATTTTATGAACATTGTGTATAATATTCCCTACCTTTGCTCAGGATCACTTATAGCAGAATGTTGGATGTTAAATAATTTCCTTAACCATTTTTCTATTTCAGCTTTTCCCCTTTCTTTACATTGTCAGTGGATCATACACTTGATTAGTATCTTGCTACATTGCCTTTAAATTGTTGAAATTGGGTTAAACAGTTTTGGAAGCCTGCGTCAAGCTTCTCAGAATGACTTTCTGGAATTTTGCACCATTCCTCCTGATTGAAGTGCTGTTATGGAGTCAGTTTTGTGGAACTCCTTGCTTTTGCACTCTTTCAGTTCTGCTTGCAAATTTTCTATTGGATTAAAGTCAGGGCTTTGTTATGGCCACTCCTATACCTTGACTATGTTGTCTTTAAGTCACTTTGCCAGAACTTTGGAAGTATGCCTGGGGCAGTTTCCATTTGGAAGTCCCATTTGCGACCATGCTTTGACTTCCTAGCTGAAGTCTTGAGAGGTTGCTTCAATATATCTGATATATATATATATATCTAATATAATTTTCCTTCCCTATGATGCCATTTCTGCATCAGTCCCTCCAGCCGCAAAGCACCTCCACAGCAAAGTACTTGCCACCATTTGTGTTTCTCCAAACATTAAAATGGTCATTATGACCAAACAGTTTGTTTTTTTTTGTTTCAAGTGACCACAAGAATTTTCTTTAAAGATCTTTGTCCCCTTGTGTTTGTGCAAACCTTGGTCTGGCTTTTTTTTTTGCAGCAGTTTTGGAGCAGCTGCTACTTCCTTGTAGGGCAGTCTGTTTTACTGTGGATACAGATACTTTGGTACTTGTTTCTTCCAGCATCTTCACTCGATCGTTTGCTGGTCTGGGATTCATGAGGATTCTTTGTGCCGATGCACGTTCATCTTTTTGAGACTGAATGTGTCCTCCTTGAGCAGCATGACACCTGTTTGGTCCCATGATGATTCCCATGGTGGTTATACTTGCGTGCTTTGGCATTTACAGTTGAACAAGGTACCTTCAAGCATTTGTAAATTGCACCCAAGGATGAACAAGACTTTTTGAGGTTTTAAATTTTTCTCTTTTTTTTTTTTAAGGTCTGGGCTGGTTTCTGTTGAATTTTCCCTTGGTTTTAAGCAAAGAGGCACCACGTTTGAGAGTAGGCCTTAAAATACACCCACAGCTACAGCTCCTGTTGAGGAGTCAATCAGTACGTTTACACGCAGAGTTAAGTCGAGCCTCAGTAATGGCTCGATGAGGCAGTTTTATCAGACTACAGTCCTCGTTCCAGTATACAAGCATGGGGGGAAAATCAATTTATTGACCGAAGCATGTCTGGCTTCGCTGCAATAGGTAGCGATGTGCCCTCTTTCAGCTTGTTTGTGTTGAACCTTTTTCTGGTTGACCTTTTATGTCACCGACCAAACGATCAGCTTAACAAGTCAGCTGGCGGCAAAGTGGTAGCATGTCGAGTGGCGAGACAACTTCATAACTCAGTACATTTCAAATGGGCTGCACGTAATTCTAATCATACGATTTAGATATGCGCTATCCCTGGTGGGTGCTCTGTTTGCCAAAGCTATGCTGCGGTTCGCTGCTATGCTCTACTTCGTGCCCTCTCTACTACCCCGGACTGCGTTTCCCAGAAGCATAGTTGCGAACTAAGTTGGCAACTAACATAGTTCTTCCATTCACAATCAGTGATTCCAACTATGTAAATTGGCATCTGTGCTCTCCGGGAATGCACCTCCGGGCTTCCCATGTATGTTGGATGCGGGTCGGGAGTAAAGATTAGTGGGAGAGGGTTATTTGAGTTTTCCAATGGCGAGCGGAGGGAATTTTTGAATGACGTGCAGGTCATTCAATAAATGAAATGAGGTTTTCAGCCCCTGCGGCATGACTGTTCAAGCACCAATTACCTTGCAGATGAGGACGGCTACTGTACAAACTTCTTAGTTGGGCAGAAGACAGAGTTGCTGCTGATCAGTTTGGCGTTTACACATTTCTTCTACTGTTATGTAAATGCACTCAATGTCAATTTGCCTGTCAATCTGAAGCCATGCAATTATTCTCTGAATTTTTTCTAGGAACACCTTTGTGTTGGAGTATTGTGGCGAAGTTTTGGACCATAAAGAGTTCAAGGCCCGAGTCAAAGAATATGCCCGCAGCAAGAACATACACTATTACTTTATGGCCCTGAAGAACAATGAGGTGAGCTGAGAATTCGGGCTACATCAGAATTTAAATGGCATCTGTCAAATTCACTTGAGGTAGACATTGATCTTTTTTGCTCTTCTTTGTTGACTTTGGTACAAAATCCTTTGACTGCAAGTCACCACCTTCGTAGTTATGATTTTCTGTTTAGTATGCAAATATGCTTATTGGGGGGGAATAGAAATGCATGCCTGTTTGTGTCTGTTTCCATAGATAATTGATGCCACACTGAAGGGAAACTGTTCACGTTTCATGAACCATAGCTGTGAACCCAATTGTGAGACCCAGAAGGTATGTATGGGGAGAGAAGCCTTTTTTCCTTCATATAACTCTCACAATGTAGCAGAAATCATGACAAGGTGTAGAATGACCTCATCACAAAAGCTTTACTCTATAGTGCCATTTGATTGTGCTAAGCCGTAGCTTTAGCCTTGGGGCTGCATGATCATGTCCTGGTCATCTTTTTCTGGCTCAGGCCCAGCCAATTCATGGAGGGTACTATGCCAGGTTCTGTAGGCTTTCTCAATTTCTCGTGGCCTTTCCTGGTCAGATCAGGGATCTGTTGATCCAAGAATAAGGAATTTGTTGATCACATGTCTTGTAAAATGAGCAGTACATGATATGTGCTTCCTATGGAATGTAAAAAGTGAGATTAGGTATTCTGTGTCCATCATTTTTTGCTGTTGGCAGGAGTCATCACTGGCAGGGGATGAGCAATTTGTGGGAACTACAGAAATATGGGATGGGAATAAATCAATGAAAATGTAGAATTGCCACATTGCAATTGCTAAACTTATTTAACATTATTAACCCCTGTCACGACTCAAAGTAGAGCGGAGGATATTGCAGTAGAACTTGTCCGTCCAATCGTCGCCCTGTCCATCCTTATATGCGGGGACAAGTTTTCTCAAAAATGACTTGACATAGATGGGTGACTTTTAGCGTGTATGCTACTAGTCATGACCTTTATTGGGTTTGAAAACCCAATTCTATTGCGGCAGGGATTATTGATAATGTTCATTGTCGTTATTTGATCATTTTTAACCTAGTGATATATTCAACTGGCATTGTATGGCATATTTGGTCACCTATATTTTGATTTTAATTGGTCTTGCTTTCTCCCTCTAGTGGACAGTGAATGGTCAGCTTCGTGTCGGCTTCTTTACCACCAAAGCTGTAACAGCTGGCACTGAGCTCACATTTGACTATCAGTTCCAGAGATATGGGTAAGCGGTTTGTGTACGAATGTCTTCAGTGTGTAGCCGGATGTCAGATTTTTTACTCAAGTCGTCATTACTTTACCTTTGAAAACAGGCATGACTTAAACATTAAATCTATGATGTATTTTACCAGCCATTTCTGCTGCATTTCCTCATGAATTTTTTCCTGACTGGTGTTTAAGAAAAGTAGGCAATGTTGTAAAATTGCTAAATCATTTACCCCACTTGTTCACCCCTCTACCTCAACAGGAAAGAAGCTCAGAAGTGCCTCTGTGGAGCGCCCAGCTGCCGGGGCTTCCTCGGCGGAGAGAACAGGGTCAGTATCCGGGCTGCAGGCGGGAAGATGAAGAAGGAGCGCCCTCGGAAGAAGGACACCGTGAGCGCGCTGACTACGGTGAGGATAGGCTCTGTTGATGGCTTCTGTGGAAAAAGTTTTTTCAATGCACTTTGGTGCACCATGACCCAACACAAACCACAATCAACTTTTTTTACTCCTTGTTATTTTCCCCTATTGTCAGTCATTCCTGTTCTGCGCATGGGTGCTGCTTGCAAGCAAATATTATTTGTAATGCACTAGTACTGCATATCACCTGCCTCTCTTGAACATGTTTCTTTTTTCAAAATTGTGTGCTTGTTGAAAATATGTGGTATACTATCCATCAGCGGTGGTTAAATTGCTGCCGGAGTGATGTCTGTTTAATTGCACAAGAGCCTAGAATTTGCGTACAATGAGACAAAATTGCAATCACATAATTATGTTTCCCGCAAATGTTGCGGGAACATAATATTTTATCCTCCATTCGTCCTTCCGAGGTTTGTCTGGGCCATAACTCTTAAACCGTTCAATATTTTTTATCCAAATTTGGTATATCATTAGATCCCATGGTGTAGATGTGCCTTTTGATAGTTTGGTCATTCTGATTTATTTTTTTTTTTATTTTTTTTTTTTTCCCCTTCCAGTTTTCATGGTAACAAGTTGAACTTAGTGCATTTTAGGGTAGGCACCTTGTCCGGACCACAACTCTAAAACTGAGAGATTTTCTCACCAAACCTGGTATATTGTTAGACCACATGTTGTAG
Organism: Gymnothorax reevesii; assembly: GCA_029721435.1. Taxonomy (NCBI): domain Eukaryota; kingdom Metazoa; phylum Chordata; class Actinopteri; order Anguilliformes; family Muraenidae; genus Gymnothorax; species Gymnothorax reevesii. The sequence continues at coordinate 44,730,927 of CM056573.1, forward strand.
ATGTGCCTTTTGATAAAAAAATATTGAACGGTTTAAGAATTATGGCCCGGACAAACCTCGGAAAGACGGACGGAAGAAATGATTCAGTGGTGCACTTCATTGTGTGTCATAAAGAAATGATTCCTCAAAGGAGTGATTCAGTGGTGCACTTCATTGTGTGTCATCAGGAAGTAGTTTCATGGTGCATATCAACCATATCATCTTCAGGTAGGGAATTCCCTACCTGAATTTACAATATAGTATCGATATAGTATTGATCCTATGATGTATATTTCAGAGATGTAGCTCATGAAATTAGTTTAAGATTTGTCCATGTCTTAGATTTTTAAAGCTCTCTTGGCAGTAAGTTGCATACATGAACATTGGCTTTTGGCTAATGTAGTGCTAAGAGACCTTTGAAAATCTAGGCCACGTATACTGCAGATACTACAGATATCCTCAAGTAATACAACTGTCACATGAACACTACTCAAGGTTATTATTTGTGTTATTGGTGATAAGAAATTCATCCTTCTCAAAATTTGAAATATTTCTTTAAAATGTCTTGAAGGACAAGCAAACCAACTTTTGGCCAACTTCATGTTCAGCATTAGAAAATGCATTTTCCTTCATCATATAATAGTTTGTACTGATATCAATTGGTCATTTGCTGTCAACAGTAAATGTTTAAACCTGTTCCCCATGTTTTTTTTTTTTAAGTGTCTTTGCATCAATGAAATATTGATGCTAAGCATAAAATTATTTCTCTTCTATCCAACCTAATGGCCTTTCATCAAATATGTATGTGTATGATTGCTATTTTTACCTCATTATATGTTCAACTCAATTAATAGAAAGGGGATTCAAACCAACTGCTGGCGGGGAACATCATAGTGCTTCACATGCACAGATTCTAGTTATTAGTATTGTTGATGAATGCTTTTGTTTATTAATAAAGCCAGGTTCTCAGGCCAAATGTAGGAATGTGCATTGATCCCAACTACTTGAAGCAGATGATCTGGCCTGTATTTTCTTTCTTGGTGAATTTTTTTTTTTCTGTCTTTTGTGTAATAGGTTGCAAATTTGAAAGGCATGAAAACAAATGAGATTTAGTTTTGACATCGCTTGAAACGTTTCACTTGGGCACATAATTCTACAGCATTGTGCTGTCTCTTTGTGTGGGTACAAAATAAGGCTGTCATTAAAAATGGAAAAGGCTTGTGTTGCATAGTCTATGTCCAAGAAACTTATGGCTTGTTTCCCATTATCAAGCTCATTGTTTATGGACATAGTACCTTGCAGTGACGTTCCGGACATTGGGGGCATGTGGGTTCCTATTTTTTCTTGAACTTTTCAAATGACAAGGCAGAATTATAAAATAATGAAGTCAGATGATTTCATCAAGATTTTCTACTTTCTGTGTTCCAAGTTTACAGTATGTAACAAAAAAGGATACATTTAAAATGGATTCTATTCCTCATTGAATACTTTTGGCTCTTGTCATGATGGAAATGACAAATGACAAGCAATGTCTAACTTGAATTTTAAACTTCATATTGAGTCGCAAAGGTAAACTTATGCAAAGTAGACTGTGTCCTCATCGGTTAAAATATTCAATATCAAGTTGACTCTCATTCAGTATGTCTTCCTTCTCTGTACAGTTGGAGAGTTTAATAAAGAATCACTGGCGCAACACAGAAAATAACTGAAAGAATTTCAATAAACTGAATAAATAGCAGACCTCTGAATTCCACCTTTCATTGAGGAATTTTGTATGCATTATTAAAGATAGGCCATTTAAAAAAAAAAAAACAGGAAATTATTCAAATATTGCCCTGGTTTTAAGAGCTTAAAAATATCGGCTACGCGATGTGGAAAACATTTTGTGAAGGACACGAAGAGAGAAGAATACGTTTGCGTTGCACACAATAGTCAAATGCACCGACGATTTGGCAATGCACGTTCAGGCGAATCTTTGCCGCAAACTTGCGGCCTTTTTTATTATATAATTGAACAAGAGTAATTTAAAATAATGTAACTCATAGCGCTTGATTTTATTTACTTTTGAACGTCTAAATAACCAACAGTTATGGTGGAAAACATTTTGTTTAAGTGTATAGAACGTGACATGTAAATTGTTCACGCATTTGAAATTCTTTCAATCTAATACGGCAGCCTGGTTCGGTCTGTCTGCTTCTCATTGTCTCCTCTTAATCATTTTAGGCTGCATTTTGGTTTTGATTACTCAGTTGGCTGAATAAATGGCTTGATTGCAAGTTAGGCAAAGTACACGGGAATTGATTTAAGGTGAGCTAATTATACCAAGGCGATGGAGGCTGTCCAATCTCGCTGCTAATTAGCGGACTTCAAATCAGTTTTCTTCCTGGAAGCATTTCAAATGACCGCATTAGGTATGTGTCATAGAAAAAGTAAATAAGCAAGCAAGTCTGTTTTCCTCATAGCGGCAGTTACTTTTATTGCGCTTAAATTAATCGCGATTAATTAACGCGACAGCCCTAGTTTATTTTATTAAATATAGTACATATGTAATCTTATTACTGGCATAACTTAAATATTATGAACTAAAATATTTTTATTTACAGTTGGAAAAGTATATGCTAAAAGTGCTTGGGAGCAAATTGGGTGCCATATACCTGTGATTGTCAGTGGCCAACCTTTTTCTTTATTTTTATTTTTATTTTTTGTGTGTCTGTGCGCCTCATATCCTTTGTTATGTTGGAATTAAATTCTCTCGTGTGGCTCCCAAAAATAAGTTGGGCTTGATATGCATATGTTATGTTTTGGTTTTCTTATTCTTGGGCGTGGTTCACAGATCTGTTTGTATGATGCTCAGGAGAATAATATACTGGTTCAAGGGACTGATCTACATGTAGCAGAGAGAGTCATTTTTAATCCATTATCTTATTTTGAGAGATTGTCCCAAAATTGTTGTGATTGTTGTGTCACACTCTTCTTAGATTGCCTTTTATTGCATGCTATAATGGAATGTCCATTATGTTTGTATGATGTTCGTAGTCTTTCTTATGCACACTTAAGGGAGGAAGTGGAGTGTCTGTTGCTGAATTGGGACAGCTCTCAGCATGCTTCAGGCTAATTGCGCAGAGACTTCTGGCAGCCCCAATATAATTCCACATTTAACCCTGACATTTCCTACAGAATATCTTTTCAATTTTTTTTTTCTCCTTACGGTTTTCAAAAAATGGTTTGGTTATCACTGTTATGTATTGCACCTCTGACGGAACGTATGCTGTGGTTCCAGGATGAGCAGAGATTACCTGTCAATTTCACTTTTGTTAAATGGTCTCAAAACATGGAGCAGGTCCATAAAAATGAATGACTTCTGACCAATCCCCTGTGCTGTAGGTTGATGAGGAGCTGGAAGCCTTGTTGGAGAATGGAGAGGGTCTGTCTGATGAGAAGCAGGTGATCTCACTGTGTAGGCTCATGGTTCGAGTGGAAACCGTTGAGCAGAAAATGACCTGCCTCAAACTCATACAGGTGAGTTTCCCTGTGCTCTCAGTGAACTGTTCTGAATCGTCATGTATTAGGGGTGTAACGATGCTGAATCAATGGGTTTTTTTTTTTTTTTTTTTTTGTGTGTGTGTAGTAACACCGCCTGCTAACATGGGCCAAACATCCGAGCTTTCCCTTTTTCTTTAACCCCCGTGCTGTCCTGAACGAAAGTGCCTAACATCAAAGGGCATGGGAAATGCTTCCGGAAAAAGCTTGACTGACATCAGTATTTTTCAGCTACATGCTGAGTAGCTAAGCAAATGAAAACAAAATCATCTCCTATTAACCAATTAGGCAACTCTAAGAAAAGTATACCTGTTCCCATTTACTTTGCTTGATTAGCAATCAAGTGGTGGATTCTTTAAGTTGAATGAGTAGAGCTGTTTATTAAGACAACACGTTTGACTGCTGCATTTTGAAATTTAAATGGCCAGAATTTAATTAGAATGGCACAGATTTGCATGAACACGATTGCCATTGCCTCGCCATTTCGTGCGACTGTGATAATTTATATCTCATATTCATGTTTCATCCACTTTTCAGAATGTTTTCCACCTCGTGTATTTTTTTAGACGCTTTAACTCCAGGGCGATCTTATAACAAATCTGTTTTAAATTAATCTTGAATAATGTCCTAAAATGCTACAATGGGAGTTCAGAGGAAGATTTTTTCTAATTATTCAAATTTGCATTCTTTCAATCTAACGGTGTAGCCCAGTTAAGTTTGTCTGCTTTTCACCATCACATCTTAATCATTATAGGCTAATGGCTAAATTTCTCGATTGTTATTTTGGCCAAGTACACCGGAGCAGATTTAAGGAAGGGCAGAGCACCTGCAATTGGCGATATCTAAACTCGGGCTTCTTCCTGGTGGCATTTTCAATCGTTTTAAGCAGCTTCAGGTGTGTCTGTTTCAACATCGCCACATCCCAACTCAGCATTTCATCTCTCGCTGTAGTATTTTTTGGAGATCTCTAATGATTAAATAAAAATGAGATTTATTTTCAGATCGCCCTGGATTTCAAGTGTCTAAAAATACCTACACAAGGTGAAAAACATTAAAGCGGATGAAATGTGTGCTATAAATTATCACAATCCCACGAATGGCCAAATACACGTTCTTGCAAGTCTGTTCCCATTTAACTTTCAGAATGCGGCAATCACACATGCTGTCTTAATAAACAGCTCTACTCATTCGGCAAAGAAATTGGGCAAATCCCCTGTTTGATTGCTAATTGAGCAAAGTAAACTTTTCCTTGGGAACAAAATAACTTAAGTATTTATGAACCAATTTTGATGAGACTTTGTATGCAGGCTTATATCCATAAGATCTTGGACGAGTTCGAAAACCAGAGTGATTCGATCATATTTGATGGAGTTATTGCCCTTTGTTGTATTATTATCATAAGCAACCTTGGGAACACAATTATTTTAGTAAATATTGCTCAATTTTCATGAAACTTTGCATGCTGGCTTATATTTGTAAGATCTCAAAGAAGTTTGAAAACCAGACTGATTCAATCAAATTTGATGGAGTTATTGCCCTTTGTTATATTGTCATCATAAGCCACATTGTGAACACAACAACTATTGTCTTGCATTTACTTTTTTATACCTAGATATGCTGGAAACCAGTTATCTTTATAGATGGAAGTGTCTTGAGGTGCTTTATAAAAATTGTGAATTTCATGATCCCCAGGCTCCATGTTTGCCCCTGGGGAGGGGGTCAAGTTTACTATAGTTTATATAGGAAAATGATATTTTTGGGTATATTCTGTTTAATTTCTACTGGAAATCATTCACACTTGATTGACATTACAACAATGAGATGATATTATGATATTTTTGGCAGTTTCCTTTACCAAGGGGCTAAGGGGCAGGGCCCAAGGGTCAAAATGGCTTGAGAAATCTTCTTTGCTTAAAGAAAATAGCCACAAGTTATATACATACAATTTAGAATACTCTATTGCTTATGATACTGGTTTCCATTAATCTGATCCCTGGGGTCAAAATTAGGGCCACGCCTAATGGCCAAGGTTTAACATTGGATATACTATACTCAGGTGACCGTTAAGGCCCATGGGCCTTGTGTTTTTTTTTTGTTTGTTTTTTTTTTTTTGGCCTGATGAATTTTCCTGTAAACTTGCAAAAAAAAAAAAAAAAAAAGTCTTAAGGGAATTGCTTCTTATCTTTTTCATTGCCGATGGATGTTTGGTGTGTTTTAAATGCACCGATATTACAAAGACAAGGTTAGCTGAAATGGGTTGCACGACCGGAGACCAGCCCTATAAAAAGCGACTCATGATGTCATTGACTTGTCCAGAACCGCAGTGCTTTAAGGGGTTTTCAGGGTAAAAATTTCAATTTCAATTTTTTTTTTTTTTCAAAAATTTCAAGATTTTTCATTTTCACATAAAATAAATCAAGGAATGCAGTGAGATGCCAGTAAACGCCAAGAATCTGTTTTTCTTCTGCCTCAATTGTTACTTGTGACTTTAAATGCAAATTAATGAAAATCATAATTTTGACTGATTTTCAACCTTGTGGCATTCATAAAATCATTCATATTAATCTGACTTGAAATTTGGGCCGACGTTGTGTCTGTTGGAGATCTATGAAATGACACTGGATTTTCTAGATCGGTGCATCCTTAGGGGGTTAATATTGAAAATGAAGCAACTTGATGATAGCGATTTTTGTTATTGTTACATAACAGAGCTCGTTGAATATTCATAAATGTTCCAAACAAAAAAGAACTATGAAATGACATAGGAGTATCTTCAACCTTTCCTATGAGACTAATTTGAGTAAAATCTGACCATGAATTATTGAAATATCAGTGCCACAAAATATTTTCATATTTTGTCATTAAGGTGCCGTTTCCATGGCAACCATGTAATATTTTTATCAAAATACTTCATTTGATGAGGTTTAAATAATGTTGAGTATGTTTATTTCTTAGCTTTTACATTATTATGGTTATTTTGACACTTTACCCTGAAGATCCCTCAACCTTTACCTTTACAGCACCTTTACTGTCTCTGCCACTGGGGGGGGGGGGCAGTGTCACTTTTCTTTGATCTCATTGTTATAGTTTTTCAATTCTAGAGAATGACACTGCCTCACATTTGGTGTAGCTTTGTACCTGAAGGAGAGCGGCATGACTGCTGCCCATAACATACAGCTGATTTCACATAAATGAGACTGATTAGAGCAGATCTCTCAGATTCTGAGGTCATCAAGGCAGAATTGAGAAATGTGAAACACATTTTCACCTAAACATTACATGCAAGTTTGAGCCCTTTTTGACGGTAATCTGATGAGTAAGATTTATTGTAATGTTCCCTTGAACTGACATCAAACGTTGGACTACTGCTTGCTGATAACTCTGAAATTCAGTCTTTCATTTCTTTGTAAATGGGTAATTCTGTGTCAAATCGCTTAGGCCTGACGTCTACCATCTCAGATGTTGCGGAAACTCATTCATATGGTGTGCACTGATCAAAGAAGATTGGTTAAAACATCATTTTTCAGTAAAAGTGTTTATTGGTTTCATAAATAACAGTACATTTATTTCGGTCAAGTTGTATATTTTCCCAATTTCACTTCAGATTATTTTAAACTCCTTAATAGCTCTCAAATTATGAATCTGACTTGGACCAGCTTTGGCAGTATTCCTGAATATGGCACCAGGAATCAACCATACAGCCCTCATTAGGTCTCCGAACACCACAATTTGAATATTTAACTGGACTGTATGCAATACAATTGCCCTTTGTGGGAAAAGACATGGAGCTAAACTTCTCAAATTGATTTCTGTTCACTTCATAGTTTGTTCCCATTGAAAATTGTGATGCTTTTTTTTTTTGTGTGTGTCTTTAAATGTAAAATTTTTACATTTTTCATTTTTAAATGTAAAACCCTAAAATCAAATGGGCTATTGTTATACCATGTGGCATCTGGGCGGGTAGGTGGACAGGTAGGCGGGCGGCGGCTCCGTAATTTGTCCGGACCATATATCTGAAAGTGGCGGCCATAGAAGCTTCAAATTTGGTATGCAGGTTCTTCGTGAGGGATTCGTGTGCAACGTAAGGGTCATTCATGGATTTGAACTTTGATCTTGGCACAGTGAAGAACTTCAAGTTCTATCCAGGCCATATTTCCAAAAGTGTACTCCACAGCTGCTTCAAATGTGATGTGCAGATTCCTTGTGAGGGTTATTTGTGCAACCTAAGGATCATTGGAGGATTTGACCTTTAACTTTGGCGCAGTGATCTTGCACTTGAAAGTTAAGTCCGGGTCATATTTCGAAAAGTATTGACCAGAGCAGCTTAAAATCTGGCATGCAGATTCCTTGTGGGAGCTGTGGCTTCACTGTCAGCACCAAACGGTTGACTAGAGAGCTCAGTCACTGCTCACTATTATGCTCTTTCACCTCTATTGTACATGAAGCGCTGCTTCTGCATCCTCATATGTGCAACTTTGTAACCTCACTGAACAGAATACCCAGAATCCTGCCTGCCTAAAGCAGTTCCTGGATCACCACGGCCTGTCGCTGCTTTGGATTTTCATGGTGGAACTATCGGAGACCAAGGGCAACAACATCAAGCTGCAGCTGGAGGTGAGGAGGCGAAACGAGAAAACAAAGAAGAATCAGACTAACCTCCCCCTGATGGAGCTTACGGTTTACCGATTATGTTCCCCCACTGCTCTGTTGCACATACAGTGAATTCTGTTTAATCACCATGATGGTAGGTTTATGGCAGTCACTTAATTTTAAAGGAATATTCCACTTCTCAATAATTTGTGAGTTTTTATTGTAGGTTTATGCTGGATTTTATTCCTGCTGGTCAATGTGTCTGTAAGGGATTCATTTTGTCAGTCAATTTTTTTTTTTTTTTTTTTTTTTTTTAATTCAGCCACATATAGCTTGGTGTTATTTGTGCTACAAAACATTATGCACTCTTCTTGTTGACTCAAGAATGGAAAGTTTTTTTAATCCATTTACTCATTTATTGAATCCACTTTCGCACATAATTTCTATGGTATTATATCAAACGGCCATGCAAAAAAGGCTTACAGTATCTTGATTAGGCACCCGGTTGCCATTTTTGTTCGCCTTATTTATGAATTTGTTCCCATAGGCCTAGTAATCAAGTCCAATATGTAGCCTAATATGATCAAGCAATTATAGTGACCAAAATGATTGCTTATAGGTTATATTTAGCATGGTGTCGTGTGGTGTCTTGCCCCTTTGAAAGTATTTGTTAAAATGCTGAAAAATTGGAAAAAGAAGTCCTAAGATAAATAAGGCCTACACTGCTGAAAAGGAGTAAAAGAGTTTTAATTCTGGGAAAGGTTTGGACTTAGGCAGATCATTGCCACGTAATGGCCATTATCCCACCTCAGACATGAATAGTTGGATGATACGGGTCGAAAGCATAAGATATAGTGCATAAGATATAAATTAAACTCACCATCCTGTGTCTGTGGGTATGGGGAGAGGCTCAGGCAGGTGTCGAAGGAGTTGATGAGGTCAGGATTGTAATCTAGGAGGCAGTCTTGTAAAGCATGCTGGCAATTTTTAATGTATCATGCTTCACCATCATTTACTCATCATATAAAAATATGGACATAAAAAAATATATCACTGTCCCGTGAATTATGGTGCTTGCTCTGTGTGCTGGCAGCTCATCCTGACTGAATGGAACTTGGAACAGGTTCTCAAAACAGAAACCAAAGAATCTTTTATGTACTTTGTCACATACACCAGAGCTGCTGCAATATGTTAGTGTCAGTTATTTTTGTTCTAATCTTCAAAATGATCATTTGTATCGATCAGCAGAAGAAAACAGACCTAAGCTGTATTCTGATTTCAGTCTCTTTACTCATTACATTTTGTTGCAAAATCAGTTGCATATGACACCCGTATACCCTAAAAGACGGCAAGAAATCACTGTGCTGAGAAAAGATAACCCATTTTTGTATAACAGCAGTGTTATTCCATTTTTATTTCCCAAAAGTAATCTGCAGGGCTCATTCATTGGACGCCCCTTGGGAATTGAATAGAACTTCAAATAATTACAGCAATTAATCCAGGACCAAATTTGTATTTTTCCTTTGCGCTGCTAAAATTGGTTCGTAGTTCTTGCCTTTATTTACTTGACTCAAACGGAGTTCATTTGGGTCCAATATAAGTGATTTGGTCTCTGGAGGCGCCTCCTGTTCATGTGCAGCCTGTTTTTCTGCCTTCAGATAATGAGGAGCCTGGAGGTTCTTCCCATCGCCACCAAAAACATGTTGGAGGAGAGCAGGGTGCTACAGTTCATCCAGCGCTGGGCGCAAAACCAGGCCCTGCCTCCACCCGCTGAGCAGGATGGGTACTCCAGCGAGAACACGTCCCGCGCCCAGACCCCGCTCAACACCCCGGATGGGCCCCCGGTCAAGCTCGGCCAGGAGCTGGACGGAGACGCGCCCAAGCGGGCCGTTTACCGCCGCCTGAAGATCATCAGCGAGAACAGCTTGGACAGCGCGCTCTCTGATGCTAGCAAGGTCTCCGATGGCAAGGAAGACGAGGAGGAAGAGGAGGAGGAGGAGGAAGACGATGAGGCGCTGCAGGCAGAGCCATCCGAGAGCAGCCAGGCAGGACAGGAACCTGTGAGGGAGGAGCCTTCAACGGCGCTGATGGAAGAGCAAGAATCAACAGGGCCAACAGAGGGCGCCACTGAGGCCAAGCCAGAACGGGTGGAGGAGCCCAGAGAGATGGAGGCAGAGGGGCCACAGGAGAATTCTGGGGACCAGGATGTGGAGGTGTTCCTCGGGCTGCCTGAGAAGGAGATTGTGGCAGACACGGCGATGGATGGTGTGCAGCACGAGACCCAGGAAGAGTTAGTCGAACAGCCGGTGTCCGAGACAGCAGAGGCAGCTCAGATGGACTCTGAAGAGCCGCTGTCTCAGAATGAACAACCCAGCCAAACTACTCCTACTGAGGAACTTCCAAGGTCTGAGGAGACTGAAATGGAGGAGATGGTTGCAGTAGAGGTGGCAGTGGAGAGTACTGTAGCTGTAGAACAGGCCAGGGAGGAGGCAGGGACAGCTGACAAGGAAGTGGCGGCCGGGGAGCTTGTGTGCTCCTCAGGCCCACCTCCACCTGGAGAGTCTGCTGTGGAGAGAACCAACTCGGGCACTGCTGTCACCACAGTGGATCCCGTCGCCGCAGAGACACCGTCGCAGGACGAGGAGGAAGGCGTGTCCGACGTGGAAAGTGAGAGGAGCCAGGAGCCGCCAATCAGGGTTGTAGATGTGGCTGATATGGCCGCCCGTCTGTTGGACACCTGGAAGGACCTGAAGGTAGGGCCACCCTCCACATTCATACGTCAGTCATCTTCAACAGCGCCCAGTCAGTCATATCTGCACTTATTTTCAACAACCGCTCCCAGTTCGTTATATCCGCACTCATTTTCAGCAGTCGCTCCCAGTCAGTTATATCCATACTCATTTTCAACAACCGCTCCCAGTCAAATCCGCCCTCATTTTCAACAACCGTTCCCAGTTAGTCATATCGTCACTCATTTTCATCAACTGCTACCTGTTAGTCGTAGCCGCACTCATTTTCAACAACTGCTCCGTGAGTCATAGCAGCACTTATCTTCAACAACTGTTCAGTCAGTCATATCCACACTAAACTCTTGGCATTCTCTTGATGAGCTTAGAGGTAGTCACCTGAAATGGTTTTCACTTCAAAGGTGTGCCTTGTCAGGGTTGATTAGTGGAAATTCTTGCCTTATCAATCAGGTTGGGGCCATCAGTTGTGTTGTGCAGAAGTAAGGTTGATACACAGCCGACAGCCCTATTGGACAACTGTTGGATTCATACGTAATTTCACATGTGTTCGTTCATAGTTTTGATGCCTGCAATGAGAATCTACAATGTAAATAGTCATGAAAATAGGAAAAAAAAGGAAACGCATTGAATGAGAAGGTGTGTCCGAACTTTTGGCCTGTACTGTATATATCTGGGGGTTGAAACAAATCGAAAATGTCAGAATTATGAGGCTGCTCTGTGGAATGTCAAATATTACCAGTATTAATGAAAGTGTTTTGCCCTCCAGGGGTACGCAGAAACCAAACGTGTCAAAGGAAAATGATTGAGAACTCGCCAGGACTAATTATTGTCATAAAGGGATGTTTGTGGGGTGTACTCTGACCAGAGGTCAATTTATTGATCGACGATGCAGCATCAGAGCAATTTTTCAGCGCCGCTATGGGGATTCACCAGTGCGTTACTGACCTAGCTATTGTTGAAGATGAGCGTGGACTGACTGAGATGCCGCTGAAGATTAGGGTGAATGTGACTGTAGATATATTAAAAAAAAAAAAAAAGATCACTCATTGGCTCATCCCGCATACGTCTTTACCGCTGCCATATTGGAGCGGTCAAAACAACATGACGCGATGAAGGCTGTGGAACAACTGGTCGGCATAAACCGAAAATGCCTCAACATTGTGCTGCCTATGATTGTAAAAACTGGCGAACATTTGAGTCCTGACAACAATGAATCACATTTCACGAATAAGTTGCCTTGTTTATGAAAAATAAGGCAGCTATATAGCGTGATGTCGCAACGTTCGGTGCAAGTGAGGCAAGCCCTTGGCCCTGCCCCTAGTCAGATCTACACTTGCCTCCTTTTAAGCTAAGAGAAACGCGCAGTCAATCAATGCTGGTGTTGTGCTTTTTCCATGTTTAATGTGAGTGAAGATCAGCACTTCTTTCATGCCACAGGAGGTGTACAGGATCCCCAAGAAGAGCCAGGTGGAAAAGGAGCCAAGTGGTAGGATATCCTGTTTATTTTTCCAGACAGATAATGCATGTTAGACCATTTCTAAGTACATGGAGCATAGCCATTGTACACCGGGTTCATTCATGTTCTTGCTGCACCACCTCCTTATGTAGTACAGTATTCGTCCTTTGTGCCCTTGCCGAAATGCTCTAGAGGACGTTTCCTGTTGGCACCCCTCCTCTATAGCCATCTCCTTGTTCCCAGAGCGCAGCCGAGACCGGGATGTTCATCTCCCCCATCGTACACCATCGAGCAGCCACGAACGGGAGAGGGATCGGGACCGTGACAGAGATCGGGACCGCGATAGAGACCGTGACCGCGAGAGGGAAAGAGACCGCAACTCTGAGAGAACGCCACGCAGCACAGAGCGGCGACGGCGGCGAGTGTCTGTATCGCCCCCGCAGTCTGCTTATGACAGGAGCAGCAGGCGCAGCGATGAGCGGTGAGTCGGAGCTGCTGCTACTTTGTGTTGCAAAAGTTTTCTGCTCTTGGACCTGAAATGAAACGCGGACAAATGAGCAATAATAATCTGAAAAGACTTTGACAGCTTGGTAAATAGTCCAAAAAATAGATTGAAAAGCCATGAAAATTTTGATTTCAACATTCACCAATTTTCCCCCCTTCCCGGTTTTCAGTTTTACTGTTACACTTTGAATTGGTCAAAAGAACCATAATAAATTGGAACTACAGTGGGCTCCAAAATTACTGGCACCCCTAACTGGCAATGCGCGCACAATACTTTAATAGGAGAAGTCTCGTTTTTATAGTTTTTACATTATTTGTGGCATAAAATACAATCATTTACTCACCCATATAACTTTCATGTCACTAGAAGTCCTTTGGAAGATATTTAGATCCAAAGAGAGCCGAGTGTATCCGTATAATGGGAGTGAACCGGGCATCGCGAGCGCAGCCTCTAATGCTGCATTATCTGTCGCAAAACCCATTCATTTCACCAATATTTTGTTATGATTCGCTAGTGTTTTTCCCCTTTTGAGTCTGGAGTTTCCTGTTATCATCATCTGTTGTGTGTAGCTTGACCTACTAACCTCTGAACTGGACGTTGTCATGGTGCAGTATGGCTCATTTGCAGAGTTGCCAAGTCCGCTTATAAGCGCGACTTTATGCTTCTCTTTTCCTGAAGTCGCTTGTAAAAAAATTACGGGTCGCGGGGTTGTGGGGGGGTTTTTTTTTTTTTTTTTTTTTTTTTTTTTTTTTTTTTAAATATAGTTGCTTGTTACAAAAGTCTACAAGCCACGTAATTGTTATACACTTATGGTTGCTATTTCCCCCCAATTCATTGATTGACACCATCTGCTCACAACCTCAGGAGTGATGGTCCGGGAGCCAAACCCCTAAATTTCAGTCAACATGTATATGTCGGATTAAGTTTTTTTTTTTTTTTTTCTCTCTTGTTTCTGGTAGTCTGGGGCATGCTTATCATGAATCAGTGGGGTGACAGTTGACACCCTTTGGGCAATTTTAGATATTAACCCCTTCATGTCCAACATGCCCATATTATCAGAATGTGGGAATTTCCTCGGATTCCATGGTATTAATTCACTTGAAACGCATCACATTTGTGAAACTTAATATTTATTTATACAGTGCTTAATGCTAGATGACATATGAATCCCAATAGAACAGAATTAACCCTTTTCTTTGCATTTTTACTAAGCACATTATCATAATTCTGTCAGCATGACTTTGAATACCTGAAGTATAGAGGAAAGAATAATGCAAAATGTAGAAGACCGTAATATGAAGTTTCTACCAATTTGTCAAAGCCCAGAAATCTAGCAAACGTGTATCTATTATGTATTCACTAGACCTACAATGTCTCATTTTAAAAACCTTGGAGGTGAGCAAGTGAACAAAGCAGACTGACAAAACTGGCAGATGGTGGAGAGAAATGGCATTCAGAGTTTAATGACTCTGCAATGGCTAGTTCAGGTTACTGTGGTCCTGGAGCATCCTACACTCAAGCAAGTACAAAACATTGTGCAAGGAAAGCCTTTATCCCTACAACTGCATCATTTGGTGCTACAAGGGGACTGGCTTTTGCAGCCGCACCTGATCATTTCCAATACAAAATACGGAGCAGGTTTAGAGTTCTGTGGAATAGCAGTTGGGCAGAGCGATTTGTTAATTGTGTCCTTTTTCCATCCAGTGTCTTCTGGGTTGAGTGGTGGAGGGTCAGAACCAGGATTTCACCATAAAACGGTGTGAAAATGGGCCCTCCTCACATTCTCAATGAAAGCTCCCCTCGTTAGTGGAAGAGCGTGCAAGTCTGGGGAACACGAATGACCCGTCCCATTCCTCTTACCCCATACAAGCAGCCTTGTATAGGACATGTCTGTGTTGTCCTTCATGCCATAGCATGCAGAAACATAGCAAGTGGCTGGATCAATTGCTTTCTCTAGTGGAGCATCAACATTTCCAATAGCTGATAAGTCATACGTGTCATCTTTCAGGATCGTGAACGTGAGAAATACTGTGTGTTATTAGTTCGCCAGTAGATCTAACCAAAATCATTTACTGATTTCATTAAAAAAATTAGTTTCCTCCAAATCGGCATTTCACAATTAATTGCTCCCTGAAAGATTATTAGAAATGACATATACCAAAATAAAACCACCGATTTGAATTCCATGTATTGAAATTTTTATCTAAGTGTTAAGGAGCTGAATTGAGCCATAACTTCCTATTTCATCAGGGTATAGAGGTAAATGAGGTAATGCATGCAATTTCCCTTGATCATCAAACACCATGAAGAAAACAAAACAACTGTTTGTTCAAGAGAGGCAGATGGTCATTGACCTTCAGAAATCTGATAATGGCTACAAGAAGATTCACTCATGATTGAATATGCCTCTGAGCTTTGTCAGGGTAGTTATTATAAAATTCCTAAGATATGGAACTGTTGAAACCCTCAAGTGTAGAGGATGCGCCTGCATATTGCCCCCCAGGATACTAAGGAGGATGGTGAACCAAGCAACAAAATCCCCAAGAATCACCGTGAAGGGATTGCAGTCCTTGATGGCATCTGGGGGTCACCAGGTTTAAGAAAGCACCATCCGGTGCCACAGCCACAACCACAGGCTCTTTGGAAGGGTTGCCAGAAGAAAGCCCTTTCTGACCAGAAGACATGGAAGCAAGTGCTTGGATTTTGCCAAACATCATTTAAATTATGACTGGAACAAGGTGCTTTGGTCAGATGAGACCATAATTCCTTGTTTCAGTCAGATACAGCATCAGCATCATCTTTAGTGTTGAAACAGATGCATACATTAGGAGAAGTACCTCATACCCACAGTGAAATATGATGTTGGGTCAGTCTTGTTTTGGGGCTGTTTTAATTTGAAATGTCCAGGCGCACTGGTTAAGATTAATGGCATAATGTATTCCCGTATTTAGCGCAAAGCGGGGGATATAGTATTCAGCTCCGTCCGTACGTCCGTCCCGAACATTGTCAGCGCTATATCTCAAGAAGGAGTCGACCTATTTCAATTCTTTTTGGTACCAACCTTCCTACTGGGAATGCGCTGACACCAGTCGGTTTTGGTGACCTAACGGCGTGGGATATAGTCACTTTCGTGACAAACTCTTTTTGCCCGTTATTTTAAGCATCTTATTGCAGTTGATGGTACCAAGGATGGCACAACCAGTTATTAGGTTTGATGGGGTAATTTTTTTTTTTTTTTTTTTTTTTTTACATGAGTGAGAGAGGTTTTGTATAACTATACTTTCAATCAATTAAATGATCATATAAACGCTGCGTTTTGTGTGAACTCATGTTGTCTTTGTCTTGTACTAAAAATAGCTTGATCTGAAACCTTTAAAAATGACAAATAGAAGAAATTACAAAGGGGGCGCAAACACTTTTTCAGAACGATGTGCCCAAATGAAATTCCCTTTCTTCAATGAAGAGAACTGTTAAGCACTAGTGCATTTGCAGTAGTTAATCTGTTGACAGACACAAATAAACTAGAGTCAAGAGTTGAAGTGAAGTTTTATTGTCCCAGGCTGAACTCTGAACCTCCCCTTTGCCCCTTTAGGTATGAGCATCCTAACAGCAGCAAGAAGAAGGGGCGGACGAAGGAGCGGCAGAAGCTGTCTACGGAGGAGCGGCGGAAGCTGTTTGAGCAGGAGGTGGCTCAGCGAGAGGCTCAGAAGCAGCAGCAGCTGCAGACTCTGGCCTACGATAACCTGGGCTACTCCTCCAGCCCCCACGGCTTCCTGGGCTACCCTCCAGGCTACCCAATGCAGACCTATGTGGACCCCAGTAACCCCAATGCTGGCAAAGTCCTGCTGCCCACACCTGCGGTGGAGCCCATTTGTGCTGGAGCCTCTGCCCCTGCCCTCCCCTTTGAGCAGACTCCTCCCCCTCAGCCCCTCCTCCCTGACCTAGCCACACCCTCCCCCACCTCTCAGGCCCCACCTGTCTCCAGCCTCCAGCACATGGCCCCGCCCCTGGAGATGCCCCAGAGCAGCACGCAGCAATATGTGCAGCCTGCGGTGGCGCCTCAGGACCCCTCTGTAGCTGTCCTCTCTATGCCCGCGCAGGCACCCAGCGCACAGGTGCAGGGCCAGCAGAGTTACGCACCCCTGTGGGACCCTACAGTCCAGCAGGCGCTCACAGTGCAGGCCACGCCCGCCCAGCAGTACCAGCCCACTGCCGCAGCCCAGCCGCAGGCCACTATCTATTATCAGGGCCAACCATGCCAGGCAGTGTACAGTATCCCCACTGCCTACCCGCAGGCTAGCACTCCTGTCATTCAGGTGAGTTCTTGCTCCCCTATGCCTCTGCAATCTGATATCTCTACTGACTAAAGCTTGGTGTTCTAGATATTCAAACAAGGAGTCGCTCAACTGTTTGGAGCGATGGTCTCATGAGCATAAATGGTCTAAATTGTTGAACTGTGAATTTTTTATTCGGCAATGACTGGTGTTAGATTTGATGAGGAATTGATTTCATATTGATGCTTGTATTGTGGTCTTAAAGGGGTATTCTGCCACTGGCAAGAATGGTCTTTTCATAGAACCTCACTGTATATGCAGTGGAAAGACAAAAAAAAGTTGAAATTGGTGTTTCATGACCTTAGAGAACCGAGAAAATGGGCTTTGGTATTCAGTTTTGCAAAAAAAGGTAGAAAAAGTACAACATCCAGAATGCAATGAGCATGCTGCTTTCCTAGACTTGAAAGTTTGGTCGGCACAGAACATCCCTTGACAACAATTACTTGCGCCCTACTTGTTCTCCATTTTACTTGAGATTCAACACTTGAGATTTACTGTTTAAACTTGAAAACATTTATGAGAGGCTATACATTTTGGAAAATCTGAATTTGTTTAAACGAAATGCATAGTTTTTATAATTTTCCATTTATTGAAACTTGGTGAATTGCAGTGATTTTTGCTAGGAATAAACAAGTGTAAACTAGAGGCACTCGTAGAGTGCAATCCTCCACCAAGGCCGCACAATCCAAATGTGCTTGAGTGGGAGCAAAGTTGAGTTGACTATCCACCTCCTCCATCCTGCCAAGAGGTTGACGGTGATCCCGAATCAGCATCTGCATCGTTTTTACGTTTTTAATATCATTACCTCCGCCATCGAAGTTGGGGCAGAGGTTATGTTTTCACCCCTGTTTGTTGGTCTGTTTGTGAACAGCATAACTCAATAGGTAATGCACAGATTTGTCGGAAATTTTGTGGGTGGATAGCTATTCCATCAAGGATGGACCCCTATTGATTTTGACCGCGATCAGTGAAACAATATGGCCGCCACGGCAGCCAGCTTGACATCCAATCACACGCGATAACTCCACTTTGCTCCCACTCATGCACATTTGGATTGGGCTACCTTGGTGGAATTTTGCACTCTGAGTGCCTCAATTTTTTTTTTTTTTGTGTGTGTGTGTCCTTTTCTTAATAAATGTGTTAACCTCGCATAACATGGTTTGGTTACATGATTAACTAAGATTAAATGTGGAATGATGGTCTACCTCCTATAGTTGGAGCAGATGAAATATGGCCTTGTTCTGGCCTTGACAGATTATTGTCATTCTGTTAAATATTCTTTCTGAAGATAAAAGAAGAAAGTTGTTATTATTAACATCATTTTTATTACATGCAGAAGCTGTGTAACCTATTATTAATGCCCTCTGCAGCCTAAGGCAGAAACAGTGGGGCATAATCTTTTTCTTTGGTTTTATAACATTTGCATAGTTAATGTCTTTTGATTTACCTTTTTTGTTGTTCAATACGGTAATGCAGATTTTTTTTTTTTTTTTTTTATAAACTGAGGTGGATAAGGTCATCCTATAGACTGCTTTAGCGGACTGTGTGTTATGCATAGTCAGACGTGAGAATTTGGGGTCTTTGGGAGTAGTGTGGCATATCAGTACATGCATTATTCATGCAAAAAAAAAATTACCTTCAGGGAACCAGTTGTTAGCGTTTATATTTTAGATTAATATGAAATTAACATAAAGACGTCAAGTTGTCAAGTTGTTCCTTGGCACTGTGTTAGCACAAGTAAAAGTGTAAAGCTTACACCAGTGTCCAGTTAATCCAGTGCGCGCACCCCCCCCCACCCCCGGCCAGGTGTTGCAGTGTTAAACTTTCCACCATTATGGGTCTGCCCATCCCTAAATAACATGTTTTCCAACAATAAGAATAATTCAACGGGCAGTTAAAGACTGCTTTCTTCTTAATGTGATCGAAGGGTGATTAAAGGAGCTGTGTCACAATCACTGTGCATGCTCACAACTTTGAACAAAGTAAATCCGCTCAACTTTAAGTCCGCCAGTAATTAGAAAAGATTTTTATTTATTTATTTATTTATTTATTTTAATCACGGCTTACCATTCCCATTTCTCTCACAATTCTAAAAAGTGAACTTCTAATGTTTTGAAAATATTCCCTTTGGAATGAAAGAAATTCTGTGCTTGGATGACAGTTTTTTTTGCTTCATGTCCAGTTTCCCCCTGGAATCGCCTGAATATGTTCATTCAAATATGAGTCGTGCTTTATGAAATGTTCAGGTTATGCTAAAGCAGATATAAATTCTTGAATTACTTTTTTTTTTAAATTTTCCCTTTGTCATCCTGGATTTGAATGCCAAATTGATCAAATGATTGATGCCGACTGTTTGTGGGTGGTTGTACTGTCAAGTCTTGTGAAAATTCTATTGGCTGCATTAGTTATTCAACTACATGCATGATTTGTGGCAGTGTCATGTTTAGATGGATCTGATGAATTGTTTTGAACTGATGATGTCAATTCACATCCCGTTTGCTAAGTGATGCCTGCATCTAAGGCACTCCTTAACTTAATTTTTTCTGTCAACATTTTTTAGATGAATTCATATGCAACAACGTTGTTTTTTTATTTAAACGCCCATCACTAATCATTAATAATGGCTTTATTGAGTGAATTCAGGTTTGTGATGAAGGCCATATTTAAAAGCTGCCTCTCATTGGTTCCCCTGCTGTTCTTCTGCAGGCCTACACTGAGCCGGCGCCTGGATACCTGCAGGGGCAGCAAGTGTACTCCAGCCACCAGCAGGGGGTGGTGCTGCAGCAGGCAGGCACAGTCGCCACCATTGTCACCACGCAGGCTGTTCAGCAGGTAGTGATTTTGCTCTACCACGGTCTACCACTAGGGCGCGTCAATGAGTTTCAATCCCCTGGAGCTCCTCAACTCTCAAGCAGAATTTCAGCGGCGTTGAGCTTCGAATCTTCGGATTTGTCTGTGTTGCTGCTTTTGAATGAAATCACATCAGCTTCATATCACTTCCAAACTTTGGACCATCTTTTATTTTTTTTATTTCTTCCTTCTCTCCTGCATGGTCATTATGATGTGACCACTAGTTAACCCTCTAGCTTTAGTGTCCCGTGTCTGATGTTGCTGAGTTTTAAACTAAAGGCTGCCCTTCAATGCTCTGCCTTTCCCCATGTTAATTCACATTTGCCTAACTTGAATCAGCCTTATTATCCATGGTGTTTACAGTTCCTCTCACAGCAGCCCTCGCTGATATCACCATATTTACTAACAGGCTCCTCTGTGTTAATTTGCAGGAGATGATTGTTCCCAACAACTTAATGGACCTTCCCCCTCCTTCACCCCCAAAACCCAAAACCATCGTTTTGCCACCAAACTGGAAAGTGGCAAGAGATCCAGAGGGCAAGATCTACTATTACCATGTGATCACCAGGTAGGCCCAGCGCGTGCTGTGTGGGTGTCCTGAGTAGCAGTACAGACCCCATGGGCCTCTTGTCTTTATTTGCAATTTAAAGTTCATTGAAACGCTGATTTAATTAATTAGGATTGTGTAATTTACTAGTGTCCCAGTGCCTACAGTGTTACAAGCGCCTGTTTTGTTTAGATTGCAAAAAGTACACCTTCCCTCTCGCTACATTATGTAGATTGACATGGATTAAATCAATTTACGACGCATTTTATGTTCTGATGAATTGTTGCATTTCCCAAACACTTATTGTACAAAGTGTCTGAGCCAAAATAAATATTGCAAATCAATATTGCGCAGCCCAGCTTCTTGAAGGAATGAAATTGGTGCATTATCATCAGTCGGGTAATGGTAGTGATGGTGAATTTAGAGTCTTTGCTCTGTAGGCAAACGCAGTGGGATCCTCCTTGCTGGGAGGGAGGCAGCGACAATGCCAGCGTTGATCATGAGGCCGAAATGGACCTTGGGACACCAACTTATGATGAAAACCCATCCAAGGTAACCACTGACAGCAGGCCCCATGGACCTCAAGTTACCCATTCCGATCGTTTTTGCCAAAATGTTAATTTCATCAATATTTTTAGATGAAGTGGCCTTTACATAAAAGCCACAGGAGGAGAGACCACCACTGTTTGTTTGGATGATCTGCGGCCACTACTTAAACTCCTGACATTTTGGCAAAACTATCTGGATGAACACATCCTACTCCTGTTAAGGTGCTAATGCACGAAAATTTTATTTTTAACTGACACTCAAAGATCTTGATAATGAGCGCTGTGTGTTTTAGGAACATGCTTGTCTAAAGTTGCTAACCAGATTCAATATTGATTCTACAACAAAAATCCACATTCTATCAATATTAGCTCACCCCGCTGAAGTTTTGTACCGTTACCCCTAGTCGAGGCTCTTGTGCCGCATACCTCCGTGGAGGTTGTTCTTGAATGTTGTACAAGTCTCAAGAAATTCCTCAAGGGTGGTTGTTCAGCTGTAGAGAGAGTATATGTTGTGTCTGGCTGGAAAGTAAGTTGGACCTGCAGGGGAAAGCTGGAGCCTGGGAAACCGAAGGAGACGACTGAAAGCTTAGCTCTGCAGTCTCTCTGCACAACAGCCCAAGCTTCTTTATTCGTTTCATTGGCCATAACCTGTTCGAATGATGGCATGCATACAGAGGCCATTCTGTTGAGCAAATTAAGCAAATATCAACGCATGTCTGCACTAGGATGTGTTGTGTTCAAATGCTGCTGCACTCAAGGTTTCTGTAGATGCTGGAAATCTTTTGAAAATGGTTGAATTTTAATGTTGTGTTTCCAAGGTTTGAAAAATGTTGTACAGTTGCGACATAAGTGTCACACATGCAACATGAAAATTGGTCCTTGCGATGAATGAATGAATTGTTGTAGCGCTGGCGTGATGAGACAGAGACGTTGTGTGTGTGTGTGTGCGAGAGGGAGACATGGATCACTGCCACCTCGGAGGTTAGTTGGGTGCGGCAGAATCCTCACCACAAAGCAAATGATAACTCCCCTTTGCTTGATTAGCAATCAGACGATTAACTAATTTACTAAGGCTATTCGGCAGAATAACGGGCCAGTTTAAGTTTCTACAGGCGCTATTACTCAGTACATCGAACCTGAAATGCTCACGAAACTGCAGATTTGCCTGTACTTGCTTACAGGAAGCCGAAGCAAGCAATGCTATTCGGCTCTTATGCGGAGTTCAGTGCTTGATCAATGCAATATATTCCCCTTAAATACATTTTTTTCAACCCCAATTTAAAAAATGGGGCATTTATTTTCATTCTTATTTCATAATCCGATTAACAAAAGGTAAAAACAATACACAAAATTCTCGAGAGCTGAGATTTTTTTTCTGTTGATTAAACGTATTTCCATCCTTGCTGTCTTGAATCTAAGCTTTTACGTCAATGAATTTTTTTTGTCGTCATCACCTATCCGTATACAGGCTTCCTATAGGCTTGGATTTAGTAGTTTTGATCGTCATTCAGGTATAGTAGGCTACGTGGGAACCATAGAATGTATAAAAAGATGGACGCAGGACTCGGGTCTGAAAATTGAGGCAAATGCGGAAATCTCCTAAATTTGCTGACCATTAAATGGAATACACATGGCGACGTCGGTGGTTACAGAAGGAAGTTCAATCCTATTGAAGTCTGAGAAAATGACCCTATTTTCCCTCCTGATTTATTTTTTAAATTATGATATTACACATTATTGTATGTATCGCAAGTTTCAACTCTCCTTCGATACATCATGATGTTCATTTTTGTAAATTACTGTCCAAAATAGACTAGAATAAAGAATAAAGCCAGAATATGCTTTAGGGGCGTGGCTATCCTTGTCTGATATGGTCAGATCCACCCTTCGCTCCTCCCTGGATATTCAAGTCAAGCTCTTGTCCAATAGGAATTGCATCTGGTTTCAAAATAACAAAATGGCGCAATTCAAATAGCCAAAATCGAGGCTTCCTAAATGGTATGCTGAAACCAATGGGTGACATCACGGTCGCTTCGTCCATCTTTTTATACATTCTATAGTGGGAACAGGTGGACAAATCCAGCGATGAAAGGTTAGGCCAATGCCTCACATCACCGCACGTCTCAGAAATACACCAAGAAATAACAGCATGTACAAACCCAAAACCAGTGAAGTTGGCATGTTGTGTAACTCGTAAATTAAAACAGAATACAGTGATTTGCAAATCCTTTTCAACCTATATTCAATTGAATACACTGCAAAGACAAGTTACTTAATGTTCGAACAGGTAAACTTTGTAATTTTTTGCAAAAATAGGCTCATTTGGAATTTAATGCCGGCAACATGTTTCAAAAAAGCTTGCACAAGTGGCAAAGAAGGCAGAGAGTTGAGGAATGCTCATCAAACGCTTATTTGGAACATCCCACAGGTGAACGGGCTAATTGGGAGCAGGTGGGTGCCATGATTGGGTATAAAAGCAGCTTCCCTGAAATGCACAGTCATTCACAAACAAGGATGGGGCGAGGGTCACCACTTGGTAAACAAATGCGTGAGCTGATTGTCGAACAGTTTAAAAACAACATTCCTCAACGAGCTATTGCAAGAAATTTAGGGATTTCATCATCTACGGTCCGTAATATCGTCAAAAGGTTCAGAGAATCTGGAGAAATCACTGCTTGTAAGCGACAACGCCGAAAACCAACATTGAATTCCCGTGACCTTCGATCCCTCAGGCGGTACTGCATCAAAAACCGACATCAGTGTGTAAAGGACATCACCACATGGGCTCAGGAACACTTCAGAAAACCACTGTCAGTAACTACAGTTCGTCGCTACATCTGCAAGTGCAAGTTAAAACTCTACAATACGAAGCGAAAGCCATTTATCAACAGCCCCCAGAAACGTCCCCGGCTTCGCTGGGCCCAAGCTCATCGATGCAAAGTGGAGAAGTGTTCTGTGGTCTGACGAGTCCACATTTCAAATATGTTTTTGGAAAGTTGCTCTATTGATGAGCTACCCACATCTTTTCGGTCTGATCTTCTAGTCTTAATATAACTCTTTGGACTGTCTTGACTGACAAGGTTTGGAGCGATTGTCAAGTCTTTATTTTATGTTTGAATTATGTATGAAAAACTAAAAGTATGATTAGGATAATTTCTCGGCAGAAATTATGCAGAAAATGATTTGATATGTTTTGTTAAGTTATAATAAAGCTCGAGAAATACTATTTGATAAAATATTTGTACTCATTAAATTTGTTTTAGATTAATAAGCTAATCAATAAAATGAGCAATTGATTTTTTTTATCTAAGCCAGTCCTTAGTTGCAGCCCTAGTGAATGTAAACCTACTGAAATTTCCTTTTTTGGTGAACTACTCCAAAAGTCTTAAATGGTCTCTTGAATGGATAGTGTGAAATTAAAATTTCTAGACTCAATGAAGCATGGAAATAAGTCCCTTTGACATCATTTTCGAGCTGTGTTATGAGGATTGATGGATAAAGACATCAAACATTTGACATTGGCAAATTGATTGCTTGCTGAATTGTCAACAGCTGTGAAATTCAACCTGCCCCACCTTGTGGGGCTTGGCATGGTGCTTGGGTCAGAGGTTAAAGGCCGTACATGCTCAGTGGGATGCTGTGTCAGAGGTCAGTCAGCCAGCATGGCTGTGTATAAATGGCCCTCTGCGGTGAACTCACAAAGTGCACCAGTTTTCCCTGTTTGGGCAACTTGCAGTAGTTGGTGTAGAAAGGAAGTTGGTTAGACATTACATCTTGTTGTTTGGTAAAGTTTTATGTGTTATGGAAAAATATTTAGGTCAATCCTGTCTTGATTATAAGAAATACTCTTCCTCTTACCTTTACGCAGCGGTTTCTTAGCTGTGTGCACTGTAAATGGAGAGACGCTGCCTGTGGTTCTCTCCTAGCATGCTGAAGCGGTGACAAGCTTGCAACCACAACTGTGTTGCTATGAAGGCTGAGGAGTAGCCAGTATTATTACAGTTGTTTATAACATCAGAATGTTTACTTGCAAAGAGGCCCCCATCTTGTGTGTAGAGCGATTGTATTGTGGCATCGTGTGGACTCCTCTCTGAGGTGCGGGGTATACACATATCCCATTTCCTGCAACGGCATCATCACCCTTTCATAGAAACGCTTGTCATCATGTCTCAGGCAGGAACGAGAAGCATGTGGTTGGGCCCAGGAGGGCTCCGACAGCTGTGCACAGGAATGGCCTGGGAACGCTCAGCATGCCCACATCTAACTTCTTCCTCTTACTTACTACAAAAGCAGTCTTCATGAGCCTCTTCCACTACCACACTGAAGGTCCCATGGCATTACTAGAGGATGATGGCAATTGTACAGGGCACTGTTTTAAGGTATTTTAATGACACTGTCTGTGTTAGTTGTAGCCACGTGTAGCTTCCTCCATATTGGATATTTGTATCTCCCCGATGACGAGTCGGGAGATACTATGGTTTAGTTCCAGAGCCGCCGCAGAGATTTTATGTTCCGGGCTCTGGAAGCCTCAATTACAGGAATATTTTCAAATTTCATACAGGCGAAGGTATGTATATGACAGTGCTCAAGACCGATTTTTGTCAATTTCGGACGTCCAATATGGCTGCCGGCGGCCATTTTGTCCTAAATGTTTTACGTTCCGGGCTCTGGAAGCCACAATTATTACAGGAATGTTTTCGAATTTTACTCGGGCAAAGATATATATGACAATGCTCAAGACAGATTTTCATCAATTTCAGACATCAATATGGCTGCTGGCAGCCATTTTGTTTGAAATTTTGGAATCAGTGAGATACACAACTTGGTCCCCGTGGCAACAGAGTTGTCTAAGTTAGTTGATTCATTGCCCTATTTTCAGGCTTTTTTTGAATCCCTCTCTCTCTCACTCTCTCAAAATGTATCTTTCAGTCACTCACTCTACTGCATTAGCTTGTGCGTATCCCTTTGTGGCAGGTGGTTCACGGTACTGTCGCATGTACAAAAATGTTGTGAAAGGAATCCAGTTCAGGAGAAAACAACACTTCAGAAATGTGAATGGATGAAATGGGACTCGTGTCGCCTTCTGTAGCATCTTTTTCACCTTCATGTGGGCTGCAGCTGGAACCACATGCTGTTCAATTTTAGCCCTATGAAGATGTGTTCAGGCCAGACGCAAGGTGAATTTTTGGCGCAGTGCATTTGTATATGAATTCAATGCAAAGATTTGAATGATATGAATCAATATCAGGTTGCACCTTTTAGGGGCACTGGGGGTAAATATTGAAATGCCTCTAATTTTACGTTCGGTGTTATTTTTATGGTTTTCCCCTGACAACTACTTCAAATATCATGGACTAGTCACAAATACTAAGAATTCTATGGCCTCAAATGTATGCATAACCGAGATCCATTTTGTGATGTTGCAGACACTACAGCAGTTAGAGTAACGACTTGAATGTCTTGAAAAAGACTAGTTGTATTCACTAAAACATGTTACATACGCACTTTTAATCATAATATAAAAACAACATAATAAAAAATGCTTTTTTTTTTTTTTTTTCATGGAATAGTGACGCATACCTAAAATGCGTTTTATAACCACTGTACAATACAACATCAACAGCCGAAAATTCTCACCTTAGAATGTACTTTTTGAACACCCTGTGTTTCTTCAGTGGGTTGTGGATTAGTTCTGTCATTAGGTAATTACTCTAGTTATAACTTCTACTAATTATATGAATATATTCATTTGAAGAGTGGTTGATGCAGAATTGGGGGATATGGGGCCTTGTGCACACTACACGCCGTTGCGGACACGACAAACAATATTTGAATTTATTTGTGCATCCCAAAAGAACCCATATCTTGAATTGATTTTACTGATTATAAACCTCATCTTTAGGAGCATTATTCAGCTTAGATGGGACTAGTGAATTACCCGTGGCGAGAATAATTTCTTGTGACGACCTACGTCCACATACCAACTTTCATGAATACGGTGACCTTTGACCCTCGTGACCTTGACCTTTGACAGAACGGACCGGACCTCTCGCGGTCATTTCTTGTGACGACCCACGTCCACGTACCAACTTTCATGAAAATCAGTCCAGGGAGATGGGAGATGCGGAAAATTGACCTTTGACCCCAGTGACCTTGACCTTTCAAAAAACTAACCCCTCAAGGACAATTCCGGGGACAACCTACATAGACCCACCAAGTTTGGTGAAGATCCGTCAGAGGACCTCGGAGGAGTAGGGGAACAAACAGACGGACAGACAAACGTTCCTGAAATTATAGTATGATAATCCCACTTGGTCAAGTCTTTACAGAAATATGTTTGACCGTTGTGGACACTACATATTTTTGGCGACACCATTCGTTACCAAAATCAAGGCAATATACCTAACGGAAGGGTTCCCTTATCAGCACTGTTCTGATTTCTTGGTAGGAGTGGTCATAAGGTACTCAGATTTAACTTTTAAGTTTAAAAGTGATTTAGCCCTTCAAGCAAGTGCATATTTAAAGAATGAAAAATCAATGACACAGGACATCAGAGATTCTAATTGCAATTATTATGGCATTCCAAGTGGGATCTCCACAAAATAACCAGTAAATAAATCAGAAAAAATTCTGAATTGATGTATGCATAAAACTAGTCAACTTTTTTTTTTTTTTTTTTTTTTTTTTTTTTTTTTGCCTCGCATAGAAAATCAGAATCAGTTAGTTAAAATGCCCCTCCATAACAATGAGAAATGGTATAAACTGGCTTTCTAGTGGTCGCTGCCTCGGCATTTAAATAGCTGGAAAATTCATCAGTTCCAGTGCAACTGATCATTGTATGTGTATGTTACTAAAAAGTAGAACATTGAACAGTGTTGTGTACATATTATTTAATAGAGCAGAGCGTATTATAACACAGACCAGAGGATATTTTCAAGCTGATCTCAATTCACATCAAAAGAAGTGAATTCCTGCCAGGCCATGCAAATTATGCAATGTAAATGTGTGAACTTGGGATTCATTCATGTATTTGCAAATTTTTCATCTCACACAAAACATTGACGCAGTTTCGCAAAAGCCTATTAATGTTGGCCACCTTCTCATAGGTGGCATTGGCTTTTGCAGCCTTGTCACAACAGGCTGGCCTCCGAGGCCCTGCTGGAGCTCTCGCACGGACCTCGCCAAAGACGCATCCCTCCAGTAATTACTTTCAGCTGCGAGTTTCATCTCGACTTCAAAAAACTCTTGGGGACTGATGACATAAAACACTTAAGAATTTACTCACCCAGCCCCCAGTTGTGTGCTTGTGCCTGCAAGCAGTGAATTTTAGGGTTGTAATGTGTATGATGCGTTGAGAACGACTGTAGGCGAGAGGGAGGGAGGAGGGGGGGGGCGAGCATCATGAAGGACAGAAAATGCCCATACCGTCATCCCTCCTGCGAAGGCCACATTGTGCCAGTATCTCTCTTTACAGACAGCTGACAGACCCCAGGCCACCGGGGGTGGGGCGGCCTCTTTCTTTCCCCAGTTGCTGGGTTTGTTTTCACATCCCCAATTTTTTTTTTCTCCCTCTTTTCTTTGATGATAATGAAAACCAGTCTAAGAAATGGCATCAATTTATTTGTGGCTTTTGTACTTAAGAATGTGTCTGGACTGAGCCTTTGTCTTTGGGGCTCATGCGCACTGAGGCCTAGGGCGGAGAGAAAAGGGGGGGCCCCTGATTTTTGGTTCAGCAGCATGGCAGTTTTCCTGGACACACCCTGGCACTTCCTGGGGCTCTCCCAGGTTACATGCTGCATCCTCCCATGCTCCAAAGGCTCTGTGATTCATGCCACTGTTGTCTGCCATTTCCCTGCTCTGAGCTGCATTCTCTACCACTGTAGGACACATGGCTATTAACCAGTGTCTTCCACAGCCTCTATTCTCCCTGTTAGGGAATGCCTAACCCAGGGTTTCTTCTCTGTTTTTGCTTAATTGTAATGTTTCGGCAAAGTTCTCTTTACTGGAAAGCGATTAATGCTGAGTCGATACTTAAATGTCCTGCATGTTGAAGGTTCCATGTTTTTAATTGTACTGCTTGTGGTTCAGCTCATAAAAGGTGGTTTTATTTGGGCTCTAAAGTGCGAAGCCCGATCTTCCTTCTTGTGTGTTGCTTTAATCAGGGCAAAGCAAGCTGCGTCGCCAACAAGTTGTTGCCTTTGCAGAGGGAAAAAAATGTTAACCATTTGTAACAACAGGTTTTCAGTTTCCCAGTGACAGGGTATTTGGTGTAACTTGGCGTTTGCTCATACAAATTTGAATATTTTATGCTGTTAAAGCTTTAATCAAGCTTTAGTTCATGCTCTTCTTGTGTAGTTCTGAGCTGCCTGATAACGGTGTTGGATTTTCTGATGAACAAATGGCAGAAGTTGGAAACACTACAATGCCTACAACCTTTACTGAGGAGTTGCAGTGGAGAAAGGGGGATTTCATTCTTTGTTTAAAAAAAGTGTGTGCGCGTGTGTGTGTGTGTGTATGTGTATGTATATATATATATATATATATATATATGAATGAAATGTTCTGGATTCCGGGTTCGGCTGGTCTTTCTTTTGCTGATCTGGTCTGTTGTACTGTGGCAAAGGAGGTAAGAGTACCTTTTTTTTTCGCAGTTCTCCACTAAGACAGCAGAAGCTGACACCTCCAGCGAGCTGGCCAAAAAGAGCAAGGAGTTGTTCCGCAAGGAGGTGAGGTCACTAAGCAGATGTACTTAGTTACCCCCCCATCAGTAACTGCCCAGATGATAACGATTTAATCTCTTGGTTGTAATGGAGGATAACTACATTCATTTAAAGGAAAAGTTCACCCAAAAATGAAAATTCACTCATCTACCCACCTGAAAGGCTACTCGATGGGTCCATGAATTTCTTTCGTCCTTAAAACATTTGCAAAGAAAAACTGCATTGAAGATGCATCCAAATCAACAGAAGTCAATGGAGGCCACTCTTTCAAGCATAAAAAAAATTTTAAAACTACAAAATGCCTCCATACTACCCATGCATCGTAATTCAAGTGTTTATAAGCTTCAACATTAAAATTTGACTCCTAAAGATGTCTTTTCACCATGATTTTAGCCTAAAGGTCCAATGTAGCCACTTGGCGAGAAGCCCTGTTTATCTTCCCGGAAGAAGTTCAAGATTCAAGACCTCTAGCTACGGTGGCCAACAAGGGCAAAAATGCTGCAAAGGCCCTTAACGTCTCCAATTGGAGAAACCGGCTGCAGCTTCAAATGTTAGTATTCCCTGACTGAACAGGGCATTTTTATGGTCTGCTAACGTTGCGAGGTTAACGTCTTCCGCGAAAATACACAAGGCTCCTAGCTAAGTGGCTACACTGGACATTTGGGATAAAAACATGGTGAAAAGACGTCTTTGAGTCAAATTTTCATGTCAGGGCTTATGGACACTTGGATTACGCTGCACAAGCAGTATAGAGGCATTTTGTGGTTTTTGAATGTTTTTATGCTTGGAAGTGTGGCCTCCATTGACTTCAGTTGATTTGGACTCATCTTCAATGCTTTTTTTCTTTGTTACTCTAAAAGTGTTTCGAGGATGAAAGAAATTCATGGATCCTTCAATTAGACTTGGGGGTAAGTAGCTGCGTGAATTTTCATTTTTGGGTGAACTTCCCCTTTAAGCTTACCACAGATTGATCTTTTGAGATATTTATGCTTTAAATTTGAAATGCTCGATATTTTAAGTTTGAGGTCAGAAATATTCTTGTCCTACAGTATCTCCCTGGCTAGGTCTTTGCATTTCCTGTGGTGCACAGAGTACAGTACAATACATTAGTCGGCAGCTCAGTGGTGTACATGGTATGCATCGTGTGTCCTGTCCCCTGACCTTGGATGTCTTACTTTTTGTTGCCCCGTCAGATGTCCCAGTTCATTGTGCACTGCCTGAACCCCTACCGCAAACCAGACTGCAAGCTGGGGCGCATCGGCAACACAGAGGATTTTAAACACCTCGCCAGAAAGGTAGGGGGAGAACGGTTGTAGTGCTGTTTTCTGGCCAGTAGGGGGATCAGTGGGTAGGCAGCATGGCTGCCATGAATGTGTGTTATTTGGTGGTGGCCATCCCAGATGTTTTCTGCAGACTTTTGTCTTTTCTGGCTGTTGATCTGGCATCCCATTATCTTTGCACATGTGTATCCTGCAGTATTCAAAACAAGCACTGTGAAATGCATGAGAACGGACAATCAAAGACCAAAATGTGTGTTCCTGAAAATGAATGAAAGAAATAGAACTTTAGTAGCATTTGCCATTGTTTTCAGTGAAGTGATTCAGGCAGCTAACAGACATTTTGTAAAGCTATAAGAATGCACGCCATGGATATCATTTGTTGTGTACAACAGTCATTAAATGTCTTTTGGGGGACACCCTACCTGTGTAGGGGTATTTGAGATGTGGTAGAGCAGAGGAGTGAGAAGAGATATTTCTGGGGCTGCCTGTCACCTTGGTCCTCAGCAGCTAGTGTCTATTCAGTCTTTATTTATTTATTTACTCTCATGAAACAGACGGAACACATTGCACTTCAAGAAAAATTTTTAGAAGTTCATCTTTCCTCTCTCTTTTCTTCATGCTGGTTTGCATTATAGTCAAAGCTGAACTGTGCACCCAGTGTGTCTCCCAGTGACTTGAGTTTTCCTGGTTTTTTTTTTTTTTTTTTTTTTTGTTTGCCCTGATGGTAATCCTTCAAACTGTCAGTATAAGCAGAGGTGCATTACGTTTGGGCATATGCAGGAATACAACAAAATTTCGCATATTTTGGGGGGAGGGGGGAGGGGAACAATTTTAATGCCTTTGTGCTCCAAGAATTTTGAAAGCCTACTTTTACATTTCGATGGCCTCATGCAAGAAGGGCTTAAGTGACATTTTTCAAATTTTACAGGAGAGCCAAAAAACTGGCACAGCAACACCTGTTAAAAAATTTGCCTGCAGATACGACTTTTTGAAAAGGCATTTCAACCCCTTTAGGATGGGGAATTGAGACTCCAGACTTGGTCAGTGTTACTTACGCCATGAGGCCATCGATTTTATAGAAGTGGTTTTGCTGGGTAAGATCAGGCTACTCTTGACGGTGAACCTGCTCAGTCCTCCTGAGTATTTATCAAATTGCCTGCCCTTGCTAATCACCTCAGTTATTTAGCCAGGGTAAAGGGCTGCTTACTGAAATCTGCAGAGAACATGAGCAGAAGAAATGCATTGCAGGTCTGTTAACTTCTGACCCCCCCCCCCCCCTTTTTTTTTTTTTGCAGTAGTGCCGTGTTTGATGACCAGCTTTCTGTAGATATATTCTAACCTGTCAAGTGTTCCTTCCAGCTGACTCACGGTGTGATGAACAAAGAGCTGAAGTCCTGCAAGAACCCAGAGGATCTCGAGTGCAACGAGAATGTCAAGCACAAGACCAGGGAGTACATCAGGAAGTACATGCAGAAGTTCGGTCCGGTGTACAGGCCCAAGGAGGATACCGAGGTGGACTGACCCTCCGCTCGCCTGCATCAGCAGCCCGCAGGAGACATTCATACACACGGACTCCACCTTCAGTCGGCCACGATATCAGCTCTCCCGCAGGAGGCTGAGTCGGCTGTCATGATGTCGGCTGTCTGTAGCACGAGGTCTTTGAGGGTCAGGGAGTGTGGGGCGATGCCATCGGTATATTCATGCTCAAACTAATTTGTACTTGGTAACAACCATGTCCTAACTGCTGCTTTCAAAAGCTTTCTGTTGGCCAGTTTTATTCTGACAGTTTACGGAGACGAGCAATCACTGAAAATACGTGGCCCTCAGGTCTTCTTGCTGACCAAGGAAGACTTCTAATGAAGTTAAATACTGGGCACTGATCGGTGTGGTCCACTCCCAATCATGCTCAACAGATAACAGTTGTCCTAAACAATGGCCGAAATCGTGTGGACCAGGATGATCGTACTATTGATGTCCTGTCCCTTATGAATGAGATCTAGTACATATGCAGTTTGTGATTTTTTTTTTTTTTTTTTTTTTGTCAGTGCAAAGGCTGTATTTGGGGGGGGAGGGGAAAAAAAAAAACATGTATTTACACAACTAAGGAAGAACCGTGAAACGAAACGCTTACCATTCCTTTGCCCAGTGGAGCCCCTTGCGTTTCCCTCCCTGTCATTGACATGTTTCTGGTGCTAACAGTGAGCTCGGCAGGAGGTGGGGCCTTGCCTCCAGACCAAGAAAGAATGGGAAGTTTTGTCTCTCCACATGAAAACGTGGCCACTGGCCAGTGAGCAGCAGGATCTGTGTGAAATTCCCTGCCTCTCCGGGACTCCCTCCAATGCCCCCCGTTCTCCACCCTGGAAAATGGGGGAGGCGAATTCACACTGGATGGGGAAGTAGATGATATGTCATCTTTGCTAATGTTGTCATCTCTGTGAGTCTATTGACGGTTCTCTGTTCTTTATGCAGAAAGCGGCGTTCAGAGAAAGAACATTGTGACTGTCCGCATAATATGAGGAGACGTCAAGTTGCTGTCAGTTTTTATGTCTTTTATTAAACTGAATGAAGTGTACAAGTTGGTGTGCAGCATACTCAGTTGGCTTTGTGTCACCTCTCAATTCTCAACCTCGTACAGCCCAGGCCGTTTCCTGCCCTCACCCCCTTCCAAGGAATTGGATGTAGCATTGTGGTTTTAACTGTCCGTAGCTTGCTCGCATTACTTGGGTTTTTTGTTTTCTGTCTCTTTCATTGGCAAAACACCGCTGTGCCGTCCAATAGGCATGTCATGGCTGGCAAGTTGGTCAATACGGTTTTTGTAATATCATCTGGTTTGCAGGGTTGCTGCCTGCTGGGGTTCGGCCTTTAGCATTGCCCTCCCACTTCACAACACTCTCCTGTCAAAATGCATTAAGCCAGACTCTCAAGTAAACATGTATTATATTGCTTTATATGTGAATATGTTGAGAAATAGTTTTTGAGAATGTTTAAATAAGCGGACTTTGTAAATGGATCTTCGGTCCATGATTTGATGTGTAAATATGTGTAATTAAACCAAAACAGGAAAATTAATTTTGTGAAGGGGTTCAGGGTAAAAAGTAGTACTGATCCCTTAGTATCAGTACAGTACACCCCTTATTCCAGTACAGTGCACCCGCATCACAGAACGGTATACCCTCAGCCTGCTGAAGTACACCCCATTCCGCTACAGTACTCATTCGGGCCACTGCAGTTCGGTCCCAGCTCTGTATATTACACTGTCCATTCCCAGTTCAACACAACCGAACCTCCCTACAGTGCACTCTTGCTCCCTAGGCAGCTTATGCCGTTAAAGTTCCTGGTTTGTCAGCTGTCCTTGGAATTCCTAAGGTAGTAGCCTTTTTCTTTTTAGTTTGGTTTTCACAAGGTGGGGATTAAATTTTCAGTTTTCTTTTGGGGAAAGAGTGGAGATTTTCTATGTAGGAATGGAGCCTCACCCTGCACTTCCCTGTAAGTACTGTGCAAGCACATTGTCATACTGAGTGTAAAAAAATTTTAAAAAAGA
This sequence comes from Gymnothorax reevesii, assembly GCA_029721435.1. Taxonomy (NCBI): domain Eukaryota; kingdom Metazoa; phylum Chordata; class Actinopteri; order Anguilliformes; family Muraenidae; genus Gymnothorax; species Gymnothorax reevesii. The sequence goes on from CM056573.1 coordinate 44,765,564, forward strand.
AAATAAACTTTTTTGTAAAAATGAGTATTGTGCTTGATTGTCATTCCTAGTGACTGAAAGTCTACCATTCCTGGCCACTGTCTGGCAGCTACAGTTCAGCATCAGGGTGACTTGTACAATGACTACCTGCCAAATATCTTCCAACATAAGTGTTGAGAACAGGTCATTCCGCCCAACAATGCGCTCCATTTTCCTACCGTTATAATGTACCCAACACTGACGATACAAGAGAACAACATAGCATCTCCAACCTCATTTCGGGAAAAGTTAGGATGAACATAAAAACAAAAAGCGGTAATTCCTAAATTTACTTTGATATGCTTTTCATGGAAGATCGCATGAAGACAAGATATTTTACTGCCGATTTCAGGAGTTCTTGCCATCCTAGGGAAGAAACCAGCAAAGTTTCCTCCCTAGGATGGTGAAGGCATAACCCACACTACTGTGACTCTGATTGGATTTTACTGCTTACCTTTGTTGGTTAGTTTGGTTACTTTTGGGCATGAAGAATGAAATTCATCAGGGTAAGATTTCAGGGTCCAAGTAGGGGGGTCATTGCTTCGCCATCCTTGGACAGTAAATACTTGCAAACTATAATGTACACGTCCAAGCATGACTGGTGGAGGATGCGTGGCCATCAGCCACCATCAAGGCAGACTTCAGCCGATATCGATAGTTTGTAAAATGTGCCCGACTTCTTTCTCACCTCAATTTAACACAGCTGGGGCAAAAGTTCATTGGGGACCATTTCCTTTAAAGGGGACCTATTATGCTGCATTTACAAGGTTATATTCTGATCTTGGACTCCCCCAGAGTACTCCTGAGCATTCAAAGTCCAAAACGGGATCCTTATAAAGCTCATACTGCCATACTGAAAAAACCCCATTTGTAGTTCATTGTGGTCTCTGCCTGAAACATCTCATTGGGGTGGCTCTTCCACTATGGCCCCCACTCCCCGAGTGCCCACTTTTTTCTGACTGGCCAGCTCTGGAGGGCGGAGTTGGGTGGGACGAGGCTGCAGAACGCAGTTTTCTGGGTCCTTCTTCCCAGAGTGAAACGTGGGGCAAGTCTGCCATAAAGAAGAATCGGCGGGGAAATTCCGCAATCTAACACAGCACATGTGTATAGATCTTATGAAATTAACCTGTTCTCATAAGCGCAGAGGTGAAAATGGAGGACTCAATGCGAAAATCTGGCAGCTCCAGCGCAAATTTGCCATCAGCTACAGTGGTGAGTACAGCGGTTTTTCTACTCTAGCTAGGATGCAGGGAAAGCTGGAATCCACCCCATTTTGACACATTTGTAGAATGGGTCGACATACCCACGTGTAGACCGGAGACCGTAGAAATCCGGTGGATCTGAGTTAAGAGGGAAACGTAAACGGTGAGGAGCAGCTAAAAGTGGACCAACAGCTTCAGGACTGCTTCGGTGTGTATTGTAAGGACCTGCTGGTTCTGGTGCATAACTGTGGTCTGTCATTAGCATGGAAAAACAAACCCTTCTGCGCTGGTATATGATGGAGGGGTGAAAGCTCCGGGCTTAACGGCCTTTTCGGAAATTGCCCATGTTAATGGTTAACTCATTGCGTTGGAATGACCAGCGTCTCCTCGCGGAGAATGGGCGCGTAATGGATAGTGCGCAAGAGCTAGTCAGAGCTCCGATTATGTTATGAGCATAATACAGGTTTTACAGACCATAAGTTCCGTTTACGTGAACCGTTGCTTATGTGGAGCTAGCGAATCAATCACTTTTACAGGAAAGAATTTAATCGAGAAATAGTTTGTGATACCAGACACGTTTCAGCCTGTGCTTTTCCCTATTGCTTTCACCAGAAGCATCAGAGAGCTTGCCCAGGTATTGGAGAAGTATCAGGCAGACCCCGGTCATGGATAAGTTAAGCGATTGCTTCACAAGCCCCCAAAACCGCACCCCAAACTTTGCAAAACCTACCTCTGGTCTAACTGCACCTCTCCGGTTAGTTTCAAGTGTAGCGGCTACAATCAGGCAACATTATCATGATTCTGCCACATTGATGCTTACCGAAGTAACACAAGCATACCGATCAGAATTGCTGCATATAAGTTAACCAGGAGCATTTTTAATTGACAGAGCACGCAAACAAACATGCAATAGCTGATAAGCGGTCATGTCTTTGAATGTAATCTGTTCCACAAAAAAGTTGTTGCGCGTCCGGTGTGAAAGCGGCTTAACATGCCCATAACGCGTCTTTGCGTTGACTTTGAATGTAATCTGTCGCATGAAAAATTAGTTTTGCATCCCGTGTGAAAACTGCTTAACGCGCCCATAACGCATGTATCCGTGTCTTTGCATTGACTTTGAATGTCGGCTAATCTGCAAAAAATTTGTTTCGCGTCCGATGTGAAAACAGCTTTATGGATAGTACGCGACAGGTGCAGAGAGCTCTGGTTATGTTATGTACATAATACAGGTTTTGCAGACCGTAAGTTCCGTTCGCACAAAAAAGTTGCTTATGTGGAGCTAGCAAATCGATCACTTCTACAGAAAAGAATTTCCTATTTGATCTCCGCCTTGTTCGGCTTTTTATTAGCCACAACAACTTTAAAGGGGGATGAAATTATGTCAAGGTAGTGCAGAGAAATCATTTGTTATACCACACACTGTAGAGCTTCTGCATTTCGCATTGCTTTCACGGTAGCACCAGAGAGCTTGCCAAGACATTTGTGAAGTATCCGGGTGATCCCGGTCATGGATTAGTGAAGCAATCACTAGCAACCGTAAACAAACCCAAACACGTATCCCTAGCTCTGCAAAACCTACGTCTGGCCTAACTATGCTTTTCAGCCTAACTTTGCGGACACATACAGCACCTCTTCAGTTAGCCTCAACTGTAGTGGATACAATCGGGCAAGGTTATGATGAAACAGCTGCATTGATGCTTACCAAAGTAACACAAGCATACCGATCAGAATTATTGCACATAAATTAACCAGGAGCATTTTTAACTAGGCTTATGCTGTCGCAGGCGACGGCTGGGGGTATATCCCTGAACCCCCCCTAATTCTCCAATTCCCTTGAATAGACTTTCATTTGAACTTAACTTCAGGTCAATCGGACAAATGGCTCTGAAGATATGGCCAAAATGGTAATTTTTCCATCACAAAGCGCTACCTTGTGGCAAAATATTGGACCATACAGGTATGATGTGGTTATGTGACCTTGCAGTTGCACATAGTTTTGTGTCAAATGGACAAATGGTTCCAAAGATATGGCAAAAATGGTGAATTTTATATGACAAAGCTCCACCTTGTGTCAAAATTTTGAACCAAACGGGTATAATGTCATCGTGGGACACATCCTCAGGTCACAACCTTTCATTTGCGCTTGATTTGAGGTGAATCGGACAAATATTTCCAGAGAGATGATAAAAACGGTGATATTTTTTTTTCCCGTTTTTGGCCCCTGGTGGCCAATCTAGAAATTGTAAATTGTCCAAAATCGAATCAGTTCTTCCTCTTTGATATTTACTTATATGCAAAACTTGGAATTTCTAATTGAAATATTACTGAAGTTATTGCGTTAACACGTAAATCAATCTAGAAATCGTAAATTGTCCAAAATCGAATCAGTTCTTCCTCTTTATGATACTTCCTTATATGCAAAATTTGAAATTTCTAATTGAAATATTACTAAAGTTATCTTGTTAACACGTAGCGCGGCGGCGGTCAGACCAAAAACATAAAATCTAGGGTTAGGGTTGGTATTCTGAACGGTATGCTTGTGTTACTTCGGTAAGCATCAATGCAGCAGTTTCATCATAACCTTGCCCGATTGTAGCCACTACAGTTGAGGCTAACTGAAGAGGTGCTGTAAGTGTCCGCAAAGTTAGGCTGAAAAGCACTGTTAGATATAATTAGCACGCCACGTGAACTAACATGCAGTACCTGGTAACCAAGCGGTTATAACAACCATAGAGACAAACCCTTGCAATACAGGTTATACAGACAGCAAGTTTCGTTACTGTGGACAGTTGTACCAAGCATCCAAATTACAAACAAGTATTTAAAGTTAGCTTCTAATAAGGTTTATGTTCACACACCTCCTGTAGAATTTCCCCTGATATTACTCTTGCGTATTTAGGACACAAACATTTGCAACAGTAACGTGGCTACATTAGCTGCTGTGCTGTAGCCACAATCAACTGGCTATCACGTCAAGTTGGCTTATGCAGTAAAAGCAACTTGCAGCTTCTGTGTCTGAGAGTCAAGGACAGTCGCGACCGATCCAGGATTTATCTTCAGATATTTTACAAAGCCTGCGCTTGAGGCCGGTTGTTCGTGCTAACAATCGTTAGCGGTCCTGCTAGCTAGTAGCCACCCGTAACATGTTAGCATGGCTCTGGCAAGGTCTGTATTAACTGGACAGTGCAACCTAGCATCAATTTTTGCCTAGATCTCGTGAAGATCTTGGGAGGAGCTGTTCGGAGAGGAAATCACGTTCACAAAATCACGTTCTTGGATTACGGCAAAACCGCTGTATCTTATGTTTAGAAACTTTTCAGAGGTTTGAGTATGGACAACCAACATTATAACATTACTAATATGTATTAAAAGAAGGATCAGCATAATAGGTCCCCTTTCTATGCAGATCAATGGGCTAGACAATAGCTAATGTGTCAAGACGGTGACATCTATTGTTGATCTGGGGAACCACTTATGGAATGGTAAGAAAAGGGTTCATACAGCTGAACTCCAGTATAAACTTTTAATGACTGTAGACATACGGGCTGCCTGGTGGAAAAGATTTCATTTCAATGTAATGTGACCGCTCTTGGATGTGTAACCCCCAAAAACACTGAATTTATTTTTTGATTGACTTAAGCTCCTCCTGAACTCTTGTGCCTTTATTATCTCTCAATTTCCAGTGGCATTGTATTGGGCTTGGTATTTGATTCATGTCAGAAACTAACTTTGTATATTGATGTGGCTGACCAGAAATACCTGAAATAGAAGTGCCATTTCTGCAAAAAGCATAATTTTGTAGCACCCCCATAGGCAGCTTCCTTAACTACCCACCAAAACTTTTTCTTGACTTTCCCTCACAGATTGACATAAGTTACAAGAAAGTCGGCAGTCTTTGGCACATTTAGATGAATTTCAACTGACTTTTTTTTAATCCAGTACTTGCCATCAAGAAATTGACCTCACCAGAGGCCCTAGGAAAACAAGAACCACTTTGTTTTAGGACCTGGAATTTTAGGATCTTCTCATCGACCCAAAAAAATTTTGGGAGAAAGTCTGAGATGGTGTATTGTCCTCTGTCTGAGTCTTTTTTTTTTTTTTTAATTGCCTCTTTAAGGCAGAGTAAGTGAAATAATCAAATATACAGTTTTTGTTGTATTTTTTGAAATGGTCTTTGAAACCTTGACTGTAATAAATGCAGTCTTGTGCAATTTAAGTGGGTAAAGATCCTTGTCAGTTGAATGAGCTTGAAAGGAGAGCAAATAGCCATGCCAAGTGATTGTCAGTATACATGACCACCTCAGAGTCATCACTGCAGTCATCATCATTTCATCACTGCATGTAATACTTTTTAGTCACATTTCATGAATTTCCTTGACTTGTATGGTGCAATTAATGTGATTGCATCATCAACACATGACTCTAACTATGCTGGACTGGCCTGGCACTTCACCTCACCTCTACCCCATTGAGCATCTCTGGTCCATCACCAAGTCAAGGCTGCGGCAAAAGGACCGCACCACAAAAGCCAAAGTCATCAATGCAGTTGTCCAGGTGTGGCATCACAATGAACAAATCAAGGAAACCTGCAAAAACCTGGTCAGCTCTATGCCAAAATGGATGGAACAGCTTATCAAGAACCGTGGAGGACACATCTCGAGCTTAGTGGTGAGTGCAGATGCCATTCAAGTAATAAAAAGGCTGAAAACCTTTGTTTGGTTTTTCCCACTTCAGCCTGCTTTATCCAGTTAATTTGCACAATACCAAAGAAGATCTGTCATCTGCAGCTGCCATAATCTTATACAAACACTAGTCAATCACATTGTGGTCTTGTTGGAAAGAACCAATGACAAGCCTCCTTGCCTCCCTGTGTGTTCAGTAGCCCTGCCGTGCACGAGCTAGTACTCAAACCGCGTAATCTTTGCTGGAGGTAACATTGTTCTGCTATCAAATCAAAAGAGGAGGAGATTGTTGGAAGTGTAGTAGTGTTAACAGAGTATGGTCGTGGCTCGTGAGCATCGCTAAAGAGACAACTATCCTATTTCTCAGTGGTATTATGGAAATGCTGACGCCAGAGGCTTTAATGATTCATTCGATCTGATTGAAAACACCTTCAAAGCTGACTGTTTGCACTTAAACCTCATTGGTCATGTTTCCATCTCACTATTCTAATGTGCATTTTGAAAATTCGTATTTGAAAAAGCAGATGGAACGGCATAATGTGGATAAACTTCCTCTTAAGTCGCATAAAAGTTCATATGCTCACTTGAGGTGGTTTGGACTTGTGATAATGAGTTAATGTGCATAATGTAGGATGGAAACGGCATAACCCCTTTGCGCAGAAGCCATTTATTTTTGCCCATAGATATTTTAACGTAAATTCACAGTTGAATTAATATCTTTTATGACCATTGGTGTATTAAGTTGTCTACATCTTATTGTTTACATTGTATGTTTTCTTGTTATTGTCATGTTGTCTGCAACACTTTATGCTGCCATTTTCGGCAGATCTCCCTTGAAAAAGAGATCATTGATCTCAATGGGACTACCTGGTAAAATATGGGTTAAATAAATGAATAAAATAAATGTATGTGTTACCCAATTTAAGGCTTTATAACTCAAGATCAATGCTACACAGAGGGGGGAAATAGCTGAAATGAAACAAGATACTTGAAGCATTCCATCATATTTCAGTTTCTTTTGATAATTTTATTTCAGAGAAAAGGCCACAAACACAAAAAATCCTCATGAAAATTCAGCAATGAAATAACTTTTTTAAATGCAGAGAATTGGAAAATGGCTGGGAGTAAATACAATACATTTCTGGGATCATAAACTCCTTGACCACAAGTATACTTCAGCTGACAATGCTTTTCAAAATGATCTACTCTCTATAAGCCAAATATGACGGCTCTTCAAGTGGCTCCCCATGCTGTCAGAGGCCTCAAAATACGTCAGTGATTTCATGAACTGACGTATCTGTTTTTTAGAAATTATAAGAAATTGAATTTGAGAATTCTGCAGGATGTGCAGTCCTCTCCTAGATACCCTATCCATGCAAACTCCATGATTATTTGCATCAACGTTGCTAAAGTTATGAAGATGGTGGCGCAAGTAATAGTATCTGGTTCTTTGACCTAATTTGCCGGTAAAGCGAATTAGAGGGTAATACGCCACTTCGTGGAATAGTGGAAAGGTAGCGGTCGTGAGATACGCCGGTGATACGTCAATTCATAGAACAGAAAAATGCAAAGAACTGTCAACACCTAGACATACGTCAATAGATTTTTTTGTGTAATAAGAGGATCCGAAGGGTTCTACCTTTGATAGTCGAGTAACTTATGACTAATAAATATAAGTATCTTGTACCCATACAAAATTACTTAAAGCTGAAGTCAGTAAGATTTTTTTGGTCGGATTTACTAAAATATTACAAAATAGTACTGCACTATTTTGGTGTATCTAGGTCAAAGATCAAAGGTCAAGATCACCTGAGCAGCGTTTTAATTTTGTTTCTTTTTTCGTATGTCTGTCTGTCTGTCTGTTTGTGTGCATTCTACAGGCCACTATTTTCACATTATCTTCACTAAACTTGGTGACAACATTGACTAGCCTTGTGGCTTGAGACTGGTCTCTTTTCAAGGCCAAAGGTCAAAGGGCAAGGTCAAGCTCACCAGAAAGGTCAAAACACATTTTGGTTCATAACTTTGCTACTATTACAGCTAGAGATTTGAAACCAACTCCATTCTGTTCATTCTGTTTCAGAGATCTGTGCATGATTCTGGCAAGTCATCATTCTATGAATGACCTTTTGGTTTGGTTTGTTTCTGTGTTTGTTTATAAACACTCTAGTGGCAAATCTAATGGCCATATTCACCCCAAATTTGGTATAGAAATTGCCACTGACCCAAAATAGGTCCCTATTGAATTTTGTACAAGTAGGTGAAAGAATATGCGAGGACTGGGGTTTCTTGTGCCTGGCACCACTTGTTTGCTTCTTTGTTATGAAGGAAAAAAGGTAAATTAAAGCTGCAAGCAGCGTTGAACGGGCCCTCGCCCCCATGCGCACGTTGGGGTTGTGGTGAGATCCTGATGAGTGCAGCATGGTCTCTCAATGTTTAGTAATAAATCTGGTTTTGAATGGATGAAATCTCTAGGAGGAGTGCGTTAAAATACAATATGTAGAAATCAGGCAAAAATGACACTTTAAAATCAAAATGGCCGACTTCCTGTTTGGAGTAGAGGAATGATGCCAGAGACTTTTTTTTGCGTTTTGGCCAAATACATATGTATACCAATTTTCATCTTTCTACTCCAAAAAAACCCCCATGGGTAGGGGTTTTTGAAAATTTCAAGGGGGCGCTATCGAGGCATTTTGCAGCCCTCATAGGCAAAGCCCCAATCAGATGTGAGAGCTTGCCACCCTTAACAGGCATGTCAATTTCCATGATACGAATTCATTAAGAACATCAAAAACCCAAACGTATTTTCATGGCGAGGGATCCATTGTCACCGCATCGCCACACAGAAGCCATTACTCGAAGCATCACACCATTCATAAGGTAGTTCAAGCAACTTCTTCTACATGTTGTACAGGGGGAATAAAGTTGATGGGTTCAACGATATGTCCTCAGTACAAGTGAAAGTAAAAACTGGTCACTTCCTGTTAGTAGCCACGCCCACTGACCTACAGACCTGCAGAGCACAACTTTTGATCAGCTTGGTCTTTTGATGTTTATTGATAAATCTGGTTTTGAATGGATGAAATCTCTAGGAGGAGTGCGTTAAAATACAATATGTGGAAATCAGGGGAAAATAACACGTTAAAATCAAAATGGCCAACTTCCTGTTTGGAGTAGACAAATGATGCCAGAAACTTTTTTGTCCGACTTGACCAAATACACGTGTACCAATTTTCATCTTCCTACCCCAAAGAAACCCCTATGGGGAGGGGTTTTTGAAAATTTCAAGGGGGCGCTATCGAGGCATTTTGCTGCTCTCATGGGCAAAGCCCCTATCAGATGTGAGAGCTTGACACCCTTGACCTGTCAATTAATTTTTATGATGATACAAGTTTATTAAAGACATCAAAAACCCAAACGTATTTTCATGGCGAACGGATGGAAAGTCGCCGCGTCACTACACGGACGCCATTATGCGTAGCTTCACAGCATTCATAAGATAGCTTCATCTATTTGTTTTGCATGTAATAGAAGTGGAATGAGGTTGGTGTGTTCAACTATGTGTCATCAGTACAAGTGAAAGTAATGACTGGTCACTTCCTGTTACCACAGGGGGACGCTAGTTCCAAAGTGGGAATTTAATGTATCTGGATGTTCAGGGCGGAGCAATGATCATGTCCAGCAAGTTTGAAGCTACTACAGTAAAGTATGTGGGCATGAGAGCATTGGGAATCCCAAGCGTATTTTCATGCCGAGGGATCCAAAGTCGCCACTTCGCCACACGGACGCCATTACAAGTAGCTACACAGCGTTCATAATGTAGCTTCATCAACTTGTTCTGCATGTTTTAGAAGTAAAATGAAGTTGATGGGTTCAACATTGTGTCATCAGTACCAGTGGAAGTAACAAGTGGTCACTTCCTGTCACCACAGGGGGGCGCTATTAGCAAAGTGGGAAGTTAATAAATAAGGACGTTCAGGGCGGTGTCCTCATAATGTTCAGCAAGTTTGAAGGTTCTTTAATGAAGTATGTGGGTGTGAGAGCGTTGTGAAATTTTTTCCTCAAGTCACTAAAATTTGTCACGCCCTAACAGCCACGCCCTTAGACCTGCAGATCTGCAGAGCACAACTTTTGATCACCTTGGTCTCACAATGATCTTTACCAAATTTGAAGTTGATCCGGCGAAATTCCTAGGAGGAGTTTGTTTTAAAATTCAGAAATTCAAATCAAAATGGCTGACTTCCTGTTGGGTTTAGGGCGTGGCTCCAATGAAGTTTTTTGTATGTCTTGTTACAAAGCATATAACTACCAAATTTCGTCTGCTTACGACAAAGTAACCGAATTTCCCTATGGGAATTTTGAAACGTGTTTAGGGGGCGCTATTTCGGCATTTGGGGTCAAACCTGTGCGACCGCACAAAAATATCAAATTTCGGACGGACGTATGTGGAAAGTTAGACGCGTTTTCATCATTGGGAAAGGGGCGAAATTGGCCCTTGAAATGCCAGAGGAATAATAATAATAATAATAATAAACAGCATGATTTCAATAGGGTCCTCCGTGGACAACTTGCATCCTCTGTGTGTGCTGATTCCATAATTTTTTCCAGGGGTTGTAGTTAAATTATGGAATGCCAATGGTATACAAATGCCAATGAGAATATATTGCCTTTTTCTATGAATACTTTTACTGATATCATTGCTTTGCGTTTTTTTAGGTGGTACGTTATTTAACTCATTCCCTATGGCAAGCCACTGCCAATGGCACGGCGAATTCTACCTTTCCCTACGGTAAGCTGGTGCCAGTGGCATGGATGACCATTCGCAGTCTGATGAAAACACAAAATCACTTGGCAATCGCGGTGATGGGCCACCTGTACTTCAATACTTTATATTGCGTATTTTTCGGGAAAAGTATTCCGTACAAACGTGAATTTTATATAGAAGTATTCCATAGGGAATTAATTAATATGCAACCGAATCGGACACAAACCCAGCTGCTATCCTATGCGTCAGGACAATGTCAAACAGAAATTACTCTCGGACTTTAGTGCCAGAATGTGGTGACATGGTGTTAAACACATAAATATTTTACAAAATCGACAGAATAAAAGTGAACTTGATATAACTGAGGATGCCGTCGCGGCAGTAACATGCTGCGTCGCAATGACGAGCAGGTACCACGAAGGCGGTACTATCCTCTAATGGAAAAGCAACCTCAAAAAAGTACCCAGTACCAAGGCGTGTAGAGTTGGATAGAGTAGAGCCAGTACAGCGTAGTGGAATAGTGCCGTAAGTTATGTATGTCCCAGTCATCAACAGCATCATGGGCCTCATTATGCAATTGATGACTGGGGGAAAGCTGTCTGGTGTGATCAGTAATTTGGGAAATGAAAATTTTTTTTGTGAATTTTCCTTTATTTGACAGTTATACAGTGTAGAGAGATAGGAGAAGACATGCAGCAAATGACCTGAGCTGGAATCGAACCCAGGTTGCTGCGGGAAGGACACAGCCTTTGTGGAGCGTGCACTTAGACCGATGAGCCACTGGAGCGCAGGGAAATGAAATTGTATTTACATGGTCTAGTGATTCTTCTGAATCGTACCTTTAACTTGGAAAATGAATTAGTTGCTATGGCAACCACCAAATGGTGATTAATTAACTATGATGGTACAAATTGCTTTTTTTCAACACGAGAAAGCAGTAAAGTGTGAAGTGGAATCATCTGCCCAATATTTCGACCACTGGTTATGTAATAAAATCTCAAAATATCTACATTTCAAAGAAGTCAACGGATTTTTTTAGTTTCTTCACCATGTCAATCTGTTAGGAGAAGGCAACCCATTTTCATTGCAAAATCTCCCGTAAAAAAAACTCAAAAGGCCTTAAAACCCACTGTGTAGAGCTATTCCACACAAAGTCAGTTCTACTCACACTTCAAGAGGAAAAACTCTCCATCAGTGAATTTTTCCTCAAAATGCTGTTAGCCCACCAGTCAGTTCCATTCAGAATAACTGCCATTCTCCATCTCTGAATCACATTTCTATCTTGCATATAACCTCAGCACTCCTGGGTTGGTTCTGAAAATGTTGCTTTTCTATGCTATCACATCCATTTCAGCTGCACTAAGTTGAGAGAATACAACTTTCTGTTGTGCAAGTGTTTAAATACTGTTCTGAGGGTCCAATCCTATCATTCTCTTTCACTTACTGAGGAGAGGTGATACTGTCAGGAATTGGATTAAAAAAAAAAAAAAAAAAACATTGAATAGGTAATTACCAGGAAAGTTTCCCGTGGGTGTATGTTTACGCAGATAAGCCTGAGCAAACATTAGAGAGACTGGATATCAATGAGGCATAGTATGAGGTTGTAAGGAACAACTGAATTTCTCGTGGGGTGAATCTATGTGTGATTCAATGGTAAGGAATGACATGTTTCTAATATCTGATGAATATAATTGATAATAGAATCATATAGAATCAATACCATGTTGAATTTTTGCTTCAGAAAACTTTTTTTTCCACTACTCATTTGAAATACATTTAGCCTATTATTACTGAACTGGTTGCAACAAAGGTCAACTATTTTTTTCCGTCACAAGAGATCATTTTTATTAACTACTGGATACTATGGGCAAGTATATTTGGCAGTTTGCGCATCAGGCTTGGCTAAGGAGTTTTATATATACAATTCCTGGGAAACAGGAACAGGACTTAACTTGTTCATATTCTAAATTGGTAACAGGCTGGGCTTTCTCGTGAATATTCAATAAACTGTTTGGGCATGCCATCTATTGATAGAGTAGGGTAACTGCTTACATAAGTAGAGCAGCCCTGTGTCTGTTGGCGTCTATATCTGCATAAAGGGGTTAATAATAACAATAATAATTATAATAACTTGACAAGTCGGTCGCCCGTGACCAATGGGTGAAGAATGTTCCTTTTTTTTCTAATTTTGTGAAAGTGTTTGACCCACAATATATCACTACATCAAAAAAGGCTGCTGCTCAGCAAAAGGTATAGTTCCATAAATTTCCAATTCTACAACATTGTACTAGACACGCTGAAGAGTTCTGCAAGAGAGCTACAGTAATGCACCATCTTTATTCTTAATGCACACTTTTTAAACTTCCCTCAATGCAGTTTTTAGGTAATTTCCAGCATTGTCTGACTTCCATTGAAATCACTTCAAATAGACTGATCTGAAGACCCTTAAAGAGCATGAAAACCCTTCCTTCACTTTCACTCTGCTTTCATGTGCTGTTTGAGTAAACACCCAAAACCATTTTGGAGACACCTGTTCCACCCAGTGGACCCTTGTGGTCGTGTCACCAAGGTTTGAAAGTCACCATTTTGCGCTGCCTGGCTAAAAATAGGATGGTACTCTTGTTAAAGTCATCTGACGTGAGTTCTAGAACACAAATCAGCGTGCAGGCGCTTAAAATTTGCATTCATTGTTTATCTACATCTATTGATGTTGTAAAATATTGTTGAAAATCTGATAAAACCGGACATAGTATTCACAAATTTCCAACCTACCCCTCTCGCAGTTTACCTCTCCCGATTAGCGACAGTTGCTCAGACGAATTGGCAGAACCGACGACAGTCATTTATTTTTGAAAGCCTTGTTATACATTGCACTACGAAATAATACAGCGTTTTCTTCCGCCCATCAACGACAACGAAAAATATCAATAAGTCGTTATGATTTCTGCACTCGTGTAGTTGGTCAAGCAGCACATATTTGCATAAATTAGTTTGCGAGGCTTATTGAGCAATAAGCCATGAGAATCCGTTCTAAAGTCTGAAAGAAGTGACAGCTAAATGACGTTGTTAGGTACGATGCACAGCTAACAGATGGCGCAAATAATTGCTGCAAAGTCAGCCAAAGTTTCAGATTTTTTTCAGATTGTCATCCTGGCAGAGTCACATCAATTATATCAGCATAGCCAACAGGCAATCGCTTTGTCACTGGCATTTCTTAATCATTACTTGTCATACATTTAGCAGTGGTTGTTCAGTTAATAAATTGTTTGATTGTTAATCAAGCAAAATTCATCGCAAACTTTTTGAAACAATTTATGCGGGAAAGGGTGATGTTACTGAAGGCCTGCCTGACATCTGACAGCATGCCACTGCAGCTTGCTAATCGTCCAATATATTTGCGGAGATCGAGGATGTTAAACTGCGTCAAGTCATTCCTTATACACTTGATTAATTTATTATTGTTTTCAAATAAACGTTTCCGTAATTCAAACAATAGGAAAATGACATACCAAGTTGTATTGCCAGTGCAATCTTGCAATAATAAGGCATCGTCAGGAATAGCATCAGCTGCATGTCCCGCCTGGTCCTCCATCTCTTGCCTTGCTGGTGGCCCATAAAGTTAGGGTTTAGGACGGCTGTATTCCTCTGTGTCTGCCAAAGTAATAACTAATTCTCTGTCTCCTGATTCCTCAACACTCACTGGAATTCCCAATAGATTCACTGAAACCGTATGACGCCATGTTGACCTTGCCTGTTTGTGTTCTCGCGCTGACGTCATGCATACTTCAGGTGTGCTGGTGCCGTGGTCGCCATACTCTGCCGGATATCAATAAATTTAATTTGCAACGATCTGCGACTGACTTTTGTAAAAAATAAATAAGTTTTGCAATCTTTGAGTAATTCTCTATCATATAATGATTGCCTATCCCCTGGGGTTTTCATGCTCTTTAAGGGCCCAGTATAAACCCATCTTTAAGCCCTGTATGTGTATAGCATGCATGTCCATGCATGACTCCTGAATATTCATCCATACACTTCTGGCCTTCACAGTCTTTTCATTAATGAGCAACGTCACGTTTTGTGTAAACAGAGTGCTCTTTTCAGTCTTTCCATGATGGTTGGAGGGCAATGTGTGCAGAATATTTTGTTACCAGTACTTCCCATGCATGCTTGCAACCAAAATGAAGTTATTTGCCTTACCAGGGATACGTCACGTGCAGGTCCCACCCACTGTCACCTCATGCATGCACATTCCACAGCCCAGTCCTGGCCCGCTGTACTCCAGACCACAGTTAAGCGGTACCGTCTGGAGTGCGTGATGGTATGCAGGGCTGCCCTGAGCCTAGTGAGTTGCCTGCTCTTACTTAGGAGTGCAACAAAAAAATCATTAATAACAGACTTCCTCAGAGGTGGGGGCAGGGAGGACAACAAGAACTTCAAAAATGTGATAAAAAGTCATCTAAAAGCCACTATGTATTAGATCTGGGGAAGCACTAGTGGACCCAGGAAAATGGGCGTACATCTCTTTTATACCTTTAATTGGGTGTCCAGAAATGATCTGTGAAGTTATTTCCCTTTAGAGTAGGCTAGGGATGCCTTTCTAGGCTTTCTAGCAAACCATGCTCGACTTGTAAGATTAGTTTGAGAAATGAATGTGTCGCTCACGAGGGCTCAGTTGCCTTGAACAGTTTAAGTGTCATAACTGCTTCAGTTCTAATGTTCCGCTATGTCCAGTGTCCTGAAACTAAAGGGCAATTCTGGGAAGAGAGCTAATTACATCAGGAGGCCGAAGGGAAATTGCACATGGAGTGGCAGCTGTGAATAGTTATTGATAAACTTCGCGGAGTTCGCGCTGTAACTTTTGTCATTTGCTGAAAAGGGAGGTGGAGGGTGCAGTAACAAACAACATGAGAATTTCAATTTCCCAGATGTTTTCCAGAGATGATATCTTGAGGTTTTCACCCCCTCTAACTCACTGAATGCAAAATGTCATGGTGACCAGCCTATAGTTTATACTTCACTGCTGTCAATTTGATTTCTGTGCCTATTGCACTTTACAGTCTGGGCCACAGATTGACAATGGCAGTGGGAACATTTTGTTTCGGAGCAGTGGCATTAGTCATAGCTGCCTGTGTCCTAATACATTTAGTGATCACTTATTAGGCACACTTTTGTAACACCTGGTAGGACAACATTATACTTTTGCTCCAAGTAATGCCAATTTCTGGCATAAATTCAGCAAGATGCTGGAAACAGGGATTTTATCCTCAGAAATTGTGGTCCATTATGACATGGTAACATCACAGAGTTGCCACAGATTTGTCTGATGCTCAATCATGCTTTAGATCTCCAGTTCCACCGGATCCCGAAGGTGCACCATTGTATCAAGATCTGGTGACTGTAGAGGTCATTTGGGAACAGTAAACGGATTGTCTCGTTCACAGATCCGGTTTGAGATAAAATAGCAGGGAGTCAAGTTTGCGTATTTTCTTATTTTTTCCTGTTTTTTGGAGCAATTCCCGTTCACTCCTATTTTCCAAACTAATTCATATCTTTCCTATTTTTCTAACTGATCATAAAAAATTGCATCCATTGCCAATACATGTCCATATATTTGTTGTTGCAGATATTTTTATGTCTTGCAGGTAGTTTAGGCTCAATGTGGATATTTTATACACCATATAGGATTTTGTGACTGCAACCATTGTGACCCATCGACTGTACATAAAGATGGATGACGCGTCTTCACCGCCTAATGCTGTTCAAAAATGGGCCACAATATCCTTCATACGCAGGCTGCCATCTTGCACATTTGGAGCCAGAGTCTGCACAGTAGAGATCAGGATTGAGTGGCAGTATCGAGGTTCCGCCTATACACCCGCTCCACTTAGTGATAGCAAGTACGTCTCCTAAATTTTCATTTCTTTCCTGGAGGGCTGCTTCAGTGTTGGCATTCAACCCCACCTCTTCTACAGAGACTTGAGACCAGTTCTACTCCAACTGACAACTTGTTAAAGGGTTTTGATTTGAATCTAAATAAGTAAATATAGCTAAATATATGTGCTGCTTAGCTCCCAAGTCAATGTTTGATCTAAGTGGCTTTTGAGAAATAGTGGCTAAACTTCCCACTATCATGCATTTGAACATTAGCTCTAACTACCAAGCTTGCTAGCTACCAAAGGTGAGCCTATTGATTCTTGATTAACTACTTACCTACCTAGCAAACAGTTATTAACAAGCTAGCAAGATTCAGTAATGGGTCACTTTAGCAACAATATCTGATGGTAAAAGGCCCATTGCTCTAAAGCATAGACTGTATAAAAAGATAGATGCAGCACCCAGGTCTACCTCGAATTTGCTTTCCATTTAATACCCAGCAGATGGTGATGTTGGTGGTCACAGAAGAAAGTTAAATCCTACAGAAGTCTATGAGAAAATGACCCAACTTTCCCCCCTGATTTACTATATCAATAATGATTTTCCACATTACTTTATGGTATCTATCACAAGTTTCAGGTCTCTTCCGATGTATCATGATGTTCATTTTTGTAAATTATGGTTCCAAATAGACTAGAATAAAGGATAAAGCCAGAATATGCTTTAGGGGCGTGGCTATCATCTGGTCTACATCTGATACGGTCAGAGCCACCCGTAGACCCACCCCGCGCTCCTCCCTGGATATTCAATTAATGCGGCGTCCAATAGGAATCATATCCGGTTTCAAAATGACAAAATGGTGCTATTCAAATCGCCAAAATCAAGGCTTCCTAAATTTTAAACTGAAACTAATGAGTGACGTCATGGTTGCCTCATCCATCTTTTCATACAGTCTATGCTCGAAACATATCATCGTCGCTATGTTAGCTCAAGCTAGCCAGGTGAATGGTCTTCGGTTTCATGCATGATTACATAAATTCCTGAATCCAGAATTAGATGTTAATCACTCCTAGAATGAAATCACTTTGAAGCTGTGCCAATAAAAGCCTCTGGCAAAAATGTCATAAAATTCTGTCCATAGCATTTTCCGTAATATTTCTTACAAACAAACAAACCTACCCATGAACTGAAGGTAAAATGTAACATCCTTTGTGGTGATGATAATGCTAATTACTTCGGATGCTTCCTTGCAAATGAGACAGAACCATTGTTTCAGAATAAAGCTACCTTTCAGCATTGGTAACATGTCCCTCATTGTCCCACACAAGCATGTTCGTCCCGCTTTTTGTTCGTCAGTATCTTGTTACCCTTCAGCCCTGTACAGTGGAAAGTCGTTAATTAGCGAAGAGGACTGTTCTTACTCACTCATGTCGATTGTGACTCTGGACAGCAGTCAAACCAAAGTCCCAGTCAGGACAAAGAGCACACAGATTAGCTTTCTTGAGGCAATTTCTGACAGTTTGTGCAGAATTTTTAGGGGTTCGGAAACCTCCTATTGTTTTTGTGCTGGTTTACTATTATTATTATTATTATTATTATCATTATACATCTTGGATTGTTGGTCATATCATTACACTGGCAAAATAGGTCCATATAAATACCTGCAACATACTCTTAAAGTGGTTTTTAAATCAGCTGTTAAAGTTTTCAACAACAAATGGTCTTTCTTGGCTTTAACCCCATAATTGTCGCTTGCGGCTATATTTTCATTTATATTTACCAACCTTTTCATCAGCTGTCCATGTAGCTGGTCTTGGATGATCCCTCTGGTTAAGAAGTCTGATGAGGTGGTCCTTTAGCCTGACTCCGCCAGCCTTCGGTCCTTGGCTGGGGTAGTCAAACGTGGTCTGCAGTTGTGAGGCCAGTAGGATGAACTCCCAAAATCTCCAAAACGACACTGCAGATTGCTTTTTACACAGAAATGAATCATCATTATCCAGGTAACAACTCCACAGGACATTCCAAAAGTAAGCATGCCAGTAAAAAAAATTCTTAAATCTTAAGGCATCTGTGACATGATGCCGTATGACAGTAGTGATGGCCTTTTTGAATCCCTGTGCAGTGATAATTTCTTTGAATCAACATCTTGATATGCCACACCAGTGCCGAAAATGGACAAATGTCAGCAAATAGCATTGTTCACAAATGTGAACAAATTTGAGAGAAATAAAGTCTTTGTGCAAGTAGAAAAAAATCCTTGGCATATATTTTACCACCTATAAACATATGCAGCAAAATGAAGTGTTACTTTTATATTTTTGTTCAGTCTACAACAAGAAAATGTTTTATTCTGGTATTCACTCACAAATGTCTAAGGGAAATTATTTTTTAAAAGTCAGGTGGTAAAAAAAATTTACCGTTTACAGTCCTGAAATAATACTGGCGTTGGAAATGTCTGAAATAAGAATATGACTGGAGTCAAGACAATCAAAGAAACAAGCCATCTCATTGATCATCCTGTCTGCCCACTCAATTTGACTACAAGAGCTCATCATCTCATCGAACGCTTTGCCTTCCAAGACACAGAGCAGTATTCCTGTTAACAGCCATCCTCAGCCATCCTCAACACTGATGTCCTCACAAACTGCTTTCATTGCTTCAAATTTCATTATGGAGCTAGTAGTCCATTCACTTTCTCAGTTGGGTTGAACAATGGTAAGATGGTTGGAATTTGTAAATGGTCAGCAAACCATTCCCTTAGACTACTTGAGTGATGAAACCTGACATTGACCCATTTTACAGCATAATATGGTAAGGCCTGACCACTCCTCTATAATTCTCAGGAATGAGAGTGTTAGGCGATTTCAGCTGTTTCAGATGGTCTGTGTTGTTGGGTCTAGTGGTAAGGACATGGTAAATAACACCATTCTGACATATTGCTGCGGGCATTATGTTTTCCCCATTCTGGCCTGGTGTATCTGCTATGGCTTGTTAGCCAATGTTCCTGCCAAATTTTCTGACTTTGCTACAACCCCAATTCTGAAATTGTTGGGACAAAGTGTAAATTCTGAATAAAATCAAAATGCAATGACTTTCAAATCACACCAGCCAGTATTTTTTTCAGAATAGAACAGAGATAACCTAGGAAATGTTGAATCTGAGAAGTGTTACAGTTTTATCAACAAAATGAGCTCATTTCAAATTTGATGGCTGCTACAGGTCTCAAAAAAGTTGGGACAGGGGCCTGTTTACCATGGTGTAGCATCCCCTCTTCTTTTTAACACAGAGTGGAGGCATCTGGGCATTGAGGAGATAGGTTTCTTGAGTTTAGCCATTGGAAATTGATCCCACTCTTGTTTAAAACAGGCTTCCAGCTGCTGGAGAGTTTTGGGTCTCCTTTGATGGACTTTTTGTTTAATTTTGCGCCAAATGTTCTCAATCAGTGAAAGATCAGGACTGCAGGCAGGCCAGTTCAGCACACGGACTCTTCTACTACGAAGCCATGCTGTTGTAATAGCTGCAGTATGTGGTTTTGCATTGTCCTGCTGAAATACACAAGGCCTTTCCTGGAATAGATGTCGTTGGAGGTTGGAGAGCCTTTGGCCATCTTTACTTCTGAGAGACTCAGCCACTCGAAGACATCCCTTTTATAGCCAATCATGTTACACACCTGAAGCCAGTTAACTTAATTACTTGCGAAATGTTCTTTCATCTGATTCTTTTATCCATGAACTGCTTTTTCAGCCATTTTTTTTGCCTGTGTCCCAACATTTTTGAGACCTGTTGCAGCCAGACAATTTGAACTAAGCTAATTTGGTGGAAAAAAATGTAAAATGTCTTAGTTTCAACATTTGAAATGTTATCTTTGTTCTATTGTTAATCACATATTGGCTCATGTGATCTGAAAGTCATTGCATTTTGATTTTATTCACAATTTACACTTCGTCTCAACTATTTCGGAATTTGGATTGTAGATTTGAAACTGGCCTCACCCACATACGTAAAATGTGTCGAGTGTCGCTTGCCTCCAGCTCCACCAGCCTCTGCAAAATATACAAATTATGTCATGTCAAACCAAAATAGTGTGCATTACTATAAAGTCAAGCAGTTCAAGTTCTTACCAGTACATACAAGTGCCTCAATTCCTTCACCCTCTCACTATTTTTTCCAGCAGAACCCTGTACCATTGCATCATTGAAGCAGAGTCACTCTTCAGCACCCAGTCTAAGGTGGAGAGACTCGCAGAGGTAGTATTTTGAAAATGTTGTCATCCTCTACAATAGCGCTTAATCTCCCGGGTGTAATGGCATCGTTTGCCCTTGCCATGTTAATTACTGCCATCTCCTGGTCAGGTGAACAAGGGCCCTTCATCATTGGCAGTAGTACAATTCCAAAATTGCAAAATTCATGATTTGATTGACTGAGTTGATTGATTGATTGATTTGGCTGCGCATGCTTGACATACACAGTATGCTGTGACCCAAGTCTATCGGGTTACACTTTGATAATGTAGCATTGAGTGTGTGATGTTGTAAGGTTACATACCTGCCGTCATTCTGGAACACTTGTGTTGTTGATTGTACAGATGAATGAGGCTGTAACCTTAAACCGGCTTCAGCCATATTTAATGCACAATTCACCATGTGATGTACCACAGTGGCTCATACTTTGATGGAAATGCTCAGATTCCTGTTCCTTTGCCTCAGTCCCTCCCCCTGCTCCAGGTTCCCAATACCACTGTGTGCTTGGTTAGTACGATGCCTTGCTCTTGCTCTATTTTCATATTTATGGTGCACTGAAACCCTCAACTTCATATGCATCCATGCTGTGATAGCTTACAGCTGCCCATTTTATGATGCCAGACATGCTTGTTTACTTTGAAATTATCCAACGCTATCTGGGAAAGATCAGTAATTGGACTCACTTTGAGTTATTGTCGGAATACAGTGGTCATTATAAATATTGTTCAGCATGCAATGATTTATACCTTGATCGACCGTGTCAATGTGTGTGAGAAATACACATGACAAATTAGTAAAAATGTAATGTTTTAGTCATTATTTCATAATCAAATGAAAATTGTGTCCGTGGATTTACATTTAGAAAAATGTGTTTTGGTACTTGCATTTTGTATGAATACTCTGATAACTGAGAGAGTGCTGAGGCAACTTACATTAATGCTATGTGACTTTGCTGTACTATTTTCAGAATAAGGTTACTGTTTTAAGAAATGCATCGAAACAACTGAAGAAAACATTAACTTCCTGAGACTACAGCAGTGATGGAGTCATCAGTCTGGACGGTTATGTACATGGTGCAAAATCTACCAGCCGACTGTCCAAGAGAGCACTTCCTGATGGTGTCCCTCCAGAGTAAAACTGTAGACGATAGAATCTGCAAAATTGCCCTCTCTTGAGAAATGCTTGCTGCAATGGTACAATTTCCATCATCCAGCCAGAAAGTGGCCCAGAGAAGTCCAGCAGAGAACAATGAAAGGCTAAGGTTATCCAAGATAAAATGGCCCCACATTGCTCACATATGCTTTTGGTTTAGGGTGACCAGTGATGGCAACCAGCTCGTTCTCCAGTACCTAAGTATTTCACTCACAATGAAATTGTTTTGTATATTTTGGCACTCTAACATGTACAGCTCAAAAATATTAGGGTATGCTTAGACCCAGTATACTTGTCAGGGCATGGTACTTGCTCAGACACTAATAATGACAACTTTAATTTGAAAGCACAACTCGCAGACTTATTTTAAAATTCATTTATTACTCGAAAAATTCATTTATTAAACATAATAAAATATTACAGAAGACATTAACGTACAAAGACCTTTGAGACAAGGACTAAACTGATATAGTGATTGATAATGTAGTATCATATGGACAAGTCCCAGATTTCTTTGGCCAAATGGTGATGCACTTGTGACTCTGTTGAAATCCTTTCATCCTTTTTGTATCTGCGCAGAAGGCCTGTTTCACCGAATCTCCACATCACAGCAAGAGTTTAATTAAGAGGTTAGTAATTACACAGGGACTAATAATACTGTGTTTGGTGCAGTCCGACACTTTTAAATGACAGTTTGGTACTAGCAGTGGCTGAACTGGAGTAGTATCTGCGTGGTAAATTGTATACAACTTGATGTCGTTAATGGAAGGTCAAAAGAGGATGCTTCATGTAAATCACTGAGTACTCTGAACCCGGAACAATTCAGCGGGCAACAGGAAAAACACACTTTGTCATTATTCACTTGTAGTCTATATATCGCTCAAACTTAGTACATTTAATTTACAATATATCTGCCCGTATTTACATATCAATTTCTATAATCGGGTTGAGCTGAAGTCAATTATGCTCGCCATGAACTGTGATGGAGGATACTGGATTGAGGGCCGTCCGTCTGTCTGTGCGCCTGTCAATGGGGACAAGATTTCTCTGAAACTATTACACCCAGATGCGAAAAATTTTGTATGCTTAATAAGCTACTCGTGATCTACTCTGAAAAAAATATAAACGCCCCATGTAAAATTTTTTTTATTAAGTTTTTATTAACATTAGGGTTATGCAATATATGAAGCGAATCAAAATTCATTTTTGTTTATGAATAATCTTCAGATCAACGTCCATTACATCTTGATATTGGCATCTGCAAAGGAGTGACAATCCTTTGAACATGTTGGAGGTCAGGTTGAAGAAATTGAATGTTCAATATCTTGTGTGTCCACCATTTGCGTCTCTCAGAGCAACACATCTCTTTCGCATGGAGTTGATCAGGCTGTCTATCGTGGCCTGTGGAATGTTATTCCATTCTTCCCGGAGGGCCACACAGAGCTGCCGCGCATTATCCGGACCTGGAACATGGTCGCCGACACATCGATCCAGAACATCCCAATGATGCTCTATGGGCGACATGTCCGGCGAATACGTAGGCTAGTCCAGAACTGGAATGTGCTCTGCTTCAAGGAACTGCATGCGGACCGCTCTGGTGGACATCCCTGCATCCAGCATGCCAATGGCATGTTCCCGCATGACCTGAGACATCTGAGGCATGATGACTTTTGACAAAATTTGATATTTTGGGGTGGCCTTTTATTGTCCCCAGTATAAGGAGTGTCTGGGTACTGCTCATTCTGTCTAATCACTGTCTGGAAATGCCACACCCATGTACCGAGTGAATCACTGCATCACTGAGCAAATGCTCACTGACAGAGAGATGGATTAAAAAATGGTACACAGATCAAGAGAAATATCCCTATTGTACAAGTAAAAGTCAGCATATGCTCACTTTGAGTTGTTAACTCTATGTGGCATCTATATTTGACATGGGGCGTTTATATATTTTTTTCAGTGTAAGTTGAGTTTGAAAATGAATATTTTTTACTGAGTTATGGCCCTTGATCGTGGCGGGGGATATTCATGACACTGCCACCTTGTTTGTTTTGCTTTACCAGAGGAAAAAATTACTCTGTATTCACAAATAATTAAAATTGCCTTTCACTGGTATTGACAACATACTGAGTAAATGCTATGTTTATAGCCTTGAGCACACCTCGATTTGCAGACATGCTCACAATTGCTCACAATTAGCAGATTGCTCACAATTAGGTGGCATTTAAAGAACAATTCAAAATGATTCAGGTACTGCAAAGGGAATGGCTGTTCATCTGGAAGGTTCATGAGGAGGGCAAAGTTGGCACTAATGGCAGGTAACTGGCTGTACAACTGGGTGTTGGAAATTAATACTCCTTCATGAACAAAAAGGGGATAAACTGGTATCTCCAAAAGTGATATAATCTGCACAAAAAGCCCACCAGATCATGTTCCTGTTGTCTCCAGGACTGCGTGTAAACAAGCCGACCAAGTAGAGACGATATTTTTGATCTGGCTATGAACATTGTGTTTGAAAACAGCAACATTATTAGCAGGCCAGCCCAGGAAACTGTACCTTTGAGAAACTAGAAGGATACCAGGAACCAGAGACAAGTTAGCACTAATTCTATGACTTCGAACAGTCATAGAATCATTCTTATCTCCGCCAAGGACCTTATCTTTTACCTTCGGTTTGTGGGTAGGTATGTTTGTTGGCAACATCACAGTTAAAGTTAGAGACAGTTTCTTATGAAATTTTTACTAGAGGCGTGTCTTGGCCCAACCTGGGAGTGATTTCATTTTAGGAGTGATCCGGATCAAATTCTGCATCCAGGAATTTTTGGTTTTCTTGTGCAGTGGTACATAATACCGCTACTCATATGTGTCCCAGACATTTGGGGGACTGTTGGGCCTTGGCAGAGGTACGTGCTCTCTGAGTGCTCTAGTAACTTTTGGTTTCAGGAGAGTTGTATAGATGCAGGATCATTTATCGTAAGTAGATGAAGTAAAATGAGAGTCTTTGATGGACGGTTGTATGAAATCATGTATGACCCAGACCAAGGGCATTCCTCCAGCTAGTAAGAGCTTCAGATTGAATGAACTACTTTATTTCTGTCATTATCTCCTGTAGACTGGTAGCTGAAGTGTATGGAATATTGGTCAACGGTTGCTTTTTAATGGCAGTCTTTGGTGTGCAGTCAGGTTCCCCTCCCTCACACCACCGAGGCCGGCCGCTCAGGCCTTGCCCTTAGTCTGTAAATCAGGGATGGGGTCGGTGGGGGTTTCAGACACTCAGACCACAGAGCTGCTCTGAGTAGGAGAGAGGAGCACACTGGCGATATCCCCCCGCTCGATTCTGGTCAGGGCGGAACATAGTATGCCCAACGTTGACCCTTCCTGCCCCGCCCAATGGGACAGTAGGGTGTGAACAGGGTCCTCTCCTCGCCCAAACACATCCACCTGGTCCCCTTCGTACCCGAGCTGGGCGGCCAGCTGCTTCCAGCCCTTTCCATCGCCCTCCATCAGAAGGGTCTCCACCTCTTTCTGCCTGTGGATGGGCACGCTCAGGTAGAGCCGATTCTCCAGTTTGCTGTCCCGTTTGCCGCCTGCCAGGGGAGATTGCATGCATCAGTCCATCATGTCTGCATCTCTTCTATAACTACTGGACCAGCTGGATGTGCAGTCAGTCATGAGTGTTCCTGTTATCACTGCCTCCATATGCTGACAGAGCTTGTTATGCCAAGGTATAAACAGCCCCAATTCCAAAACAGTTGGACTGCTGTGTAAATTGTAAATAAAAACAGAATGCTATAATTTGTAAATCTCATTAACCCACATTTTATTCACAATAGAACATAAAAAACATATCAGATGTTGAAAGTGAGACATTTTACAATTTCATGAAAAATGTTACCTCATTTCGAATTTAATGCTGCAGCTGAATTACCTTCTCTTTACTGTGTATCTGCAGATCTTCCCATTGGTTGGTTTTCATATAAAATCTATGTTTGGGCTGCTTCCGTCATATTTGTGTTCAGATATGTATAGGAGCCATAATCAATATGGCCTGCGGTCACTAAGTATTGTTTACATGTTGGTCCCCAAGGTTCGAGCTGGGAGAAAAAGCTTTTCAATATGCTGCCCATCCTTCTGGAAAAATGTACAGAGGGAGCTCATATTGTCAGAGTAGGTACTTCGGGGAAATTCAAGAAAATCTTAAAGGATTCAGATTCTGACAGTCTTGGTTGATGTGATTGTGCCTCATCCTATATTCTAAAGGCCCTAACAGTCTACTTGTGTACATCATTATTATTTATCATTATCCCATTTTAAACTAGATAATTTTCTCATTCATTTGTGTATACTATGTGTTTTTACTGTATTTGTCTGGCTGAAACGTTGGTTTTATTGTTGTAACTTTGTTCATGCTGCCCTCTTGGCCAGGTCACTCTTGGAATAGAGATTTTTAATTTCAATGAGCATTTTACCTGGCTAAATAAGGGACATAATAATAAAATATCTGTGATCCACAGACAGGAAGTCATGACATGCAAGTCATTCACAACCAAATAACATTACTTCATTCTAGATCACATTAACATGTCTATTCGCCTCTGCACCCCCTAAATTGATGGCTATGTATAAAAACGTGCTGCGCGGGGGCGAAGGCAATACCCTTCAGCCCTGAGACACTGAATCAAAGGTGAAGGTGTTTGAGCCAGAGTGAAAGGTCATGGTACAAAACCTGGACGAGGCACCCCTACCCACCAAGGCAAGTCCACATTTGCAAAATCAAGTTCCTAACCCAAGCCGTTTGAGAGAAATGGCCCAGACAATGTTTTAAATGTGAAGGTCACTGAGCCAAGGTCAAAGGTCATTAGGGTACAAAACCTCAACAAGGCATGCCTACCCACCGAGGCAAGTCCACATATGCATAATCAAGTTCCTAACCCAAGAGGTTTGTAAGAAATGGCCCGGACAAAGTTTTAAAGGTGAAGGCCAGTGAGGCAAGGTCAAACCTTGAGGAGGCGCGCCTACCCTCTAAAGCGAGTACACACGTGCAAAATCAAGTTCCTAACCCAAGTGATTTCAGAGAAACAGTCTGGACAAAATTTTCCCGCCCGCCATCCACCTGCCATCTTTTGCGAAGGAGACGACAATACCCCTCTGCCCCTTAGTCGGGGGCGGGGCTGTAATCCCCAATAAATTTGCTTGATATGACAAGAAATACAAATTAGAGAGCAACAAAAAAGGGCTTTGAAGATCAGATTTTTTTGTGTTTTATTATT
This sequence comes from Gymnothorax reevesii, assembly GCA_029721435.1. Taxonomy (NCBI): domain Eukaryota; kingdom Metazoa; phylum Chordata; class Actinopteri; order Anguilliformes; family Muraenidae; genus Gymnothorax; species Gymnothorax reevesii. The sequence goes on from CM056573.1 coordinate 44,792,771, forward strand.
ACATTATGGATTAAATAATTTTTAAAAAATCAATTTAAAAGATTCACGGGAAAAATACATTTTAGAGGCACTTCGTTTCTGCGCCTGCATTGTAAGAAATCCAAAACGCGCAATCGTTTAAGTGAACGCATGACATCACTCTGAGTATGGCAGCCAGCTAGCCACGTCCGATGAATCTTCTACAGCATTGATAGACTCATGAAATGCAACATGAGTTTTGGGGCTTTTTGGAGTTTCTGTCTACGTTTCTGCAGGTCATCGGTAATGTCACTTGTTTTGGTCATTGGCACCGTAAACGCATTCACAGTGAGCAAGATCTCACACCGACATGGAAAGTGAGATTTTTGACGGTATACCACGTACAGCTTCCGACTACAACTGTTGTACACAAGATCGAGGCATTCTATATTCGTTGAATGAAATATATTAAAAACAAACTCAAAGGCGAAGCTTTAGCTCAGAGATTTCGAATGGAATATACGCACTTGTCCGTCCACGTAGAATCGAGAGCTGCAACGAGTCACAGAATAACGTCACGTGCATATAATTAATATATAATTAGTTTTTCTGAAATTGGGGAAATTGCATTACAACTGAACTGGTGTTTGATCTTCTTTTTCCCCAACACAAATCGGACGACTGAGCTCAGTTACTAATGCATAAAACTGCCAAAACTGCGAAAAAGTCAGTTATATTTGAGTTCCCCTTTAAGGTTCACAGTCTGCGACATTTTAACCTGTATTTACTGTATTTCATTTCAAAACCCATTGTCTGGAGGAAACTTCCTTATGGGCAATGTATGGGCTACACAGAAAGAATTTGTACATCATTCACATGACTGCAGGTTTCTGATAGGTCTGACATCAGCATGGTGCTACCTTTGCTGGGCTGGCTGTCTCCTAGGCTGTGGGAGTCCAGGAACACCCCACTGTCACTGTGCAGTTTCTCACCCTCGGAGGCCATGCCAAGTTCCGCCGCCCGTGCTTTTCCCAAAGCCTTCTTCTGCTTACAGGAAGTCCAGCTGGGGGACAAATATTAAGGAAATGCAACAACTTTATCCCCATTCATATGTGTGTTTCACCCACTAATCCTGCTGCTTTGAATGTGCAGTTGCTCATACTCACCACTTGTAAGCTACGTAGATCAGAAGCCCCAGCACCACGGCAGCTAGCAGGGAGACATAGACTGGGATGATGCTGTTGCCCTCTTCCTCCTGGGGGGTGAATTTTGGGGCTCTAGGGGCAGGGCTACCCTCTTCCCCGTCCGATTCAGCCGGGCGAGTCAAGATATGCAGCTTCTTCTCTATGTGGACAGATAAGGGAGACAGGAAATGTGTTTTGTTTTGACCACGGCACTAAACTGGTATGGCAGATGACACATAAAGGAGTGCAACAATAATGTTCTAATGTGGGAATTCCAAATGGTCCTTAATGACACTCCCAGTAAGATCGTAACATCGAAAGATTAGAAAAAGAAACTATAAAGACACATCCTTTCAGCATTCCTATAAACTTCGAGAAAAGAACTTGAGGCACTTGCGATTTGATTAATATGTCTTTATGATAAAAGTCTCTGCTGTACCTTAATGATAGCTAGCTTTTTCATGTCTGAATGAATGCAGATTGAAAACAAGGGCTAAGACAAAATAATGAACAAATACCTCTATCATTCCCTTCTATTTGACTCATGGCAGCTGAAACACAACAGTACAGCCAGGAAACAAACACATGCAAGCCACAGGAGAGAGCCAAGTGAGATCAGAAAGACAGACACGTGGGAAATATCCTGGGAATGAGGGGGGCAAACCAACACACTCCCAGCGGCTCTGAGACACATCTTGTCCTACCTTCACCAGGCAGGTCATTCTGAGATCAAACCCTTGCAAGGGCTGACTATACCACTTTAGGGGGTGAAAGGTCGCAGCCTTCACCCTATATATGTGCAGATTAACAGACTCCCTGGGAGAATGCCCTGACCTTCGGTATTCACTCAGCCGCCTTCAAGAGGTTGCCTCACTGAACCCCTCACTTCAGAAAAGGTCCTGGGAACCCAGTTACAGCCAGGCCTAGAGCTTGAATAAAGAACTGAGGAAAGTCTTGAAGTACAGTGCCGTGATTAAGTATTTTCCTCCTCCCAAATAAGATAATAATTTATCTTATTTGGCAGATTTAAATGTTTCAGATCATCCAGCTAATTTCAACATGAGACAAAGACAATGTGAGTAAATACAAAATGCATCTTTTAAATGATCATTTCATTTATTGAAGGTAAAGAGTCAGTCAAAACCTATTTCACCCATGAGAAAGAATAACTGCCCCCTCTAAACTCACAAACTGGTTGCACCACCCTTGTCGGTAAGAACTGCAAACATTTGCAATTACTGGCAACAAGTTTTTTTCATTGCTGTGGAGGAATTTTGGCCCAGCCTTTGCAGAACTGTTTTACTTCAGCCATTCAGCCTGTTTAACCCCTATTCACAGAAGCCAAATAAGTCTACTTATGCATTATCTTATTTAAGGGTTGATAATTCAAGATTTGCAATTCAAAGAGAGGCAGAAAACAGCTAAAATGAAACAAGAGACTTGCTGCATTTAGAATTACATGGTATTCCGCTTCTTTTCATAATTTTTGTTCAGTGTAAGGGCCACAAACTCAAAAAATCTTCATGAAAATTGAGCTATGAAATTATTAAAAGAATAGAGAAAATTGAAAAATGGCCTGGAGTTAATACAGTACATTTCTGGGATCATGAACTCTTTGACCACAAGTGTACGTCATCTAACAGAGATTTATTAAATTGTCTACTGCTTATAAGCCAAATAAGATCTCCAAGTGGCTCCCCAAGCCGTCAGAGCCCCCAAAATTACGCACTGTCAAATCATATAACAGTCATATGTTTAAAACTAATCATCTATTGACTCTTGAAGTTCAAAATTAATTAATGATTTTCTAGCGGAACTAAGCATGAGTTTATCAATATAGGTGCAGATGGATATCAATAGTCACTGGTAACCTCTCCAAATCAAAAATTTTTGTCAATTTTTCCACAAAGCTGCATCAGCAAGCACACTTACTCATTGAAGGAAGTGCTTATTTTATGGACAGAACAGTCACCCTGCGACGGAAAGCTTTCTATTTACAATTCCGATCATCCAAGTGAAATGCAAGCTCGTACAAAGTGCAACATAAACGCTCACCTAATTGCCTGGGGCAAGTAACGTCCAACTAGGGCACGTGTTCTGGTGCATGTACAGAAAACGATTGGCCAAATCGAATAAGCAGCTAATTTTGCAATAAGCTTAGGGTCTTTTCTCATTCAATCACCTTAAAATAACACAAAAACAAGTGAATAAAAGTTTCAAAAACATTGTTTCCTTATGAAGGGAACACACTCTTTTATTTACTGCCCTTGTACATTCCTTCAACCTTGTTCCTTGCACAATGCATAAACTCGTATGCCTAAACTCTAAGTGTCTACAATATGCTGACGATGCAAAGTTCTATAAAACAATCATGAGCACACAAGACTGTATACAATTGCAGGAAGATATTCATAGACTGCTCAATTGGTGTAAAGTCTGGAAGCAATATCTCAATATCATCAAATGTACTGTTATTTCATTCATAAACAAGGTAAACAAGATATTATAATCATATATCATTGGTGATACAGAATTATCCAGAGTGGACAATGTGAGGGACCAAGGTGTGATATCATCATCGGATTTATTAAGAGAAATACCGTGTATTTTAGTAAATTTAAAACTGTTGTATCTCTGAATGCTGCACATGTACGGAGTCATCTGGAACACTGCTCCACTGTATGGAATCCATAGCAGCAAGGTAATATTGACAGACTAGAGCAGGTACAGAGAAAATTTGTAAAATTTTTATGTTTTAAATTCAGTCATATATATGCTACAGATGGATATAAGGAACTTCGTTCTGTCTTTGGGCTCCCCTCTCTCCAGAACAGGAGGGCATACCTAGATGCAGTGTTTTTACACAAAATAGTCAGTGGTTTTTATGACACTCCTAGTATTTATCACAATTAGATTTCGCTGTTCCTGATAGACCTTTAAGAAACTGTCATATTTTTAAACCCGTAAGGTTTAACGTTTAATAAATGTTTACAAATATTCTCCTTTAATCAGATGCATGCATGATTTTAACTCTTTGGTGTCTTCAAATGTTTCTCTTCACCTATTTAGTGTAACATCATCTTTTAAAAGCAAACTCCGTGACATTTTGTTTAAATTTATCAGCTTGTCTCAAGCTACCGTTATACCCCTAGTGAATATTATATAGACTTCTATGTATGTATATTTTAGATATACATGTATATATTTGTATCAATGTATTTTACTAGTTTGTTTGTGTTGTATGTGTTTGTTGGAGCCCGTAAATGGGACTTGTGCCCGTGGCTCATCCTATGAGAAATAAATGAATAAAATAAAATAAAAAAAATGCACGTTATGCAAAACTACTGGTGGCACATGGTGCTGGTCACTCAAGTGCATGAAATGCGCAATTGCACAACTTTTGTGCTGATTCGTTCCCATTCCTACACATGGTTTACAAAACACTGAGGCGATAACTTCGGTTAGCTCCGTGAATGATCAAGTCAACCGCATGCTCCGGTGAAAGTACATTATGAGTTAGCCTTTTGTCAAGCTCCTTGCGCTTTTTAAACTGTGTGATGCCCCCTCGTAATGCAGCACTCCACTAGCGAAACAAATAGTAGACTTCCCGTCCCAGGTCCCACAGTGAAGGAAAATGTCCTTAACAATTGTCTCTTGGAGTAGAGGCAGACAGCATAAACAGAAGGTTAATACTTACATGTACACTTGTTAACATAATTTCCAGGTTTCTGCCCGACAAACTAAGAAGTCTGTTTAGTTCATTGATCCAGCCTTTCGCCAGGGTCATGGTACATACACCATTCTTTTTCTGAGAACTGGGGTCAGATCATTTTTAAGACTTAAATAAAAAATGCATTGCTTTGGGTCAGGTTTTTGACGCATCAATTTTACTCATAGTTTTTGCCTTTTGATTTGAGGTGGAGGGTGTTCATTTCCATTCACCAGGCAGCTATTTCTGTTTTTTCGATGTTTTTATTTCATAGTCACGAGAGTTCAGCACTTGTGTTTGTTCCAATAGGTCGTCAGTTTTGTTTTGTGGAAGAAAAAATGCCAAAAAAGCAGGTTAGTTTGCTTATTCAATGTTATTAGTATGTAAGGTTTTGAATTAAGTGATAAAATTCATAAAATTCCCTGAACAAATCAATCCCAGAAACAATATTTAAAGAGCCTATTCATGATGGTGGCCTATTTTACCCAACTACGGTAATATCTATAACCATTCAGCAAATGCATGGAAAACTAGATCATTTTCCTTTGCGACCCTCATCGCTAAACAGTGGTTATAAGAAATTTGCTTTTGCTTGTTGCCGTTTATTTCCAAAAATATTTTGATTTTCCCTTAACATAGAATCTAGTCTTCGCAAAGCCTTGATATAAATGGTTTTGTTTTAGGAACAGTTTTGTTAATGGGCAGTTTATTGGTAGAAGTGTGTTGAAAACTTAATCCTCGATCCTACATCATTATACTGAAAGTTTTTGCTCTTCTAGTTTTTACTGCACTGGCATACAAAGAAAGAGCGTTACACCAAATTACAATCTGAGAGAGTGTTTGAAACCATGATGGAAGTTAATGAAGTCTCTGTTTAAAAGTTTAAATGAATGACAAAGATCAACGATGTAGTGATTTACATAAAATAAGCATGTAGTACATGAGCTGTCAACGAGTATTTCAGTTAAAGATGTGATTGCTCTTTTTTGTGAAAGATAGGAAGATCTGTTAGTATTTTCACAGAAACATGCTTTATAATCTGTTTTGGCTTTACTGTTTGGATTAAGACAAGAAATATATACGTCACATGCACCAAACGCACATCTCAGTAAAGAAGTATTATTAGATCGTTTTAAAACAAAACATGCTTACAGAAGTAAAGAAGAAAGTAAAGTAAAAGGTTCAGTTCTTCAAAAAAGCTGGTATACAAGCAATATTTTTGGTGATTTGTGTGTTTAAAAACTTATATGTCACTAGCAGTGTGGTATGTTATAGTGTTGTATTTGTATTTTTTTCTTTTTTCAGGCAAGTAAAACTCCTCTTTGGGCAACCATTTTGCAACTGTTTTAAAATGTGCTTGCCTGACCGGGCATGTGCTGAAAAAAGGTTATGTCACACCCTCCTTGTATAAACTCTCTTCACAACCTATAAGGAGCAAGTTAAACTCACTGACACAGTAATATCTGTAATATACCTCATTTTCACAAAACAGACATTCCTCTATTAGGAAAAAGCAGACAATTTGCTACTCTAGATTGAACAGCATTTGGGCAATGAATGTAGCAGGGGATTTAATGAAGTCCTCGGGCTGTTTTCATTTTAAACAAATGAAAACCTAGGAATTTGATTGCATCGAATGCAGAATAGATTCTAAAACATCATTCAAGTGGACAAAGTCAAAAGAATGTAACCTAACTTGCTGTTATGCAAGGGTTTCAATTTTTTTCTGAGGGTCCAATCAGAGTCTTTCAATTACTGAGGAAAGTTTATACTGTCTGGAACTGGATAAATATCAACTGATAAAAGAAGTAGATAATAACTAAGTTATAGATCATGTGGGTGTGAACTATAACTGTGCTTTAAGCAGATAAGCCTGAGCAAGCATTGGAGAGACTTCAGTGGGAGATCTTATGAGGTTGTAAGGAACAACTGAATTCATTGAGGGATGAATCTACAAGTAAATCAATGGTAGGGAAGCAAGCACTTTTAATAACAGGTGACAATAATTGATTGTCAAATGATATATTATCAAACCCATGTTGAATTTTTGCTTCAGAAAACTTTTTCACTACTTTGCTGAGGTGGTTGCAACAAAGGACAACGATTTTCTCTGTCGCAAGAGATCATTTTTTTAACTGCTAGATCGATGATATGGGCAAGTATATTAGGCAGTTCACACATCAGGCTTGGCTGAGGAGTTAAATTTACAGGAGTCCTGGGAAACAGGGTTGGGACTTAATTAGTCAATATTCTAAATCAGTAACAGGCACTGCTTCCTCATGAATATTCAGCTACGTTTCCGGTGTGCCACATGTTGATAGAATAGTGTAACCGTGTGCATAAATAGAGCAGCTCCATGTTGGCAAGTGTCTAAACTGTGCAACTTGTTAAGATTATGCCACTTTCAATCAAATTTAAGCCACAACTATGATTAACCACTCCAAAACCTTCATTTTGTTTCTTTTGAGTCATTCAGAGGTGGACTTGTTTGTGTGCTTCAGATCAATGTCCTGCAGCATAACACAACTGCACTTGAGACTTAGGTCACAAACTGATGGAGGCTGTTTCTCAATCAGGGACCAAAGTTTGTCTCACAGACCCCCAAAAATCTAATGTGGAATATATAATCAAACTGATGCCTATTTGTTCACATATGTTGTTGAGGACACATGCTGAAAATTTTGGAGCGTTGGGTTCACAGGTTCTACTAAAATTCATACAAATGTTTAACCAGTTCCAGAGAAGACATGTTTTTGATGGCAAAAGAACATATACTCATAACATAGTACACAGTGTAATGACCAGTGCATATACTGACACAGTATTCCTCATGCGCAATCAAATGGATATGTGGAGTCAAAATCATACAATACATCCAAATCTACTCCCCTCTTCTGTTGAAATATTAAGAATGTAAAAAACATTTCCGGAGAAGAAATTTTTTGACGGACAGAATGTCTTGGTAGAAAAAGTCACATCTTCATGAATCGATGTGTTTCTGACCCCCCAAATATTATTTGTAGCTGAATAAACCTTCCCATTTTTTAAATTATGATCGCACAAGCTACTAAGTGCAGTGGTATTTTATTGGTACAAATGTCTCTAAAAGAAAATGAGACACCAAAATGTCAAAAAATAGATATCATACTGTCAAATTTTTGACATTAGATATTTTTTCATCAAATAGACGGCTTCTGTAGATTAGTCAACGATAGCAAAACTTAAAATGAATGACATATGTCACCTTGCTGCTAATAATTTTAGAAAAAAAAGCTAAATTCATTCAATATTTTAGAATTTATCCCTGATTGTGAAACAGCCCATGGCCGGATATCTTCTCTCAGGATTTTTGATAGAGAGCAGAATTTATTGTTCAGTCAATTATGGAAAGTTGTCCAGGCCCTGAAGCAACGAAGCCACTCCAGACCATCACATTAACATCACTGTGTTTGATTGTTGGTATGATGTTCTTATTGTGGAATGCTGTAATTGCTTTAAGGCAGATGTAAAGGGACCCATATTTTCCAAAGAAGTTCCACTTATGACTCATCAGTCCAAGGAATATTATTCCAAAAGCCTTGGGGTCATCAAGAATTTTTTTGGAAAATATGAGAGAAGCCTTTGTATTCTTTTTTGTCTTCAATGTCCTTTGCCTTTCAGCTCACCAATGGATGCTATATTTGCCCAATATCTTTCTTACTGACTTCAACTGAGGCAGGAGCACCTTGCAGGTTTTTAGATTTTAGTCTGGGTTCTTTTGTGATCTCTTGGATGAGCCGGTGATGCTCTCTTGGAGGTATTTTGGTGGGCTGGCCACTACTGGGAAGGTTCACCACTGTTCTAGGTTTTTCCTCATATGTATATATTGGCTATCTTTATACTGCCCTACAAAACCTAAGTGCAGTAGCTACATATTGGGTAAAATGTAAGTTACACAGTTTTGGGCCTGAAAGTATATTCAGGTCAGGATTTATTTGGACAGAAATTATACCATGGTGAGTCAGTTAATCATTATCTATCATAGGAGTGTTGACTACTTATTTGTTGGGACAGCGAACAAACTCTGAAGCAATTTTTACAGTTTAAATTATTGTGTAGTTACTGCACTTAGCCTTTGTAGGGCAGTATAGTTCCCTGGTGTCCCAGAGCCGGCTTTGTAACCCTTTCCAGATTGATAGATGTAGATGACTTTTACTCATCGGTTCTTGATTTTCTTTAGATTGTGGCATCCTGTGCCACTTTTTGCCAACTTCACATCACCAGACAGGTTCTATTGAAGTGATTTTTAGATTCAACAAAAGTACCAGGCTTGGATGTGTGCCTTGGGTAATAAAACCCATTTATCAATTAAATTACTTTAATTGGTTCATATAGTGACCCTAGAGAGGAATGAGCGGGTATAGAAAATAGATGGATGGATGGTTCATATAGTAATATAAGGGGGCAATTACTTTTTCACAAAGGGTCAGGTATGGTCGGACAGCCTTTTTCCTTCAATAAATTAAATCAACATTTTAAAACTGCATTTTGAATTTACTGCGGTCATCCTTGTCCAACATAAATATTATTTTGATGATCTGAGATATTGAAGTGTGAAAAATATGCAAATGTAAGAGAAATTAGGAAGGTGGCAGGTACTTTTCCACAGCACTGTACTTCCAGAGCCTCATGTGAACACACATATGGCAGCAGACTAGGCAGGGGTGTGCTCCAGCTTACCCATGCAGAGTGTGTTGGAGTTGGGCTGACAGGGGCGAATCTCCACCTCATTTTCCTGACATGTAGAGCACAGCTGGCAAGGCTTCCTGCCCCAGCGCTCCTCTGAGAAGGTGCCGGGGCCACAAGGCTCACACAAGGTGTTCCCACGCAGGCTGCAGGCTTGTGCCACACCCTGTCCCAGCCCACAGGTGGAGCAAGGAGCACAAACCCCTATTGTCCTGTTCTCCTCACGCCGCAGGTAAAAACCATCCTTGCAGTGACAATGTGTGTCCTGAGATGCGCTACAGGCAGCAATTTTAGGAACTCCGTAGGGACAGAGGGTGCAGGGGAGGCATGGGGAGAGCCCCTCAGTTGCTGAAAAGGTCAGTCCTAAAACATGAAGAAAGAAGGAGCAGGGGTGAGGGGTTGGGACAAGCAGCTGACACTGCAGGGGCTCTCAGCCCCTGAGAACTCAGAATCATTTTTCACTACCACTGCACTCTCATACAACTGCCCAAAGCAGATTTAGGGACCCACACACATGACTGAAGCACAAAGGTGCCATATGATATATGATCTATATCCACATCTGAATGAAAATATGTTTTCCTCCAGCAGCGAAAAGATTTGTAAAAGGATATCAGGGGATTATATGTATCAAAATATGTTTTCTGCCAAATTAGATCCATCGTTTTTCAATATGCACATATCAGTCAAGTAATCAGAGAAATTAAAAGATAACATAGGCACTCTATAATGTGAATTCATTTCTGTGCAATCTTGTACTTGAGTCTAACTTCCAAATCAGTGGGGCCCTGCCCTCAGGGCAACACCTTTATGCACTCACCCTTCTTGCAAGGCTGGCATTGTGTATTTTCTTGGCCACATGCCACAGCCACACCATGCCCAGCTGGACACAGATTACAGCACTCCCCTGAATCTGTGAAACGCCCACTGGCACAGCTATCTCCCAACACAACCTGTAAAAAACATACGCAAAGTCAGACATTTCCCGATCATCTGACCCAAAGGAGAAGGATATTCCAGCTTGTATTATCTGAGGCTTTTCACATTCGCAGACTATCACTACTCAGTAAATAACAAAAGGATATGACTGTAAAATGATTATTAGCGAGATTAGTCTTTTTTCATCACCCCTGACCGTACGGGCCTAATTTGATGACCAAAACACAACCAGCAATTACAAGTGCTAATGGTATTGCAGATCAAAACTGGGCACGTCTAACTCCATTCTGGTAATTATGCGGTGCCTGTTGTCATAACTGTGGCACAGTTGTCAAAAGGGTTGGTATAAAATAAATTAATCACCTGTGGCTGTGGTGAAGGTTTGGTTCCATTAAGGTCAGTCAAATCAGCCGTGGTCATTCGCTTTAAAATTAGTCTGTTAAAGCCACAGCGAAATGGAAATTTAATCATGTCAAGTGAAGAAAAAGCACCTAACTTGGACAGATTCCATCATGAACACTTCTCACAAGAGGAAATAGATCTACTTGCTAGAGATTGAGGTCAGTTTACCAGGTAGATGTGGGCCATTTAAACTGTATACAAAGCAGAAATTGAGGTATTAACACAAGTGTGAGAATGAAATTAATTAGTGTTAATTTACTCATAAACACATATTTAACGCCATTTACGTTAAGTATTACATTCCCAAGTTGTTCTTGGGCGAGTACAGGAAAATAATTAGGTTGCGAATCATCACACAACTTGTCACAAATGCATATATAAATGAACCTTAGTTAAAAAACTAACCCAGTTTTTTTTTTGTCCTTGAGTAAAACGAGACAACTGGCGCCAGTTAGCCTAGCTACCTGTTAACATAACCGTTGTTTGGACACACATTTCGATGCTGTGCAGCTGGGATGAAAAAACCTATATATGAAGGAAATTATGTGATGAAACTCAAGTAACAATGCAAGTTAAACTTGATTTTTGACTTGTTACTGTCATCTACTGGACAAAATTTTCTGGCTTTCTCAAAGATCTTAAAATGCTGACAGAAAACTGAAAAGTGTTAGACGAAAAGTGTTTTCAAGAACATGCACTTTTGTTTATTGAAAAACAATGAAAAATTAATTGCCTTGTCAATAAAAATGCCCACAATGGATGAAAACAAAATAATTGATTGGTATTCAGTTATTGTGCCATTATATCAGTATGCAGCTACAAACTATTCTCAATCACTGCTAGTTTCTGTATTAAAAATCCCTTTCGCTATCTGTACATTGCTATGAACTAACTTCTTTGGGGTGAGCAAAGTTTTTTTGCCCCTCAGCGCTTTCCTTCGACAAATGACATCACATACTTGCTTTTTCCAAACTACTCTCAGTAAGATTGCCATTGTTTTGTTACCCAAGGCAAAGAAAATCTGATGTGGGATGTGAGAGAACAAACTGAAGCACCTTATCACTCAGTGCAAACTGGGGAACTATCACAAAATATGTATGTTTGTATGTTGACTAAATTCGTCCTTATATGCTTATATATTCTTAGATAACCGTGAAAGCAATGAGATAGCTCACATTGTAAAAAAACTTGACTTTTTTTTTTTTGGCTGTGGTCTTTGAGTTCCCTGCGATATGGATCAAACATATATCAGTATGGCTCTGTCCATTTATAGGTAAGCCTCCACAAACGGGTAAGACGACACTATTAGTATTTAACCCACACAAAGAAATTTATTCACATGTAAAAATACCTATTCATCCTCTCCTTCCGATGAATCCCACTATATTTTTCAATTATTTATAGCATAGCTAACAAAAGTGAAAATTAAGAGAAAAAAAAAACAATATGAACGGTATGCGTTTCTTTGAGAACAACTCGGCTGGCTGGGATTTATTTCTATGTAAGTACCATAGAGTGACTGTATTTGCATTATAAGGTGGTCTGGGTGAGTTAAAACACAGTTTTTTGACAGGAAGCTTAGACAGTGTCATCTGTAGTCATTGACACACCCCTTAATGCGTCGTTCATGACTACAATACTGCATTAAGGTGAAAAATACGCTGTTTACGAAGGACAAGATTATGAATAATGTCATTGCCACATATGTTTCTGTTTGCACAGGCATGAAGCTAGAGCCCTATGTCTGTACTTGAGGTCTCCCTGTGTGCTAAAACAAAACTAAAAAAGTTTCACAGATCTTAGAGGCGTGAGTATACTGAGACCAACTAAGCATTACCTAACAAGCGTATAAACCCTGGCTATAATGTATAATCAACAACATTATTAAGCTATTGATATTTTTACCACTATTTTTTGTAAAAGCTTTTTTTCTGTAATGCACTATATATATATATATATATATATATACTGCTAAACAAAATAAAGGGAACACATATATAATTATGCAACGCTGCACTGATCATTTTGGAAACAGGTAATTCCATTTCCATTAAAGTTAGCATTTTTACGGAGGCCATGAAATGAGAGATCTTCAAAACATCAAATAACATGGCATAGTGAGAGGAGCTACAAAATGCTGCATTAGCATATACAGTAGTTCCTTTGAAGAGATAAACAGCCTATTACTTGAACAATAACAAAAAAACCCAAGGGATCAATCTGAATAAGACAACAATTTGAACTCGAAACAATCGGTCGAGGGCGACCGCGTACGTGGCCCCCGCGCAGGTGCTACCATTGAGGGGGCCCTGGAAATGGCAATTGGCGAGCGATGAAACCCAAAATCTAATCAGCTTGTGTCAAGATGTCCCTAAACATGTTCATAAGATTTGGAGTTGATGGAGCCAAAAGTTTTCAAGTTATCGCAGTAACAAGCAAGGTCTCCAGCGGCGGATGCGGACCGGCACCAAAAACATAGTGGCCCCCTACGCTTTGCGGGGGCCACAATAAAATAATGTATTTATTTTACATTACAGACTCAGAGCCACTTCAAAAAGACTACATGACAGAAATTATCTATTTTGATGATCTGCTTTTTTCAGCTATTTGTAATATGTTATTCATTCACAGTTTGCATAAAAAGTAAACCATAGACAATAAAGTTTACTGGATGATTATTACAATTACAGATGCTAAATTCTGCCCGATGTCAATGCGTGAAGTACAAGGACTGTACTACGACTCTAAAGAGAATAAATATGTGGGAATGTATACAGCCAAATGGCTTTTATTGGACCACTTTGAAGAGTAAATAGAGTAAAAAGGAGTCAAAATAAACAAAACCTATTTAAATACTTGAGGTAAGCAGATTGTTTTTCTTTAAAAGGAGAAGAAAGAGTTTTTTCTTCCCACACTGGTCCAAAAAATGTGTGTATGCATATGCGCACAAGTTTGTCGATGAGTGTATTCTTTAAATGTGTGTAGGTGTGCGCGCGCCCGCCTGCGTGTGTGTGTGTGTTTGTGTATGTGAAGGTCTCTGGAGCAGAGGAAGGGCTATGACTGTTCTGCCTGAGGCAGGGGTGTCAGTTCACCGCTGCAGCTCAGTGTGTGAGCGTCTGTTTGGGTGAGAGAAGGCTTTGATGTACTCTAAACCCTGCAGGTGTGTGCCTGTGGAGGTCAGCACTGCTATATCCCCCTCTACCACGGCACGCCCTCCCTCCTTCTCTGCGGCATCTTAAACATGCACATATTTATAAAGACCTCCCCACTACCCTTGGGGCAGACCTGACAAGAGCAAACAGATGTTTAACAACAAACGTCCATGAAAGAGGAAAGTAACAGAAAAGCACACCCTCTCTCTTTCTCCCTCTCTCTGCCCATCTCTCTCTCCCTCTGTCTTTCTCTGCATCTCTCTCCCACACTCTCAATGTCTCTCTTCTGCCAAGCAGCAGGAACAGCGTGTGTAAACCTGCAGAGCTAGTGCTTTCAACTAAAAGACAAACACGCACACACAATGGCTAAGTAAATACAAGCAGATACAAGTCGACGTAGACATATTTTTGTGTTCGGGTTTCTGTGCACGCAAGCCTAAATCAATAACTTTTCCTCAACGTGGTGAGGAGACAATGATCATGGAGGTGTACAAAAAAACCGAGACGAAAGTGAGTCTTAGTTTTAGCTTCTTCGGTAAATATTCCCACCCACCACATCCTTTTTAGTCCCATACAGTCGAATTTAGAACCTTTTTCCTGATCTACCCCTGATACAAAGCTGTGATTAAAAGGCTAATGGAAACACAAGTGTCAGCAGAACTATCACCAAAGAACAGTCTGATAGAGGAATTGAACTGCTGATTGTCTGCATCCTGGGGTGTTGACACTATCTCCCTGAGTTCAAACCCCCTCTCAAAAACAGCTGAGGTTACATGGTACAGCAACTCATTACACTTTTTCTAAATATTTTTTCTAATTATTTTCAAGCACACATATGCTTCTCCTTAGAGCATTAACTGCAAATACAATCAGCATATTTGAGCACAAATTAAATAATAAATATGTGCTGAAAATGCAGATGTTCAGGATTAATATGAGTGTTTTTACATCCTAAAGAAGAGAATGGTTAAAAAATGACAGCCCTTTTCAGATGTGGTCAGGGACTAAAAGTAATTGAAGAGTTTGTTTCCAAAACGCAATACATGCCAAAATTACAAAAACTGAGATAATACCACAGAGCGATAGCCCTGCGCTTCTTACACATGGTGCAAAAATCCGTTCTTAGATATTTACACTATAAAGGTGTATTTTTTCACTGTCAAAGTTCCTGTTTTTCAATAAAACGCAACAGGCCCCAGTATAGAAAATGCTGGTTTATTCAAAATGAGTAAAATAGATATATTGCATTTTGGGAACAAATTCTTCAAATTATAGCTGTTCCATGGCCACATGTGTGCTACTGCCACATTATTTATCGACGAGTAAGCAGATGCATTAGGTGTAGAGTTTATTTTGAGTGTGGAATTTGCATTTTGAATGGCTTACAGCTAACTCTCAATGTGAAGTCCATACAATTCTCACTGCTAGCCTCTAGCTATTGTGAGGCTAAAAAATGAACACAAACCCATCAGATAAATAGTAATAACATTATATATGACCAAATCAACTATTTACTACATTGTTAATGTAAAAACTATGAGGAAGAAAAAGAGGAAAAATCTCATGAGATCAGAAATATCAAAAGGCCTACAAGACCATGAATAAGAACTCTGATAGATGAAGTATTCTTTCTCATAGAGGGGAAAAAAAAAAAACTTCGCAACCCTGTTGGCAAAACCAAGGGCACCCTCTAGGTGTTAGGATATCTGTGTCAAATAAAGAGAAGGGTGCATGAGAGGAAATATGGAGGATTCCTTGCAAGATTAAAACCATTATAAAGCCTCAGGAACTAGAGGACCAGATAAAAGTTATCAAAAAAAACAAAAGAAATGGCCGTAAAACATCACACTGACAGACGAAACGAAGGACAGTTTGTTTCAGAATGATAGGAAGAGTTTGGAGAAAGGACAGGAATAAGGGAGGAGTACTGAGAGCTGCTTATGATCCTGAGAACACCATCTTATCTGTGAAGCAGGGTGAAGGTAATGTTATGGCAAGGGCATATACAGCTGTAAATGGAACCGGTTCCGTTGTACTCAGAGACGATGCAGCAAAGTGATTTCCTGATTGTTGAGAGCTAAAATATCTACCGCAAGGCACAATAAAACATTGAAGAGCCTGGTGGTAAAAGCACATTAGTCAAAAAATGTCTATTTTGAAGGGG
Source organism: Gymnothorax reevesii (assembly GCA_029721435.1). NCBI lineage: Eukaryota > Metazoa > Chordata > Actinopteri > Anguilliformes > Muraenidae > Gymnothorax > Gymnothorax reevesii. The sequence continues at coordinate 44,809,004 of CM056573.1, forward strand.
AAAAAGGTTTGAATATATTATAGATGCATTACATCTGCTAATTGAAGACCCCAGTGCTAAAAGTACTAAAATGTACATTTTGAGAAAATTGAGAAAATCAACAAAGATAATGATAAAGGACAATTCCCCATCCTTACCTCACAGTTGTGAAAACCTGACTTCTGTACTTATAACACTTGGCTTTTCAGTGAGATACCATGACCATGCACTTTTCAGCACTGAACCTCCTCTTATATTGGATATGAAGTCAATGTCTTCATATCCTTTCAACTAAGGTCAACTTTGATTGGGGGCCTGTTCCACAAAGTAAAATGACTAAGTTCACCAGATCATTGCCCAGTACACTAGAGTACTCTTCAGCTTGGAGTAAGCCTCTGGTGTGCTTGTGAATGTGCACAAAACCACACAGAACAAAAAGGGTTCAAAAAGATCCATCTGACCAAAAATATTTCAAAGTAAGTGCAAGTCTGTCGGAAACATGAGCCTGAGTTCCCAAATCTGCACAACAAGTGGGTGCCCACAATCAGTCAACCCCTCTAATGTAAATATTTGGTGCTAGACTGCTGTTATTTAAAAGTCTGCCTGGTGTTTTTATGCTGTAAAAAGAGGATGGCAAGGGCTGGTCTGAGCCGGAGAGGTATCACTGCTGCCAACACCCTCCATCACTCTTCCCAACAGCCCCAGCGAGCATGTGTAAGACAACAGGAATCCACTGCAAGAACACTTTTCACACTGAGAGATGCTCTGTTTCAATTCCAGGCCGACAATTTTTGGACTATACACAAACCAGCCTTTGAAATTCTATTTCTGCCGCTATCAGTTGTAGGTTACAGACAGCACCACAGCAGGTAAAGGCTCCAGAAATGTTTCTGTGATGGACCATGACAGGTGTATGATTATAAAAGTGTATTCGAGTCTATCTCAGGTTTTTAAAATAGAAAATGTGTGCTCTTTCAAGCGTGTATGGGTCTGCGTTAAGATCGCACTGAATGGCTCAAATAAATAATACACCCTTGGCTGAATAAAAAATAGAATGCATTGCCAAGGCCACTTGATTGTTAACTATTATGCTTGGATGAGCTCCTAATTAATTCAAGGACCAGATTCATACAGCTTTGATATAAAAGGCAAGATGTAAGCCATACCACAGTAAATTGTTATTTTCTTTTTATTTATGTATGCCATGCAGTGGAGTAAACAAATAGTGCCAAAAATCCCTTACAGAGGTGACTGTGAAATTATTATTATTATTATTATTATTATTATTATTATATTTTTAGCTGTTTACAACAATGGAGCTTATCATCAAATATCCTTGCACTGACGCAACAGTTTTAAATTGAATTCTTTTCAGACTGGAACTAGTAACGGTACACAACAGTGCAGAAGAAATGATTTTAGTGTACACATTATTTTTTGTGAAAATTTCCAACCATAATCATAACACAAGTATAAAAAGCAGCTAAAGTCCAGTTTCAAATGAATATAAATTACTCAAATTAATTCAATTCAAAGTTGCGTTGAATAAAAACCAAAAAACATATTGCCTAATTTTTATCAAAAACCTATGAATGGCTTTAATGAAGAGAGCTTCAGGTGATTTGCATGTAGCCACTCGTTCAGCGTAAATATCACTGCTTTGTTATTCGATGACGAGTTGACAAAAGGCACACTTTAAAGGGCAGATGCGCTGACGGTTTTGTTACGGCATGCCCTTTAGCGATCGGTCTTTCTAGCTTTTGAGCTGTTAGCCTTCGTCTGTAAACCAGGAGCAGATGTTGGCTGATTATAAGAACTTAGCCAAGACTGAGTGCAAATAGACACCCAAACACACACACACACACACACACAGAAAGCACACACCTCCTCTTCCTGAACCCTGAAACACATAACATAGATTTTTATCTGTCTCTTCAAACGGCAAAAGAGAACTAGAGGCTGCAGTTGTTCCCCATTTAGTTAGGGAGCTGCAATCGAAGCTGATTCCCTGGTGAGAGACCACCATGGAGTAGGGGGAAGAGGGGGATGCAGAGAGTTCCCAACCCAAGGCCTACGGCTGTCACGCTCACTCATGCCCCGTGCTGAGCACTCATTTCCACAGGCTTCATTACCGGCCGCTAACACCTGCAAGTTTTTCTTTTTTAAAAAGCAAATCACACTTGATATAATGAATCACCCCTAGCAGGGCAGACAGAAGTTTGGGCTCCTGTGTGGTAAATCCAGCCTGTGTGCAAAGCACATGAAAGAGCTGAGGTCTCAAGGGCACAAGGCCTTGTCCAGCACTGAAACTGACCCCTGCACTTCACACCCAGGTGTCAGTGACACCTACATTACACTGAAAGAGATAGACAAGAAGTTATGAGGAGCGAGTGAGACAGCTGGCCATCTTCAATTACCACAATTACCAGTAGCTATCCATAGTAATAGTAAACAGTTATATTTTCTTGTAGATGCAGGGATTTTTGTCTTATTTTTTGTGATAATCCTCATGAAAATAATGGCAGCCCATGTATACGTAACCAAAGAGTCCACATATGAAATGCTAATTCGAGAGCTAAATCTCAACAGTTGAATTTTAAAGATAATTTCTACAGCCCTGCTGAGTAAAATAAGTAAGTGAGTAAATGAATGAAAAAAATAAATAAAAGCAAGAAATCTAAAAATAGATGCTTTACAGGTCAGAAGTACTGGAGGAAACCAACTTTTGAAGCGCCGCTTCTGAACCAACCCTCAGGTGTGGTGGACATTCGAAAGATTGTTTCAGCTGCTAACCCAATTTCAAGCCATTGACCAAAAAAAAAAAAAATTAATGATAACTGCAATGAGCGGGGTACTCAGAACCCAGTAAATACAAAATGCTGCCACGTTTTTACTATGATTTTATTGTGGGGTGGAGTGAAAACTGGGTGAAACTTAAAAAGATAAGTGAACTACGGAGGAACAAATGCTGAAGAAAATATTTACTCAATAAGTTCAAGAATTTATCAACACAAATTTTTAAGTATATAATTTGCAAAATGCGCAACACAAGCTTATTGGTTCCAATCACTGGAGAATGAGGGTCATAAATGAGCTCAACTTTCTCTTTTGACTGAAAAACTGGATTGATTATTCACGTTCACCAAGCGGATAAAAGATATATTCAGGTTATTACGAACCTGTGCTGTGGTCTTTGAACAAACATATAGCCCCAGAAACCCTAAAGAATCGATGTCATTGCATATAATTAATTCTGTCTTAAACTGTGCCAGTGTTCTTCTTGCCTAGGGCTAGTCACTTAATGGATTTAATTTTTGAGCCCTTGTTCTTGTTCAGCAAGGCTCATCAGAAGTTGGCTTCTTTTGCTTTAAGACTAAACGTATTGCCAAGACATAACAGAGCTGATACCCAGGAGCGTAACCAAACAAATATCACCGTTAATCTGGGATGTACGTACAGATTTCGTACACATCAAGACGCCGCATATCTCTATAATTATGTTGCACGCCCGCGCTCAACGAGTAGACCTGTTTCTTACCCCCGAGAAACATATGTAAAGTTCAGAACAGGTGATTATGGGCGATAATTTCCTGGATAATTCAGCAACCCCCTTGCCCGACACAAAATACATTAAGTTTACACGACTCAGTAGGCTATCAACACTCGAGCTACGAGCTTAGTATTTACCAGCCTTCTGATCCGAGGCGAAATTCGCTGACCCATACGCAGATGAATGCCACTGCCCCATACGCTATAGGGGAAATGAGCGTCCACCTCCGCATGCTGGGGAACGGCGAGTAAAGCCAAGGCGAGCACCACCCCGCAGCAGTTTGGCCAAGTATTTGAGACATCTTTCAATGAAAATAGGCCGATACACTTACACAACATTCAGCTTCTAAAGATGTTAATATTCTTATTCCATGATACAGCAATACCCGCGACTAAGAACTAACCTATGCACAATTACGCAAAAAAACTCCACAAGACTGCGCCAGCTGGGTTTCTTCAATCTTCGCGAACGCGGGCGCATCACCTACACGAACACGGGAGGTTATGGATGACTTCAAAGAGTGGAGCAATGGTACATATTTCGATAGCACGTATGGAAGTAACAGAAATATTCTAAATACAGTGACGTAGCAACATAATTTTGACAACCTACCAGTGAACTAGTAATTCTAGCTCTAATGCCAATTGAAACACATAAGAAGCCAGCATCACTCAGAATTATACATTTTAATTCGTAAGTTCTGTTTTTTGACTAATAATAGCCTACGTTTTGGCTGTTCCACCACCACAGCAATAAATGAGCGACTCATACTTATTTTCTCCTTTTAATGATATCTCATTTTAATCATTTTTGCTTTTGGGCTGAGCTTTGAGTGGAATACACCTCATAGAGAAACCCTGCTTATTGTTGCGTTTGGGTCACAATATTTTATTTATTTTTCATAAAAAAGTTGAACATTTTGGCTAATGCAAGTGGAGTACATCACAAATGCAGTGTTCCTATTTGTATGGCCCAATCGGGACGTTTTCAACTCACCGCGTGAAACTGCTAACGCAGGGAGTAGGGGCCTATTAAGCAAGATGCGTAATACCGAATATAGCGGCTGAATCAGCATCGCGACACTCTCAGGGCGATAACATACCTTTAGGAATATGACTGAAGTCCAAACTCGCAGTGCTGTTTTCTCCCAAATCATCTCGAACGAAGAATTCCCAGGGAATACAAGAGAACCCTTTTGAGACAAGAAGCGTAGACTTGAGTTTTGGCTCGAGATACCGCACAATAACGCGTCCCGCCGTCACTCTGAGCAGTTTTTGCAGCCACTTACAAGCGCATGAATTATCAGCAGAAGAGTTAAAAGAGTTTCACTCAATGTTCCAGCGATTGGGGATCACTTTTCAGTGAGGCTGTTTATCTTGCGGGAGATTTCTTTGCGACAGATAGCCAAGACTTTCAAGAGGAAAAATACATTCCTTGACTTTTGATCAAAACAGGGCAGTAACAAAAGAATTTCAATCCCAGTTAATTTTTATTCCGTGGTTTGTCCTACGGCACGCTAGTCTTCCGCCGGTTTCTCAATTGATGCAAGTTCCATCAGAGCGCCGGTGATGGTTGAAAACCAATACCTCTTCTGAGACATCTGTACCTCATACTGTCCAAATAATGAGCGTCACGTGACTTCCTACAAACTTTTTGATTGGTTGTAACTTGGGTGTATTAAACACATTGAAGTGATATTCTGATACAGCGGCAACAGGATACTCCGCAATAAAGTACGAATAAAGGCGCCGGAAAAAGTTTCGTAGGATCTGTGCATGTGAATACAGGCTCGCGCTTTGATGCAGATTGTGCTTCCTTTCTCGACCTTGCTTTTACTGCCCAGTTGAGAAAATGCTAATTGAGAAGCCGCACATTGTTTGGGTCATGAAGCTAGTAATAGTGGCAGTAACAGTTGCAGCATTGTAGTAATGATAATATTAGGAGCCAGAATAGGATTATACGTGATATTACTTATGGTGATCCTATGGCATGCAGCCCACGACTATAACCGCAAAAATTAAAATAATAACTAACATGGCAATATCCCCCGCCGCCTCAATTTTATGTGTCCGTACGGACGGACGGACGGACGGAGCCCAGTGCTATATCCCTTGCTTTGCGCTAATAGTGTGGCGGGGGATAACAACTATGTTGCACAGTCAGGTGGGGCAATGCATGTCAATATCACATGTGTTGATTGAGAGGCAGCAATGGCAGGTCTCAAAGACAGAGAAGAAAGTGATAGGAGGAGAGAAGAAAAGGGAACAGAAGGATGGTCCTCTGCTGCAGGTAATACAGGAAAAAAGGAGTGAACCATCAGGCTTTTTGGCCCAATCTTCTAAGGAGAATTGATTAAATTCAGCCACACAAGAGGGTTTTCGAGCATGAACTGCCTATTTTAGGTCATGCCTTGACATATCAATAGAATTCAAGACAGGAAATTGTGTCGACTTCTTCATTTTCTTCATTTGAGCCATTCAAAGGGGGACTTGCTTGTGTGCTTTGGATCATTGTCTGGCTGCATAACACAACTGTGCTTGAGCTTTATGTTACAAACTAATGGCAGGATATTCTCATATGGGGTTTTCTGGTGGAGAGCTGAATTCATGAATCCATCCATTATGGCAAGAGTCCCATGTTCGGAAGCAGAAAAATAGCCCCAGACTATCACACTAACACCATCAGGTTTGACTATTGGTATGATCAGATTATTATGGAATGCTGTGTTAACACAATGGCACCTATCTCTTCCAAAAAGTTTCACTTATCAGTCATATGAATACTATCATAACATTTTTTGGCAAATGTGAGATAACGTTTATGTTCTTTTTGGTCTGCAATGGTTTCACTTTACAGCTCTTCCATGAATGCCATTCTTGCCCCATCTTTTTAGCTTACTGGCCCTATGGGACGATAAGCTATTGTCGTGGAGTGGCATCCGGCATCCGTCATCCGTCGTCCGGAACATTTTTTATCTTTTTTTTGGCCCAATGAATTTTCGTTTAAATTTGCCATAAAACACTACTAGACCACATCTCCAGACTTTTTTCAGATTTTTTGATTGAATCATTTTTGTCCATTTTATGCCCTTAAAAGTTTCACCCAAAAGTTACAGATTGGACTGAGAAAATTTTAAACTTTATTGATCGAAAATGGCGTAATAATTTTTTTCTAAATCAGGCAATCAACTTACCTTGGTACTGTCAATGTACAGTGTGAGTGCAATTTTGATTGAATTGACGGAAGTGGGTCAAGGGGGGCGCTGTACTTTATGAGTATGCAAGATGGCCTGTGGAGGCCAAATGGTTGCAGATTGAGATTAAGTTTGTATTATCGACATATAGGAAGTCATATATGACCTATATTTTGACAATGTTAAATTTGACCACAGATGACTTTGAAAGGTCAAACTCGAGGTCAGGGAAAATATTAACATGTTAAAAGATATGGCTTGAAATTTCAAAACATTATTTCCCAAAAACTGTCAGATAACTTTTTTCTAAATCGGGCAATCAACTCACCTCGATACACCTTATGTGCAAGTGCCATTTCGATTAAATCAACAGAAGTGGGTCTAGTGGGGGCGCTGTACTTTATCACTGGGTGTTATGGAGGATGGGCAAAATCACCTGTGGAAGCTAAATGGTTGCAGAAAGAGATTAAGTTTGTATTAGTGACTTACAGGAAGTTATATATGACCTTTATATTGACTCTGTTAAAGTTGACCTCAGATGAACTTGAAAGGTCAAACTTGAGGTCAAGCAAATTGTTACAATTTTCAGACTTCTAGGCTTGAAAATATTGAAGATTGAACATATGTGTATTGAACACTTATAAGAAGTCATATATGAACTTTCATTTGGTGGCCTTGAACTTGACCTTCAGTGATCTTCGAAGGTCAAACTTCACGTAGTGAAATTTCAATGAATTTTTATCACCCAAACTATTACAGATAGAGCTTAGGTTTGTATTGTGGGCATATAAAAAGCCATGTATGAAGTTTCGTTTGGTGATATTGAATTTGACCTTAAGTGACCTTCAATTATTAAACGTCATAGTGAAATTTTAATGACTTATATCAGCAAAATCGTTACAGATAAAGTGTAGGTTTGTATTGGAGATATATAGGAATTCATATTTGAACTTTCATTTGGTGGTCTTCAACTTGACCTTTGGTGATTGAAGGTCAAACGCCTCATGGTTAAATTTTAATGACTTCTATCACCGAAACTACAACTGTATTACAGATAAAGGTAAGGTTTATATTGTGGGCATATATGAAGTCACGTATGAAGATTGATTGGGGGACCGTGAACTTGACCTTCAGTGACCAACAACGGCCAAACTATACAGTGAAATTTCAATGACTTATATCAGCAAAATTGTTGCAGATAGAGTGTACTGGACACGTATAGGAAGTCATATCTATATGAACTTTCATTTGGTGACCTTCTTCTTGATCTTTGAAGGTCAAACCTGACCTGGTGAAAATTCAATGACTTCTGTCATTAAAAAAGGTCACAAATGGAGCCTAGGTTTGTGTTACTGACATCTAGGAAGTCACATATGAACTTTCATCTCGTGATATTCAACTTGACTGTCAGTGACCTTTGAGGGTCAAACTAGACAGTGAAATTACAATGACTTGTATCACCAGAATGGCCACAGATTGAGTCAAGGTTTGTATAATGACATTTAGAAAGTCATATGAGAAGTCCATATGCTGAGCTCAACTTGACCTTCTGTGACCTCTAAAGTTCACAATTGACATAAGGAATTTTCAATTACTTGTATCACCAAAACTGCTTCAGAGCTTGGGATTGTGGTTTTGTTACAGGCGGCCTTATAAATGTATGTGAACTTTTATTTAGTGGCCTTGACATTGATTTTCATGATTAGAAAGTCAAACTTCACATGACATTTTCATAACTTGTATTGTCACTATAAGACTGCTTGCTGGTAAGCTACTGGACCCTTGGTCCTATTTTTATTATTGTGGAATCATGAACATTTACCTTAACAGAGGTGAGGTCTGCACTTCTTTAGTGTCAGTGTGGGTTCCTCTGTGACCTTCTGGATGCGTTTTTGATGCGGTCTTGGAGGCATTTTGCTGGGTGGACCACTTCTGGGAAGGTTCCCCAGTGTTTTCTTCATTTGTAGATTATGGTTTGTACCTGCTTTGCTGGAATCCCAGCGCCTTAGAAATGGCTGACAGACATTAATGACTTTGTTTTTCACTTGTTCTTGAATTTTTTTAGATCTCAGCATCATGTGCTGCTTTTTGATTACTGCGAAAATTTACTGTCATTGTGAAGCAAGCTGCACAAAGGCATAATTTGCGCAAAATTAACAGTTAGAATTAATGAAAAATAGTGTTTTACGTTGAACACCAAGAACTAGCTATCAGTGGTTAATGTTGAAAACTACAGTAGCAGTAAAGAGGTTATCCTACTCAGTTGTGAAAAAAAGGAGTTCATACAAATGAAAGCAAAGATTTCTGAATGAGAGCAGTATCCCGAGGAGCAAGCTTATAAAATCTGACACTCTTGTCCTTGCAGTTCAGGTCCAGAGACAAAGCACATTGAATTCTGCAATGGCTCCCAGTAGGCATTTGTATGATTTGAGGCTGGCAATGAGAGAAGTCTTGAGTTTTATCGCTATATAAAGTTAATGAATACTTCACTATTTTCATGCGAATGTTCAAAAAACAAGCCAATATACCATTCCTTTTTATGAATGCAAGATACGCACTTTCCTAGCTGTGGCTTAGCATTATCCAGTTTGGCTGCTGGTTGCTTTTCTACAATATAACTACACTATAATGATCATCAACTGATATCCTTTTCATTCTCAGTTCAGTTCCAGAAATGGGAGTATAAAGCTATATCAAAGTGTGGCGGCGAATCATCAAATGATCTCAGGAAATGATGCAACCTCAAAGTTATGAATCAGGCCCTACATTGGATAATTACAGATTAAATAGAAAAGTAGGCACGGAACCTAAAATCATGATAAAATTTGATTTTCTGAAACTTCTGGCCTTTTAAAAGGCAAATGATTTATGGTGACTATCAATATAATGTTCGATGTGCTGTGTTTAGCGTATATATGCAAATGATCCTAAGGGCAGGTGACCCCATAATACATGACCAAGATGGGATTGTGTCGTTATTTGACAAAATAATTGATTAATGAAAGAAATGAGAAAACAAATAGAAATTTTGAACAAATATAGGCAAGAGACTCAAAATCATAAGAAAAAAAATTCATAACCATGGGTAACTACCCATATAGTGAACTTGTCAACCAAAAATTGGCAGAAAGGTCTTTTTTCTGGCCAGGACTTCTGACCGTATTAAGCCTTAGATATAATCAATATTAATATTGCAGACAGACAAGTCCCTAAATTAAAGGAATCCAGAATCATAAAGATATTCTGGGCTGGTGGGGGTCCTTGAAAATTGAATCAGTGAGTTTCCAAAGGGCCCAGCTCCAATGAATTAGAGGTCTGCATTTCTTAAAACAAAAAGGGAAACTTTTTTTGTAATTTCAGCCAAAAGTATTCCAATGACACTCTCTTGTAAAGAAATAAACTACAAATATATGGCTCATGGGCAAAAAAAAAAAAAATCAGGTTTTTTCCCTTTCTTGCAAAGGGGTGTCTCCTGGAGTTGGGCCGTTTGGAAACTCAATAATTACATTTATTTTTGATTTCTACCCATAAAAGATTCATATTTAAGGGGCCACAGAAATGAGAAGACATAGACCAGTTTTGATGACAGATTCTGAAAGCCTGGGCTCCAATTACCCTGGGAAGCCATTTTAAACCCAAAATTCTGATTTATTTCGAATGAGCCATATCACTATTTTGCGATCAATCGATAGCAAAGGTGTTTAAAATAGGCAAAATAGTGATATGGCTCATTTATCCCCATGACTCATGAGTCAATGGTCAATTATTTTACCAATTTTAAGCAGCTCTGTCATCGATTGATCGCAAAATAGTGATATGCCTTATTGGTATCCATGGCTCATCGGACCCCAGTCTCCACTATAGAATGAAAAAAGTAAATATTTTGTCATTGCATGGTTTTCAATTTAACTCTAGTCAAAGATGATTTACAAATCGCTGTTTTCCTTTTCGTATGCATTTTCCAAGTTGTTCCAATTATTATGGATTGTAGATAAGTCATCTGTATCTTTGATTGATCAAAGAGGCCACCCTTTGTTGCAGTTACTGCTTTTTTTAGATGGCAGAATAATAGTTTCCAAATGTTTTCACCTAACACTACTCTGGCATTCCCAAAGATTCGCTGCACTTGTGGTTTGCTTATACTTGATTTTTTTTTTCCAGTTTCACCAATGCAGGTTGATTTAACATCCTTTGCCTGAAATCCTGAAATTGAAAAAATTAGTTCAACTTTTTTTTTTTTTTTAATCAGTTTCAATATTCAGGTCATCATCTTAAATTAGCAGAATCTTTTTGACTTTTCACTATTCACATCGTGCACTGTGCCTTTTGAGGTTATTTACATTTCTTAAACTGCTTATATTTCACTAAAACATCCCAGTTTCTTAGTTGACGCGTTGGCTATTTATGGTAAAGCTACATTAGCCAACAAAAACAATATGACGGTAAATTTTTAATATTTTTCCATTGTAATAATTGCCAGTTAAATATGTACCAGGGTATTCTTTGCAAAGATTGAATAAACCAAAACTTTGGATGTAATGCTCAATTAGTGAAAACTAGTGGATAATATCGCAGTACAAGACAGGGAATGGGGCTTGGAATCAAAATGTTAAGTATGTTGCTGCCCACATTTTAAATTTCTTTATTCAGCATTAATTTTTGTGAAACAATGATAAGTTGAGATGAAGGTTACATGCTGTGAGTGATTTTGCATATGCGGTCTTTTGAGGACATGCATAATAGCCATGTCACAGAATTTCTGCTGGCCAAAAAATTTCTTAATAGAACAGGACCAGGGCTAGAGGCTCTGTGGGACAGAAAACAGTTGCTCTAATCTAAACATATATGGTGTATGCTGAAGCTGTGTGGGCCTGCAAGTCAGGAGTGGGGAGGGACTACACTTTATGGCAGTGTCTGTTGGTCAATTGTTTTACGCAGACATTTTTCCAGCAGTACAGCTCACCATGTCATTATAGCAGCCCGGTGGCTCCGCCCTCCTCCCTGAGCCTGGCTTTGTCCCCTCTTTCTCAAGGAATTTAGGGTTGCTATCTACAGTTGGAGGAAGGTGATAGCAGGGCTATCTCGCTGTATCACCCCCTTGTAAAACCACAGTTATCTCTGAGCATCTTCTCATTTTAAAGTACTGGTGGCTCCCAGATGCTGTCTCCATCTTATGGAGCAGCTCTAAAAGCAGTATAGCAGCTCATCATCAAATCCTGACTGTGTGTTATGACACTCCATTACTCAAGATTCCACAGGAGAGGCATAGGGCTAAATGGCCCTCAAAAAACGTAGTCCCCTCAAACCAAATTGTTTTGCGGGATCCCCGTCTCGCAATGTCATTTTGGTGCCTGTGCTATGCCTGCAGATGCTGCACTGGACAGGCAGTGTCTGGGTGGCTCAGCTGGTGAAATGCAAGGTGAATTAGCATGTGGCTGCATGTTGAATGGAGGACCCAATTGTGCTACTTTGCTTTGGGACTTGGCCTACGGCACATGACAATTTATGGAATGCAAAAGACAAAAAATGTTGTTTTAAGAACTATTTCAGAATTAAGCATACTTAGTAAATTTATTCAACATAGTTGGAAGTACACAATTCTGTTTCATTTATCATTTCATTTCATGTCATTTATGATGGCTGTCTGAATTGAGCAATTATTGATTAATTTTTCATTAATTTTTCCATAAATTTTCCATTCCTCTTAAAATCAAGAACAAATTAATGGGAAACAATAAAGATTAAGGGAGTTGAATTCATTGACTTAGAAGATATTATCAGAAATAAACTGAAATAACAGTTTGCAAAGCGTATATTTTAAAATAAAAACTAGAATGAAGAACACAGCATCATAAAAGAATACCCTAGTCCTGATTTCTTCTACCCTTATATAATTTGTGACACTTAAATGTTTTAGATCATCAAACTAATTTTAATATTTGAATCTGATTAAAGTCACAATGCAGTTTTTAAATGATCTTATTGTTCAAAGGGAAAAATCTATATGACCCTACATGACCCCATGTGAGAAAGTAATTGCCTACTTCATTACTAAATCAACCAATTAAACAAATTTATTTATTTATTGGTTTAAATTTCACTAGACTCACCAATGCATGATTATTACCTGCCCTGTTGAATCTGAACATCACTTAAACAGAACTTTTCTGGCAATGTGAAGTCAGCAAAATGCGGCACATTATGTCTCGCTCCAAAGAAGTTTGAGTATAGAAAAAAAAAACAAAGTTGTTGACATCTATCCTTTTGGAAAGGGTTACAAAGCCATTTCTAAGGCTTTAGAATACAGAAAACCATAGTGTGAGCCATTATCTATAAATGGAGAAAACTTGAAATGATGATGGACCTTCCCAGGAGTGGCGGCCTGCAAATTCCTCTAAGAACACATCAACCACTGCTTCAGAACTTCATAAAAGAATCTAGACTAGCATCTGCACTGCAGGCCTTGCATGCTTCAGTTTAGACCAGCATTCACAATTTCACAGTAAGGAAGAGACTAGGCAAAAATGGCCTCCATGGGAGAGCTGCACGGTGACAACCACTGCTTACCAAAAGGAACAAAAAGGCTCATGTCACATTTGCTAAAAAAGACATCTTGATGACCCCAAAACATTTGACTAATATTCTGTGGACTGATGAGTCAAAAGTGGAACTTTTTGGAAGACATAGGTCCAGTTAAATCTGACATAAAGCTAATATAGTATTCTGCAGTAAGAACATTATACCAACAGTCAAACATAATGGCGGTAGTGTAACGGTCTGAGGCTGCTTTGCTGCCTCAGGATTTGGGCAACTTTCTATAATTGGTGGAACAATGCATTCTGCTCTCCATCAGGAGCTCCTAAATGTCTTGTCATCAGTTAGTGACCTAAAACTTAAGCGCAGTCAATTTACGCAGCAGGACAATGTTCCAAAGCGCACAAGCAAGTCCACCTCTGAATGGGCCAAATTAACAAAATTAGGTCTTGAATTGGTTTTCTCAAAGTCCTGACTTGAATCCAATAGAGATGCTGTGGCTTGATCTTAAGCAGGTAGTTCATTCTACGGAAAAAAAACACCCTTCAAAGTGGCTGAATTAAAACAATTCTTCAAAGAAGAGTGGGTGGCCAAAATTCCTCCACACTGATGGAAAAAAAAAATCATTGCCAGTAATTGCAAACATTTGATTGCCAAGAGTGGCATAGCCAGTAATTAGGCAAATGGGAGCAATTATTTTCTCTCGCGGGTGATGTAGGTTTTGACTGACTCGTTACCTTCAATAAATGCAACGATCATTTAAAATCTGCATTTTGTGTTTATTCATGTTGTTTTTGACATACTGCATAGTGAAATTAGTTTGATGATCTGAAACATTCAAACATTATGAGCAAAAACAGAAGAAATCTGCAACAGTGATGTGTACTTTTTCACAGCACTGTATCAGAGCTGTGGGTCTCCAACACCAGCCATGGGAAAAGAGGCAGTTCAGGATTTTATTCAGTGATGTCATCAAACATTAGGCATTTGCAGTGACTGCACTGGCATGAGGAGACTGGCAGTCGTGGTGTGCCGATGGGCTTTGATGTGCCCACTCTTTGATGATAGCACTCGGTGCTGTTGAGCATGAAGCAGCCATAAGAGTCCTCTGGGCCAGCCAAGAGCCTATCAGCACAGTTTGGAGCTCTTCTATAATGCCCTCTACTGCTTCCTTTTACTTCGAGCTCCTTTGTTTTTTCCACCGAACATTGATAACATATGGCCCTCTCTTTCTCTGTCCATACACCCAAACACACACACACACACACACACACACACACACACACACACTTAAATGCTCATCCTGTACAGCTGCAGACCAGCTGTGCATGCCTCCCCTGTTTCCATCAGACTCCACCCCCATGCCTTGGCTCCACATATTTGCTGTCCTGCTGTTGCAGCAGAGCAAGCTGCAAAGCTATACAGACAATACAGTACCATCCTTCGAACAGAGACACTCTAAAGGGTGAAGCCCAAGGCCACAGTCTGCTTTAATTGTCATATAATTCCCCTATAGAAAAGACTACTGGGGTCATTTTGACCTGGCTGATGAATTTGGAAGGCAATGGCAAGGAAACAGGACATTACGGGAATAGTCTCACCAGTCAATTGAAGTTTGACAGGTATCCATGCGTCTGTCAAAAATAAGGGGGAAACCATAAGATCTGAGTGAAACTAGGTTCATTGAGACTCTGTAAATAGGACTGGTATTAGGTGTAATGATGAAAATTTGAATCAGCATTCACACAACAATATACTATGGAGGTTTCATTGTGTTCTTCTCAAGCAGACTCAGTGGAATGACTGGGAGTTAACATCTCTATCTGGAATTACAAAAAACAAATTATTGTAAAAAAGAGTGGTGTTATTAAGGAATATTTTCTATATTTGTGAGTTACAGGAACTCCATCCCATTTGCAGCAAACAGTTTACACATGGTGTGCAGAACCCAAGGATTATGGCACGGCTTTGCATCTGGAATATATTCTTATCCCTCCACATTAAGTGTTACAGTTGGAATAAACTCTACTACGCATAATAATAGGAATTTAGATTTATATAATCCATGATGAATAACAGAAATGCTTTTGCAAAATAAAATAAAAAAACAAATAAATTAAAAGAATGGCCTGAAGAATTACCACAAGTGTTTTGGTGAGGATTAGATTGCTCCCAAAACTGAGCAAAAAATGTTCAAACTTGACATATTACAGGTGTGCTGCATGACAGTTTTATGCCATTTCATCAGTATCAGATTATCAAATCGTGATGATAAAAATGGTATGCAGTCACCGATATGATAGTCAGAAAGGGGAGAAATGATCAGACTCAAACCATGCAGTAACCTCTTCCATATACAAAATTTTTCAAACCCACCACAGATAATTAAAGAATGACAGGCCTTGATTGCAGTTTTAAAGAAATGTACTGACCCATATGGCATGAAAGCATGCATAAACCTTCTAGTCGTTTAGAATACAGGGGGTGGTCAAATCATCAAAAACAATTTTGTAAATATCAGCAACTACCCCACTACGTATCTTGTTGGAGGGCTGTGACTTGCAGCCATGGTTCCTTTTTGCTATTTTTAGGTGTTAGTCATATATATTTTTATATATATATATATATATTATTGGTTATATATATATTATTTAGTCATATATACACTAATCCCCGTGTCACCTTACAAATCATTGCTGTTTTTGTGAATGGTACACCTACAATTCAGGCACCAGCTATCTAGCCTCTTTTGAACTCAGTTAGGATGCTTTCACTCTGGGTACGATTGTTCTGTACCGCGCCACAGTATGTTTGTCCCCCCTCCCCACGCTGGTCACCTTTTACACTAGTAATGTCGTTTCATGCCCTAGTACACTTGCATATGACAAAACTCTGATACAGTCGGTGGCAGTATGCACCTGGGTGGTCTAAATTGGGAAATATACAGAAAGAAGAAGAAGTAAATCTTTGCGCTGTAGGTGGTGTGAAGGGTTGCACTTAATTAACGTGCGGCTCACAAGTTGGTTTTTGGCCGATTATGCAGTCCATTGCCTCATAGCAGGGAAATGTACATTTTTCATCGCTTGAGCTGTCAGACTTTTGTGTCCCGCACTTGGGGATATTGCAGTTGCATTTTCTTTAGTTCATCACGGCAGTGTTCTATTGTTCAGTGTTAAACACGCAAATGTACATACTCACAAATTATACCATAAATCTGCACCTTTTTGGCTGTAGTGTCCAGTTATGATTGTATGTTTTCGTCTGGCCAAATTTCGAGCAAGCATTTAATTTCTTCGTTTGAACAAAAAAGTCAAATAGTAAATACGTCACGTAACAGTCCACTTCCGTGTTCAAGTATGATTGCTTTCACATTTGCAATGAGTACGGATCGACTGGGCCCAAGACCTAGTCTTCCAAGCGGTCTCGCGCACTGTACCTGAGCACGGTTCGCTTGTCTTCACACTTACCCAATGAACTGGACTTTGGGGTCAAGTGTACTCAGATCCAGTTCTGATTGCCTACTATGAAACCACCCTAAGTATCCCCACCCTGCTTTGGAGGCTCAACCAGCAAAGTGCAGTTGATAAGACATGCAAAGATGTGCTTCTAATTTTCAAATGAACCATATTAACATCATTTTTGCATGAGGCATCATGAATGCATTCAGCCTTTTCTGCCATAGTGACAAATTTGCAAGCTGGCATTTTGGAAGCTGGAAGAGTCCTATTCCAATAATAATCCATCTGATAGTAGAGCATGGCTGGGAATCTTTGAGCAAAATAGATGTATGGTTTCTTCACTTCATACTGCAGCAGCACAGAAGAGGGTATAAACGAAGCTTTTACTGGAGCAAATTCTTTGATTTCTTCGTGGAAAATGACTGCTCATGTGATGACGCATAGAGCCTGAATCAATGACATTCCACAGCATGGCAATTATAGCATTATGCGACTACTATTCAAAAACAACAAAATTCCCTTTAAAAAAAAAAAATCTGCATCTTCTTCTCTGAGGATTTCATTTTGCATTCAAACAAGAGGAAGGAACATATAGGGCCGTGCGGGTAGGTAACCAATATTCAGCATTAAACTAATGCAACTACAGAGCAAGTAGCTAGTGCCAGTACCTTGTGTATTTTCTGAAGTGCTTCAAATGCCTTAGAAAATCAGTATCTGGAATGAGTGATATCATCACACGTGACTGCGAAGTGGCAGTGCACTAAACCAGCCATAAAAAGCAATGTCTATCCTGAAGGCTGTTTGAGGTTGAGTCTGGGTGCCAAGGAGAATGAGGGGGTGCGGTGTTTGATGGCTGTTGTGGTTCTCAGCAGGGGATCTCCAGACAGCCACCGATCATGGGGGCCTTTACAATCATCTTCCCCCGAATCCCTTTCATTCAGCAGGACCTCAGAAGACTGGGGGGGGGGGGGGGGGGGGGTGGGGGGGGAATACCTGCCATTGTTGTGTGCAAGGTGTTGGTCCCACCCTCTCACTGGCGACTGGCCCCTCCAGAGGCCAAACACCCCTCATAAGCCCCCCCCCCCATAACACACACTGCCGTCTCCCCCCTCCTTTTTCCTCCCCACTTCAGCAAGACAGACACATACCCATTTTTAACCACCCCCCCACCCCCCTTTCCTCTGCAGCCCAACAAAATTGTCCCCCACGGGCATTTATGGGTTCCCTGACAGGATGTTCAGCCCGTTGCTGGATCAAAGGCTCCTCTTTAAGTAAATGTGGCATTACTGTGACCTTTTCAACCTCACTGGGGTTTAGCTCATCGGGGGAGAGACTCAGAGACGAGGGAAATCCCCCAAAGAAAGATCTGCTTGCTTTGGAGGAATTCTACAGGGTCAAATGACTTCAAACTTTCCCCTCTCTTTACAATGGTACAGAGCTTTTAACAACAGTACAAACAATGGCGCATGTTTCTTGGTTGCTGTTCAAATGCTTCCTTTTCAAGGATGCTTATATTTTTAGGCAAGTTGACGCTTATAGTATTTTATAAAGGTTCTTAACAGCGTTTTTGATCTGAAAATCAAGCAACCTACAACAGTGGCAACAATGTTTGTCGCTTTTATACTGAGGTGATCTAGCTAGCAAGAAACTTCAATTTGTAACAATGTGGAATGTTGTTCGGAGTTCCACATTCAATTTCCTGTCTAAAGTCACACGAAGCAAAGGGATATTATTGTACATTTTATCTCTTTACAGTCAAAACAAACTCATTTTAAATGGTATGGCCCTCTTCCCATTTAACTGCTGACATAGGACCAGTACAAACTAAGTTTATAATCTGTTGAATATGCTGCAGACTAATCAGCACAACCAGTTATGCCTGACCTGGAAATGACAACTGAGCTCATTCAGGGCGAGCAAAATAATTTCTGAAGTTTGGACAAGAGTGAACTCGATATTTCAGAATGCCAATATTATAGGACAATGTTTATGAAGAATGATAGACACTGAATTAATGCTGAATACAGAAAGACTTGCGCTTATATAAGAAAAATCACAGATGAGAAAATCTGATAAAAACAAAAGTCTTTATTAGAAATATATTTTGTATTCAGTGTTTTAAAAGAGGAATAAATGCCACAAAGTTACAGTATTTAAAGGCAGTGAAACAGCGAGCCGCACATCTGAGCTTAAGGCACCTGGGAAAGTGAACAGAGTTCTGTGCAAGAGTCGGGCGCCGGTCAGGCAGGCACGGTGTATAGAGCAATGATACAGTGTATACAGCAGAGATAC
This sequence comes from Gymnothorax reevesii, assembly GCA_029721435.1. NCBI lineage: Eukaryota > Metazoa > Chordata > Actinopteri > Anguilliformes > Muraenidae > Gymnothorax > Gymnothorax reevesii. The sequence continues at coordinate 44,828,010 of CM056573.1, forward strand.
AGTACAGTATATATGAGAGAGATGCAGATTATGCAGCAGAGATACAGTGCAGTGTACAGCAGTGACACCGATTATGCGGCAGAGATACACTGCAGTATATCGAGGGCTGACTGCAATAAACAGTTATGTCCAGATGTAAGATATTGGACATAACTGTTTATTGAAGTCAGCCCTCGATATACAGCAGTGATACAGCGTAGTGATGCAAACTACAGAGCAGAGATTCAGTGCAATGTAAAAGCAGAGATAGAGTACAGAGTGCAGAGAAGTGATGCAGCATATAGAGCAGAGAATCGGTATATAGAGCTCACTTACAGATTACAGAGCAGAGATACAGTGTATAGTGCAGAGTAACAGTACACTTTACAAAGCAGAGATACAGATTACAGAGCAGAGAAAGTATAGAATAAAGAAGAGATGCAGTGCATACAGAATAGTTACAGGGCAGTTGACAGCGCAGATACACACTGTATGCAGCAGGGTTACAGTAGCCTTAAGAGCAGAGATAGATTACAGAGCAGAGAAAAAGTGCAGTGTAAGGAGCAGAGATACAGTGCAGTGTATAGAACACATACACAGTGTACAGAGCAGAGTTACAGTAGTGTTCAGAGGAAAGATCCAGTGCATAGAACAAAGATACAGCTTACAGAGCGGAATTACAGTTTACAGAGATGCAGTTTACAGAGTAGAGTTACACGCGGAGTAAAGAGCCGCAATACAGCGCAATGTATAGAGCAGAGTAACAGCCAGTGGTGTAGTGGAGGGTATACACCGCTTTCTATAATCACTCATCAGCCAAAAAGCCATTGAAAATCACTGGAGAGTATACCAACTTTCACCTTGGTGATCTACCCATATAACTAATAGAGTATACCCATTTCTCCAGGGACCACTGCACCACTGGACACAGTCCAGCATATAGGGCAGTAATACAGTGCATAGAGCAGTGTTACAGTATAGAGCAGAGTTACAGTACAGTGCATACAGCAGAGATACAGTACAGTGTATAGCGCAGTGGTACAGTGTATAGAGTAAAGATATAGTACAGCGCGCTGAGCAGTAGTGTCCTGGGCACAAGGGTATCGTGGCTCTGAAGAGCGTAGTGAGGACAGCTGGGGCTGGGGGATGATACTAAACTAACAGGGGAGCTCACTCCCAAACCCAGCCAAACCACTGTTACTGCACAGATCAGGCACACCCATCTAATGGCTTTGAGTATCTCTGGCTATAATCTCCCAGTTGTTGTGGCATTCATTCCTTAGCACACGCATGCAGAAAAAAATAAACTTGAATATGCCAAGCTAACCACCCAGGGCTATCCCTTCAGTATACTGCAGACGAACCAGCGTTACTGCAGTTCAGCTAGGCCAGGGAATATTACTACGTTGTACAAAAGGTTCCAGGCATAGTAGCAGATAACCATTGAGTAACTAATGTGAGCTGCTGCAATCCATGCCCTGTTCATCAAACACAGAGCCCCCCACTGGTTTCCTGCATGACGCAGAACACAGCAATCAAGTGAGTGAGCCTGTGCTTTGATCGCTGAGGATATTCAGTGGAAAAAGTATCGGCCAGTGAAGTTTCACGATTCCCCTTCATCTTGAAAAGAAAACTCGACAGGGTCCACCAATCAAAAGCAGTTTTGACAGGAAGTAAGCTCACCTGCTAAAATTGAAGCAACTGGGTGCCCTTTCTGTATCCTAGACACTACCATTTCAAAGCGTTTCAGTGCTTAAGTACATATACGGAAACATGAACTCAAACAAAATATATAAGGTCAATATGATGAAAAAAAAAAATTCAATCAGTCAAAAAAATACACAAAATGAGTTATGATTTCATAAAATGTGTATGCGAGGGCTTTTAATTCATAATTTTTCATCCAATTTTAGAAAGAAACTGCTGCATTGACTGACCCCAGAGTGATTCGGAGTACTGAGGTGGGCTAAACAGCACTCTAAGACAGCCCTACCCCAGTGTATATTAATTTCCTATTTATACAGTGTTTCTGCATTTAAAAGCCCTGGCACAAACGCCTCATAGAAGTGTGAACAAGAGTTGGCACCTAACCTATGCACGCAAACAAACACTCACTGATGCGCACAAACATACATATTTACATACATGCACATTATTATGAAGGTTAGAGTCCAAATATGACTCTTACTCTGCCAAACAAATATTTTTGTTTCATTTTTTTTGTCAAGTGACTTTTTGTAAGCAACTTGAGATATAAAATAAAATGATTAAAAAAGCAGTGCAAAAAGAAACATGAGAAGGAGTGGCAAAGGGAGGGGGTGCACGAGCCACACACACACACACACACACACACACACACACACACACACACACACACGCACACACACACACACACACACACACACACACACACACACACACACACACACACACACACACACAGGCTTAACTCAATAGAGTATCTGAATGTGCTTTACATTTTACAATTCAGTGTGCTGATCAGTGTAAGGTGACATTTTCTCAACAGAACAAAAGGCACTTTCCAAGTGATTAACCAAGTGATTAAATATAGGTGCTTTTAAATAAACAAAGGTTTGTGGAAACCAGGTGCTTGATGACAGAAGACGTGAAGGACAGTGGTGCAAATTGGCTCATTTAAAGTGAACAGATGTATTGCTCAGGTACAAAAATCAGCAGACTACTATTTCATTTCAAGCCAGAAGGAATTTCATGGATAAAATTAAAAATTGCAAACTTCCCTTCCAAAGCTGTGATAACTACAAAAATCTAGGCAAACACATACACCTTGAAGCCTGTAAAATGAAATTTTAAACTGACAACACAGTCACAGTCAATATTGCTTTGTGGTATTTTTAAGTATTCACACTATACACAGGACAAACCCCCACTCAATCAGGTGTACCACAAAGCGCCTCCTCTGGAACGCAATGGTACTGCAGCACAGTAGGCTCAAAGATTTCAAGTTTTAGCAAGGAAGTTCTGAGGCACAGGTTTGGCACTGCCAGGCAAGATTCGACAAGACTACTGTTAGTTTAAAAAAAAAAAAAAAGGAAGGTGCTTGTTAAAGGAAGGAATCAAGTAGGAAGAAAAAAAAAAACTTCAACAGGCTCATTTTAAAACCACAACAGGGTAATTGTTATAACCTGCCATCTGTGGGAGGCTCATGTGCTGTTAAAATCCTATTCAGATAAATATGGATCCCCTGTACAAGAGAACCAAAGCCTGCCACAACCTCCATTATTGAACCCTAATATTTATCTGCATTGTGCTTTTCAGTGGATTTATCCACCAAGTAAAATTTACAAACACAACAATGCACACACGCAAACAAAGCATAACAGTTTCACTGCAGACAATCGATTGAAAGTCTTTGGAATGATTTCTTAAAAAAAAAAAAAAGGTTAATAAAACAAGGTTTTAAAAACAAATAACTTTTGATTCCCTTTTTCAAAGACGCAAGTGCACGGTTAGAGAAATTTTCCCCACTGAATCGGCGTTCCCCCCCCCCCCTTTGGAGCCGGAGGGAGAGAATATCACAGACGGCCATGAGACGAGGGGCGGGGTGGGATGGGATGGGGGGGCTCCTGAAGCCGTGCTTCCATCAGGCTCTTCAGCAAGAGTTCTGTCACCCTCTTCACCCCTGTCTGGGCCTCCCCCTCTGCGCAGTACATCCCCAGTCACAGTTCAGGAGCAGACTTCATTGCCCGGAGGTCTCTGGGGGGTCAGACTCGGAGTCCGAGGACAGCTGGGAAATCCTGCTAGAGGAACGCCAGAGTCTATGGGAGAACTGGCCTGAGCTCACCTGTGGAAGTACAGCCATCAGTGAGCACACACTGCGCATTTAATATGCAGCAAAACCACTAACACTGAGCCCACCTCAGGGAGCAGTCACTAGTGAGCAGTGAGCACACGCACAGTGTATTTAATATGCAGCAAAACCACAAATACTGAACTCATTCGAGGGCGGACACTGACAACAGCTCTGATAATCAGACACCTTAATAAAGCAACCAATCCCAGAAACAAAGTAGAAAGCCAAGAAAAGGAATCAACAAAAAATCGGTGATATTTCCTATCGCTCCAACACCCTTGTGCAAATTAATTGAAACAAGTGGCAATTTTTTAAATCTTTTAATCCAATTCATGTTCAAGCAAAAAACTGCATTTCTCTCTTCATTTTTGCATATTTCCAACAGGGTAGAATAAACTCATACTGTATAAGGAATTTCATAATATTTGTGGGAAGGGTGACACCAGAATTGTGTATGCGCATTTATTACCTCAAAAGGTATTACACTGTGTGTTTCTTGGTTACTTGCGGTCTTATGTTTCTCTGGTTAGTTAGCAGTGAATCAGATGTTGTAAACGATGCATCTGACACAGAGAAACTGCTCAAAGATTTTGACTTTGCGCAATGTTGAATATAATCTACACTGAAAATACAAGATTTTACTAATGCTGTAATGTACCCCAAAGGGACTATATTTCCAGAGAATTTCAGATCTCCATCTTGCTGGGTAAAAAAAATAATACCACCTAAATACAGCCACAATCTGCTATGAAATGGTCCGTTTTGAGTTTTCCTCCAACTTTGGCTCTGTCTAGCTTAAAAGTGTAGATACTACCAAAGAAATGCTTGGTATTCCTGAAAATAGAGTTCCAAAAGCACAACAAGTGGCATTTACCAACCACAGTACATACCTGGGTTACTGAGAAAATATCCTGCAAACATGCACCAAAATCAATTTCGACCATCTTTCCAGCCGTCTATTGCACTAACCCAGTAAGATACCAAGGTACTATTCACTGAAAATGATAGTGTGAGTGAAATGATAGTGATAGTGAAAATGATTGTTGTGAGTAAACACAAAATAAACTATTCTAGATTGGTATATATCTGGGATATAATTTTATTCCCGTTCCCATTTTCAATTTTTATTGTTATTTCTCAAATAATTCTGGCTCAATAACGTAGTTACCCAGCTTGGCGCTGATGTCTATCCAGGCTTAAAGTGTCACAGGTCATGATAAAGGAATAACATACGTAATACTGTGAATCCTTAAGTCATGATCGTTGATGTAAAATGTGGTGTTGACAGCAAAATAAAGCCACTTTAATGGCTTCCAAGTGGCGCTACCGGCAGGCAAAGTGAGATGCGGACCTAAAAATTTGTCTTTTTCCATAAGACACCCGTATCTACCTACGTGCCAAGTTTCATTCAATTCCAAGGGGGTCAAATGTGCACCAAATGTCAATCTCTCGTGGAATGGCTCTTAATATGCATAAATCAATATAATTCATAATGAAATTGTAGTTGAAATAAGAAAAATTCCATTATTTTTCACAGCTTGATTTTCAATTAATTTGCACACGGATGTACTCTTCTATCACCTAATCCAGTGTCACCCAGCAGTCTCTGAGTCTGATTCGCTCTGTACATAAACACCACACATAACCAAAGACTTCACCAATGATTTGTCATTGTGTTTGCTTTGTACCAATCATTGGTTGAGTTGCTAGTTTTGAAAGTGCTAAATACTGAATATCTAACGGAGTTAAACCCGGTGTGTCCTGCACCCCAACCCTCTCACCTTTCTGGGCTGCCCGGCCCCAACCACAATGAGCCTCCCATCTTCCACGCCCACCAGGATGTGGCTGCTCTCCTTAGTAACGGACACACTGCACACTGGGACCTTCAGTGCCAATGGAGCCGCTGCAAGACTCAACCTAAGGAACACAAACATTCATCGAATTTCATAGTGCTGCCATTAGTCAAGACCCTAATCATATGAGCAATAGACTCAACTGCATTGCTGATGTTGAAGCAACACTGCCTGTTGCAGTGCACAAGTTGCTTTTCATTCAATGTTGGGAATCATAAAATCCATTATTTCCATCATTATTTTCAGTAGGTCAAGCCAACTGTCAGACTAATCAACTACATAGTCACTGTTGTTGGAATGAAGTTAAAAATTCAGCAGTGGATATTTTGCCGTGAACCAGTTATACATTTCTATGGCTATTTGGCCCTGACTTCCGGTATACACGTGCAGTTGTATTATTTTTGGACTTGCTCATAGATATCAACGGATAATAGTAAATAGTTATAACTTCGCCATTTAGTTAGTGAGCTTGCATTTAAACACATTAAATATAGCTGGCTAAGTTGGCAGAAAGGCTCTATTGCTAGCTAGCTAACGTTATATTTCATGCATTCAAGTCAATTTAAAATGTGCATAGCCTTTATTATGCGAACTAACTTGGCTGGAGTTGCACCGCGATCATTTAGCTCGCTAGCTGGCATTAATATGCACTAAATATAAAGGTTTAAGGTTTAAGGAAAAAGGAAAAACTTTATTTTTTGCCAATACAAAAGACCAGGCAACCAATATCACAATTTGACAAAAATACAACTTAGCCAATTAAACAATGAGGCTAACGAAATTAAACATTATAAGCTACTTAAGAAAAAAACATGGCGATATGCACACATGCATACATGCATTAACATGCACTTTAACACTCAAATACACAAAGTGGGGAAAAAACATTGGAATGTTGATGGATGAAACCACATTTGACACTGCGGCTGTGCCTCTTACTTCCACAGGTCTCGAATCTGCAGGTTGCCCTTAGAGGTTCCCATGATGGCGAAGTCTGGTACCATGTAGAGGGCCGTAACCTGCTCCTCCAGAGGCACAGAAGCCAGCTGCTTCCCGTTGACTGAATACAGGTGGAGACAGTACTTCTCCTGGAACGTGAATGAGGAGAGATGTTGACCATGAAAATGAAAGCTGCATATCCTACATTTTGTATCCTTTCCAAGTCGTCTCAATTGTATCTAAAAGAGTATCTTAAAGCAGTCAAAATGAGGCTTGGCTCACACTCTGTGCCTCCTGCTATACTGTACAACCAAGCATCCTGAGTTTCAACATAACATCCTCCTCTGTTCTGATGGATCGTCTGATTTCCTGAGGGAATTGCAGTGATAGCCTGGCAAACCTGTGTTCCCAGTCAGTACGTTTAAATGCAAAGTTAAGTTGAGCTACAGTAATAGCTCGATTAAGCCATTTGATCGGACTACTGTGCTTGTCCTAGCATACATGCACGGGACGAAATTCAATTTTTTGACCGAAGCATGCACGTCTCCACCATGATAGGTGGTGACATGCCCCCCCTCTCAGTCTGTTCGTGTAGGACCTTTTTCTGGTTGACCTATTATACCACAGACCAAACAATTGACAAACAAGTTAGCTAGTAGCAAGCTGGTCGCATGTCGAGGGGCGAGAACATGGACAACTTTATGGCTCTGTACATTTCATACGGGCTGTATGCTATGCTTTTCATACGGTAGAAATGCATGCTAAACCTGCTGATTATGGCGTTAGCTGAAGCTAGGCCGCAACACCACTATGCTCTACTTCGTGCCCTCTCTACTATCTTGGAGTGCGTTTCTCATAGTTCGTCCATTCACAGTCTGTGGCTCCAACTATGCAAGTTAGCAACAACTCTGTGCTCTGCCCAGCTAGCAAGTTTGTACTGAATAGTAGCAATCCTCATCTGCAAGGGTATTGGTGCTTGAACGTTTTGGGAGTCATAAGAAGTACCCTTGCAATGCCCTTGCAGATGAGGATTGCTACTATTCAGTACAAACTTGCTAGCTGGGCAGAGCACAGAGTTGTTGCTAATCAGTTAATCCAAACTCCACAAGATATCCAGGTCAAAGCCGTGCATGAAGAATTGTGGACGCATGGTCCAGCAGAACGCATAGTCCAGTTTGGTTTGATTGAAGCGCATAAATGGAAGAATATGTGACTAGTAACCGCATTATCTGGGTGTGTTAGTCCAACCATGAGAAATTCGATTTAGTACGATTCTAGTGGAACTAACATGTCCGCATATATTTCAAAAGCCCGGTTATGGTCGGACTAACCCAATAATTTCATTTTTTTCCAACGTCAGGTGAACACACTCAGTGTTTATATACCTTCCCGGGAGAGAGGTCCTCCACAGCACTCTGAGCCACAATGTGGCCCTCCATGCCCACTCCGAGCTGCGTTATCCTAGCCATGCTGATCTCACTGACTGGCCGAAGAGTGTGCAGAAACTGGCCACGACGTACGCTGTGCAGAATCAGGGTTCCATCCTAAGAGAAATACAAAAGAGAGATGTTGAATGACAACAGAAAGACTGGGAGAGGAGAAGGGATCCTAGATCTTTAATGACAACAAAGTCAGAATAAGGTAATTGAAATACACTTAGACAAAATAATACATCATGCTATCTCTAAAAAGAGCAAAACAAATAATAAATTTCATAAAATGGACATGAGAATTTGGTCTAACACCATTCCTGACAGAGTCCTGATGTTCCTTACACAGTATGACTTGGTCAGAAAAACACTGGGACAAATAGTTGGTATTTTGCTAAGAGAGGAAAGGAGTTGAAAGCAGACATATTCATTCACAGATCACCAGTTCAAGACTGCAGACCACCTTGCACCCTGAACTCTCACCTTTGACCCTGAGACGGCCATGTCCAGCTCAGTGCTGATGGCCACACAGGTGACCTCCTGGTCATGTCCGCAGAGAACCTGCACCGGCCGAGGGGCAAGGCCACTGCAGAAACCACCCTGAGAAGAGACCACTTGTTTTCATTATGCTACACTACATTCACCATTTCCCATGCATTTACAACCTTCTTCTTCACTCATTTAGGAAATGGCCGGGGTAAAAAAAACTCCTTTTTGTGACATTGCATAACATTTGATGTTTGGCATTATTTTTGTTTTATATGATAATGAAAGCAGTGAAGTGCAAACCCTCGGCGCGGCAATTGTGCTGAACGGAGATGATGCGCATGTGTATTACGTTTACATCCGCCTCTCGTTGTATAACGAAAAGTATACGGAAGACTACTGGCCCAACTAGCAAGTGGCTCTGTACACTGCTGGAAGCGCTATAGCTTCGACCAGAGCAGTGTACAAGCTTGTACTCCCTCAGCAACCTCTGGTGCTTCGCTGTATATCGAACAGGAAAACTGATCGCGGGTAGGCCACAGTAAGCTAATTAGCATATTATAACAGGCTCTTTCACTTGTGTTTCATGCCATAATTATAACTTTTGAATGAAGCGTTTATTGCTAAATCCGTTCTAATAATAATCTGCTCCATGTCTTTCGGAAGCCGTTGGTATTTTCATTTACTTGTAAGCTGACCAATTGCAACTCACGAAACTGCTCGCTCCTCTCTGCACACCACACAGGAAGAAATGACCAGTACCACGCGGTATGGGACTAGAATCGAATGCGCGCTTTTGGCAGGAAAATCGTATGGCCATACAACGGAGAGTGCTGGATCTCTGCAACGGAACGGTTTCAGAGAAAACCCCACAAATTTTTTGACCTCCGTTGCCCGCTAAGTACGTGACAGCATTTTCAGGACGAACAGACGCTCCAGAGGTGAGATGTGACTTAACAGACACACAGACCCAACAACAGTAACCCTCGCTGCGCTGCGCCGAGGGTTAACAAACATGCCATGTATATCCAGTAAAGACATGTCAATATAAGCATAGACAAATGGTACTGTCCAAATACTGCTCTTTGAATTTTTCATCAATTTTATCAAAAAATGCATTACACTCCTGACATGTAAGGAATGTGATGCATTTTTTGTTAAAATTGATGTTAAATTCAAAGAGCAGTATTTGCCAACTTGTATTTGTCTTTGATATGTACTTTTGTACATGTATTTGATATGTCTTTACCGGATATACATGGCATGTTTGTTATCATATGAGACAAAACTAATGCCATAAATCAAATGTTGTGCAATGTCATAAAAAGGCTTCATTTTTTTGACCCCAGCCAAATTTTAAATGTACATTTTGTCAGGTTAAAAAAATACTAGCCAACACCAGTCTTGAATGTCTACGCAACAATACCGGGAGATGAGAAGCCTACCTGCTGCAAGACCTGCCAAACAATGCAGGTCGTGTCCCGTGAGCCAGAGATGAGGTAGATACCGCACAGATCCAGAGCCAGGCAGGTCACCACATCTACAGTCACACAGCACAGGGCCATCACGGTTACAATATCTGCGCACCACATGTCCCGACAGTCTGTACACTGACACACATCCTAAAGCCCATTCAGACAGATTTATAATTTCCAAAGGCTTGACAGGAAGAGCGACGCCTGGGATTTCAACCCATGAGTCAAGTGATGTGCATATGCTGCCCACATGAAAAGAGCTCTTCGAGCACAGCGCTTTTTATTGCCACTTAAAACTATAGCCATAAAAATTGGTCCGAAGCAGAATAATAGTTCAGCAGGCGGACATGTGGGACTCCCAGTAATATGAAGTATAACGAAAAATCCGTAAGGCTAAGTGCTTGTGGTATAAAACAAACTCTGACTCTTTGTGGTGTGTTTGCCTGTGACTGGGTGACTATGCATTTGTACGCCCATGAGGTGAACAACTGCGAGTATGCAGTGCTAAGCATCATGGCTACAAGTATATGTACATGTGAGTGTGTGAGTGTGCATGTGTGTGTGTGTGTGTATACTCATGCTCCAGCTGTAGAGGCTCACCGATGTGCCGACAGATCCTGCCCACCAGTTTACCCTTGCCCAGCGCAGTGACTCGCAGGCTGCAGTCCCAATGACCCCCGCTGAACAGCAGCCGTCCGTCATTGGAGACCACCAGCACCTGCGCTCCCAGCTGTTCCCCAGGGGCGAAGGGACCGCTCAGGAAGCGCTGTGTCCTGTACAGGAAAGAGTCGCTTACTGCATGCTGACCGCCATCAATTACTAACAATGCAACTATGCACGACTCCGCGGAATTCCAGGACGGGTATGAAGCATAACTGCCCACAGATTAAAACAAAGAACTCAAAAGGAGCCAAGAATGCAGCAAGCATACGAAAAGTTAATTATCCACTGGCTCAATACAACTAAGTGAATTAAGCCCAGTTCATTTGGTCGTCTGTCAATCCATTCGATAATACTTTACAATGAAGGTACATTTAGTAACATTAGCTAATGGATTAAGAAGCATTAACTATCAGTTAATTAACAGTAAACTAATGGGTCTATTAATCATTTACTAATGGTGTTCATGTTTAAAAAGGTTTTAATTTATACATTATTGCATAGTATAATAGTTTGAGGTGTTACTTCAGGGATATGTGAGGGATGTTTTTAACTTTTAACTAATATTAAGGATGTCAAAGAGCATTAATAAATTGTAACTTAAGGTAACCTAATGCTAATTACTGCACTAACAAATATACCCTTTTTGTAAAGTTTTAGTAAAGAATTGAGAGAAAAAGCCAAAACACGCATTGCGCTGATTACCAGCCAAGGCATTATGAGAAAAGGAGACAGAAAGACAGGCCTTACTTAGGATTGGACACGGTGGGGTCCTTGGTGAAGGTGTAGAAGTTGGCGAATGACTTATTATGCGGCAGCCAGCTGTGGGTCCCCAGCAGTCCTGTGGCGCAGACCGTCACCTGGGAAGAGCAGACAGAGGTTATGAACAGTGAAGAAAAGTCCCGAACATCTTACAGTCATAGGCTAGTTGAAGTCCCAGTTCCACCTCAACTTCCACTACTGGGCCCTGCTTGGAGCAGAGATTTGCCCATAGTGTTCCCAATGCTGGGAGATCGGGGGACTCACCAGCATGTCGGTGCCTGGGATAATAAAAGTGGGGGTCTGGCTCCTGGGGACCACGGCCTGGACCAGGGGCACCCCGTCACTCACCACCTGCGTAAGGCACACAGAGGGAGCAGGGCAGTTCAGGGATATTTAGTGAGGTGCACAATTACTGCCATTACTAACATTGCACTTCAATACTGAAGCTGACACCTGTTGTACACGTACAGCCATAAACACAACAGCAAATGTAAATACTGAGCCGAATAAATGATGATTAATCATTCATGAGGAGAATGATATGGGCTCCTGATGTTGGCTGCTGAGTCATTCGGTAGGTCCTCTACCTCAACGAAGGCCTTGAGTTTGCTGAGGTGTTCAAACAGGTTGGGAGGCAGGGTGTCCATGCGAGCCCTACGACGAGCTGCATTCTCCGCAGTCATGCGAGGGAGGTGAGGTTCCTGTCGGGTGCAGGGAACTGAGTTGGCGGGACTGTGACAGACTTTAGCTGCGCTTTAATACAAGCTGTGTAATAAAGAACTACATTTCCCAGAATGGCTCACTGCTCATCTCATCACTTATTCAATTCAAACCTTGAGCAGCTGGCAGGGCGTCTGGCCAAAATTGCTGATGATGCCCTCCAGGGCTTTGCGCTCCGTCTCGTTGGCGATGGCATCCAGGTCTACTGCACCTGGATGGAGGATAACACTGGGAGTTAGCCAAAAATGCCAGGATTTCTCCAGTAATTCAATGATTAATTCAGATTCACATGCTACTCATCTGGAATATAGCGTACTGAGGGGTGAACAAAACGGAAGCAGTGCTGAAAAATAGCTATAAACACCTTTCAGTTCAAACAATAATCCAAATCTTTTAGTTTCAACAAAATCTTTATACCATAAAAAACTGCTGTGCAAAGTCCTGGCATTTTTTCTACAAGGACAATCATATGGCTCTGAAAGTTAACACTGGATAGTGCAAGTTCCCATGAATGCACCACACCAATAGGTAGCTTCTTCTTGATTACTAGTCCCATATTATGTTGATTTTACTTGTAGGATGGCCGCAAATTAATGCACTTGACAGGGACAGATTGACACTTCACAGGATAGTATAATTACAGGTCCAGAGCATTAAAAATCACCATTTGTTGTCCATATGTGAACCACTCTCAATAAAAACAGCATATTGTGAGCTTGATAAAGCTGGTATTTTCAGCATTATTTCCGACACCAATTCATCCTGTGTACTTCTAAATAACTGACTAACCACAAGTAACAGCAGTATATGACACATTCAATATATACTCAGAAAAAAAATTCAAAGATCACAGGAGCCTTTTCTGTTATTTCCTCTGGTTTTGAGCTTCCCAAGATGCTGTCAAGCTGTGGAAAGAACATGTGATGGTCACACAAGATACTGAAATGACTTCTGACATTGTTTGACGCTTGGACTGGACTTGGCGTGATTCTGGTCCTCCCTCTGGATACCGTGCATTGAGGTAATAAAGTTGTTTGATCAAATGTTTTGATGCATTTAGTGTCTTGGATTAACACCAAAGTCGCACGCAACACTTGGGAATTGTGTTGAGTTCCTACATTTCACATATGCTGGTCAAATTTGAGTGTTCCTTAACTTTTCTTTTGTTGAGTACAAGTAGGGGCTTGTTTACGTCTCTAATGATGGTCATTATCCGAATTAGATGCCGCAGAAATTAGGAAATAAACACGAAACAAACCAAGCTAACCATTTTTTCTCCCCCTACGTAGCAGAAAGATTATGTCTGGAGTTATGTTAACACTTTTCGGTGAGGAGTACTTCATGAAAAACAGTCAGAGACATACAGTCAGTGTGAGCTTCCACTGTGATAACACTGAGATAATGTAGCATTAGCATGTGCCAATCTGGTGTCATCTGAAAGTCTTTGTTTATTTTTCCTGTTCTCTAAACACCTGGGACTTCCCATGCAAATGAAGCCTCAAGACAGTATCTGCCGTAAGCGTGACCACTGCTGCTTTACAGCTTCCCTTCAATGCTTTCCCAAGCAGAGGGGTTTAGCAGCAGAGGTGCAACCCTTAGACGGTCACTACAGTAAACGGGGAAAAAATGTGGAGGCATCCCAGTGTGTAAATTTAGAGGAAATTTACTGTCCTTTCAGTTCATATTCTCATAGTCATCAGAGACCCCAACCAAACAGTAATCGATCAATTTGTGGAAAACCATAAGGCCTGGTTTATGGTTGGTACAGTGTCCCCGACATAAGACCGTGCCAAAAATGACGTCGTCGGGTGTTTCGTAAAGAGTGCGAGAGCTCCGCAAGACATTCTGCTATTTGATCATGCACCTTTGAATTTTTGTTGCTAGGCACCAACAGCGCTCGCCAAGCTTTTCATTTCAATGCAATGTTAAGCCATATGTCTGTGTCTAATATGGTTGCTAACTAAGCTGGTATCAATGGCATGGCATTCAATATCCGCCAAACATTCTTGGAACCTACTTAAAAGCCCTGCAAAATGTCTAGCTGCCAAAATGAACCTTCCTTACTCAATATAATAGATACCGTGAAGCAATAATCTTTCCTCATTTCTGTACGTTTATTGCTAAAAATTTGTGAAAACACATTTTTAGCTACTGTTGCCAAACGGCACCGTCTTCCAACAATTGGGCTTCCTAAACTAATGTTTTTGATTTGTGAATACAGAAAAAGAGCATTGACAGTAAATTTAACCAGGCGAGTTGTCGAAAATAAGTGGCAGTTGGTTGCCTTATTACATGGTGTTTCAGGGGCCAGCCGCATACCTTTTCTTTATGAAAGCTAACCTTCTGGTAACAATCTTATTTTTCTACTTGTCCTTATTCTCACTTATAAACAGAACAATTAGTTTGTGCGCTCCCTGGTGTTTTGGAGACTACAGCATGAACCAGGCTTATTCCTTTGACAGCCAGCTTTTACAAAACCAACCATGACTGCTCTGCCAAAGTTAATTACGACCAGATATCAGATATACTAAAAGTTTTTATTAAAACCTGAGTTAACCATAGCATTTCATGATACGAAACAATAAAATTCAATGTTGTGTATACATTTCAGCATCTAATGGGATGCATTTATTTACGGCAAAATGTAGCAGATTTTACATATCGAGAGCAAATAAAAGTCTGTAAAAATTTGTATTCGGGCAGGTGAGTCAATTAGCATAATACAGAAATTTCCATATACAGGTGCGAAAGGGTTACGAGGCAACTTCCAGTTGAAATGAGCAGTGGCAGACTGGGAAAACAGCGCAGGCACTCGGAACTCACCTTCATAGGTGCAGTAATAGAAGACATTAAGAGCCTCCACTGCCTCAGGGCCTCGCTGCTTATAACCGAAAATCAGATCGATCCACTGGTGCAGGTGGGAGGACACGTACTCACTTTCCTGCAAACCAGCACAGTATACAACTCTGCATCATCAATTAAAAATATACACACTCTCATGGGTGTATGGATATATACAGCATACTCACAAAATAAACAACCACCAGCGGTATTTTGACCCTCTCCCATTGTGTGTTAAATCCAAATCAAACCGGCGGAGTGGGTTCCAAGCTAGCACTAAATTAATAACAACAAAATTGAGCCCCTGAGAACAAGAGGGGTCTAACTCCATATTTGTGCTTTCTTAAGTTCTAATCTTAAAATGCTTCCTAAGTGGTCAATCTGTTTAGTTCAATAATGGATTAACTCAGTGCAGTTCCAGTACTATACAATAGGTGGGGCATACGTTCCACACTTCAAGACTGCATCAACTGCTCAGTGGGAATAGTGGTCCAAAATGAAAAAGAATGAACTGGACGACTTATTCTAAGGAGCCCAATTAACAACTACTTTATTATAAATGCTCTCACGTGAGAACAGTCGAGTGAAAGTGCATGATCACACTGTGAGCAGAAGGTCATGTGCTCCTGGAGAGAGAGGGCCGAGTGCGGAAACATCACTGACTCTAATGGAATGTGATTTACATTTTGATTTAAAGCAGGCAAAGCTCTACATCCTCCTTAGTGTTTCAAACATGGCACACATTATACACAGCGGCGCTCAGCAGTCTCTGGGCCTGCTCACCAGAGCCTTCCTGTGCTTCCTGATGAAGTCCTCACGAGACTCCGCCCACAGGGGCAGAACCACATCTGCTACAGAGTCCTGGGACATCTGCAAGCTTCCCAGGTCAAACCCTGCACCATACAGGAAGAGATTAAACCAACACCTTTCATCTCTCATAATGGTCCTATACCAGCATTGTGTTGAGCAGATAGAAATTTGCTGAAGGACAGTGAGCAATATTTACAGATGCATAAAGAAAAAATTAAACATAAAAATGTCAACACCCACCGGGCACTGGCTTTTTATGATCAAAAGTATATTTTGTGTATTATTTTGGAGGCTAGAATACTGTTCTCTTCAAAACCATATAACATACAAGAGTACAGCATAAGGTAATCATTGCAAAATCATAAAATATAGCATCTCTGCATGTTTGTAATCTCTGACAACACACTGAAATACTGACATTAGCCGTTAAGGACAAAAGCCCTTAGACCTGCCGATACCACAAATCTATAGGATAATACTCATTGCTAAAATGGGGTCAAATCTTCAAAAGATAGAGGCATTGTACGGTATATTCTCAGAATTTCTAACACACAACTCACCATTCAGGTTCTGTAGGAATTCTGGGAAATAGAAGAACTCTGGGATCAGCTCCTTCACGTCCGCTGGACTCTCCATGCGCGCGTGCCAGGCAGCGGCCACAGAGTGGAACTGCCGATCGGCGCAGTCAAACCTGGGCGCAGCGCACAGGAAAAGGCAGAGCAGACCGTCAGCACGGGCCAACTGTCATCATCCTCAACATCTTTGTAAGTCATCATCTGCTCTCGCTCTCTCACACTGCCAAGCTAACGTAATGAAGAGGTAAAGTGCGGTAAGCCTCCAAGCTGACAGTTTGGCGAGACGACCCCAGCAATGACGTGCACTGGTAATGTTTTGCATATTACACAGCTGGCTTCACATAAAAGCAAACAGGGTCTCTTATAAACAGTCATTAAAGCACCTCTGAACATGACCTGGCTGCCTAAAGCCTTGCAGCGTCCAGCCCAGAAGTTGGAGAGCACTGTGTGCTGTGTACACAGGCCAGACTACAGCAGCACAGGGTCCAGCCCAGAAGATAGAGTGCACAGTGTGCTGCGTGCACAGGCCAGACAACAGCCGCACAGGGTCCAGCCCAGAAGATAGAGTGCACTGTGTGCTGTGTGTAGAGGCCAGACTACAGCTGCACAGGGTCGAGCCCAGAAGATTGAGTGCACAGTGTGCTGCGTGCACAGGCCAGACAACAGCTGCACAGGGTCCAGCCCAAAAGACAGAGTGCACTGTGTGCCGTGTACACAGACCAGACTACAGCAGCACAGGGTCCAGCCCAGGAGATAGAGTGCACTGTGTGCTGTGTGCACAGGACAGACTACAGCAGCACAGGGTACAGCCCAGATGATAGAGCGCACAGTGTGCTGCGTGCACAGGTCAGACTACAGCTGCACAGGGCCCAGCCCAGAAGACAGAGTGCACTGAGTGTCATGTACACAGACCAGACTACAGCAGCACAGGGTCCAGCCCAGAAGAAAGAGTGCACAGTGTGCTGTGTGCACAGGCCAGACTACAGCAGCACAGGATCCAGCCCAGAAGATAGAGTGCACCGTGTGCTGCGTGCGTTTGTTTCGTACCGGCCGCTCTGAAGCTGGATGTGCAGGGAGGTGAAGGGCTCAGTGCGGATCATGTAGTGCATGACTCCTGCCGCATTGGAGTAGTGTGTGCCGTAGTGGAACTTGTCGATGGTGCCCGTGGGATCTTCAAAGCTCTCGTACCTGAAGAGACAAGACCACAGCTGCCCATTCATGTCGCCACAACACATCTTATTCAATCACAGTTCTCAACTGAATAATAATGCATAAAAAAAGACGTGCATTTTGGATATCTCTGCAAAATGCACACTTTTTAGTAACAATATGTTGGAAGATCAAAATTTAGTTTTCTTTTCCATTAAATGTGTAATTTAATTATCTCAGCAGAACAGACAATCAACTACATTTTGTGATTACTCATCTACATAACATCCGTAATATAAAAAGATATGTTTACTTGGCTCAGGAGAGCCTGCAATGATATAACCTGTCGACTGCTTGGTGTGCATAAGTGTTAAGTACATTTTTAGCTGTGACAAGCAAGTTAGACACAAAGCATATTTTTCACATTGTATCAAAGTTTTACATTGCCTTTTCTCAAAACCTAAAAAATGCACTTAACCTTTTTGTGCGCTAAGCAGTCAATGTAATGATATACTGCATCTTCCCTTAACTGAACCACTGAGTCCAGCATACTGGGTTACCTAATAGGGTGAACGGATGATAAAAATATGTAACGGTAATGCATCTTCCCTTCACTCCGCCACTCTCTCCAGGATATAGAGTTACATTATAGAGTGACTGATGGTCTGCAAGTTGCCTCCTGCACTCACTTCTCTCTGACGCTCTGTGCGAGGCGAGAGTTCACCACTCCGATAGGCTTCGACAGGTCTCTGAACACGGAGGGGTCGTCCAGGTCCAGAGTGGGAGAGGTGTAGTCACACAGCACCCAAGGGAACTGAGAAAACAGTATTTTTAAAGATCAGGGATAGATGGAAGTGAGGTTCCCTGCTGAATGCCTTACATGCAGCTTTCCTTTAATTCATTCACTCATTACACTGAACATTAACAGAAATGTGTTGGGGAATTCCAGCAAAATTCTACACAGGCCGAGCAGCAGAATATAATTTTACATGCAAGATTCAGTTGAAATCAGGCCTTTAAATCCTTTCACTGGACAATTTTCTGCCAGCTATACAGTACCACTCTGTGAAAAAATTACAATAATGTAGCAACTACTGTAGCAATAATGTACTCCCCTTAAAAATCAAATAACACAA
Source organism: Gymnothorax reevesii (assembly GCA_029721435.1). Classification (NCBI taxonomy): domain Eukaryota; kingdom Metazoa; phylum Chordata; class Actinopteri; order Anguilliformes; family Muraenidae; genus Gymnothorax; species Gymnothorax reevesii. Next base: position 44,846,657 of record CM056573.1, read on the forward strand.
AAATAAAATAAAAACTGTATTTTGTAATAACAGTTTATTAACCAAAGTGCATGAATAATGTTGCTCTGATGGTAAGCCAATGGTAACAGAAATGTCTTTTGGCAAGTATAAGGGTTAATCACTGCGTCATACTGCCACCATGTGTCCACAGTCCATACGTACCACTGCACAGGCACTCAGAATGAAGTGCATAGCTGCAGCAGTGTAGGCAGAGCATGCCAATCCAACATGTGAAAGAAGTCAATTTGCTGCAATCATTCATTTGCATTCAAGCATTATATAAACTTTTCTATAACCACAAGATAAAGCCAATGGTGCACAGCGTAAACGCAGTGGCCAGCTAAAGTCACATTTGGATGTCGTGAGGACTGCCGCAGAAAGTTAGATGGAGACTTGCACTCACCACAGGGTACTGGGAAAGGTCATTGTAGGTGCGTCCTGCTATGGTGTTCAGCTGCATCAGGTACTCAAAGTTGGAGATCTCTCTGTACACCCATTTCTGAGGGAAGACACAGAGGGTATTTACACGGCATGCCTGTCACGGTTGAGTTCAAATGGAATCTAGAGCATTTAACCTCACTAAAGGCCGAACAATCCTCAACTAGCTGAACATGAATATAATTGCTCAGCAAGCGTCCAAAAACAGAAAACATATCTTGCACATCTAAGTTTTCAGCTAAGAAATTTAGGTTAGGCTTTACGCTCACTGTAAAAAGCAAACAGATGTTTGATCTTCGAATTAGGAGCTGGTTCTTTCAGCAAGACTGTACATACTTAAACTCTTTGAACAGTACTCAAAAAATGCCAATTTCTTCTGTAATGCATGAGCCTATTTAGGCTCTATAACTCAGTATTTGTAACACAGAGACTCTGGAAAATTATTTAAGTGAAGCAACACATTTGGAAATTCTATTACAGAATTATTTAGGAATTAAATTTTGGAATTTACGGACGCCGGCATGGGGGTTAACTGACGGCTTTACAGTACCTGTGTAAGGCCAGAGGCCTTCAGCAGCTCCTGGGGGGATCGAGAGCCAAAGTAGAAGAGGTTGGGGGGCCGAAGTCCCAGAATTCGGGAGTACACTTTATTCCGAACCTGGTTTGATGGGAGAAGATAGGAGAAGACGAAAAAAAAAAGATGGCAAAGATGAGAGCAAACTGACATGAGCAGCTTGATAAAACAAACAAGAGTCTGTCACTAAAGTGACTATATCCCCCGCCGTTAGGTCGCCAAAACCGACTGGTGTCTGCGCATTCCCAGTAGGAAGGCTGGTACCAAAAAGAATTGAAATAGGTTGACTCCCTCTTGAGATATCGCGCTGACAATGTTCGGGACGGACGGACGGACGTACAGACGGACAGACGGAGCTGAATACTATATCCCCCGCTTCGCTCAACGTGCGACGGGGGATAATTATTTTACCAGCTTATTTAAACAAGTTCAAAGAGCATTCCACAGCTGGAAAGAATGGTCTTTTCATAAAACTTCACTGCAAATGCTATAGAAAGGCAAAAAAAAAAAATTAAATCGATACTACAAGACCTGAAAAAAAAGGAGAAAAGGCACGGCGGTATTCATTTCAGCACAGAAGGCAGAGCCTCGGTGTACTTTGCTGGTTTATTCTAGTTTCTATTCAGGACCCTAAAGTTTCCAGAATTGAAGAAATACAATCTGTAGTTCGATCAACCTCCCAAAAGCCAGTAATCGCCCGCTAAATGACGTGAAACATGTCATCTGGTGGATAATTTCTGATGAATTAACAGAAAATTCTCAATCCAGGCAACACTGACAAAAATTAAACATTGTTCAATTGCATCTACAACATACTAACCACAATAAAATTATACAAAGCCAGTTGAAAATTGGCAAAGTATCCCTTTAAGAGCAGCCACCTGGGTGGATTAGAAGTGAAAACACTTTGTTTTGTTATTGAGGTGTTACTTAGTGAGTCTGACTCAGAGAGCAGTGAGTCAGAAACACATCTTTAACGATCCAGCTGGGAGGTGAATCCCCAAGTGTGTGCTGAAATAACACCAACCTCTACCTTTATTGTGATCTCTATACTACCAGTCCTGGCCTGTCTACAATAAGCAGAGGGTACAGATACAGAGTCGTGGTGAAGGCCATGGCCGAGGCTATGCCCTGTCCTGCTGAACTCTCACCTTTTTCCGGAAATTGATGAAATAATGGGCCTGGTCGATGAAGAACAGCTCCAGGGCTGACCTGCGCAGATTGTAGCGTCTTAGATGCACCTCTCTGAGCTGAGAAAGAGGTCGTTTGAAATCAAATCCAATTCCTGAGAGAGAAAGAGAGAAGGTTGAAAAATTGTCCCACACCAGATGGCCTTCTCAAAATTGCAGTGCACCTCGGCAGTATTCAATAGACATGCATGATGATGAGCTTATTGGTGACATATTCCCAGGACTCGTCCCTCACCTTCCTCTGTCTCCTCTTTCTCAGTGTTACCGTCATAGAAGTAGAGATGGTGAGTGGTGACCTCTAGACGACCCGGAACCACTGCAACAATGGTGATGAGCTCACAGTCCTCGGACAGGACCAACTTCTCTTTCTGACTCTCCTCTTCCCGCTCCACCCTGAGAGAGAGAGGGGGAGAGAGGGAGAGGGGGGGGGGGGGGGGGGACCTCTGTGAATGGCTGCATTAACTGAGCATTTTTTTAAAACTGTTTGCCCCTCTTCTTCTTTTTTAATTCAATTTGGCGGCACAACTGGTGTCTCTGAGGTCAGCACTGACACTAAGACCACTAGCCAAAGCAGCTTCACTTCCCCTATGTTACGCATTACCTGTGGGCAAGTGATTGTTTAACACTTTGCAGGCCACACAGAGCACAAGGAGAACAAACTATGAATGAAAAGAAAACACTGCATGGCTTAAGTCGCCCATGTGCACCTGGTGCTTCCCTAAAGAAGCCACAGTGAGTCATCTTATCATTGTGGAGTGAGGACCTTAATTGAATAACCCACTCAAGATTCCCCCTTCCACCACACACACGCGCACACGCGCGCACACAGGCACACACGCGCGCACACAGGCACACACGCACGCACGCAGGCACAAACGCACGCACACACACACACACACACACACACGCACGCACGCACGCACACACACACACGCACACACATACACATACAGGTGTTCTAAGGGTTTACTCACTGTTTGTCCATAAACATGAGGTCCTCATCGCCCAACTGGTCATCCTCCATGTCGCTCACCTTGGCTTCTTTGGCAACGGCCAATGGGAGGGCTTCAGCTGGGCTGTTTGGGCCATCAGCTCCTGTGCAGAAGAAGACAATCCATGTGATCTCACTATTTTCCCACAAAAGCAATAATACAGCTCTGGAAATCCCCCAGCTCTGTGACTGGTCTTTGGATAAAGAACAAAGAGGGCCTGCATTGACTTTCAAATGACATGCATCGTACAGATGTATACATACAGAGTAAGCAAACACACACATGCAAAACCCCTCCACATGCACGCACAGACACAGACACACACCCCACCCTCTGTCTGTGGGGGAGAGGTATGTTTTGGGAGGGGCCGTACCCATATTGTCTCTCAGTGCGCTGGCCTCAGTGTGAGGATCATGGTTGTAATTGGGCACCAGCTTCAGGCGCATTTTAGAGTAAGTCTCTGCACTGGACAACTTCCACTTCACCTCAGGAGGGACCCTGGAGCAATAAATAGCACAGGATCTAAGGACCATCACATCAGTAATGTTAAACAAATAACAACTACAACTCCTGGCAAAAATTATGGAGTCACCGCACTTAGAGGATGTTCATCCAGCTTTTTGACTTCAAAGCAAATACAAAATCACAGATGTGTCACAAAACAATTTTTTTTAGATCAACATTCAGGCTTCACGAAACACACCTCACACAAATTAGATTAATTTATTTCAATTAATGGCATTTTTTATTATAAAGTGGAGGAAAAATATGGAATCACTTAATATTGAGAAAAATATTATGGATTCACCTTACATTTGGCATTTCTAAGAGAAATGTTCAGAACTAATCTGAACACACAAATCAGTCTGCACTGAAAGATTGTGCTTGCAGACCTTAACGAGAAGTTGGAGTTGACTAATTGAGAGAGAGCATGGCATCAAAATGATAGCTGACATCTGAAACAATGGAATAGATTATAAAACTGAAGGAAATTCAGCATGGAAAGTAGCAAACGATGGTGGTTGCGCCCAGTCAGCTGCGTTAAAATTTGGTGTCAGAATAAAAACATGGGACTGTTACAAAAGGAAAACATACGGGTAGACCACAGAAGACCTCAAAGCATCAGGACAGAAAACTCAAAGTAACTTGCCATGAAAATAGAAATGCACAACAAACAAATGAAAAACAAATGGGCAGAAACAGGAGTCAATGTTTGTGGCAGAACTGTGAGAAATTAGCTGAATGAAATGGAATTTACACAGATAAAAGCCGAACGAAAACCAGCCCAAACACCGAAACACAAGACAGCAAGATTATAGTAGACTAAACAAATGCAATCATGGAGTGTGGATTATTGGTTGAAAATGATATTCAGTGACAAATTGCGAATCTGCATTGGCCAAGGCGATGATGCTTCAACTTCTGTCTGGTGTCATTCTAATGAAAACATGTAAAGACGACTGCTTGAGGAAAACAAGCAGAACTTCCCCATTCATTTCTGATACGGGGTGACATGTCGGGTAGTAACAGGGGAGATGGCAATCATTACCTCAACAGTCACTGCACACTGAAATTCTGGACCATTTTCTGATTCCATCAATAGAAAATAGGTGTGGTGATGACAAAGTCATTTTTCAGGATGTCAATGCATCTCGCCACAGAGCAAAGAGTGTTAAAACTTTTCAGGGAAGGCATATCAACTCAGTGACATGGCCAGCAAACAGTCCAGATCTCAATCAAATTGAAAATTTATGGTGGAAATAAAAAAGTACGGACTATGAAAAGGCCCAATCCTGCAAAGCTCATCAGTCAACCGCTTTTTGAGAAAGTTAGAACAAGCTTGACAGAGATTATTGTTTTTTTATTTCTGAAGTCCATGCCTTGAAAAAAACTCAGGCTGTCATAAAAGCCAGAGGAGCGCCAAAGTACTAATTCTTACTTTCTGTTGAGGAGTTCATTATTTTTTTCGTCAACATTCAGTGATTCCATGTTTTTTTCCCAATACTTAATTATTGAAAAATATGCCATTAATTAAATCAATTTAATCTAATTTGTTTGAGGTGTGTTTCATGAAGCCTGAATGTTAATCTAATGCACAAACATCATTTTGTGTCATATCTGTGATTTGTTTTTTTATTTGTAAAAAAAGTTGGATGAATCTCCTCTATCCTTAATTTTTGCCAGGGGTTGTACACATACTCTTCTACTATTCAATGAAAATTCTACTCAAAAAAATGTTTACATGGGATGTCACAAATTCTTAAAAGCAAATACATGCCATACTCAATAAAGTCTAAATACTGTAATCAACTGTGATACCAGATAAACATTTCTAAATAATAATGTGCACAAATACTGGAGGACGACAGCAGGTTTATCCCCAAAACTGCAGAAAGCTCCCCACAGGCAAAATGAGTAGTATTGCCCAGTGGTGGCACTGCAGGAAAGGTTACACAATTCAGAAAATCAACAGGGAAACAACTCCTCTCCAAGAATCATAACGGCATATTTTACCTGATACCTGTTTAACTTATTTCATTTTTTAAAAAGTACAATTAAGCCTAAAGGTGGTGCTACAGTATTGGTCATAGCGTCACCAGAACAACAGAATTCCAACACTTGAACAGTTTGAATTACAGCATTTGAAAATGTAGTTTCACCTAACGACCAGGTGAACAATGACAATAACAGCCCTTCTCTGTGCACCAGAAGCAATCACAAGAAGTATGACATGATTCCCATCGAAACTGCTTTAGTTTTTGCTACTGGAGATGTAAAGTTTGGAAGTAGCACTAAATTAAAGGTAACAGCCCTTACCATAAAAATTACCACAAAATACTACAGTAAGAATACTACAGTTTTCTATAGTAACTATGGTATTTTTGCAGAATTACTATAGATATACTATAGATATACAATAGTAACTCTGTAGTTTACTATAGTGATGCTAAAGTAAATCAAAAAAGTCAAACTCATCTATACTAAACTATAGCAATGATATTCAATAACTGCAGTATATATGCAACAAACTACATTTTACTGTGGTTAAGTGTAGTTTACTATAGTTTACATCAATTTCAATGTAGTAAAATACAGTGAACTATGGCAAATTTTTATGTGGGAGGGTCACACAAAATGGTTAAGGTTCGTCCTCTATGCACCAGGAACGAACACAAGAGGTTTCATGCAATTCCCACAAAAACGTTCTAGTTATCCAGTTGACACAAGGGATCTGCAGCAGCGGTGCCAGCGTCCATGGAAAATCTACATTATCCCTGTTCTGAGGATATAATGACCCATTTGGTCCTTTACATGAGTAATGAAATGGAAATCTTATGATTCAATGTACAATGAACACATCGAGAGTTAAAATAAAACAAGAGGCTCCTCAGAGCCTGTACACGGGCCGGGTCTAGGCCTGGGCCAATCTATATATATATATATATATATATATATATATATATATATAGTGTATATATATTTAGAACACTAGATTGCTGATGATGTCATATTTACATAATCCAAAGTGAAGCACCCGGCCGCCATATTGATACACCTAATGTCTTCATAAAAATGAATGGTTTCCTATGAGGCCAATTTGAAACAAGTCAATATAAGCATTAAAATTCCGAGATGTGCAGCTGCCTTTTGCAGCAATAGTCATTTAAAGGGGTGTAATAAAACTTTTCATGCATAAGTTAACGTAGAAATGAAAATTTGTCACTTTAATAGAAAAAAAATCGCGTTCGCTTGCTAGCTAGCTAATTAGCTGTGCCATTGACTTAAATAGACCGCTGACTAAAGCTAACACAAGCGATCGATAACGGTCTCCAGCGAGCTACTTTGGTACCCTTACCGTCGTGGGGACTGCATTGACTAAGCAGTCAATAAAATGAAGAAGGTGGCTAACTAGCTAACTTAGCTACTCGTAATTGACATTCAAGGACAATATTTCTTACCTGAATAAGATTTAAAACAATAGAGAACTCGCTTTGTCTGTTTATCCAGAGTTCCAAAAGACGAGTAGGGGAGAAAGGCTTGGCTGTTAGAAATCAGGGAAAAAAAAAACCTTTCCCTATCCCCTCGATCCGCGTTGTGCAGTGATTATTTTTTGAGAGCAGCGCTTTAACAGGACAAGGACAAAGATGAAGCTTAGTAAAGGAGTAGCCAGAGTTAACTTGTGCTTCCTTTTAACAACGTTGGCATTAGCCATATGATTCAGTACAAACAATTTGGTCAATGGCAAATATGCTCAATCAGGGTACAATGAAATGAGGAAACCAGAGAGTAATTTGACAACGTATACGGACATTCATCAACGTTGCGTATAACGGCGAAAACTTTGAAGCAATTATCCTATCAGAGGGTCATTAAAAGCCTTGGTCACCGTAACTGAACTTTTCTGCTCACACTTGAACATTGACACCGAGTAACATTTCGATGTTCCTATTAGTAAATGCGCCTCTTTCCATCCTCCAAGAAAACACATATATAGGGAGAGAAAATGTTGCGCAAGTGTTTTTGAAAATATAATTTTACAGTAGGCGAAAATGAATGGGTGTGTACATGTGAATTTAACTTCACAGTGCATCTACTCCTGGAACAGATGCTTCACTTGAGCGTACCCTGTCAGCAATGTAGTGTTCGAGATATATATATATGTGCCAATCGGGAAACTGCACGGGCGCATGAGCAGGAAAAAAAGAAGAAGAACAGAGCCGAAACTTAGACTCGTGGCCTACCGGCCCGAGTAATAATGCAGCAGCAGCAGTCAGTGAAACTGAGCGGAAAGACGGATGGACAGACAGAGAGATGGATGGACAGACATGGAGGCAGACCTGTGTGCCCAGGCCCCTCTCTCACTGGTCAGAAGTCTATGCAGGGACTTCCAGTGGCGCAACACCACCCCCTGCTGGCTGCTGCTCTGCTTCAGCACGCTGTGGTAACGACTGCTCTCACAGCGCACCCGCTTCAGATAGGGATCCAGCACCATCTCCTAATTACACAAAGGCGAGAGAAGGGAAGAGGTATAATAGCAGGGCCTTCTAAGCGATTCGGGAGTTCACACTCAACCTCCAACCTCTGATGACCCACACAGCAGCATCTGGACCACAGCCAAACTGCTATCTTCCCATGAGGCTTTTTGTCCCCAACTCTACTGAATAACTGATGATTGAATGATTAGTGAATTCAATTCATTTCAACTTTGCAGCTTCCTATTAACAGGAAAATTGGAGATTGGGAACAGGCGGTGCACCTGGAACTTGGCCTTGCACTCGACCCGGTCCTTCTCCCTCCGCTGGGCCGTGCTCATAAGGTCATCAAAACAGGAGTTCCAGAAGTTGGACATGAGATCGTGACTCTTGCCAAACGTGTCCAGTTCAAACTGCTGCATAGTGGGCTCAACCTGCAAAACAGTAATACGAAAGATACAATATAAACAATATATGCTCCAGAGCCAATAATATTAACCATTCAAAACTGAATACACTGCCAAAGCAATGGCATAAGATGATGAACGTTTGGCCAATCCTGATTATCAAAGCAAAACAGATTTATGGATATACACCATCAGACGCACTGATAATAATAAATCCTGATCCACACCAGTATCTTTCCACTTCACAGATGCTTTTATGCATAGGGAGTAACAGCAAATTTATCATTTTTTCCACATTTCATTTGCAAAACTCATTTGATTTGACTTTGGGGAGGCATACAGAGAATTTTCAGCAGATGCTTAGATGTCGACAGATAAGAGATTGTACCATGTGTATTGAAGGTGATCACTGGTATATATGACCATGAGAAGATAACTCCCGTGGTTTTCCAGGAATTATTTGATAAGTATTGTGACATTTACTGGGAAAAGGCTTGGTGAGATATGCCAAGCATGTGCAGACCTAAAGTTGTTAATCATGAGGATTATTTACATACAGCTGCTTGGCACTCGACATGCAACAAAATACTTTCCCTGGGTCAAATCATGTTTCTTCGGTGCCCTTTAAGAACGCGGACATAAAACAACTACCTGACAGTCTTAGTCCTCTTTAAGAAGCAAGTACACTGAAAACTACAGCCTAAAAGGCAGTTGGATATTCTTGGGAATTTTGTCAGTAAAAATAGCGCTGAGATATTAAAGAGAGGCTGAGTCACGAGCACAGACCCAGTAAAGGTCAGCACTGTTAGTCTGTGATTTTAACTGAAGGCACAGAAATAATGATTGGGCTTTTACAAGTCATTTACCTCTCTGTACCTGCAGAATAAGACCAGCAAAACTAAGATCACAATATTGCAACCAGAGAGCACTCAGTGCAGTGCAGAGGTCAGTGAGGCATGCATGTTGTCCCAGGCAAAAACAAGACTCCAAACTGAAGCATTCGTTGATCACTTGAGGCTCCTCTCCGCCAGTTAAGAGGAGAAGTCAGCATTCAGTTACTATGTAAAACAGTGCAGCCAATCAAGTCAGTTTTTCACAGCTTTTCAATCACCACAACCAGAAGATGTCCAAGAGTTTACAGTAATAAATATGCACAAAATAAAAAAAAGAAAAAAGAGTAGCTACAGACAAATGGACACTAAAATGAAAAAAAAATAAGACTGAAGTTAAAAAAGAAAGGCAACCAACTAGCTGCTTGACTTCATGTCCCAGGCACTGCACAATATCATTTCTGAAAGAACTTAGAACTAGATGTTGAGCCAACTCAAAAATGTTCAGCAACTGGTTGCCTGCAAAAAGTTGAGGGACCATTTTACTAATTACAGCGCACAGATAGACATGCACACGCTTACAGCTGGAGTAAATAGAAAAACATACACTACATGTGTACGGAAAGCACAAAGTATGCATGAGAAACTTAATGCACTGGCAACTTGTCATAATTGATTTGAAAAATAAACCAATAATTGCATCATCAGTAAGAATGTGGTAAGGTGGCAAGTGTTTTCACAATTCGAAAGAAAAGCGAAACTGAATTTAATCTCATCATAATCAAACAGGGAATTGTCGGAACTAAATTCTTTCCCAGTCTAAGCTCTCGGGGACCGCTGTGCTAGTTTTAGCAGAGTTCTGATTAAGTTAGGCAATGAATACTGGATTTGTCTTCACTGCACAATTATCAGCTATAATGTAAAAATAAAAAATAAAATGAGCACTGATGGAACAGTTGTGGTAGTAGGTAGATTATCAAGGTCATTCACAGCTTCCTTACAATGGCATTTTGAGCAAGAGCTCCGGCTGATTAAAGCTTTTGAAAAGTCTGGATAAAAATTAAACAATCATGTAAGTATTTCCCTCATTTGAGTGCCTTGGGTGTAAACTGACTTGGCTTTACAGTTACAAAAGCAAGAGTTAAAAAATACTTTAACAACAAACACCCTTCAATCGGTACAGCTATTCCAAAAGCCCAGTGAATATCATGTGAAATCAGCTGTAAATTATGAAGCAAACGGTGTCTGACTGGCCTGCTGTTACCAGCAGGCCCCACCCACACAGAGGTCAAAGGAGACACTGACGTGCAGCTTGTAGAAGTCCAGCCACTCTGGTGTCCTGCAGAAGTTCTGCAGGTCCTGGGCGAAGGTGGCGCTGCCGTTGGTGCGCGGCAGGCTGGGCAGCAGGCTCTGCAGGATGCTGACGTCAGCGTGCTGGTCCAGCAGCGTGCGCACGATGGGCACCAGCTGGTAGAACACGTCAGATTGTCCCGACACAGACACTGGGCCGTCTTTAGTCGGCCACAGAGGGCCGCCGAGTCGCCCCAGCAGGAAGCACACCTCCTCCCAGTCCAGACACAGCACAGTCTGCAGGAGACTGTGCAGCTTCACGCAGGCCATTGCGCACACCTGCACAGGGAGAGAGAGGGAAAGAGAAATGAAGAGAAAGGGAGCGACCGAGGGAGATGGTAAATGGGCCGCATTTATATGGCGCTCTTCTAATCTTTCAACACAAAGCGCTTTACAATACTTGCTTCACATTCACCTTGATAAAAGGCAAAGACATGGAGGGACTCGTAAGTTTGGCAAAAAGCCATGAAGTGTAATACCAAGCATTAGTCAGAGAGAAATCCACTTACACTGCACATATGAATTTCACCTCAAACAGAACTGCCATTAAATGAATAAAACCAGCTAATTACAATAATACAAAAGCCCGGGAGAGAGTGAAAAATAATTAGTGTCCCAGAGAAGCAGAGCCAGGCTCTGTACTCCCCGTGGGCTCCGGTGAGGCACACACCTGTGAGTGCTGCTGCTGGATGTACCCAGTGATGATGCGCAGCCCCACCTGAGCCATCTCTCTGAGCTCAGGGGCGGCGGAGGAGTTCGGGCTGCTGTTCCACGCCTGCAGCCTGTCCAAGAGGTTCACCACGCCCTCAAATATCTGCAACACACCAGCCACACATCACCATCCCCAAATACAACACAATTCACATTATTCCCACCCTCAGAGATCTGCAACACACAAGCCAAACATTGTCATCCCAGATACAAGAGAATTAACACCACCAACACCCTCAAAAAATCAAGCAACACATCAGCAACCCAAATACAACAAGATTAGCATTATTCACGCCCTCAAAGATCTATACCACACCAGCTGCAAATTATCATCACAAATACAACAGATTCAGCACCCTCAAAGATCTGCAATAATCTAAAAACACATTATTACCCCAAATACAGCAGAATGAACATCATCCACCCCCTAAAATACCTTCAAAAAACCACTGGTACCCCAAATACAGCAGATTTCACACCCTTGGATATCTGCAACACACCAGCCACACATTATCATCCCAAAGACAAGAGGGTTAACATCAACCACACCCAAAAAAATCACAACACACAAGCCACACATCGCCAACCCAAGTACAGCATAATTAACATTATTCACACCCTCAAAGACCTATAACACATCGGCTGCAAACTATCACCCCAAATACAGCGTATTCCATACCCTTAAAGACCTGCAACAATCTAGAAACACATTATTACCCCAAATACAGCAGAATGATCATCACCCACACTATCCTTAGTAAACAAGCGACCCATTGCTATTCTAAATACAGCAGATTCCACATCCTCAATGATCTGCAACAAATCGGCCAAGCTTCATTACACAAAATATAGCTAAATTAACATCATCCCCACCCTCAAATATCTACCACACATCAGCTGCACAATATCATCATGAATATAGAGACAATGAACATCATCCGCGGCATCAAATGGCTGCAACAAAACAGCAACACATTATTTCCCCATATAAACCATCATGGTATCATCCACACCCTCAAGGATCTGCAACAATCCCACCACACATTACCTCAAAAATAGCAGAATTACCACAATCCACATCCTTAAAAATCTCCAACGCACCAGCCACACAACATCATCCAAAACACAGCAGACTTATCATAGACACCCTAAAAGATCTGCAAGAGACCAGCTGCACAACGTCATCCAAAATACAGCAGAATTTACATCATTCACACCATGAAAGATTTGCAACACACCACCTGCACATCATCATCGTCGTCGTAAAAACAGTAAATTTAACATCACCTACACCCTAAAATATCTGCAATAAACCAGCTGCGCATTATCATCCCAAATATGAGAGATCCCACAACCTAAAACAGGGGTCCTCAATCTTTCCCAGAAGGGCCGATGTGGGTGCAGGCTTTCATTGCACCCAAGCATTTACACACCTGATGCCACTAATCAACCCCTGGACTACTTACTAGTCAAGCTTACTAAGCTTGATTAGTAGCATCAGATGCATAGCTAGTTGGTTGCAATGAAAGCCTGCACCGACACCGGCCCTTTCTGGGAAAGATTGAGGACCCCTGCCCTAAAAGATAAAATTACCATCACCTAAACCACTGGTCCTCAAATCACACCCTACGAAGTCCGAGAACTGCTGGTTTTTCACCCTCCCTTTACCTGGGAGTCAGGTGTTAACACAGTCTGGCCAATCAGAGGCACTACCTGTTCATTTGCTTGCCTGGGATAACAGAAAACCTGGGCTGGATTTGGAGGTCCAGATTTGAGGATCCCTGACCTAAACCCTCAAAGATCTAAAACACAGTAAACACAAATTATCATCCCAAAATGTAGAGAAAATTAACATCAGCCGCACCTTCAAAGATCTACAACAAACCAGCAGCGCGGCCTCATCTCAAATACAGCAGAATTAACACCCCAAACACCTTCATAAAGTATGAAATACACCAGCATTAGACCATCCTAAAAACATTGTATAAACACCCTACAACCTCATTCGTCTCTTTTCACAGGTCCGAGAAACATCCCGTAGATAGAGAACGCACTGAAATTAGCGGCACCCAGAGATTAGCTGGGAGCGCAGCGGCGATTCTCACCTTCTCGCTCCACAGGGCCTGGTTGTCGGTGCCCTCAGCAAACAGAAAGTCCTGGAGCAGCCTCAGGAGGCGCACCAGGCTGGGGCAGTATGAATGAAGGGAGCCCTGGGAATCCCGCAGGTCCGACAGAGAGGACTCCAGCATCATCTCCAGTAGGCTGCGTCAGGGGAAGAATTAATTGAGTGCTACTGGTATTTCATGAAAATACATCAGCTCATGACTCCTCCATGATTCATGTTAGAGTCTTCAAGTTCCAGCAGCTGCTAATATTTCAGCCGGCATAGACGATTTGTTGATATGCCAGCAGTCATACTGCCACTTGATCTGCTCTAGCTGTGTGGCTGAAGCTAAGCAGGTGTGGGCTTGGTTAGTACTTGGATGGGAGAGCACCTGGGAAAACAAAGTTGCAGGAAGTGGTGTTGGTGAGCCAGCTCCTGGTGATCTTCTCTCTGGTGAAATAATCCCCAATGCTCCAGTGCAGTGATGGGCATACTGCGCTGAAGGAGACACCGTCTTTCGGATGAGACGTTAACCCAAGGTCTTGACTAACTGAGGTTATTAAAGATGCTGCAGCACACTTTGTCTTCTCCCTCTCCACCTCAACCGGATGCGTGGTGACCGTTCAGGCGCAAAATGGCCGCTGTTGCATCACCCAAGTGGGGGCTACACATTGGTGCTGGTGAGCAGAGATTTCCCTCAATGACTGTAAAGCCATATTGGGGGTTGCTCAAAGCCCGTTTTACATCCATGATAATTCTATTCTGCGATCATCTCTGGGTAAAAAGTGTTGATAGTTAAGAGAGAGTATTGCATAGCCTCTCGGATGATACCATATACAACAATACATGTCTACTTTTAGTTCGAATTGCTGCATATAGCTCAATTTCTTTGGATGGAAAGTGCGCAGTGAACTCTGACGGATTGAAAGTTGCGCTAGCGCCATTCATTTTCGCTCAAGCTTTTTCTGCCAAAATGACAGGGTAAACAAAAGGAGTCAAGTGATGTTCGGAGCTCTATTAGAGCCGAAAAAACTCAAACTCCTTTGTGTTAAAGGACTGCAGTGCAGGAGGGCTGGTCAGGAACATTGTGAGGGCTGCTGCAAAGGCTACACTATGGCTGTGGATCCAGAGGGGGGGGATTTGTGGAGTAATGCGCCATCTGGACACAAGCCGAAGGCTGTTCACCTTCACCTGGGTCGGCCAATGAGGGAGTCTGATGATCTAAGACCCCAGATTCATCTCTGAAAATGAGTCCAAGTAGCACCCGAAGGTGTATTGTAGAACTATAGTTTTTTTTTTAATTTTTGATCATTTGTACTGATACATATGTGGCTCTAAAAACCATTTTCACCATTTGTCTTACACCGTTTTGTTGACTTGAATGAATTGAGATTATATTCATCTTAAACCTTGCAGTTGTGGAATGAGGGAACATCTGGGAACAGAGTGGCCAGTGGAGTGAGCCACCCTCTAGGCCTAAATGCAAAATTTTAATGTATTCAGGCATATTGTTTAAACATGGATGCAGTTAACCAATTCACATTTGGGCGTGAAATTTGATGTTGCGTACACAGCAGACGAGAGATTGGGAGCCTTTCTGACCTGCGTTTGATATCGTCTGGTGCTCGAACGAGCTGGCAGGAGGAGCCCAGCTTAGTGAGGACAGAGAAGACCTGCCCTCTATCTCTCCACACGGAGTCCTCGCTGCCCTCTGCGCCGCTCCACATCACGGAGAACACGATATTGGTCAGCACGTTACACAGCTCCTCCTCTGGGGTCTGCTGGGGTGAGTCACAAACACACACCATATCACAAGTAATGTATAAACCCTCCAGGTTACCCATTATAAAGAATTTGCACTCACTAAAAATGGCATAGTCATGCTTGCAGAACACGCCAAAAGTATTTGGACATTGATATTGTGTAAAAATGGCTGCTACTCCCGCACATTTCATAAAATACTGTATGGATGTAAACACCCACACAGTGAAGCAAACTTCGCCTTATGTTTTCTAATCCAATACACTCATCCTAGATGGGGCCATTTAACTGTTAGACACTGTCACACACATACTCTGTAAAAAGAGCAAAAGCAAAAAAAACTACCACGAGATACAGAGTTGAAAGAAAGATGAAATGGACAGACCAGATAGTCTATTTGCGCATACCTGGGGGTTGGACGTATTAGAGATGTTGTCCCCAGGGGGCGGGTCTGTGCCATAGCTGGTGTCACTCAACACATTGGATAGGCTGGAGCTCTTTCTTGTGCGAATCACAGGGAAGGGACGGCCTGATTCCAGAGGGGAGGGTGAGTCTGACTGGCTGCCTGGGGTGTTGTTGCCTGGGCAAGACCCCGTGTGGCCTATCCCACCGAGATCCAGCTCAAATGGAGATAGGGGGTAGTAGAATCCCTCCTCCTCACGGCGCGGCGTGGAAATGTCCACAGCACTGGATACCGTAGAGGAGAAGCTCTCCTGCTCTACTGAATCAATGGACTTTAATTCCTCGTCTTCGTCCTCCTGGGAGGAGTAGCGATGGAAGGTCTCGGGGAATCCCTCCTCCAGCATTATGCCGTCCTGTCTTCTCAGCACTGCCCGGGATGGGGGCAGATCAATGGAGCAACTGGGGCTGAACTCTGATTGGCTGTTGGCTTGGGACCTGTAAGACTCCTTCACATACAGTTTGGTCAAGATGTCCTGCCAGCCTGGTTGCCGGGCGAGCAGCTTCATATAGTCCCCTCCCAAATGGATCAGGTGGAAGAGCTGGACCAGAGACAGAAAGAGAGTGAGAGTGGGTGAATGAGGAATATGGAGCAATTGAGAGGCAGAAAGATAAAAATGGAGGTTAAAAGGGAATAACGGAGAGACAAAGACAACAAGCTAAACTCGGATTTACGCGATGCATAAAATATGCCCCCGCCGAACATGGTTGATGACCTTGGTGATGGCCTCCCACCTGTAGGGGGAACACATGAGACTCGACCCAAGGATCATTTCAGCCAAGTTCAGGGGTGTGATTGGCTAAGCATAAAATAGCAGGAAAATACGAAGGCTGTGGATGCGGCCTTATGAATTGTCATAAATTCAGGTAAAGGAATGGCCACGATCGCTGAGATTGGTCAGAAAATAAAACTGGTCACATATTCAGAGGATCAGGAATTCCTGCTTATTCAGGAAGAATCACAGCCCTGTAAGTTTCATGAAAATTCGCTGAAGCACATGAATAGTGACTAATGATGCAGAATTTGGATCAATGACACCAAATGACCTTTGACCCCACAACTGTGGAGCTAACGTGTGAAAGGATCATTGTATCCAAGTTTCACGAAAATCCAGTGAAGTATGTGGATAGAGTGACCAATTATATACAGGGAGGGATGGACGAACGGACGTACATGCAGACGGACGGACGGATACACGCGTTGCTCATTTCATATTCCCCTTCTGAAATTCTTTCAGCGGGGACAAAAATAGCAAACAAATAAAGGGCATAAGAGACAAAGAAAAAAGTATAAGATATAAAGGAGAAAAACGAAGAGAACATGGAGAGATAAATTAAGAAAAAAGAGGACAAGGAAGAATAATGGCAATAAATACGGAGAGTAAGAGCATCGGAGCAGCAGGTAGCATGTGGAGAGAGGAGCACATTGAAGGAAATGTCTACATGATAACAGGAATAAGGGAATATATCTGTCTTTAAAAAGAGGAAGACTTCACTGCTGCCACCACAGCTGCTCACCTTGCGGCAGATGTCCAGACGCACTGACAGTTCGGCACGATGGGACAGATATGCCACGGCCAGCAGGTCCCGAGGATTAGGGTTTATATCTGTAAGAGAAGGAGAGGTTGAGCAGGGGCCTTCCAACATTTCAGCGCATAATCTTCTGTCCTGCTATGCAGACACTTGCTCAACCTCCTCCACAGCCATTCTCTCACTTTAACCCCTTCAGACCTGAATTATGTTCCAAGGTTGTGAAAAATATAGCAATCCCTTTTTTCCCCAACTATATGCAACCAGAAATGAGAATCAATCATTACTTTGTTTTTATCAGCAATCTTTAATTGTCATTTTTTTTTGTCCATTTGAATGGACATCGGGTCTTCACAGCTGTGAAAATATGAAAACATCATATATATTCATTTCTTGACATTATGCTTATGCTTTAATTCAAACATTCCATCTGTCAATATTGTTTTTAAAGTATGATATCTTTGCCCAAATATCTATAAATGTGAATAAAACTGTTGAAAATAATCCTTACTTCGTCGTGTGTAGTCAAGTCCTGCCATGCCTCTCTTCAGTGTGTTGTATTTTTTAAAAATGGCCACAAGGATAACTATACTGCTGTTTGATTGGTTGCTAAACATCCACTCAAATGGTCTTGAGGACTTAGGTGGTGTTAAATGTTGCAATGTTGCAAAAAAAAAAAAAAAAAAACAGTTGTCATGTGACGTCCATTGTAATGGACACAGGGTCTGAAGGGGTTAACCCCATGTAATATCCCGTCCCCTATCCCTGCCAGGATTACCTGTTGCGACAACCTGCTCGTAGAGACTGCGTATAGTAGTGGAGGTGATGGGGATGTCGTTCAAGAAGCACACCAGGCCCCAGTAGCCAAAGTCTCGAAGCTTCATACGCTGTTTGCTCTTCTCTGTCACCCCCTCACTCTTCAGCACCTTGTAGAGGATCTGAGGTATGAAGAAACACAGCATATCTCAGCAAGAGCTCAGAAAAAAATCCTGTTGGTCTCAGGAGGACAATGACCATGATGGCATTACTACTCCAAGAGAGGATTATTGTATATAATGAACATAACTGGGCCAAGCACTAAGCCTTGCCAGACTATGAAAAATAAGTCACTGGGAGATAGAATCTGACATCATATTTGGAAATGGAAGTTTCTGTGAAGTTTTTCTAATGTAAGTGTCTGAATTTTTGAAAAACAAAATTTGAAAAAAAGCTGTGTATAGGTCTGTCATGTCAGGGTGAGGCATTATGTCTGAATTTTTGGCAAATATCTCAATGGAGAGATAACATTCCAGATGGCGTAAGAAATAGAGTCTCGCTATGTGGTCTTATTGTTGTGTGAATTGCCCCTATAACCGCTGATGGACATGTTGGGTAAAGCAAGGGGACTACAGCCGTTCCAGTGGCCAGCACGCAGATACAGGAGAATGCATTCGCAGATACAGGAGAATGCATTAGCGAAGTCTAACTCCCTTGCTGGGCGTGGCTCAGGACTCACTCGGAACACCCACTCCCGGACCTCGTCCCCGAAACCGTTTTTGAAGAGCAGGCAGTAGAGCTGCTCCACGCCCCAGTCCAGCAACGCCATGATCACGTGCTCCCGAGGAGGACTGTTGCGCATGAGGCCGTGCAGGAGGTCTAGCGCCTTCAGCACCTGGGAGGGCCAACAGGGGGCGACGGGGAGTCTCTTTAGATTATAATCTAAGCTGCACCAAGAGATATCGGCTGGATAGTACTTTACAATGTTTTCACAAATGTGGGCAATAATACTGTATCATAAAACAAAGCTAGGGAAGTTGTAAATGGGCCATTTTGAGTCAAGAATTTATCTATCTAAAGTCTGGTATGGAAAGGCACCTGTCGCTCTTCCCCAACACAGATGGTGTAGGCTAGTAAACTGTGTAGATCATCCGTTGACGGCAGCTTCAGCAAGACGTCCTTGAGCAGCAAGAAGAGAGAGGTCTGCACTGTCTGCATCTCTTCTGAGAGAGGACTGCCATCTTTCTCCACACTGAAACACACATCACATGCACACACGCACACACATGCAAACGCACGCACGTGCACAGACACAGGCGCGCGCATGCACATGCATACGAGCAGGAATCCACACACAGAATACATGCGTGATTATTTAAATTACATTTAAAAATCTGAGAGCGAGTTTAAATCTGACAAGCAACCAATTTTTTTTTTAGTGGTAAAATACCATAAAAAAAACATGTTAGCACACAATCAGTTATCCTGAAAACCTTTCAAAAGCAGTACATTTCAGTTTTCTCTAAATTTCTCCCCCCCCCTCCCCTCCTCCCTTTGTAGCACACAGTTTCAGCTCACCTGTAATGCGTGCGGATAGAGTCCAGGATGTACTGCACTCCAAACTTCCTGCGGGTGCGCTGCTTGCTTTCCTTTATGACAGCGCTCAGATTCTGCACATGGCCTATGGGCACAGAGTCAGAGAGAAGGGTGGAGAACAGGAAGTGAATAAATAGACAGGTGTGTCAAATGAAAGAATTCTCAGTGAACCAGTCCACAACAATGGGTAATGACTGTAATGGCTCCGAGCAATCATCATTAATTATGCTGCACGAGTTACTATCATTCCCACCATAACTGGGTTTACTTCACTTTACTTTAATTTAATCTGAAGCACCATCCCTAAGAACATGCACATTGTAATCACTTGCAAAGGCACAGAGTAGCTCAGTGAGTTCTCAATAAAATAAGACTTATGGGCAATTCCAAACGACTCCCAGAGGTTGTAATGCAGCGCCAGTCAGATTTCACTTTGTTTTTCAGCACTTTGGTAAATAATGATGATATATAAAATTTCTGAGCTTCACTCTCCATTTTGTTTTGCTGATAGAGCCATTGAAAGTCCGCTGGGTGTTGCAATGAAAATACATCACAGTTGGAAATGCGATATCAAGAGGTTCAACACAGAGAAAGCAGCGGCCTCAGGTGACCCTTTATGGCACATTTAGACCCACTCAGACGCAAATGTGAGGGATTTTCCCCATCTCTCTACATTGGATATGCTAAAGTTACATCCTTACTCAACTTTACGAAGAAAGCTATAGCTTCAGTAGTCAATAGGATTTGTATACAACCATCATCACGTCATCCATCTTTATGCTGTGTTCCATTCAAAGTCGGAGGTCGGAATTTCCTATCAGAAATTTCCCATTTCCGACCTCAAAGTGTTCCAAGGGCGTGACGCCAATACAAGTTTAAACAAAAAATGTGGCTGACCGTGGCAGACTGCTGTTTTTTGGGCGTGTGTACAGATAATTGAAGAGTGAGTAATGCAGCCTCCTTGCACACATAAATAAAACAGAGAAGGAAATCAACACATGATGCAACAGCTGCCATTAAATATTGTATTTCATGCTACAATCAAACTAGGCCACGTATCTGCGCATTCCATTTACAAGCCAAATGCAAATACTTTGGAGGAGAAATACATCCTACCTCTTCCCCTATCGGTTGAAAGGTACAAGAGAGGAAATAAATTGCATGACATTGAAAACAAAGTAAATGCAAAAAGCAGACCTGTTACAATGTCCTTCACCTCGGGTGCTACCATTGTTTTGTGATGTCAGACAACTGCGTCTACATTGAAGGTCCCCTATTATGCCACCAGGTGCACAGCCATTATGAGCCAGTTCAAAGTCTCCCCTACCTGACATCACAAGGAGGAGAGACCACCCAGAATAATGAAATCTGATTGACTGCTTGGCTGAAGGTGGTCAGTTCTTCTTGCCTCTGGTTGGTTACTTCCCCATGTGATGTCAAGAGAGAAAAGATTTTGAAATGGCTTGTAATAACTAATTAGCTGTTCACCTGGTGACATAATAGGGGACCTTTAAGTCAGGGAAGATGGATTTACCCTGAGATTTCAAGGAGGCACTTCAACTTTGAGTGCCATTCCTTTGTATATTTTCTAGTAAGAAGCTTGACATGGCAATACTCAGCAAACATTAAAGGGCTGCATTAGCAAAATCAAACAAAGCATCAAGCTCAATTTTTCAGAAATTCTACACTGAATCAATACTAGCCAAGAATAACCAAAAAACAGCTGCTGAAGTGCTAACTCCTACACTTGGCATGAGCTAGCCCTCACATTCTCCACAAATTTCAAAGCTCATCAAGATATATGCACAAATTTCACATTTTTTGGCAAAAGAGTCGAGGCTGTGTGTGTGATATATGACTCTATACAGAATAAAGGAACAAACTGGGAATGCCGAAATATAAAGACATCCAATGCTTCAAAAATATGGCCCAAACGATAGCACATCTTTAAGCTTCTGAAGCTTCTGTGCCTTTGGAGATGACACAGCAGACAAAGATGACACAGCAAGCTCCTGATGTACTGCATCTCATTTGTTTTTGAAGTATATGCACAATGAAAGCCACAATACATTGGACAGTGACACATAGAGTTTAGAAGAACATTGAAAATTTGTGCAGCAAACTGGCACTTTCAAGGTCAAAGGTCATGGCACAAATTGTATTGTCAATATTTTCAACAGTAATGGGTAATAATATCAATATAAGTAAATGTTTCCACATGATGAATTACAGAGACTTTATGAGGCCATACCACTTTATAGACTTTGTCACAAAATTTTCCATTAAAATATCAAGTCATTCTGGCAAACGTTTTTGGAGAAAAATATTTTTGAAAATTGTGACCTCTCAAGGTCACTCAACATCAAAAGTCATGATACCAAATGTAAGCCATTATATGACTTCCCGTTTTTTGTCAATACTATTTATGTCAAACCTCCAATCGTCTCCATGTTATAGGCCACTGAATTAAGCGCAATATTGATTACAAAGGAGAATTAAAAATGTCAAAAATTCATATAAAATTCAAAAATCAATATTTTCACATTCTTTTAAAACTTTGAGCAAACTTGGTAGACCTTGCCACAAGGATGCTCTATAACAAATATCAAGTCATTCTAGAAGACTGTTTTGGAGAAATTTTCTTGAAAAATTGCTGACGACAACAACGGACGGAGAGACAACGGATGATGGATGCTGGACACCGCATCATCCCAATAGTTCATCGTCTTTCAGGCCGTTGGACTAAAAATCACTAGTTCATGGGCCAGATCACATGGTAATGGTGTTACAAAATTGGAGTATTTTGTATCATAGCTTCAAAACTAAGTACGATAGAGTTACAATTTAAATGGATTTGTGTAGGTCTAATACTTCAAACAACAAAATTGCTCATTTTGTTCATTTGATTTAATTTCTGTCAAACCGGCAAAAAACTGGTCGGTAACCCAACTGAAGTACTAGAGAAGACCTATATAAAGCATTTAAATTGTCACACGTAGAGAAGTAGACCAGACGCGCTCAAAGCCCTCTATGGAAAAAGGACTATAAAGGTGCTCAACAGCTTGGACAGTCAATGCAGAAAAAAGCGCACCTAACCGAAAAAATCACCGAGGACTATTCCGGCAAAAAGCAAGAGCTGGAGCACACAGAGCTCAGAACACAATCTCTTTATTGAAAAGACTGACGTTTCGACGTCCGCTGACGTCTTCCTCAGAGTCAGATGATGTATGAGAGATGACGCACCGGGGGGTTTTGAATACCCTTCTCTTAATTACATCATACCAAATACAAGGTGTGCATGCGATGATAAAATAACAGGTAATGAAAACACATTACATAACATCATCAAGAAGAAAGAAAAACAACAAACTGGTAATATTGCCTTCTGTAAATAACACAGATGCAAAGACAAAGTATAAGACATGCGTAAATTATAGAAAACAAGCCAAATTGAGGCCATCATTTAACCCATTAGGCTCGACACAATTCAAAGTATGTATCCAGAAAGCTTCCCAGCGAAGCAATTGCTGGACTATATTTTCTGCCCCTTGAGGACACTCGCACTTTTTCAATCCCCCAGATGCGTCATCTCTCATACATCATCTGACTCAGAGGAAGACGTCAGCGGACGTCGAAACGTCAGTCTTTTCAATAAAGAGATTGTGCTCTGAGCTCTGTGTGCTCCAGCTTTTGCTTTTTGCCGGAATAGTCCTCGGTGATTTTTTCGATAAGGTGCGCTTTTTTCTGCATTTATATTGCCACTTTATCTTACTTAGTTTTGGAGCTATGATACAAAATACACCAATTTTATAACTCCAATACTGTGAAACCTGGCCCTTATTCTAAACTATGTTCATTTGTTAAATATTTTTTTTTAAAGATTATTTTTTTGAGAATTTTTATTTTATTTGACAGTTATACAGTGTAGTGAGAGACAGGAAGGTTGGGGAGAAGAATCGGGGAGGACATGCAGCAAATGACCCGAGCTGGAATCAAACCCAGGTCGCTCGAGAAGGACACAGCCTTTATGGTGCGCGCGCTTAGACCGATGAGCCACCAGGGCGCCCCTGTCAAATATTTTTTGATGTATCCAAAAATGAAGAGACTATTTAGTAAAGGTGCTGTCGTTTCTTCATCGTCACTGTATCGTTTCAAACTCAAACTGGTGGAGTGCAGAACAAAAAGGAAATGCATTACTGTCCAATGAATTATGGTGCTCACAGAGCATTAACAAAGACAGCCCTTATTAAAATGTACCCAACACTGATAAATTACGATTTTAAAAGCATGAATTCCAATGCTGTGATTGTAAGGGGAAGGGGTCAAGGATAAAGGCGCCTCGTACTCAGGCAGACGGCGAAGTGGCAGCTGCTCCAGATGCGGAAGTCGAAGAGCAGGTGCTGATGGAGTTGGGAGAGCAGCGCACTGTTCCCCTCACTGGAGACCTGCTCCAGCAGGCACTGACATGCCATAAGCACACTCATGTCCATCATGGAGCTGGGCACCTGGCACAGAAAACCACAATTCATCAGTATACAATGGCAAGCACAAAGACACCATGCTGTAGCTAAGCGAGTCTTGGCTTGGTTGGTACTTGGATGAGAGACAACCTCGGAAAGCTAAGCTGCTGCTGCTGAAAGTAGAGTTGGTGGACCAGTATAGGGAGCAGTCTTCCCTCTGGTTGAGTAAAGTCCAATGTCCCAGTACGGACAGGGGGGACGCTGTTCTGCAGAGCAAGCCATCTTTGGACAAGATGCAAAACTGAGACTCACTATGTCAGGGATGATCAAATTAGGATCCTCAGGGTCCAAGGACTGAAGGTTTTCCACCCTCTCTTTACCTCGGAGTCAGGGGTAAAGCCAGTCTAACCAATCAGAGCCACATATTGTTCATTTAATTATCTGGACAAAAAGAAAATAAAGTCTGGATTTGGTCTTGAGGCCCAGATTTGATGATCCCATGCACTATGGTCAATACAGATCTCACAACATCTGATAGAGTAGTATATGCCCTGATCTCATAGTTGAATTCGGATCCTAGCTCTTTCAGCCTACCAGCTAAACTGGCTGTTAAATTGTTCTCTCCCTCCCCACTTCATCTGATGTGCTGTGTGGGTTCTAGGATAAAATGAAGACAGTACATCATCCTGATGGGTCCGACAAAATGGCTGTGGCCAAGGCAAGCTTTGCTCTTTTCACTTCAATTGCTTACAGCTGTCATGAGTCAGCAAGAAATGTGCACCGTGAATGCAATAATGCTCAATTGATTCTAGGAGTCACATGGCACACCAAGCACAAAGAAACAGAAATAGACATTTAGATTCCATGATACATGACACAGAGAATAACAGTCACTCAGAAAACCTGTTACACAGAAACACAGTCACTCAGAAAACCTGTTACAGAGAAACACAGTCACTCAGAACATCTGGTACAGAGAAACACAGTCACTCAGAACATCTGGTACAGAGAAACACAGTAACTCAGAAAACCTGGTACAGAGACACACTGCCTCAGAACATCTGGTACAGAGAAACACAGTCACTCAGAACATCTGATACAGAGAAACACAGTCCCTCAGAAGATCTGGTACAGATAAAAACAGTCACTCAGAACATCTGGTACAGAGAAACACAGTCACTCAGAACATCTGGTACAGAGAAACACAGTAACTCAGAAAACCTGGTACAGAGACACACTGCCTCAGAACATCTGGTACAGAGAAACACAGTCACTCAGAACATCTGGTACAGAGAAACACAGTCCCTCAGAACATCTGGTACAGAGAAACACAGTCACTCAGAACATCTGATACAGAGAAACACAGTCCCTCAGAACATCTGGTACAGATAAAAACAGTCACTCAGAACATCTGGTACAGAGAAACACAGTCACTCGGAACATCTGGAACAGAGAAACAGTCACTCAGAACATCTGGTACAGAGAAACACAGTCACTCGGAACATCTGGAACAGAGAAACAGTCTCTCAGAACATCTGGTACAGAGAAACACAGTCCCTCAGAACATCTGGCACGGAGAAAAACAGTCACTCAGAACATCTGGTACAGAGAAACACAGTCCCTCAGAACATCTGGTACAGAGAAACACAGTCACTCAGAACATCTGATACAGAGAAACACAGTCCCTCAGAACATCTGGCACGGAGAAAAACAGTCACTCAGAACATCTGGTACAGAGAAACACAGTCACTCGGAACATCTAGTACACAGAAAAACAGTCACTCAGAACACCTGGTACAGAGAAACACAGACTGGTGCAGAAAAACAAAGCCACTTAAAATATCAGACACAGAGGAAAAAAAACAATCCCTCAAAACACTTGGTACAGGAAAACATACACAGTAGAAATTGAGCAAAGGGATGATTATATTGGAGCTTAAAGAATATGCAAAACACCTGGCTGAGTATGTGCAATTATGTATGCCTGCATGTTAAAGCAAACATTAAAGAATGAGTTAGAGTGGTAAATCTGAGAAAGTTGAGTGAGTGTGTTTCAGAGGCTGATGACTGAATGTGCAGAAGATGTAGGTTTGTAGTGGTGTGAGATGGTTGATTGTGTGAGAATGTAAGCAAAGACCATCCTCACAGGATGCCCCTCCTTTTACTCACAAACACAACCATGTCCTGTTGAGCACACACCCACTCTTCCGGTCCATACAAATGCTCCCTGTCTGAGTGTGTACACTAAAGTATGAGTGTCTGTCAGCATGAGGGTAACCATTATTACTTCATTCTGGGCTGGGCTCCAGGCACACCATTTAAATCACAGCATGACAGAGCAACAATTTCATGCAAAATAAGTAATCCATATACCTGTATCTGCCTGAAATTGAAAAAGGTACAGTAGGCCTTTAGTTTGACTCATTATAGATTGTGTCTCCATTTTGAAGCCCATCCTGTTGCGGCACCATGATCAGTGATCGAATCTAGAAAGTCGTACTCAGGGTTCCCAACTCAACAGCCAAAGTATTCGGAAACTGCATTTCCATGGTCATATTAGAGCAGTGGTGAAGTGTATGTGTGAGTCAGCGTGCATGCACGGGTGTGCATGTGAGTTTCGTGTGTGTGCGCACATATGTGTGTGTGTGCCCGTGTGTCTATAAGTGGGGGTATGTGTGTGTATGCATGCATGCTTCCGTGGGCACATTTGTGTATGCGCACGTGCAGACGCTACCTTGCTAAGCATGTATCCGATGATGGACGGGCCGTGGCACTGCACCAGGCTCTCCTGATTGACAGGATGATGCCGCAGCAGGTTTCTCACCATCAGCAGGAAGGCTGCCACACTGTTCTTCTCAAGCCGTCCCTCTGAGAGACAGTCCGATTTCAGTTCTCTGGGCTGATAACTACCCACTCACTCACTCATCACTCACCCATCTACCCAGCCACTCACTCACTCACTCACACTCCCAGTACCTGCAGCAGCACTCACTCACTCACTCCCTCATGCACCCAACCGCTCATCCACTCACTCACCCTCTCACTCACTCTCTCATCCACTCACCCTCTCACTCACTCACTCTCACTCATACTGACCCTCCCAGTACTTGCAGCAGCACTCACTCATCTACTCACTCACTCACTCACTCACTCACTCACTCACTCAGCCCCTCCCAGTACCCGCAGCACTCACTCACTCACTCATTCACTCACTCACTCACTCACTCACTCAGCCCCTCCCAGTACCCGCAGCACTCACTCACTCACTCACTCACTCACTCACTCACTCACTCAGCCCCTCCCAGTACCCGCAGCAGCACTCACCGGAGGACCTGCCCAGCGGCAGCAGCATACGGGCGGGGCCCCTGGAGGATGTCAGCTCAGGCCCCAGCAGGTCAGCCGTCTCCTGGCTTCGGGGCTCCACCTGCTCCGATGCGCATAACTGCTCCAGGAGGGGAAGCAGCACCCCCATCCCACCCACTGAGTTCAGCACATCCTGCCAGAACCAAACACACAGGGGCAGGATGAGGATCCGCTGAAGCATGCCACTGCACCACAGCCTGCGATCTGACAACATCACAAAGCATCTGAACAGGCTTTCTGACGGGACAACTGTCAAAGATGGTCTGCGACAGATCAAAAGAAGACAGCAAGACAAAAATGTGTGAAAGACAGGCCAGCACAGGCTCAGTTACAGGGAGGCACAGAGAGAAAGGAGACTGACTTTGATGTCCCAATTGACCACCCTGTGTCCAGTGAGTCTGCCATCGTACAGGTGATTGGGGGCCAAGTCCAGGCAGATCTGGTTCTTAAAGGCCTAAAGAAGACACACAAAAAATGATGTCACATAAGAGAAGATTTCAACACAACTACTTACCACAGAACTAATTCTCATTAAACCTCCAATTATGTTCAAATGAAAAAAAAAACATGTTTGTTTGAGGTCAGTTTGATCCCTGCTATAAAGAACTACATAAGAAGCCTGTAAATGAAAATATTACCCAATCTCCTCTCAGCCCATTTATGCCTTTCTACTGACCGTTTTGATAGTCAAGCAAATAAAACACGACTCCCTCATGCTCCCCGTTTACATCAGGCATTCATTTTACATGATTCTAATGAAATGAAATTAACGCGACCAAACGTTAAATGAATTAAAATTATTTTAAATATGCCCTCAGTATTAGGCAACACTACAAAAAAAAAAAAAATGATACCATAATGATGGTTTCATATAATAATAGAGCCTGGAGTCAAAATAACCCAAACAACACCAATGCTTAAAACATGTACAGGACATACATACATTTTTTTTTTTTGAGTTGATCTCAAGTTTTTCTCGTAAAGTTAGGGGGGGAAAAATCTAGTTGAAAAAAGTATGTTAACCATGTCTTTAGAGATAGTGAATATAGACTCAGGTCAAACTGACCCCAAACATTAAAAGAGAGATAAACAGAATGCATGAACCTCAAAAAACCATGGGACAGAGCAGAACTCACTGGCTCAGGTCTATGCATTGTTATTTAACACAAACGGCAATCAGAAATTAGCCTACGAAGTGGGTTCAATTTCCGAAGGAGAGGAGAACTATTTTTATGCTTTAATTATCACTCAATTTACAGCTCATGTGTCTGCTGCTGTAACCTTCAGGGAAAATAACATCTTAATTCGGAGGGAGATGGCACAAATTCCGCAGCCTTCAGAGACTGAAGCTATCCAGCCTAATTGCCAAGCCTGGTAAGGCCAGTTAGAGCAAATCAATGCATTACAAGTCCTGTCTGTAGTAGTACCCTACCTGTGGTGTGTAGTACAAAAGCAGCTTGCTGTTGAGGTCAGAGGGCTCTCCGTCCGGTTTGAAGAGGGGCACGTGGTTGGGGCCTGTAGGACGGATGGCAAGGCTTAAGGCTCAAATGCTTCCAAATATGCTTTAATTCGCAGAATGAAGTGTCCATGACTTCATTACACTAATACCTCACTGCAGCTAGGAGAGCGATAATCAGCCAGGCGGAATGCATGCACCTCAAACACACTACTCCAGGAGGTCAACCACGTAGTTTCCGCAACAGCTTTAGTAAAGCACACCGCATTCATCAGCTTGTGTGAGTAGAGCTTTGGGCTGGAGCACAGACTGTATAAAAAAGATGGACTCAGTGTCCAGGTCTGAAAAGTGAAGCCAATGTGGAAATCTCTAAATTGCATTCTAATTAATGGCCAACAGATGGCGACGTCAGTGGTTGCAGAAATAAATTCAATGCTATAAGTGTCTACGACAAAATGACCCTACTTTCCTACCTGATTTATTATTTCAATAATGATTTTCCACATTATTTTATGGTATCTATCACAAGTCTCCTCCAATATATCATGCTGTTCATTTTTATAAATGATGGACCCAAATAGACTGCAATAAAGTATAAAGCCAGAACATGCTTTGGGGGCTTGGCTATCCTCTGGTCCTCATAAGATAGGGTCAGATCCACCTGTAGATCCACCCCTCGCCCCTCCCTGGATCTTCAATTCATGCTCTCGTCCAATAGGAATTACATCCAGTTTCAAATGACAAAATGGTGCTGCTCAAATTGCCAAAAATCGAGGCTTCCTAAATCGTATACTGAAACCAATGGGTGTCGTCACGGTTGCTTCGTCCATCTTTTTATAAAGTCTATGGGTGAAGCAGAGTGAGGCCTGAGTATGGGAAGGTACCTGCGGTGTACAGGGCCCGCGTCTGAGCCATCTGCAGGGCCTCGTGGCAAATGAAAGTTGTTCCCAGAAGCCCCTCAAGCGAGGTGGGGGTCCCCCATTTTGTGTCCTGCAGTCCAGCGGGAATGGTCTGCACCGAGGCCTCCTGGGAGAGGGGGGGCAATGGAGAGCCCCAGCGGCTGGAATAGAAGGCGGTGGGGAAAGACTGGGAGCGGATGAGGGGAGCGTTGTGAGTGGGGAAGTCCTGCTCTGTGGGGGACGTGGTGGTGGTCGTGGTGCGGTGGCCTGCCAGTCCTATGCAGCAGGAAGTGAAGGGCTGGTGGAAGATAGCGGGGCAAAACATGAGCCAAAAAATGGCAGAGATTCATCACATCCCCAAAGAAACTGAGTTATTATATAGCTATAGGAGTGAAGCCAGGACAAACTGCTTTAGGCGCAAGGGCTTGTCATACTACAAACTACCATAAAAACAGTCTTATCATGCAGCTGTCCAGGCTAAGACACAACAGCTTTAGAAGTTAAAATCCATCATCAGCAGCCAAAAGTAAAGTTTTATCAAACCAATACAGAAGCTGTACTTTGTAAAAATACTGCAACAACTGATGGGTTCTACCATCATCAAGTTTTATTATATTGCAGCAAACTCAAAGTTTGATCATACTCCTGAGTGCTACAAAAACTCAATATGGGAAAAACAATTCCCAGGCCATATAAAAACACACAAATCATTTGAGTTACAGACTTTGAAAACCCTTTACATCAGCTATCTTGTCCAATCACTCAAATTCATTCATTACTTCTCCCTTTCTCCCTCTCGCTTCTGTAAAACCCACTCTAACACTTCCCCACTGTTTTCCTCTTTTCAAACCCCTTCCTCTCCGTGCTCTCACACCATCTGTTTTTCGCACCTCGTTGAGTGAGGGGAAACGCAGCTGGGCAGTTGCGCGCGGCTCTCCATCGATGTATATTGCGAGCATGTTCTGGCCGAAGGGCCGCCGGCCAGGAATGTGGACGATGTCCACAGAGTGCTGGAAATTAAATATATTATTAGTACATGACTTCTTACACGTACAAAACAAGAGCTGTAAAGGCATCGCACAATTGACAAAACATCATGCACAACAACATAACTCAGCCAGCTCAAATTGAGTGCCATTGTGAACCAGTCAGCCACCTTTGCTCCGTGTCCTCACAAAATTGAGGGCTTCCACAAAAAATTAAGAGTTGAATGCATATGGCCTAGCCTACACTATACATCACTGTACAATTTAATAAGGAGATACTCTTTCACAGACCACTTCGGAGCATGAACATCATTCACTTAGGGATAGGGTTAACCGAATACGGGCTGAATTACACTTCAGAAACCCAGGGTTGATTACTTCCAGCGCCGCTGAATCCAAACATCACTTATATTGAACCCTTCTAGCAATGTCAAGAAGACTAAAAGGTCTCGATAAGCAGCATACTATGCTGCGACCAAAATAAATTCCAAACAAGCAGAGGAAGAAGGTTGCCGAAATGTCTCAACCAGGAAAGGGTTATGAAGTCATTACTAAGGCTCAGAGACTGCAGTGAACAATAGAACAGGGAGAGCCACTGAGAAACTCAAACTGTGGTGAATCAGCCTTGGAGTGGCCAACTTCCCAAAACTCCTCCTATCAACGGCTCATTGAGGAAGTAACCAAAGAACCCAGATAAATAAGAAGGACAAATGGGGAACTGCAAGCCTCAATTGCCTCAGATAAAGTCAGGCCTATAGGAATAATGCTCTATGGGCCGAGGAGTCTAAAGTAAAACTCCTTTGAAGACATACTGTAGGTCCCCTTGCATCTTATGCAAAACCAACACAGCTTTCCACAGTAAAAATAGTATGCAAACAGTCAAATATGGTGGCGGTAGTGTAAGAGTGTGGGGATGCCTGGCTGCTTCAGGGTCTGGAGATAATTGACAGAACCACAAATTCTGCTCTCTGCCAAAAATTCCTGAGGGAGAAATCCAGTCATAACCCTCCTGTAATGTTCCAGTTCAATTTGACCCGACTGAGTGCTCAATGTCTCTAAAAACGTGGTTAACATACTTTTTTCAGCTATATTTTTTTCCTGAATTTACAGGTAAAACAAGAATTTTATAAAAAAAAAAAAAACAAATGTTTCATATCCTGTACACATTGTAAGCATTGGTGTTGTTTCAGTCATTTTGACCTCAGTATCAATTATTACTTGTACATAAAACAATCATCCTGATCTTGTTTTTTGTAGTGTTGCCTAAGACAACATGTTCAAATTAATTTCTTATTCATTTCACATTTTGCCATAATTATGAAAAATTGATGCTTGGTGTATAAGGGGAGGACTGGGGAGTCATGTTTTATTTACTTGGTTATTGAAATGGTCAATTGAAAGGCAAAAATGAGCGGAGTGAAGATTGGATAACACTTTCGGTTACAAACATCTTATGTGGTTTTACATGGTGCGGATCAGACTGACCTCAAACCAAAAATGGTTTATTAATTTGAACGTAACAGGAGGGTTAAGCTCAAGCACAACTGGCTCAGGCAGCAAGACAACAATTCGAAGCACAAGAGCAAATCCAAATATCAAAGTCCGATCTCCAGTAATTACAAGTGAATGTTGCTGCCAACTGTGGTACAAACACTAACAAAGCTTAGAGGAGCAATTACTTTTTTCATACAAGTGATATAATCACTGGCAAATGACTGTATTTTGTGTTTCCTTGAGTCGTCCTCATGTTATATTCACGGTATATGAAGATCTGAAACTATTTATTATGACACATTTTCCAAAATGGAGGAAGTTCGAAGGGGAGAGAAAATACATTTTTCATGGTGCTACATCACATTTTTCAAAATCAGGAAAAGTAGATATCTCACAGTGCACACCCAAGTTGCCAACTTCTTAGCATCTTGGCAAGCCTCGTACTCCACAGGCGGCCAACTGAACGAAGCAGAATTGTATTTCTCCAGTAGAATGAGAATGTGACAGTTTAATCATTCAGAGAGAAAACGCGCAGCTCACCCAAGCGCAGTCTGTCAATGGATGCTCCATCAGGCTCACCGCCATGTATTCCTTCTTCGTGCATACAGCCACCACCAGCACTCCCTCTGAAGTGAAGAATGCCTCGAACCCAGTGCCACCGTCTGTAAAGAAGCTGCCGACCAGGCCCATAACTCCAATCAGCATAGCATTCAATAGACCTAGCGTTGGGTTATGTTAACTATATAGGGCCTGATTTACGAAGACCTTTAGCACATGCAAAATCTTTTTGCCCGTGCAAAACCAGAAAACTTGCCACTGATTGGTGCAAGGCAAGTATCCTAGCCAATCGTGGGCAATGTTATTGGTTTTGCACGAACAAAAAGATTTTGTATGAGCTAAAGGTCTTAGTAAATCAGGCCCATAGAGTATACGGAGTGAATAATAATGTAAGCTAAGGTCTGGTCATGTTGAACACACCCCAGATCTCATTCTTCACACCTTCATACCAATGAGCATCAATTTCTCATCTCCCGTCTGCCTGTTCTCTTGATAAACCCACTGTCAACAGTCAACACCACTAAGAGCATCAGAAT
The DNA here is from genome assembly GCA_029721435.1 of Gymnothorax reevesii. NCBI lineage: Eukaryota > Metazoa > Chordata > Actinopteri > Anguilliformes > Muraenidae > Gymnothorax > Gymnothorax reevesii. The sequence continues at coordinate 44,880,080 of CM056573.1, forward strand.
CTGCCAGGCTACATGAATGCACAGTTCTCTGGGACTCATTACAGGAACCAGAACAGGAATAGTAAGTACAGAGGAAACCGAGCAAACAGGGATCGACTTTTACAAAGGAGCTTCTAAACTCCAGTGATTACTGGAGATAGTGTGGCTCATCAAGCCTTTGGTGCTGTGAAAGAATGTTAGCTATCTCTATGAAGTCAATTCAAAACTATGAGTTTATTCAAGCTAATTTTTTTTTTATTCCCAGCCACGAAGGGGGACGGGGGATATTGGATTGGGGCCCATCCCCCCCGTCTGTCTGGGCCACAGTGGAGTTAATATTTCTCTGAAATTATTATACCTAGATGAAATTTCCTGTGCTTAATAAGCAAGTCATGATCTATGTGGAGTCTGAAAATGGATGTCGTAGCATATTTTTGTTTTACTGAGTTGTGGCCCTCAATCGTGGCATGGGACAGAGTTGACACTGTCGTGTTGTTGGAAATACCTATAAAATAACAAGTAGATCAGAGAGAACTAATAGCTGCGACCAGGCCGAGCATCTGTCACGTGGCCTAGTGTCCATGACTGGTGGTTTCTTGTACAAGTGTGACCTCGAAATTGGCAAATGACCTTGAAAATCAATAGGGAGCCCTTCCTCTGTACCAAGAAGCTTGTTATATGATTTAATAGCCATCCATCGAGTTACGGTGCGAAAACTGTGAAATCGGGGCAATATTGACACTTTTTTGACCTGTGTGACCTTGGGATTTGACGGATGACCTTGAAAAACAATAGGGAACACTCCCTCTATGCATAGAAGCTATTTCCAAAATTTCATGGAGATCCATGAATTCTAATTGGAGTTACAGCGCAAAAACCCGCAAACAAGGTTGTAACCTCTGTGAACTTGACCTTTGACCTTTGACTTGGAACTTGTGCATGGACATCACTTTGGTGATGACTCCTGAAAATTTCATGATGATACGACGACAGGAACATGGTCAAAAAGGTGTCACAGACGGACGGACAGACAGAAGCGTTCATAAAGCTGCTTGGTCGCAGCTAAAAACAAGAGGCCCACCATGGGCCTTAACGGTCACCTGAGTTGTATAAAAACTGATTTTATTGATGTGAATGAACCAAATACACCGATCATTTTCCTATATAAAGTATAGTAAACTTCACCTCCTCCCCAGAGGCAAACATGGAGACTGGGGGCTATGAAATGAACAGTTTTGATAAAGCACCTGAAGACCCTTCCATCTATGAAGTGTATTGTTTTCCAGCATATATGGGTCTGGAGGAGAAGAGTTTGAAAATTTCAGCCAATTTGTCAACTTTTAGCCCCGCCCCTCAGAGCCCTTGGGAGTGGGCACCATATAACTCACAATTTTGGTGCATGTGACCAAGGAAGGTTCCTGCTAAATGTAATTGAAAACGGATCAATGGTTTCTGAGAAGTCGTTGAAAATGTTAATTGCTTACGGAAACATGACGCACGACGGATGACGGACGACGACGGACCAAAGGCGATTAAAATAGGTCACTTTGAGACTTCGTCTCAGGTGACCAATAAAAACCCCGAAATAATTTCCTAGGACAGATGCTTCTCAGAACCGCACAGAAGAACGAAGACTTTACCCCCATTCTGATTTATCCCATCATGTTGAGATGCACAGCAGTGCTTGTGCTGTACGAATAGTCTAATATGGAGAACGGCAGCTACTACTGACTGACTTCATTTGCCATTCAGCATCACCAGATGAGTGGAAACAGAGGTACACTACAGATCAGAAGTTTGGAAGCAAGGCCAATACAGGTCAAAAGCATTCTTCCCTTAGGACCCTTAGCATTCTTACAAGCTCTGTCAGGGTTACCCCGACAAAAGAAGAGGAAGGTGTTCTTCGTGAGATGGTTCGGCCCCCTCAGTCTCCAGAGCTTTCTCCAATTGAGCTTGTGTGGAACAAATTGGATCGATCTATCAGAAAAGTGCGTTCCACGAATCAGCAGTCTCTCACTGATGAACTTAAGAAAGCTTGGAATGCAATTCCTGGCATATACCTTAAAAAACTTGTGGAACGAATGCCTCGTATAGGCCACCCTGTTGTTAAAGCTAGAGGAGGTTACTTTGAAGAAAGCAAAATCTAAGCAAAAAAAAAAAAAAAAAGGAAGTACCTGATAATTTGAGTAAAAATGCATTCTGATAAGTGACTCTTTATATCATAATCATGTTTCATTTGTTGCAAAGTATTCCAATGAAACTATGATCTTTTTTTGTACAAATTTGATCTTGCTTCCAAACTTTTGGCATGTAGTGTAGTCTCGCACATCTTCATGGGCGAAACCTACTCATTTCTCCCCATCAACAGATTCTCTCCGGCTGATACCTGTATAGCTGTCTCCTGTGCAGGCCTAGGGCCAGTTCGGGCGGGCTGGTGTTGAGCGTTGGGGTGCCAGGAGGGGTGAGGATGGAGGGGTTGGGCAGGGAGTCGGCGTTGAGGCACAGCCAGGCATGGAAGGCGAAGCCGCTGCCAGGCCAGCGCTGCACGGTGGGCACCATGATGCCAGCCATGGGAGGCGTAAGGTCAAAGTACTGGCGGGCGCTGCAGCGGACCTCGCGGGCGGCGGTGGCAGACAGCACCCGCACCATACGCGCGCAGTAAGGGTGTGCTCCCTGTTCGCAGCGCAGCAGCCTCAGCACGCTCTTCAGCTCCTCAGGGCGCAGTGAGAGAGAGCCCAGGTCCTGCAGCAGGCCCAGCAGGGCGTCCGCGCACTGCCTGTCCAGAGAGCGCGACTCCTCCAGCACCCTCAGCAGCGCGCCCACCAGCCCCGCCTCCACTGCCACCGTCCTGCAGGCCAGGGAGCCCCCGCACACCCCTGCCAGCCACTGAGACACCAGGAGCTGCAGCTCCCGGCTCGACAGCTCCGGCAGCCACTGCAGCAGAAGGAGCAGGGGTTGCTCATTACTAATGCCAAGGGCCCCGCCCTGAGAGTGAGGCCCCTCTACTGCCTGAGAGAGAGAGAGAGAGAGAGAGAGAGAGAGAGAGGGAGAGATTGAAAAAAAAATCAGAGAGGTTCAGGGATCTTTCTTTGACCACTCCCCTTCATAAATACTCATAAATAATTAGAGGTGGAAAATCCTGAATACTCTAGTCAGAAAGTAAAAATCCGGCCATGTTTTCTTTCCACCAATGAGGTCATCCAGCTGATTTCACCGATTAATTCCACCTCCTAGTGGAGGAATTGAGCCAAATGACAAATCCAGGAAACTGGAACAAAATTCGGAGGAGGACTTTAACTTTCGAGCCAGAAATTTCCATCTCTGGAAATGACTTCTCATTCGCTCATAAGAGCACTGAACTTCAGCTTTTAACTTGCAAGAGTGCTGAACATAAAATCGGTATATTGTGGTAATTCAGAAGTGCAAGGACATTTTATAAGCATTCAAATAATCAATCTAATTGAAGACATTCATGAGGTTCAACTTTCTGAAATGTTTACTGACTTAAAAACAAATTATTTTAAACTGATTTTCATGCAGTGCATGAAAGAAAAAACTGCTTGAGAAGTCGGCAGCCTTAAAGCTGCCAGCAAGGGGCAGCCAGGCTGCGCGGTCCTAATGCTCACCATATTCATCAGCTCCTGCAAAAGTCGCTTAGTCGGCTGACCCTGGCTTTTCAGCACCTCAAACAGGTGTGAATAGCCAATCCTCTCCTTGAAAACCTCCTGGTGAGCAAGAGCACAATAAGATTTGAATGACTCCAAAGACAATTAACCATGAAACTGAGACTGAACCAGGAATGATGCCAACAGCAAAAAACTACTACAATAAAAGGAATATTAACTTCAAAACAGGGTTAGACAAGCATCTTTATGCACCATGAAGTATTTCTTTTGACAATACACATTGATTACCTTCAGTGAATTTACAATGTCCTACAAAATGTTACAGCAATAGGTTACTGTTGCTAAGTGCTCAGTGCAGTGATTCAGAGGGTAAAAACAAATGAAGGGTTTATTTCCATAAATGCTCAATTCCATATTCATTAAAAATCAGATAACACAACAAATCAATCCTTTCATTGATGAGGAATAAGCCCCAAAAGCTAATTTTGACCGAGAAGTGCTCAAGTACTATATAAAATGAGCAGTGGATTGTTAATTCCCCAAGAAGCAACTTCTAGTGGTGACCAAGTCTAGTCTAAAACTTCTACAAGCACGTACGGCCAGTCAGCCAATCAATGCATCACTTAGAAAACTGGTTGGCCAATAGCAGCCACTGTAGCTTTCTTACCAAACAAAAATGCCTGACTCTTACAGGCCAGGATGTATTGTGTGTGAACTCAACCCAAAAGCTTTAAAAAAAAAAAAAAAAAAAAAAGACCCAGGCACCCAGACATTTGGGCTAAAAACAAGCAAAAGAGAAGTCTGGCAAAAGGTAATCCTTTATAGCTGCTTTTTCTTTGGCTGAACTTTCTAATTACCACACACAGCCAGTTAGTTTACAACAGCTCACTACATAAAGCCAACGCAAAGCTGTTATGCTATCCGGATTCTTGTTGATTTTAACCATACCAAGAGCCAAAATATGCATGTGCCAGCAGGCACAAGGAGGGAGAGAAGGAGGGTACTGTCAAAGAAACTTTTTGACATCACTGACTATAGTAGACTGGTATGACCGTGCTGTTCATTTTCATCAGAAAGTGGTGTGTTTTCAAAAAGATGCTCATTACTCTGAAATAATAATATTTAATGCTGTGAATATGTTAAATCGAGTTCAATTTTCGTTATTTTGAGGCATTCGTTTCTAAAAGTACTCAAGGCCGCACACTGGTTTTTGAAATATCTGGGCCAAGAATCAAGATAGAAGCTAGAAGGTCTCCTAATACGTCTTAAGACATCTTCTCTGATATTTCATTACGTTTATATCAGCCTAACACATGTAACATGATCCCCACGAGTTGTAAAATTCGTAATACTCGTTTCTCTAAAAAGACGAAAATGGACTTGCGCACCTCTGGAAATCAAACCTTCAAATGTAAATACAAACACATTTGGGAGAAACATTTGTTACGGCCATCCCTGTCCGTCTACCGTTCCGCCTACAAAGTCTTGTTCTCACTCTAGAAACTACAATTTTGTGGGATTCCTCTCATTTTTGTTTTGAAGGACAATGGTGATTTTTTTTTTGTCAGACGACGTGTCGCCAGCACGGCTGCCATGTGGGGGTATAAGCACATCGTGCATGGCTATCTTTAATACCAGGAGTTAGCTGAACAAAGCAAGTACAGCAAAATGCAGGGAGCCAAGCCTTGACCCATTACTCAAAATGAAACCTCAACTCCATTAAACCACCACAGCAGTCAAATCTTAAGCACAGGATTAAATGAATACAAGCACAGCGGTGAGAAACACAGACCCACATCCCTGAAGCTTGGGTGTAGGCCAGCACACGAATGCCACAAACTCCCAGCATTGTTCGAAGGAATGTGCGTGTGTGTATGAGCGTGTGTGTGCGCGTGTGTGTTTGTGTGAGTGTGTGTGTGTGTTGGGGGGGAATGTTGGCTCAGTGTTTGGGTGGTGTAGCGAGGTAGAAACCCAAACGAAGGGAGGAAAGGGAGAAAGGGAGGATGTGATCTCATACCTTTGCAGAGGGGGAGTTGCTCATGATAGCAGTGAGTACACTGAGGGCGTGTACTGTGATGGAGTCAGAGCCACTTTCCCAAACCTGCATCGAGGAACAAGGCAAAAAGATGCATCAGGGGCCGGGAGAAGCCCACTTCACAGAGGCAGGAGAGGGAGGAGGCCAGGATGAAAAGAGAGGGTAGGAAGCGTACTCCGCAAACTTCGACCAAACTATACAGAATAGCCGTAGATTTGCCTCTTCAATGACAGGAGGGTCAAAGTATACCAACACCACACCGGGATCTAGATTTAGAAAATTCATGGTCCAGACTATCAGAGACCAAGACCATTCAAGGACCGTGCATTGCAGTTTCCATGTACAGAAAGCGTCAAAGATAGCAGAAAATGTACACATGCAACATCTACGCAGATAGGACAGATGATTGCACAGCCAGTGGAGCCGTTTACAGAGGTAGCCCACATCACATATGAGAGCCACTAACAGGAGTGGATAGCACAGCGCACACCAGTAAAAAAAAATAAAAAATTCCCGATACCCTCCAACTGTAAAATAGATAGATAAATAATTAAATAAATAAATAAAGAAGATAGAGTGAAAGAATATAGGTTCATTTGATAAGAAAATCAAAACACAGCAATACTTGTGACTGCAATCAGGATGTATTGGGGAAGTCCCCACTCTGCAACCTTTGAACACAGCAAGTCATAAAAGCATGGATGGATTGCCAAGCTGAACATGCACCGTTGCGCACCCACAGGACTAATACCTCATATCAGGGGCAAAATGCATTAACCATTAGAAAATGGGATGTTTAAATCACTATCAAATGATTTGGCAATTGATGCTCAACTAAGCCAATGGTTCCTGATATGTGATGAGCGTTAAAAATTAACAGTATAAGCTCAGTGTCTACTTTTCAACAAGCATCGAGTAGTAAAAACATTAATAAATAGGAATATGGTTTTGTTAATGGTTAATGAATGAGGCCTTGATACAAAGTGTTCACCACATGTCAATCTCACTACTCGCCGTCTACAGGAAATTCATTTTCCCTCATCAGCCAACAGGCTCCTTCTGTTATCCCTAAACGAAAACCATCCAAATAGGATCTTACAGTAACCATGAAACTTTCACTGAAAGCCAGGCCTTACCTCACTAGCCAGCTAACCAGCCAGGAAGTCTTGACAAGGGGGAAAACAGATTAGCTTAATTCCCAATTAGATATGAAGTCAAGCTAAGGGGTCAATGTTTTACAAATATTTTTACAGAGATAAAGAGAGTTGTAACGAATGGATCATTCCCCCCCCCCCCCCCCCCAAAAAAAAAACTTTTATTCCCCACCCCAGTTTCGCTCAACAATGCTGGATTGAATCTTCATTGTGATATTTGCATTGTTATGTACGAGTATTTTATGTACAGCACTGCATATCATTTGTAAATGGAGATTTATTTGTGCTGCCTAACTGGTCAGCTATTTGTTTATTTTATTCATCATTTAGCAACCTCTGGTGGTATGTCTGTAGCAAAACATGATCTGATGCAATACCACATGTTTGTGGTGAAATGGACTGGCGCTTTCTAGAGGTTTCTGGCTTCTTCTTGCCTGGAGGGGGCTGGATCACCCAGGACTCCTGTAGATCTTTCCAGAATAATCCAAGTTTTTATAAATGCTGTGATTTTGCTCAGTTGGAAAGAGTTTTTTCTTTGCATTAGAGTTAATTAGTGGCATTAGAGTGTTATTATAAGATTGCACAGTGGATTATTTGTAGAAATTTTTGGATCTAATCAGTGAAGAATATATTGGTTTAAGTTGTCATTACTGGTTTTCTTTGTTGTGATTTTCAAGTCATAACAGCATGTAAGTGCATAAGAGTCTCAAGTATGAGAAATGAATGCTTCACAGTTCCTCCACTGGCAGCCTCATTGTGCCCAAGAGAAAAAATGCGGGTGTAACATTGTGGAAACTCATAGAAAGATATATTTGGCATCTGGTACACTTCAAGGGAGTGGTGTCTCTAGCAGCAAAATAGCACTTGAGCACAATTACCCAAGTGACAGAGTGGCAGTTTTTTTAAACTAACATTATGCTATGTTCAAGAGTAAAAATATTAATGTCGTCAAAAAAAGAAAAAAGAATTCTATGCAACTGCAAAATTTTTAAGAGTGCTATATGTCCACCTCAGAAATTCTGCACTAACTATATAACTGAAGATTTAGTCAACGAACAATGACAATTGTTGACAATGAACAAACTGAGTTGTTTACAAGACAGCGAGTTAGAGGGTGTGTGTGAACGTACATGCATGTGAATGTGTGGGTGTATGTAAATACGCATGCGTGTGTGCGTGTAGTGGGTGGAAGTGAGGCACGACTGAACATTTATGAGTCTTCAATCATCCAGTACGGTGTGTTAGCAGACTAAACTTCCTGTTTGAGGAAAATGGAGAAACGACCTGGTGATTTCTGTGGGTACTAAACTGATAGGGAGAGTTGAATTTCCTGTAGACAAACACGCAGTGTTGGGGTCCGGCATCTCGGGCGCGGGGAAAGTACCTGATCCACTTCGACCTCAGTGAGCAAGCGTGTGGTGAGGTCACACTCACCCTCACGCTCCGGCCTACTCCTGTTGCACAGATAGAGCTGCCAGACACACAGACACAGACAGACAGGAGACATCAGCACAGACACAAGGGACGAGCAGAGAGAAGAGTCCTGTAGCCCTCAGACTGACGCAGAAATGCCAATCCGAGCTATCGAAAAAACACGCGTCAGCAAAGCTTAGCATCCTGTTGAGCCGGAGTACCATCTTCTCCCGCTTCAAAAACCGAAGTGAAGTAGAAAGACAGACCAGGGTGCACAGGAACCTGTTATGAGGAAACAGGTCGGCAAGTGCCCGTCCGCCTATAGAACAGAGTGCGCTCTCATCGAGATTAGGAAAGAGCAGCTTAAAACACAAGGACAAACGTTTGCTTATTGACACTCAGAAGGAAAGAAGAGCAGTTGACAAACGCAGTACGGACAGGTAGCCGGACCCACCTTGCTGTTCTGTATAAGGCGCAGGACGTGTTCATAGCAGTTGTTGTTGAGGAAGATGGCCTGCAGGGCGGGTCGGTCCGAGCACTGGAGAATCTCCGGCACTGCGTCTGCATGGGGATAGGGAGCCCACCAATCAGAATTCTCCATTCCTGGCTGCCTTTCTGAAATGACTTCAGAAGTTCTACCAGCAGTTAGCCCAGCAGGTATCCATCAGCTGCACCACGGGAAGCAGACATTTGCAATGGAAATTGAATGAGCGCAGAAGTGAGGGAGCAAAACTTTTTGGCCGGCAGAATTCGCAGCAGCATTAGAGAAGTTAAAAAGTGGAAATGCGGGTAATGTGGGATAAGGGGAGAGGAAGGCCTGGGCTGAAGGGTTGGGTGGTAAAAAAGGAGAGGAAGAGGAACAGAGCCTATGCCACTGTTAGTGAAGAGAAAAGCTGCATCATTAATTCAGCACAGAAGAAATGCTAACACTTAACAGTCAGGGTACATTAGTCAATGCAGTAATAAGCATGAACTACCAATTCATTAATAGTATTATAACAGTATCTCGTTGTATAATATTAGCATAATATTTAGCATCAGAGAGCCAAATAAGCATTAGGTATCCTTAACTTTCCATTTATTTATGCTCTTTGACATCCTTATTATGAGGTTGAAAACATCCCTTGAGAATCCCATAAGCAACACCTCAAACTATAAAACTATTCAAAAATGTATAAATTAATACCTTAGTTAGCATGAACGCCATTAGTAAATGATTAGCATGAGTTTACTGTTAATTAACTTCTTAATTAACTGTTAATGCTTCTTGCTGCATTAGCTAATGTTAATTAATGTACCCTTACTGTAAAGTGTTACCAGTGAAATCATTTCTAATCAAGAGAGGAACATCACAGTGTCAGATCACTCAAAGGAAAAGGTTCTCTTTTTCCGAAAGGTCCCACATTCATTGCCTTTAAATCCGCATATATATTCTTCATCATCACATTAATAAAAGGCGGAGAGGTGATGGGATTGAAACTGAAGGGAAAGAGGGAAATAAGAGAAACAAATGCAGTAAGCCTAAGTTTACAGGACGGCGGTAGCCTTACTCAACATGTGAGCCTGCAGGGTGACTAAACTGTCATCCCAACCCTGCCCATCGCCCGCACCCTCCCCTAAGGGCCGGTTCCAGTTCAGGACCCGGAAGTAGCTGTCCAGCACGTTCCTGATGTCCACCTGCCGCTGGGAGGGGCTGCTGGAGTGCAACAGGTGCACCATTGCAGTCAGGCACTGAAGGGTCAGCCGCAGAAGCCGGGGGTCCTTGGGCTGAGAGGACTCACGGCAGCACCAGGCCTGCAGCACCGCCATGAGGTCCCTGACGGCCAGCGAGGTGATGCAGAACAGACCGTTCTTCTGCAGACGAGAACACAAGCAGAGCATCCAGGCCCCATACATGATAAATGCAGTACATGCACCAACGAATAAAGCACATTCAAAATCACATCTATCAAACATTTAACATCTTCACTGCAAAAAAATGAGAAGTTAGTCCACCTTATCAAGCAGTTTAATCGTGTATTAAGACTTAAAACACTTATTGCCATTTCCTTTTTTCTCAATAAGACAAAAATTTGCCGATGAGGGGAGATAATACCCCCGTTCCACAGAGCTTTTTGGCTCATCGGTCACTTGTCGGAGGCAAAGTTTATTTCTTCTGGTCACCCACGAAAGACAATCGTATCAAAGGCCAATGAATCCGATTTGTGTTTTTCCACCATCAGGTCAGTGTCCGACGTGTTGGGCGTGATCTGATGAGGTGAAATCGTCCGATGAAGGAACTAAGCTCTGAGCTTAGCTCCTCCATCGCCTCACTCATCGCCTCATTCGACGAGTGACCGATAAGCCAGAAAGCTCTGTGGAACTAGGATATAATTTTGACTTATTTCTAGATTTGCCAATGGGATAAGAAAATTTCACTTGTCAAGCACATGGTAACTAATAAGCTAATATTTTCTACTTGAGAGACACAAAGCTAGGGAGTTTGGCGTTATATTAAGACTAAATGACTTGTCAAGACAGACACTTGTTTGCAGTGTCCCGTGTACAAACAGCTAGATGAATGTGCTGCAAGTGACTTGAAACACAGATCTGCGCTGAAAAAAAAAAAAAAAAACTAACACAGAATCACATGTGCATATAAGTCCATTTTACAATCAAAGCTAATCTAAATCTGTACGTCGTGTTCCGCACAGAAGAGGTAAGAGAGAACTGTAGGTTGCCATTGACACCAGGAAGACAATTTCTGCCAGACATTTCCTTCCACATCACCAAGCTTGTCTCTCTCTCTGACCTCACTTGGACTGTCTTCGCAGGTTTATGAATCACCATCAATTTGGCCTGCTGGTGTATCACCAGGTAGTGAAAAAGTCTAAGATAAGAGGAACCTGTCCGTTTCACATTGATTAATGGTCACTCCTTTTAATGCCTTTTCCCCTTTTACCAGAGATTTAGAGAAGTTGAAGTCCTATTCAGCAGTGCCAATCGCTACAACCCCTGAAATCCTTCCGAGACAAAGCGGGCGCGCATGCAGTTTCATCTGAATGCACTATGCACCACCAGCTGCCACCTCATATCACACCATGAGACTCAAGCTATGCTTATACACAGTCTAGGGCCAGGGACAGACGCTTCAAGCCCCCTGCCAGAGGGACTGCAGGCACCCAATCAACCAGTGGGAGTAACTGGAGAGTGACTAAACACTGCCAGTTTGGGAAACTACAACCTTCTCTTCCATTTGCATTGCAAGCACTTAATAAGTGCCACCCGGGGAAGCTGCTGGCTGGTTTACACTATAATGGTGGGGCCTATCCTTCCTGACACTGGAAGAGTGCCTTGAAAGAAACATTCACACTCACCAAGACGAGAAATATACAAATAATAACAGGAGAAAAGAAAAAAACATCCTTAATCCAATAAAAACATATATAAACCTCCATTAGAGGGAAACATCAATAAAACCCTGCTGCCATGAACGTGCACAGTTGATTGATTCCCTTAATAAAGAAGACATGGTGAGCCTTACCTGGCTACCGCTAATGATGGCGCCCTGCAGGTGGACCAGTCGCATTATGAGGCCTTCAGGGAGCCGCAGGCTGTCGAGTAAACTCTCTGGACACACGAAGACGACGTCAGAGAAAAGACAAACATTTTCAGTGACTTATTTGCATTTTCTTTAAAGAAACAGAAGCAAAAAATCAAGATAAACTGGTCAAAACAACAACAAAATAGAAATCACACTAAGGTTTATAGTAATTCTGTGCGGCTACATTATCACCCTCCAAATACTCCCTAAAATATTATTGCATATCAATTAAATATGTGCACTTGCACAGTGCTTAACAAATTTATTAGACCACCGGTCATAAAAATGAGAAAACACAAATAATTTAACTTTGTCAAAAACTTGTTAAAACAAAAAATTATTTTGTTATTTCTTTGGCAAATAACAGACTGAAACATCGAAATAGTCCTTATTCACACATTAAAAAAAAATAAATAAATAAAACTTCAAGGCCTCCTTTGGCCTTGATAACAGCTTGCATTCTTGTATCCAACCACTAAAACTAATTTTTATGTCCAGGACAAGTCAATAACTGTTATTTTGGATCTTTATCAAACAATAATAATGTGCTTAACTATTTTTTCAGTTTTTTTGTAAAACAGTAAATTTGAAAATTCATGGATAAAAGTAATAATTATATTTTAGCATTAAAAATATTATTTCAATTAAAGAGCTTGCGCATACTGGTGGATTAAACATTACAGAAACATAAAAAACGATTTAGGTAATTACCAATACTGTAAATTTAAGGTAGCTGTGGCATAAACCTAACATTGCGTGGTGGTCTAATAAATTTGTTCAGCACTATATGTGTGTGTGTGTGTGTGTGTGTGTGTATTTGTGTGTAATACACAATAGCCTATAGCTAAAATTTTGTGATTCACATACACTGGCGTATGATGGTTAGCCACTAAATGCCAGAACTAATCAGAAGCTTCTACAAATATTCCCCACTGATAAGTTGTTTGGTGGGGAAATAAATTTCCTCCCAATCCCCAGAAAAAGCAAACTGAGTTCCAAGTTCTGAGTGTTTGGTTTTGACAGAGCAGTGAGTTATCCTCACTCTACTGCTTTAATAATGCCACACTAAAACCAACAGTCTTGTCATGCTCATAATTTACAAATAAAGCAGTCTTAAACAAAGACAACTATTATTCAAATGTAAAATATCTCACATACAATATGACATCACCCATGCGTAGAGAGCCTCATGCAAAAAAGGGAGTCAAATGTTTTCTTTTCCCCGGGATTGCGAAGGCATGACCCACCCTACTTTGCCTCTCATTGGATAGAAATAATTGCCTTCATTGGTTGGGTTGGTTTGATTTAGGCTTGAAGGGTGAGATTGATCAGAGTAAGAATATCAAGTAAGCCAATCAGATGCACAGTAGGATGGGTCATACCTTCGCCTTCTTAACAAAAAAAAAAAAAAAACCACATCCACATGACTTCTGGAGAATGTACAGCCATCGCCAGTCGAAGCAAAGTTCTGCCAATATCGATAGTTTGGAAAATGCTCCATTATTATTACGCTGATTATTCAGAAGCAGCCTTTAAATCGGTCGCTCTCTATCAGATACCATGTTCTGCACATAAACCATCTCCCTACTCAGGTATATCATCAGCAGAAAGAACAGTCACAGTCAAGGCAAAGGGAAGCAACAGACTGTTCATCATGCAGGCTGAAAATTCATCACACACAGGAACACTGACACCACACCTGCCAACACTATGTGATAGATGGACATGTCCCCAGGCCCTAATCCCTCAGTGACAGACTGAAACGACAGTGCAGATTATCTCTTACAAGACTGCACTATTATTATTTTCTTAAACAAAGCAATGGGTCAGAACCAATGAAAATGCTCAATGGTTTAAGTGAATGCCACTGAACCATTCGTTTTCTTTGGCAAATCAAAGGAAGATTATTTAACACCATTCAGCTGAAAGAGGAGAGAGATGCCCCAGAGAGTCAGAGGTTACATGATTCACCCAAAGTTTCATCTCAAGTATTAAAGCCCCTGGAAACCCAATTCTACAATAGGCTTTGAACCATGTAGTTCAGGGTCTTTGTAAGCATCTAAAATTATTTTTAATTTAACTCAAAATGTTATCATGTATGTTTTATAGACTTTCCTGACACTGGGTTTGAATTGGGCGTAGTTCTGTCTGAGATTTATTATGTAGTAAAAATCGTAAACCAGGCTGCCGAATAGCTCACTTGGTAAAGCATCGCATTGCGAAGCAGCAGTGACTATCACGTCGCGGGTTCAAGCTCTGCTTCCTACCAGCTGACAGTGGTCGGCAGCTTTTTCAGAGTAGCACACAATTGGCTATAGCGCTACAGGGTTGCAAATTGGGAAGGGACTGCCGGGAAGGGAATATAATAGTTGCCTTGTTCGTTGCTGAAGCGCCTCCTGTTGGGTAGACGGGTGCTCATCAGGAAGATTCTAAGTCTGTTCATATCCGGGTATCCTCCGCTCTCGTTCTGAGCTTGCGAAGGTTCAACCAATGAGTGTATAGGAAGTGGTGGCTGACAGGCGCGTGCTTCGGAGGAGAGCTGCGAACTGTCAACACTCTGCTGAGTAGGCAGCAAGGGATCACATACGAGCAAGCCTTGTACATAGTTCACCAAATTGGGCATTCCAGATTCGGGTGGGATTGGAGATGTCAAATTTATTAAAAATAAATAAATAAATTTAAAAAAAATCATAAAACAACCTTTAAAAAAAATACACGTTGGTTGTCCTCATCCAAACAGGTGCAACGAAACTTCTCTGCTCCCGGTCAATTTGCCAACTTGTCTGAGCAAACTTGTCTCCACATATCCTCTTGGAATTAGCTAGCTGACCTTGACCCACTTGTCTTGTGTACAGTAAATTCATTATGCCAGGTAATCAATGCTACCAAAAGCTGAGCTTAAACTATACGAATTTGGAAGGATTTACAACAATTTTGATGTTGAGGACAAATTCCAAAAACTGTGTCTAAATCAGGCATTACTCATATGTAATTTAGGCTAAATATGCATATGACGTGACGTTCTAACCGATTTCTGTTGTGTCAGAATATTTTGGCTTGTATCGTACAGTGTGAAGAGTGCTACAACCCGATTTCGATTGAATAAAGCAACTCTGACCCCAGACTGCGAATGAATGAATATATTGTCTCAGTCAATACCAGAGCAGATCAAAACCGTAGCTAGTTCAATACATACCTCATAATCAGACATTCAACATTATATCCATGGAAGCACAGCGAAAGCAACATTGTCCCCACGTGCTCATACAGAGTGAGGGAGGAAGATGTCAATAAAACTGTGATCTATCAGCCACATGCACATAGTTTTAAGAAAAAGTCTACATAGCAAAATGAGCTGTTTTTGAACTAGCGTTTCAAATAGTTATGAATGTTTATTTTCACTCAACTTTCTGTGGATGGTTCATGCGACTCTCAACTTTGATATCATATACTCATTTTTACCATTTCAAGCCCCATTTCCAGAGGCTTTAAGCTCTCTATCTAAGGCTGTTTTAAGGCAAAATACGTCAATATGCACATGAAATACAGGCACACGTGAAGAACATTACTGGACTTAAGTACAGCCAGTAAATCCATTATTCCTGGACATACTTTTGTTCATAGTTTTGTTCCCTTTCCTGGCTTGGAGAAAAATGCATATATTTCATTATAATGGATTTGTGACTTTGAAATAAGGATTAAAGAATGAATTATTCTTATTATGTAGGGATATTATGATGGTACTAGTAACACATTAGCATGGACACTCTTTGAACTTGGACTAGGGCTGATAGTAGCTGAAAGGGAGTGGAATTTGTGCGCCCATAACTATAGTATCCTCCCCATTGAAAAAATGCAGAGTTTGGCCAAGTGGCAGCACAAAAGCAAATCAACAGGAGAAATACTCTAAATTCCAGAGTTTTTCACAGCTAATTTTAATGTATTCCCATAAGAATTGGTCCACTAATTGCATTTTTAAAAATGAAAGGTTTGGCCAAGTGGAGGTGCAACAGCAAAAGTCACTGGGTGAGCAAAATCAATCAATTCCTTGCACCCATGCCTGGTCCGATGCACTACCACAGCCTTCTAACTGCCAATGCCATCTTCACCTTTCGGTTTTACAACCCCAATTCCGAAATAGTTGGGACAAAGTGTAAATTGTGATCTTCTATCACAATCTTCTCAATCTTCAACTATGAAGCCACGCTGTTGTAATAGCTGCAGTATGTAGTTTTGCATTGTCCTGCTGAAATACACAAGGCCTTTCCTGGAATAGATGTCATCTGAAGGGGAGCATATGCTGCTCTGAAACCTTTATATGCCTTTCAAAAACATGCTCTTTAAAACATGCAAGTGTCCCACAACATATGCACTAATGCATCCCCATACCATCAGAGATGCTGGCTTTTGAACTGAACGCCGATAACAGGACGGGGGTGTTTCTCCTCTTCAGCCCGGAGGACATGATGTCCATGATTTCAAACAAGAATGTCAAATTTGGACTCGTCTGACTACAGGACACTTCGCCACTTTGCTACAGTCCATTCTAAATGAGACTTGGCCCACAGAACATGGCAGCACTTCTGGATCATGCTCAACAATGGCTTCCTTTTTGCATGATGAGTTTTAGGTGGCATCTGTAGATGGCACGGCAGACTGTGTTTACGGACGGTAGTTTCTTGAAATATTACTGGGCCCATTTAGTAATGTCAATGACAGAATCGTGCCGGTGAGTGATATAGTGGCAGTAAATGTTTGGCCTGGTGGTGGCACAACAGCAAAGGTCACAGGGGGACCATCATCAATAACAGCCCTTCCCTATCACAAGAAGTTTGACATGATTCTCATCATAACATTTTAAAAAGTTTGATCTGGTGGCAGTGCCACAAGACAGGACGTAGGGTCATACAGTGCATAAAGGTTATGTCCTCTGTTCACTAGGAATGAACACAAGAAGTTTCATGTGATTCCCATATAAAATCATCAAGTTATCATGCTAACGCAAAGGATCCACGGTGGCACTGGAGCCGGCGGCAGCAATCGAGGAGAATAATATCCACAATCACTCAAAGGAACACATCATTTAAGCATAAAAGAGTCATCAATGCTTGCTTCACAGGCTTCAACACAAAACCCCCGATGGCTGTACCCAAAGAACATGTACCACCATGCCCCGTGTGAGAACGGTTTAGACGCTCCAGTGACCGCTGTGTGACTCCCTGCAGCACTCGACTGGCAGGGGAAATTTTTTCCTCTGGAGACCTGAGATGGCTTGACAGGCTTGTATAAGACGTAGACAGAACAAAAGTGGAATACGTCCAAAACCCAATGGACCACAATATGCCCCAACTCCCCCTCATTTCTCTATTTGTGTCTCTTTACGTCAATATGTCCCCCTTTCTAATTAACACTGGCCACTCAAGCACAACAACTGGGTACAGTCGTGTGGGGACATGTTCCTTGTAAAATCTTTACTGCGGCTTTTTTTTATGTCAAGCTGTTCTAGCCAAAGTCATTTTGTTTTTCAACAGAATTGATTCAGTTTAAACATGACAAAGTCCAGAACAACTGATGTCGCCCACAATTACCGCCTTGCAGTTGTATGCCTTTGCTACCCAGTGACATTGCAGTACATCCATGTCTGTACAGTGTCACATAATATATGTAGGGAACACTTCAAAGGAAAAGGTCAGAAGTTTATTTTTTTGGCAAAATGGAAGCTATCACTCCATTGACATGTATGATTCCAATGACTGATTTCCAGTGAGAAGCACGCGGTCTTCACTCAGAGATTATTTTCACAGCGGAGTCCAAAGGACTGATTGAGAGCTTCATCACATGGTACAACAACCATCATCAGAAGCCCAGTATCAACAAAATCAATTCAGTATCTGACCAAATGTGAAATACAGTCACAACTTCTTCTGTTCCTGAGATAAGGATGATGAATAATGGCCAGAAAAGTGTTTTTGCAGAATATTACGATATCACAGTGAAGTTAACCTTTAACCTTCTGAAAACAAAATGTAGTCACTTGATCATTCTATCCAACTAGTCTTTTGTGTGAAACTTCGTGATGATTACTTTGTGATGAATTCTTGAGTTATGGCCAAAAATGCATTTTGTGAGGTCACCGCAACCTTAACCTTTGGCAACCAAATTCTAATCAGTTCATTCCTGGGTCCATGTGGATGTTCGTGCCAAACAAAATAAAGTTCACTGTAGGCATTCTTGAGATACCTCACTCGTGAGAATCAGTTCATACTAAATTACAAGGTGATATTTGTGCCTAATTTACAAAAAATTCCCTCAAGGTGTTTCAGAGATATTTCTTTCACAAGAATAGGACAGTTGGACGTTCAGATGGTTTAATACCTTAAGAACATAATGCCTCAGGCCACGGCTGTCACCAGCACAGAAGCGTAAATAAGCAACACCCTTGGTTCTGAAAAGGTCCACTAGCCAAAAACATGGATTCAATCTTTCTTGACAGGATATTTACATGTTCCTGTTCTTTCTAGGTATGCCTCAGAACTTAAAACCTCTCAGTAAATAAGAGTAACTCTCCAAAATAAGTATTCTACAACCAGAGATATGCAGTCAGGTCACATTCATTGACAGTGCATGACTTTGTTGGCATACAGACATCAAATGCTGAGCAAGTACTTGGGGAACAGTAGAAACGCTCCTTCTTCAGTCATACTACAGCCAAATACAATGTGCCTGGAACAATACTGGTACAATCAATGTTCCCCTTGGAATGACTGATTAAAATGGACACCTAACTCGACCACCCACCACCACCTTTTACTTTAAGATTAATATGACCTAGGAATGCGACCTGCTTCTTTGATTTCTGTGTTTTTAAACTTGTGTGAGGGCAACTTGCCATTACTTGTCTGACATCTCCCATGAGATATTACTCACACTGTTTTAAACTCAACATAGATGAGACTCCTCCTTCAAGGAAAATCATCTTCACAATAAACTATCAACAATAACTACACAAGTCCTAACTAAAGCCTTTGGCTGATCATTGACAACAGTCCTGCACACAATTCCACAAGCCACCCTACAAGACACTCAAAGGCACAGCTGCCATCTACATCATCCACTACATGGTTCAGCTATTAACAGCCCCTATTCTTATCTAGTTAAGTGCAACATCAGTTCAGCTGGATGTTCACTCCCCAATGACAGCTGGGCCAAAGCTCCAACCCATCTCTCAAGTGATAGAACAACCTCCCACTCCAGTTTGAACCGTGAACAGATTCCCAGATTTTGTCAAAAAATAAAAACTTATTTCCTCATAAAACATGTAACTTGACAGCACCAGACCCATCCTAATCAGTACACTTAACTGAATGCTTACTCACTATGTATTAGCCCTTGAACCCCAGTGTTAGGAATCAACAATGCATCGCTGTTGCTCACTTTATAGTAAAATTTGATACAACACACTCTTGATTTATATTAAATATACAAGCATGTTATGTAGTCTAGTGCAATCAAAACACTTTTTACATAATTTTATGGCACCTTGAGTTAATCATTTCCCCAGTCAGAGGACATTCACTCCTCATGCAGCACTGCTTTTTAAGTCAATGCATTTAGCCAATTGCGAGCGAAGACACAGCTAGCGTTTGTAGGCCAGAGGCATGAAGAGATTGGAGTGGAGGAGGAGGGTGTGTGAAGGAGTTTAGAGAGGGAGAGTGTGCAAAGAGAGAGGCTGGAGAGAATCTGGCGCCTCTCACCATGGAGAAGTGCAGGGAGCTCTTCGGGCAAGGGCAGAGGGGTGAACTTGTGCTTGCTTCTCTCCAGTGGGCCGACTTCCTCCCTGCATACGCAAAAGCACACGCAAACTCAACAGAGTCGCTCCCACTGACTGCATCTAGACGCATCCACCTCCCACCCCCGCATGCACCGTGAGCCAATATTTCCTCCTTTAAATATACAAACTTTGTTATGATGCAAAATATTTTATACCTGCACTTAGATGCACTTCGGCATAATTCAATTGTCAAGGCATCTTAACCGGGAGCGAGTGGCTCGTGTAAATCGCGCAACAAAGGCATTTTCTCAAGGGGAAGTTGGGAGATGAAGAGGTTCAGTTGCGACCAATCTATAGGCAATACTCCTTTTATGGCCGCAAATAACTCAATACGCACAACCCCAAACCAGATATTCAAATATAGGTCTTTATTAAAATACCTTAAGCAAGTAATGATCTGACCTGACGGAGACTTGACCTGGACTTCAAATAGCATACTTTGCTTTGTCCAGCAGAATGTGTATCCCAAGCATCTTCAACTCCGCCACCGCATAACAATTGATTAAATTATATTTTATAAAATTAACATTTACAAACAGTGGTAGACTTCTGTTCTAAACTTTTTCTTCCCACTGGGCACTATAAATATCCTCAGTTATTAAAAAAACTCTCCATGAGACTGCGACTCCACAAGCAGAATCATGGCAGATAACATCTCTGAGGGGTCTGTGCTCTCCTGCAACCAGAATCATGTTTATATTTGCTTAGTGTACCAGTGCTGCACTCAAGCCCCTTGTACCACTCCCCACCCTGCTCCCCTCACCCAACAAGTCGTCTCCTCCATGTCTGGTAAGGGTCAAACAGGCTCTCACATAACAGCAGGCCATGGCGTACCACTTCTTGTAATGACTGCTTGTCTTCTGGTTGCTCCTTGAGCTGAAACAAACGTGTGCAAATTTACATCATATTCTCTAGCTCAAATCCATGCACAGAAATAGACCTGCTAGAGATTTTTCAGGACTTTTCTGTGTTGACTCTGCCACAAAAACCAGGTGCTTAACTCAAGCTAGGGCTTAAGAATAATTGACAACTTGTATACTAAAGTAAACGGACATAAAAGATCCCAGCAAATGCACAAATCCAGTGAAGTATGACTACGAACATGTCTTATAAAGGGTATCTATGCGCTTGAAGAACCAGCTGCGACAGGCGCATGCTTCCTAAGTTCTCCTGAGATAGTAGTGTGAGTTGCATATGAGCATGCTTGTATATAGTTAGTCAATTGGACATTCCAAATTCAGGTGGGATTAATGATGCCAAATTATTAGAAAATATATATATATTGACCAAACAATAAAGTGGGAAATGCTTTGTAGTTAACATCTGACCATTGCTTGAGTCAAACTACCCATCCCCCAACTCACTAGAACATATGGTTCATTAGTAATGAAGGATCAAACACTGACAGCTCAGGAAAGGGGGCGTGGCTTCACCATTTTACATGTGATCTTACATGTGAGTCCAACAACAAAATCCTCCGCTCTCAATGACAAATGGTTTAAAAGTTATGAAGGATCAGATATCGACCAATAATGACAGTGGGCAGAACATGTGATCCTTTCCAGACTCCAACGACCAAATCCCCAATCCTCTATTGACTACTCTTAACCCTTTATATGCTAATCACTGCTATAGTTAGGCACGGCGCTTCAGGGATCAAAGGTCACTGTGAGTCCACCTGAAGGTCAATTGTTAACTACATAATGAAAGATTAACTTTTCGAGGGATAGGGTGAGTAAAAATGAAGCATTTTAAGGGTTAATGTCCAGGTCATGAATATTCAACTTTGTCCGAAGCGAAGCTTAAGATGCATAACTGGATCACTGGTTTTGCTTACATGGGGTTTGCAATGGCTTCACCTGTGGCAGAAAACCCTGATTTGGCATTTGTTCCAGATTTTTTTCTTTATCACATAACTGAAGTACCTTTCCCATAGCTCAATTAATGACATAACTTTGATATGACCTTAGGTACATATCACTTTTACAAAAATGTCATTGGCTGAGAGCGTAGGAAAAATGAATTGCTCCATGCTAACTAATGCTGTAAACATGTAGCCAAACTAAATACCAAGTATAACATTGGTCAAACCGGTGTTGCTTAACTCTGTAACTGGCTAGCTAAGTGCCACTGTCATTTAAGGTTACCTGGTAAGCATGCCGGCAGCACCTATCCATAACCATTATGTAAAATTAGTTTGTCAGCTAGCAAGCTAACGTTAGCTTGCTACTCCGTTGACACTGGAAGAAAACCTATATTTGGCATTTGTTCCAAATTTCTCTCAATCACATTGCTCTAGTACCTTTCCCGTAGCCCAACTCATGATGTGAAGGTGATCAATATAAACCATTGCTAGTTCAAATGCAAAATTAACAGCTTGGCCGCAGCATAACTTAGCAGAGTGATGTCGTTAGCTCAGTGATAACATATAATGGGAATCACTATTCAGGTGCTGACTGAAATTACATTTGTTTTCTATTATATTGTACAACTCAGTTACATGATGAACAGAATCTTATACTCTCAGTCATGACCTGATCAGGCTGCCGCTAATGCATCGGTAAACAAAACCATTGAAAGTGCGTCATTCAATCATACAACCCCTGTTGTTCCAGCCCTTCGTCGCTCCTAATTTGATTCAACTGCTACTTACTAGGAAGATAATCTTACGGAAAACAACGAAAAATAAGATCAGTGTGCAATCTAATATCTCCATTACACTGCGGGACACAAGAGAGAAACGCTGATCAGGATGCAACCATTTTCCTTGATTTGCCAGTGAAGCCTCATTTTGGCATTGGAATGCGTGGTATGCATATACAATGTAATTTAAGAGTGGTCTATGACAAACCCAACCCTGAATACAACAACTAAATCCTGAATTCTCGGGAACAAATGGTTCATAAGTGAAGGCTAAATTGTGATGCTAGGTTGAAGGCTCCTGTTGGAAAGTTGCAAGACTAAGTAAATAAATCAATTTTGATAGCAAATGGAGTGATAACAAAATAAACTAGAAAAGCACTCGGAGAGCGCAGAACCTCCTCCAGGGGCAGCAAAGCCAAAAGCACGGCGATTGGAACTCCGGCCCATTGGAAAGACTTGAAATCTTGAACTTTGGCGTATATCTCAGCAGTACTTTGGCCTAGATATGCCAAAATTTAATCACCTCTTCCTTGAGTTAATACCCACCTACCCTGAAAATTTCGTCAAAATCCGGCCATAAGTTTTTGAGTTATGTTGTACACAAACAAACCAACAAACAAACTAACAAACCAAGAAACAAATGGCACCGAAAACATATACCTCCTCGGCGGAGGTTAACTAAAGTAGGGGACAGGGCTACAGAAACATCAGCATCCATCCTTTGGGGGAATCTGAAGTTCTCTAGATAGTTCTGAGGCTCTAGTCTTCAAGTTGTGTGCATATGAGGCCTTTTGAAAATGAGCAGAAGTCCACAAAACTCAAAAAGTAGAAATGAAAAAGGAGGGTGGAAGTGTGTGTGTGTGTGTGTGTGGGGGGGGGGGTTCACCCAAAAAAAAATTGAAATTAACCAGTCTAACCCAGCGTGAAGCTACGCAGCAAGTTGGTTGTTACCTTCGCCAGCGACTTCGCTGACGAAGGTAATGTTTTGATCCCCGTGTATTTATTTGTTTGTGTGTCTGTCTGTGTGTATGTGTATCGAATAACTCAAAAAGTACCAAACGGAATTTCATAAAATTTGGTGGGTTGATTGGCATGACCTGAGGATCAATCGATTAGATTTTGGGAGTGATCGGGTCAAAGGTCAAGGTCAAGGCCACGAAAAGGTCAAAACCGACTTTCGGCCATATCTCGGTCAATTTTTATCCGATCGGCATGAAACCAACGCCAGTGGCGAGGGATTCAGTGGCGTCGGCGAAGGTATGCGCTCTACCGAGTGCCCGTTCTAGTTTCTAGCTATGAAATTACAAGAGCATGAGGAATTTTAAAAAATGGCCCATTAAACATCCACGGGGAAAAAGGATGAAAAAGAAAGACCAGAAGTGAGCTATTCTCTCAAGAAACACAAGCACCCTGATCTGGCACATGCTGAAGCTGCTCTCCAGTTTCTCAGCTTGTAGCTTAAAAAGCTGGAGTTGCTTTGGCAAATTTGGCACAAAAAAATAAAAAGATGATGATCAAGAAGATCGATAATTTGGCCAAGCCTGCTTAATCAGTTTCAACTCAAATTCACAAGTCTACTTCACAGCAGGCATTTTTTTTTGCAAAAAAAAAGTGTAGTGAAGGCAACAACCAACCATCGAGTGAAATTAAGTAAATGGTATGCTTAGCTGGTGGAACCTGCCCAGGATCATTATTTCGAGATAAAATGATGTAAAAGTGAAATTATGCTCAGCATGTGTCGCTCAGCTGAAAAGGTCACCGCCCAGCACCAGAAGTGCCTAACGAGGCCCCACCATCCTGGTGCTTTGCCCTGCTAGACAGCTGCAGCTGTGAGCAAAGCCTTGAGACACATATGAAACCTGAGGAAAATCAGCCTCCTGCTTGGTAATGGAGAGCAGCCATAGAGCGATTCCCATGATTCCTCGCTGTTCTCACACAATTACAACAGGAAAAAAGGCTTTGCTAAGATTTTAAAATATTTTTTACAAACTGAGCATGCAATCAAGCATCTTTTATGCTTCCCTATTCATTCAACATTAAATCACAGACCTGGGAAGACAAGGCTACAGTGAAAAGCCGAGACCAGGATCCTTTCAAATCAGGCAACTTATTGCCTTATAGGCAAGAAAGTGAAAAGACACTGTGACCTTCCAGCAGGGAGGTGGAGTAACCAAAAACTCTGTTTGAAACAACGGTCATATGAATGACATGTCCATCTCCCATACGAAAATACCCAACTAGGCAATACAGAGATTACACAGCAAAAATTTCCTATTGTTGGAAACATGAAGTTAGGGACACAAATGAAGACATCCATCTTTCACAAAGAGTCATACTTGACAAAAAGGAGCGAACACACACACAAGTGCACAGAGAATGTGGGATAGCCACCCGAAGGCCCACTTCTGCTTTCTAATTAAACACGTTCTGTTCCTCCCATTTGTATGATTAATGGGCCCATATTAGCAGCAGACATGACACTGCCATTGTTTGTTCAACCAAAAAAAAAAAAATCTGCATCAGCTATCAGACAGAGAACTCAAAGTGAGTGCGGGTTTAGCGAGAAGCTAATATGATGGGACAGTCATGACTTAATGCTGAAATTATGGCGAGCATTACTTAGAAACAACATTAATCCACAATTATGCCATGTAAAATTGTATAAAACAACATTTTAGAAGTCTTTGCTTGAAGACTTTGCATCATCTTTAGCTGCTCAGACACAGCAGAAGCTGTAGGAGCAGGCAGCCCCACCCAATCGATGACACACTCAGAGTTAATTGCTAGCATTAAAAAAGACAATACTTGGCAGTTGGCTAGCTACCAAAGCAATTTATCAGCCAAGCCTTTCACTAGTCACCAGCAAATTATATTTGCTCTGGGAACACAAAATGTCCCAAGCAAAATACTCACTTTTGACTCATTAACCCCACCTAATTTCAGTAAGCTGGATGTGTCAAAGTAACTATTCTTGCAGTTCTGTGGCAAATCATTCACTCCAGGAACATCTTTAGTCACCTCTTTGAGATCAAACAAACTTCTCAACATCTAAGCCCAAAGCAAAAAAAAAAAAAATTCAGTTACACTGTTCCTTCAGATAGTAGAATTTTTGTTAAATTAAATTACATTTAAAAAGCTTACCTATGACAGCAGTAAACGGCTGTCTGGTGAGTGACATGGGATCACACTCATTGCATCTCCTTACCTGTGTCAGGCAGAAGGATAAAACTTTGATGGTCTCAAAGACAAAACCAGGGGTTTTGTCAGGGTCAATATTCTCCATGTTCCTGTAGGCACACAAAGGCACAAGCCATTACACATACAAGTCAGACACTTTTCCTGTCATTTCAATATAACTCCAGGAAAGATGGTGAGATAGTTGCTGAGAGGTGGAAAAGGAGAATATGGGAGAGAGAATAGTAACCATGGAGATACTGTAGTCACATTTCAGACCATTGGTGGGTAAGAGATTAAAGAGCAGAGCTGGTAAGAGAGGAAGCTGAGTGGAAGAGAATGATGGAAATGAGGTGAAAGGAGAAGTGAAGAGGCAATGAAGAGGTTCAAGAAGAAGGCCGGTTGAGCAAAAGCAGGGTGGAGAAAGTTGCACAATATGAAAGCAAGGTCTGACAAAGATTGAGAGCAGTGAATGAGGGCAAAGAGAGCGACCCCTAGGAGCACTTCAGGGCACCTGCAGATGATGATGAAGAATTTGATGAGCAGCAGAGGGTGAGGAATGTCACTTTTTTGTTCCTGCCCCGACAGATGGAGGGCGCTGTGCCAAAGCTGGGTGCTGAGCAAGACCAGGACTTCGCGAGGAAGGAGAGGCACCTCAGAGCAACAGTCCTCAGGCCTGGAGCAGGCAAACAACCACGAGTCAGGTGATGAACTGCATGCCCGTGCCTAGTGCACGCACACCCACAAAGGCCACGCCGGAAACCAGACCGATCTAACGTGGACAGGCAGTCATTACACTGCAATACTCTTTCCACAGAGGTAACACTTCAGCAACAAAATCTGGTTCAGTTTATGATTCCATTTTTCACTGAGTACATTGAGATCAATAAAACAAAAGCGATTAAACATCAAATTATTTCAGTCATGTATCAGTCCGAAAAAATAAACTTCATAGCTATGGAAGTGCATCCCCAGGCAGGACATGTAGGGAATTATTTGGCAGTACCTTTACTCAGAGCTTGATTAATTTCAGGAATAAAGATGGTTATATAAACACAGAAAGCACACGATAACTTTAAAAAAAAAAAAAAAATGTAGGAAAGTCCTGAGTGTGATACCTATGAAAGCTTCTGTCTAAAAAGTTGGCTGAAAAAATGAGATGTAAGCAAAAAGTAGTGCAAGATTGGCCAGAAACTTTTTTTTTTTTAAGGTCTCCACATGGGGAGAATTGCTGCAAACACAGTTCCCTTAATAGGTTATTTCAGAGATTTTCTGTGAAAAAAAAACAAAACAATATTTATTCCATTTTGTGTTTTCACAGAAAATCTCTGAAACTCTTGTGTAATCATATAGAAACAAAATCTTGACTAGTTTTTTGAAGTTGCTCAGGAACTGTATATGGGTCATTTTCACAAAAAGGGAATAAAATCTGCCATTTTTGCGTAATGTATGTGGTTTGTCTCCAGGAATATCACCTGTTATCTGCAACGCTAAAATGCAGTTTGGATGTGATAACGGTATGGACATTTAAGACACATTCCCTTCATATTAAGTACGTTGTAAAAATAATGCTAGGCCATGGCTGAAACAATTTTGCCATATCTAATGATGTGGTTTGCTCAGCAACTTAGCCATTTAGCAACTTTTAGCTGGTTTCTATATACCAAATGTAAACCAGGACATTCTTTACCATTATTTGTGCCCCTATCATCAGAATGACCCATATATGCTATAGTTGCATGCACACATGGCCGTGCAACAGTGTGAGTTCTGAAAGGAACAATTAAGGTCAACTGAAAGAGTCTTCCAAATGGGCATGTGTAAGAAGCTAGTGAAAAGCACTGTGGGATTTTGGAGGACTCACCGCCTAGGCTCCAACGACTCCACCTCGATGAGCTTCTCAAAAGAGGCCACAAATGCCTCCAGCCACTGTTGCAGATAGCCCACATCTTTCTGCAGGTAAGAGACAGTGGAAAGTTCCATTTGTCTAGGAATCATCTTTCAATGAAAAACAACAGCACATTTGAGTACAATAATAGGTTGGCATGAAAATAAAATCAGAAAAACAGAAGGGAGGCGAGTAAGTGACCAGCTGCGACCCTAGATCAAGTTTAATGGTTTTTCGTGAAAACAAATATGGTCCACCACAAAACTTCAGTGCAACCTAATGCTCCAACGAAAGAGGCAAAGTTGAGTTAAAAGACGGTTTTCACTTTGAAGCAACCGTAAAAATATAAAGGAGTTCATGCTGCAAACTTGCCATGATTCAATCTCTCCTTTACTTTCAGTCTTTGTTTGTAATTGGTTTCACAACACAAATGATCAGTGGAATTTGCATGCAAGATGTATATACAAGTTTTTTCTTGAATCTGCCTTGCCAAAGAGTAGTTTGTCCATTACTTGGTAAGTGACTGACTGACCAATTTATTTATGGCCAATTTATTTATTTATAATGTCATTCCATGTGAAATCAACATAGGCGTCCTATCTTGGATTTGCTTCATACTTCATTAAAACAAACTCATTTAATGCAAACTTTCCTGCTTCTATCTTCTTTAGTTTCTGAGATATGGAGGCTTTAAATAGGGTCCTGGCCCTAACTGAGAGTTGCATAATAATGCTACACACTTAAATTTTTTAGGGGTTCTTCCACATTATCAGATGTCTTTAATGTATAAATGTTTGGCCTACAGTTGCATACTGGCCAAGTATTGGCTTGCTGAAAACTGTATTTAGAAAACACTTCTCTGCTTTGGAGCCCACTGCACGCTCACACTGAACCACATCAGAGCTTTTGAATTTTAATTCATAATAGACACCTTATAATACTTTAAAAATTTCCAATTTATGAGGCATTCAATATGAAACAAAAAATTCTTTCACATCTATATTGCAAGTGCATACTGCCCTCTTATGACAAAGTCAACCCTAAAAATAAATAATGCTACTGGAAATAACATGTCTTTACTAGTAAATGCAGGAAATAAGAAGTTGGTATTCTGACCCAAACTACTGTATATTTATTGAGGCATCAAACACACTGTTTTAATATGAAAGGACATTCTGCAAAAAACAGGTCAAGAGTTAAACTAACGTAATGTCAGGAAATTAGAAGCTTTGAAGAAATAGTGTCTAAATTTAAACATTGGAACATTTAACATTTTCCAAATCTATTTGAAGTACGTGCAGCCTCCCTATTGGTCTATGCTGGATATCAATGATTTTACGGATATGCACTGGACGGACCAGACACATACCCTCTCTCCTGGGTCAAGTATAAGTCTCAAAGAGACCCAGGGGATGCATAATGTTACTTGTACATCATGTTCCTCCTCCAATGCTGCGTTGAATGTTGGCTAGCATGTTTCCCAACAACTGTATCTGGAAGATGGACCTCTGAAGTCGCCGCAGTTAGTTCCATCACAACAGGGTGATTCCCACCCAAATCAACAATGAAACTAAGGACAACTGACACCCTGTTGACCTGCAGGTAGTTTGGAGTGACTGGAACAAACCATTGGTGGTCTCTTGTTTGACACCGTAACGAATATAGTTCAGTTCAAGGCACAAACTTCATATTTCGTGAACTAATGAAAAGATGCTCTTATAGAAATATTGATTTCTTAGTTATCAGGAAAACACAACATGACTTTTATACTCAAAAATTTGAAAGATCTGATGGTGTTCAGTGCTAAGATATAGTGGGCTGCTACGCATGACATACATTTCCAATACAATTTTAAGCTAGCCATAACATGGAAAATGAGCAACTGTAGGCATTGTAGACATCAAGGGCATCTGAAGGTGTAGAACAACCCCTGAAATTTTTGAGCATGTAGCATGAATAGTTCAAAACTAATGCCAAATGGAACTTTGCAGCTGTTTAGTAACGCTCGTTTATAAGGGCCATGACCCTCTTTTCAAAGTCTAAATATCTCAGAAACTAACGATACAAGCTAAATATTTTGCAAAGTAGTTGTTGGCTACAATGACATTTACTTGAAGTATGAAGCAAACCAAAGATATTCAGTTGGGAAAATTTTTGAATATCTGTTGATTTGACATGGAGTTCTTTAATGACACTTTCAGCACCTTATTTAAATGTCATCATTTTGTCACTTACATTGTGCCATTTATCGTACTCTTCTAAACACGTGTCGGAACCAAATCAAACTCAGCACACTCAGATACTGTATGGGCAATTTAGAGTCTACAATTAAACCAGCATGCACATCTTTGGACTGCGAGAGGAAGCCATAGTACAAGGGCAAAATCCACATAAACTAAAGGAGAACAGGCAAGCTCCACACAGATGGACCCTAGCCCGCATTCGAATGCATTACTTGCTTGCCGTGAGATTATAAGGCGACAGCACTACCCACCGCACCACCCCTGACTGACTAACCTCGATGAATTACGCATGTGAGAGAAGGCCTAAACAGTCATACACATAATGCAGTTACCTGATCAAAGTCCAGCCCTCCACAGAAAGTAAGGGACCAGTACAATGGGTGAGGCAGCTATTTTTACAAAGACTCTGATTGGAGGAAGTGATTGAGGGGAAGTACCTTTCATGGGAAAATAGACACCTGCTCATCCTTCCACCAGTGAGCCATCATCGCTGATTGACCCACGTTTTCTCCTATTAAAACGTCCCTCTCAGACCTGACAATGGGGAACCTCCAACATACATCAAGAGGACGAGTGTGGCAAGCCTGCAGCCTGAATGCTTTGTTATTTCAGGACCAATCTCAAGAGAAGATTAGTTGGTTGAAAGAAAGCTCCAGGACCCAAAGGATTGAGACGATCATGATGAAGAGCAGGAAGCCAATCATCACCGGTGGAACTGGATTTACCCTTCAAGCCAAAATTCATACTGTTCTTTCAACAGAAGTTTCCTCACTCAACTTACCCAGCAAGACTATACCCCAGACCAGGAAGAATTTAAGTTATTGTAAGTCCCTTCCCCACCCCACTTTCTTCAAGAAAAAAAGCATTTATGCTGATAATCAACCTCTGCATCAATAGTGCTCAATTTTAAAGTCCATGTAAGCTTTTAGTGACCCTGGCATGCAGCCATGCATCATGCCTTGGTCAAGTTAAAATACTTTTGAGTTACTGAAGTATCTGGCCATTTTAGCACAGCTTAATGTTTATAAATAATCATGAGACAACATGCAGTAAATGGTTGCGCAAATCTCTAATCCTGAAGAATCCCTGCTGCGGCCCTCTAAATTTAAGGCAGAAATAACACAGCCAATGGAACTATCACAACTAAAAGCTAAGCTCATGAGGTTGGGGAAGAACTTTTTCCTTTAAGATGATCTCAGTGGCCAAAAGAGCCAGCTGGTAGATAGCCATTAGCTAACATTACATCAAGAGGCCATAATACCCATGACTACGTAAGTATCCAGCTAAACCAGGCTTGTATTGTCTAGTTTCAAAACTGTCTAATTGCACATTATTTCTATTAGTGGTTCTCAATGTTATTCCTGGAGGCCCAGTATGTAAACACTGGAAATACTTTGTCTAGTCACGACCCACTGTGCTACAACCTATCCTCCGGACGCCATCCAATTTCCTGTTCTGCAATCAATATCTCAGAATCAGAATCAGAATCACTTTTATTCCCCAAATGAATCAATGGGCACACAGGAATTTGACTTGGCGTCCAGCGCTTAACACAACTGGACAGACAAACAGTAAGTGTGCATACAGCACTGGTAAAACATGCAAAAGACATTAAAAACAGTTAAATAAATAAATAAGTAGGAATAATAAAAAATAGTCTAAATTAGCCTCCTGTTGAAGGAGGGGTCAGTCATTAAGTCAGCTATTTACGAGGGAAATACCCTTGGGGGAAAAAGCTATTTTGGTGGCTTGAGGTCCTTGTCCTGATGTCACGGTACCGACTACCTAAGGGAAGCAGCTCAAAGATGTTGCCTGCAGGATGAGACTGATCAGCAGCAATTGTACCTGCCCTTTTACTGACCCTGGCCTCATACAGGTCACTGATTGACAGCTGCCTCTACCCAATCAGCCTCTCCGCTGTGCCCACGATACACTGCAGCCTGTTCTTTGCAAGGGCGCATGCTGAGGCAAACCACACCGTGATGGATGAAGTCAGAAGGCTTTCCAGAGTGGCTCTGTAAAACCTGGTCCGAAAAGAGCTGGACACGTTCAATTTCCGTAACCGCCTCAGGAAAAACATTCCACTGTGTGCTCACTTAATGGTGGAGGAGGTATTTTCTTCCCATTCGAGGTTGTTCATTATTGTGGTGCTGAGAAATTTGAATGACTCCACTGCCTTGACAGCAGAGTTATTGATAGTTAAGGGTAGTAGAGGGGAGGGGGCTCGGCGGAAGTCTATCAGCATTTCCACAGTCTTTTTTGGGTTGGGTTCCAGATTATTTTTGTCACGCCACACAGCCAATTGAGACACTTCCTGCCTATAAGCAGACTTGTCGTTGCCCTTGATAAGGCTAACCTAGGTGATGTCATCTGCAACTTTAATCAGCTTGATAGAGTTATTGCTGGAAGTGCAGTCATTGGTGTACACGGAGTATAGAAAAGGTGAAAGCACGCACCCCTGAGGTGCTCCAGTGTTAGTGGACCGGGGATCAGACAAGTGATGGATGAGCCGCACCTGCTGCTGCCTGTTGGAAAGGAAATCCATGATCCGGCGGCAGATAGAATGTTCCACCCCCATCAGTGACAACTACCCCAGCAGCCGCTCGGGTACGATTGGATTAAAAGCGACACTGAATTCCACAAACAGCATCCCGATATAAGAGCCAGGAGAATCGAGATGGTCCAGAGCAAAATGCAGGCTTAAGTTAACTGCATCATCCACTGACTGGTTTGCTCTGTATGTGAACTGAAGTGGATCAAGATGGGGGGCTGTGATGGATTTGAGAGGGGATAGAATCAACTGCTCTAGACATTTCATGACTACTGATGTAAGGGCCACAGGCCTGTAGTCATTGAGGCCCAGGACACTGTTCTTCTTCAGGACTGGGATAATGATGGATGATTTAAAACAGGCAGGAACCTTAGATAAGACAACAGACTGACTGAAAATGTCAGTAAAGACTGCAGCAAACTGCCCTGCGCAGTGGCAGGTGAAATCTCGTCTGGGCCCCCTGCTTTCCGTACATTCTGCCAGCTGAATGGCCGCTGTACGTCCTTCTCCTCAATACTAAAAAGGGCTTGATTGTTGGGGGGGGTTCTCCTTCAAACTTGGGTGGGTTCCTTAGTTATGGGGCTGTATGGTTGTGATACCCCGATCCAGCCGGGGAGGAGAGAGGGGAGGAGAGGAAGACCTCTCAAATCGGGAAAAAAATACATTAAAATCATTGGCTAATTTTGAAGATGGGGTGGCTTGATGCAGTTTATTTTTATAGCCTGTCAAATTCTTCAATGACCTCCAGGCTAAAGAGAAGTCATTGGTGCTAAATTGTTCCTCCATCTTTACCTTGTAGGCAGCTTTTGCTTCCCTAATGGCCTTATTTAGCTTTTGTCTGACAAGCATTCATCTCCATTTCCCTCCCTGTGGGACTGCTCCTTGGCTATCCTGAGAGGGATTTTGAAAACCAGGGCTTGCTGTTGTTATATTTCACCACAGTTTTGGTGGGAATACAGGCTTGCTCACAAAGAAATATATATGAACATAGTGTCTGTAGCCTATATGAATCAATGGAGTCACAGGTGGCACGCAAGGATTCCCAATCCGTGGTGTTAAACCAGTCCTGTAGCATCCCAATTGCCTCTGTCGTCCACCTTTTAGTTGTATGCTGGACCGGTTTAACTAATTTTAGTTTTTGTTTGTAGGTGGGGACCATCTGAATTAAACAATGATCAGAATTCCCAAGAGGGGCACGGGGGAGTGAACGATATGCTGCTTTGTGGACAGAATAAAAATGATCCAGTGTATTCTTCCCACGAGTGGGATAGCTGACTAGTTGTTTGTATTTGGGAAGATCGTGTTTCAAATGACAGGCATTGAAGTCGCCCAGAACGAGAAGCACAGAGATAGGGTGCTTATTCTCGATATTCGTGATCAGCTCCATCAGGGCGCACTGCGCCTCCCGTGTATTAACTTTGGGTTGGATATACACACGTAAATATATTACAGAGGCGAACTCTCTGGGGGAGTAAAAGGGTTTGCAGTCTATGGCAATAAACTCCAGCAATGGGCAGCAGTACATGTGTATTACTGAAACATCGGTGCACCAGTTTGAATTTATGTCGCAACACCGAACTCCACCTAAAGACTTCCCACTCAGGAAGTGATGAATCGATATCCAGGTAATTACACCGCTAAATCCAGGATGCCAGCTGTCAGCCAGGTCTCGGTGAATAAAAATTCATATAATAAATAATAAATAAAAAGCTGCATTCCTGCTGTAATCATTCTTGGTCAGTAACGAAAGATTCAGCTCGTCGATTTTGTTGCTGAGAGAGCGCCACGTTCGAGAAAGAGCAGCGCAGTGTCCTCGCTTCATCCACCTGTAGAGAGCCCCAGCTCTCTTCCCTCTGGGTCGGCTACGATGGTTAACACTTGCACTGAGTTTGCGATATTGTGAGCAGAAACCAAAATTTCAGGGATCAAGCTGGCAGACATTGCTCCCCTAATGTTCATAAGCATATCTCGATCTGTAGAGCTCATTCCTGCTTGTCCTCGATTATTAACCATTCCCTTGCCTGAGGACATGTTCCCTCTGCTTTTAATGGTACTGTCACACCTTGACGAGTTAGCCAGGTTATGCTGATGTATAAAATGTTGGCGAATACGCTGGCGTACGTCGAATAAGTTATGGGCAAGTTTTGTATAAGTTAAGAGCAATCTGAAGCACGCTGGCATGTGTCGTAGTACGGCGAGGTCATCCAAAATTATTGTGCATGCACAAAATTTTCGACACATGCCAGCATGTGGCTCAGACGTCCCGCATACCCGGGTCATAAGTTGCAGGTAAGTTGTGCGATCGTTGACACAGGTTCACACACATAACTTTTAAGTTACTCATAAGTCGAAATACGTCGAATAATGTCTAGCGAACGCAGGAGAAAGAACTGGATGACACCATGGATGGGTGATTACTGCAATGTCTAGTGCGATTGTGATTCGAAGCGTCGAGCAGCAGCCTTTTTATAGGCTACAACACGTGATCTTCGGTGGTACGCTGCTGCGAGCAATGCATAATTTAGACTACTGATGGGCATAAGTTGTGAACGCTGGTGTTCTGACAAATTTTGCTACCCATCAAAATATGCTACCTCGTGGTTCTGCGCTTGCGCAAACCTGAAATCTCGGGCTGTTTCCTCGCTCATGTCTGAAGTATCTTCAAAAATCATAAAAATAGATTTATTTTCAGTGCGCATTTCGACCTGTAAGCGAACAAATATTTGCATGTACACGCTGGGTTTTCCTGAAAATGCAGAAATTACATGATAAAGGCGTAGATGGGTATATATCTTCAAACAAACTTATCCAACTCATTATAACATCTGCTTTAGTTATAATAAGCTAACAAATAACAAAGTTACTATTGTGACCTGATTCACATTGCAATATCAAGGCGAAAACAAAGACTTTACGATCGCTTTGCATTAAGGTAGCATTTTTTGACAAGGGAGCAAAATTTGACAGAACACCGACATGACTTATACCAACAAATGCTTACGTTATCTAAAAGTTTTTGATACGTTCAATATAAGTTACTAATACGTTAAGTATAAGTCCATTTCATTATGAATACGCCATGTATATACCCAAAATAATAAAAATAAAACATTGTTAGTTCAGCATATGCCAGCGTTTTAGAGAAATTTTGATACATCGGCATACGCTGGCTAAATCGTCAAGGTGTGACAGACATTAGATGGCTCACATTACCCTACTCATCAAAAAACCCTCCCTTGACCCATCTGATGTCAACAATTACAGATGGAAAAAGGCAACTTTAGCCTTAGGATTGTTGTAAATCCATCTAAAATATCCACATATCCACCCACCGTCCACTTACAAATGCATATCATTGGGAAACTTAAACAGTCATCATCAGGTAGCCAAGCAAGAATGGTTTTGGACTTTCAGAGGAACATTAGAGTTCCAAGAGAAAACCAATGCAAACAAGCGCAAATTTAGCATGATGTTTCTCACAAAAAAAGAAGGATGGAAATTAAAGCAATAATAACAAAATATAAGCTTATTTCTGCAGACATCCAGGAAAGGGATTTACAATTCGCAGTTCAATTCATAATAACTGGAAGCTTTATTGCACACAGACGGCATTAAAATGTGATGCTCTCTTGTTCTTTGGTGATACGAAAACAATAATAAAACTGTCCAAGCATCACACTCTACCAGGAAGAGCCTTCAATTAAGTTCATAACGCATTTAATACCTCAGATAAAATTTTGATACTAAGCATCGCTTTATTGTGTTTTAAACATTTTGCTTTACAACAATTTAATGAACATACCTTCCGAACCCTATACTCTCTTTACAGCAAATTTTTATCTCCAGGGTTTCAACTATTACAACATCACAATAATAATGTATATTCTATATCATTACTACACAGTATTAACCTACTTTCGGCCACGATGGATAAAGGACGCAATGTTGTCTCCGGAGTGGAGGCGGGGATGGTGATTAGTGAGATATCCATATATACAGTGCTGTGAAAAAGTATTTGTCCCCTTCCTCCATTTGCCATCCATCCTGGCCACATGTGAAAAAGTAATCCTCCCACCCAAAAATTATGAATTAACTGTGATTGAATTTCACTAGCCACACTCAGGCCTGATTACTGCCAGACCTGTTGAATCAAGAAATTATTTGGAGCGGCCTAGTTAAGGTCCGAACTGAAATCTGATTGAGATGCAGTGGCATGACCTAAAATAGGCTCGAAAACTCTCCAATGTGGCTGAATTAAAACAATTCTGCATAAAAGAGTGGGCCAAAAATTCCTCCTCAGGAATGTAAAAGACTCATTGCCAGTTACGGCAAATGCTTGATTGCAGTTGTCGCTGAGGGTGGCACAACCAGTTATTAGGTTTAGGGGGCAATTACGTTTTCACAAAGAGCCAGGTAGATTTGAATAGCTTTTTCCGCTAAATAAATGAAATCATCATTTAGAAACTACATTTTGTATTTACTTGGGTTATATCTTTGTCTAATATAACAATTTTTTTGACGATCTGAAACATTTAAGTGAGACAAATATGCAAAAAAAAAAAGAAATCAGGAAGGAGGCAAATACTTTTTCACAGCACTGTATGTACAGTGCCACGGATGAAGAAAGCCCCTTTGTTTTACGAGCCAAGAAACCGAAAATGAATTCTTTATGTTTGTCAATATTTCAACATGTATCTAGACAGTCGGTCACCTGCTGGTTGATGTGTATTCCTATAACCCTAAAGCAATCGTGCCAAAAATCGATAGGCTTTACCACACCCAAGCCCCACGCAAAATATGAAACGAATTGGTTAAAATTGGTGGCCTGTGGGGCACTCGCAAGCGAATCTCTATGGACGCATTCATTTTCACCTCCCAAATCTAAAACACTCTAAAATATTCTATCATTTCGCAGTGAAAGCACAGTGAGTAATGATTGGGGCTATTTATTTCACAAATACAGCAATCAGAGGGTGAAATGCCTTTTGCCCACAGGATATCCTCTCTGAAAGACTATGCATACATGGTAGAATGCAGGTCATCTGCCATGAAGAATGGCAGATTTTTTTTTCTTTGGGTAACTTTATTTACAAAGTGGTGAAGGCGCAGCCATGTGCTAAAGGCATTATAAACGGCAGCCTTATCAGCTACGAACTTCCTGTCACAGGCGCATCTTATCAGGTTCATCAGCTGAGCACATCCTGCTGCCTCCCGTAGCACCTAGTGTTTCAGGCCCTGTTCCCACTCCAGCAGCACAACCTCATTACCAATGTCAGAGCTAAACACTCTGCTACCCCCCGGCCCAGCGGTGACGTCAGCATGCAGCAATGCAGCCTCTTTCATCTCACCACATCAGATACATTCCTCCATCTTAGAGGTCACAAATAAAGGACATCACTCACAGAAGTTACGCACAGAACACTCCGTTTCAGACTATACTTAGCGGGCGGGTGCGATCATGCGTCTTCCGTATTTCACTCATCAGGCTAAATGAAAACATGACCATTGTGAGCAACAGATGGGACGAGACAAACCGAGCAGGAAGAGACACCCACACGCATACACACACGCACACAAATACACTAAAACAAAACATCCTCAGAACAACAAACTACTTAACGTGAGATTTTCAACTTCATTACTACCAGCACACAGTTAACAGGGTGGGTTCACACACAGCAGGACTTGCCCATAGCCGAAAACCTAACGTCAGCAGCGATTAGGCTAAACAATCTATCCAACATCAGTCTGCATCAGAGAGATGGTGTAACCCTAGTCTGCACCAGTGTGCACGAAACATCTAGACAACTTTCATGCAGCTACGCAGATATAGTGTCCACGCTAGTTTTACCACCTTACGTCCAATGCAAAATGAGTTTTAGGCCCATTTCATTCCCCATCATAGCACCCAGGCAGATACTCTAACTGAGATGAGGTAGGACACACAGGACGTGAAATGTCCAGGACACCCACCACAGGGAAGATTCTGGTACATGCAGCAGGAGCTTCTCGTTATCAACGTCTGCCCAATTCTATATTTACCTTTCTGCTTGTCACCCCGTGAACGCATTCCCACATCTGCTCTTTACCTGTCGCTCAGTGTCTGCGGGCCAGTCCATGTCTCATTTCTGAAGACCAGCCCCAGTTCCACGCCCCTCTCCCTGTAGTGTGCCGAAGGCCTGGAGCCCGGTCCTTGGGCCGCTTCAGAGCCTCTCCGAGCACCGCATCGAACCCCGAGCGCAGCGATCCCTCTCACAAAACTGCTGCTGCCGTTTTGCAGATCTGACTCTCTCGCTCATTCGCTCTGTCAAGTTACCAGGAAATGCTAAGTCACTTTAACTGAAAAACACTTCCTCCATGCTGCAACTGAGCCTCTTCGGCACCCCTTCCTCTTTCGTTGCTGCGTGTCTATACACGCTCGTCTCTCTCTGTCGCACTCCCACGCTCGTGTTGTCTCTCCTCCGGTCCCCGCTCTCTAAAATAAAAGCACGGCACATGTATGAAAACTTATCCTCATGACCGAGTAAAAATGCCCGTGTGTCTAGGGCAGGGGGGTTGTCTGTGTCTTTATGCGTCACTGTTAGCATTACTGTCTGATATGAGAGTGATATGACTGAACTTGAGTGTGTTCCTGATGGAATGTCAGGGGCAGGTGGGGTTTGGGATGGTGACTACAGCACATTCACCACTGTCCTCCGTTTAAAGCTTCCTAGTAGACTTACAGACGTGAAGTCTGACTGTATCAGTGGTGATATTCATGATAACTTCTTCATTATTTACAAGTCGAGACATATCCATTATTCATAGAACGGTAGCGTGCTAGCTGTGCAGGAGGATTCCGGAAAGTTCTAAGACCAAAATAGCGTCTTCAGAGACTCCCAGTGGGACCGCAGTAACGGTAGCAGCGGCGGGAACCTGAACGAGAGCTGGGAGTCCTGCGGAAACTACACAAATCGGAGCTCCGAGAGAGGGTTTGAATGCAACTAATATAAAATGGACTGGCGCGGGGAGCAGACCCATTACTCCTCCTGTGAGCAGAGAGGGGGACACGCCGAACGGGAATGATGAGCAAAGAGAGTGCGTGTCTGAAACCTCGAATACTCTGCCGCACCGCCAGCCTGGTCTTCAGAAGGTCTCCAGTGGACACATGGGAGCAGAGGGACAGCGATTCCTGGGTCTGTGCTCTTCACTTCCAACCAGAATATAAGCTCTGCTCCTGCACCCTCATGCAAACAACTCCACTAGCTTTAAGTCATCAGATGAAGGCCAAAAAACATGCTCAGTGAAACAATAGATCACATTGCCCCGTAAGGAATATAACAATTTATTTGTTGGAGCCAGGAATACCACTTCAATGGAAGTTAGTCTCAGAACAGAACATTCTCTGCGTGCTCCTGCGGTCATAAGAAAATGGGAGACAGGTGAAGACCATGAGCGAAGGAAAATGCCAGACGCCACCTTGACAAAACCTGCAGACTGGACAAGAGGCAGGGCCAAACGCCTGTTTCAAGCCTACGTCTCAACCATACGTTTGCGACACTTTCCTCTTACTTCATACCAGTTACAAACCCCAGTGCTGGAGTTTCACAGCCACGGTGCTCTTTCACATCAACATTCAGGGCTACAGAGCGAGTGCGTGCCCTTTCATATGCTACAGCACACAAGGCTATGACAGAACCACTGTAACAAATACGTGTAAATTGAGAATGTCAAAGCATCGGTCTTTGTTTTCCACACAATGAAATGTCCTTACAGCGGAGAAGCTCTCTGTGTTCGTCATTCACCTTACATTACCCCAGTAGACTATGAAGATACTGGGGTTAAGGCTATATATATATATATGTACACTACCTTAGGGGTGTAATACCGGCATAATGGGGAGACCATAACTTCAACAAACACTGAAGTCTAATGCAGACAGATCGATATCAATATAATGTAGGAGGCCTCCCTGAACATAAAATGGCAATTTTGAAAATACTGCATTTTATTTTACTTTAATATAAAAAGCAGCATTACTTGAGGAACACCATTATGTTGTACCATTTTTTAAAACTTCATTATAGTGTTCCTAATGTAACCGAAATAACAAGCCATTTTGTTAATACAGATGTCCAATGAAATTGCTCTCCAAAGTATACAGTCAAGAGGCACATCAGGGTTCAACATTAAGGTTTCAAAATGGCCTGCTTGGCAGATAGGAGATACAATGGCCCGTAATCTATTTTCAGTGGCCCATCAGGCAAAATACATTAATCCTGATTGTATCATCAGGAGCCAAAAAGATAATTAACTGGTCCAATAAGGCCAGCAACTGGCCAATCTGTTACTTGCAAAATTTTATTTAACTTTTAGAGGTCCCAGGCCGATGGGTTATTGCTAATGTTGGACCTCGCACAGGGTAAACACGTAGGCTATGTGGAAGAGTAACTTCACCTTTTCATTCTCCATTTGACATTACTATGGAATTACCGGTAACACTTT
The DNA here is from genome assembly GCA_029721435.1 of Gymnothorax reevesii. Lineage (NCBI taxonomy): Eukaryota > Metazoa > Chordata > Actinopteri > Anguilliformes > Muraenidae > Gymnothorax > Gymnothorax reevesii. The sequence goes on from CM056573.1 coordinate 44,920,684, forward strand.
ACTTGAAGGTATCGTCATAAGAGTGACATAAGACAGTCATGAACGTGTCATAAACATTATGTAAATGTCATTAACGTTGTGATTAAGTGTCATTCGGTTTTTGAGATGACAAGTTGACATTGTTTGGGTTGTCTTGATTATGACAACTTTGTCCTAGGAGTGACATGACACTGTCTTAACTGTTACATGACACATGTAACAGTTATGACAATGTCATGTCACTCTTATGACGGTACCTTCAAGTAAAGTGTAACCAAATTACCTATAAAGAGCAGAACTGTGCTGGGATTTTAAACCAAAAATTTTATAGACGATAAACAAAGTGAAATAAAATGCAACACTGCACACCAGGGCAAAAAAGGGGACAAGTATAAACTAGCAAAATACTAGGATCTTAATAACAAACAATTAGTCAGCTAATTGGCAAGCATTAAACACACTCCTGAAACCTGCCGTGCTGCTATTTGCGTGTTAAAGGGCATATAAACCCTGTTTCACCATTTGATTTTACCTCATGGATGAATTAAACGGTCTTACAAAGTAATGTTGGTGATAAACATTTCATTGATAAAGCGCCACGTCCTTGTCAAAGCACTTTCAATTTCAAGCCTTTTCTTCTCCTCACCAGAAATGGCTGTGACGTAGTTTCTGGCTCCTTTACCTACAGAAAATCATATTAAAATAACTGACGATTAAATAAAAAATTCAAATGGTTTTTCTTGAAGCCCAATTGCTTTATGATTTTTTTGAAACCACTTTTTGGGGATTGCAATGATCCTAGAGTGCTTATCCATGTATTCTGGTTATGCAGCGAATTGCAATGAGTTAACATCGTGATTGAAAAGTTTTGATTGAGGTTATAAATTTATATTTTGACCAAAACAAGAACTTGGTTATCAAGAATGGATGTCACGAAATAATTTGGCATATTTTTGATGTATTTTGCTAATTATATATTTAGAAATTACGCAATTTATTGAGTTATGTAAATCCCATTGTGTCCACGGTACCTCTAGCTACTTGAAGGTTCGTATTCACAAGACTGTAGCCAAACGTATTCTTCCGACTCACAAAGACCAAAGTCTTCGCTTCCACCACTATCATCCGATTCAACATCACTCCAGTCTTCCAAATCAGAATACTAATTCTCACTCTAAAATCCATGTTTGACATACTTGGGGGTGTATTTTCGTGACCAGAACCAGAAACATATTTGTGACATGAAATGGTACACCAGAAACATCATTACAAATGCATGCAAAAATGCCTGACCAAAGATTGTTCCAGGACGAATACACCCTAAGCTATCTACTGCTGACAAACATGGTACAGAGAGTTGTTAAACGTCAAAATATGTGTGCATTTCCCATTGCCATTATTGAATCGGTGCTGAACCCATTTCAACCTTTGGTTTTCATTTGGCTGAAACTATAATGTCATTCACGCAGAATTGAAGTAGCCAAAGCAGTCAACCAACTAGATAACTCGGCCGCCACAAGGACCGAGTCGTGTATCTACCCGATCCCCGGAGTTCGGACAAAATGGCCGCCTACAGCCATGGATGTCCGAAATTCATGAAATTCGCGAAAATTGGTTTTCAGCATTGTCTAAACAATATCTTCGCCTGTGTGAAATTTTGAGAAATACCTGTAATAACTGTGGCTTCCAGAGCCTGGAACAGAAAATCTCTGCGGCGGCAGCAGCAGCCCCGGAACCAAACCATAGTATCTCCCGACTATCGTCGTCAGGGAGATACAATAACCAAAACACAAACAGGTTTCTGGTTCTGGTCACAAAAACACGCATTAAATCTATGACATAGGTTACTCGGTTCAGCTCGGCATGTGGTCAGCAGTTCCTGTTCAACGTTTTCAATAAATATTGATTATCTTTGGGGATCGATTTCAGCAGAATATTTATATTCAGCAGAATAGTATTTGTTTCCTCTGATACATTCCAGCTTTTTTTAAACGTTGATCATTGCGTCGGATGAACATGCCCTTTAACTTTTGCTGTATGGGGAAAAAAAGCTGCTTCAAGTGAAGCTGAGCTGCTTCATAGTTAAAATTTAATCAACTCTTTGGCATACCAAAGAATATTGCAGAAAGGCTTGCTTCCTATGATTGAAATGTTGTTTTCTAAAGAGGAATGATCGGATGTCATTTTTCGAATTTTCAGTAAAAGGCCATCCACTGGTTGATCCACAAGGCTAACGCAGTTAAGGAAATCAAGCTGAAAAGTTAGCCCCAGTTAAGAAACTCTACCCATCGGTTTAATTCTTCATAATTTCCTGACAAATAATTTGTGATCAGTGTGTAAGATTTAGAGCCATCTAGTGGTCAGATTATAAATTGCAACCAACTGACCATTCCTTTTCTCAGAAAACCTACAGTGGCGCAAAACTTGCAAAAACCGTGAGAGGTGCTCTCGTGTCAGTGCTTTATTCATTAACTTTTTTCCGTTCTGGTCTACTGTAGAAAAAATGGCGGCACAACATGTTGGCCGCCACGGAGGTGAAGCCGCTCCCATGTAGGTTTAAAGGGCTTATTCTAAGCTAAATTAAACTCATAGATAATCGTTTTCACGTGATTATTCACTACTAATAAAGCAGTTATGAATGTTATATTCCATTTCTGCCAAAATATCAATCTAAATTCAACCCACTGCTCCTTTAAGACCATAAAAAGCTCTATATTTTGCCATTTTGGGCTTGGCCCATTTTTTTTTTTGCCCAGGAGTGTACTCAAGCACGATCATTACAATCATAACTACACTGAAATTTAAAAGCAAATAATGAAAGAGAATGAATGACCAAAATTACAGTCTGAAATGCCGCCCAATGCTTTTACCTTAAGTTCTATCCCTCAGCACCCATGAGCTCTCACACCGAGGGTGACAGCAAGAGAGTGAACTGAACAAAGTCAACAACCAGTCAGAGAGCTAATCTGCGGTACAATGCGAGTTCCCTTTCTTCTTGGCGTTCCCACCTTCTTCCCCTCTCCAGGGGAGGCCATGTCCGCTTCCAGTTCAAAGCTCTCCATGTCTGCATTTCCATTAACCTTGAAGCAGGGTACCTTCCTTATCGGAGTTGCTAAATACCATGTTACACTCAAGAGGCCCAATGTTCAGTGCCAACGAATCAGAGGCAGGCCGCGTCAGGCTCACTGGTAACAGCTCAGCTAATTTGCCAGAAGCATCATAAGCTGAAAGCGTTAATGTATCTCATGAATGAGTAAGATCACATACGCTTTACCATCCAGGCACCGTATGAGAATCAGCTGCTGCACTAGTCATCAGTTCTTGCCCTTTACTCCTTTCATTCAAAAACACAGGTTCAAGCAATAATCCAAAAGGCAATAGATATAGATATTAGTTTTTTTTTTTTTTATTGAATTAGTGGTTGAAAATGCATCCAAATTATGCAAAGCTTTTTCAGAGAAGGAATCGTATAAAAGCGAGAATGAGCAAACATTCATTACGGCAGTCAACTCAATTCTACAGTATACATGGTGAACTTTATCAGGACTTGGCTTGATTTCTATTGACTATCATCCATTTGCCAGCTTGCCTCGTGCCCCCAAGACAAAAAGGAAAAGTAAGAGAAGTACTGCCATGGCACAGTCTGGCAAGTGAGTTCATCAAAACTTACGAATAGCCAAAGGCAGTAACAAAATGTAAACACCATTGGCTCGATCTTCTATGATTGAATTAAAATGACATGTCTACAGTTTTCTTAAATTCCAAATATCAAATCATCGGTGTGCCTGAATTTCACTTCTGCAGCCCCAAGAATTGATTGCGCAGACGTTAGTGCAGGCAAGCCTGTGCTCTCCTGTGTGATAGGTGTGTTCTACAGGCTGAAAGCCAGGCTCCCGAGAGTGCACTGTGGGGCAGCGGAACTGCAGGCAGCCGATTGATTCGCACAGGTCACCTGTGCGTGATGTAATGCCTGTCTGAGCTCCCGTGATAATAAGTCCCTCTTCTCTGCTCAATCCTCCTCCCATATTGAAGCCGCAGAAGAGCACTTGCACCTCTCATGTACTTAAGAAAATCCTGCAGCTGTTTCATCATTGAACCAATATAGAACATTCAGGAAAATCGCTGGCCGAATAAGCCCAAGGAATAACGCTAAGCATCGCTTTACAGGAGCACTGATCAGTATGAACTGGCACAGTCAGGAATGATTCTGTACCATCATTCGCCACACCGCTTCATGAATCAGCCCAAACTCTAGATATGCAATAAATGCTACATTTATGGTCTCCACCAGCATCTTTAGCAATTCATCAGCCTCCATTACTCCATGACCCGAATTCTGAGAAAAAGTAGATACATCATGGAAAAGTCAAATTTAAAACATGCAACGTGAGGACAGCACAAGAGTCCAAACAAGTTTTCAAAATGTGTTTTCAAAATAGTAGAGGGTGAATTGTCTTTTCAAATCACTCCTTTTTGATTTTATTTGCATTTTTCATGCTGCGCCAAACTTTTCATAATTGGCGTTTAAGCAGCTGCATGCTGAAAATGGCTAAAGAATATCCTCGGATTTTCACCTGAAAAGGCTAGCTAGATAATGGAGAAAAAAAGACAGGAGATTGTGGGTTAGAATCTGCCCAAAGAAACAAAAACAAATGCTGTGATAAGAAGGGAACCGAGAGAGTGGCCTCGTAAAACAGAGAGTATGGCCTTGTACAACAGCACAGAGGCAAGAAGTGAAAGAGAGAAATAAAAGAGGATGAGAATGGCACAGGGCTGATCTTGCACAGACATCTGATCAGGAACCAAACCCAGCTACAACAGTCTCCAAAGCTCACTGCAGTCTGCACTGCAGGCACAACCCACAAAAACTAGAAAAATGCTGCCATTGGATGACAGCTAGGTACTGTATATGCCCAAAACATCAGCATTGTCCCTATAGGAATAATTCAGGCCTCGTCCACGCAGATTTTCGAAAACGGTCGTTTTTTTGTCGTGTCCCAGATATCTCCCGTCCACACGGCATCGTTTCTAAAAAATATCATGGAGACGCCTCAAACGACCCGAAACGCTGTAGTAAATATTCCAGGCCTGTGTGTGGCGCTGTATGGCGCTGTAGCGTTTCTACTAAAATAGACCAAAAACGGAGAAGGCAGCGCATTTTCCTCCCTTCTTCTCCATTTTTGGTCTATTTCTGTTGTAATGCTATAGCGCCACACATAGGCCTGGGGGCTGTGATGGGGGCTATCGCATCATAATTAAAAAAAAAAAAAAAAAAAAAAACGTTTTGGTTGTCCACAGAAAAACTCTGGGATGGCGTTCTCAGATTTTCTCACTTTTGAACCAGTGTTCAAAAAATACCCATTTCGGGCTGTGTTTTCGCCGTCTCCGTGTGAATGCAAGGCCGAAACGATAGAATATTTATGCGTTTTCAAAAAAATCATTCTCCTGTGGACGGGCCCTCAGATTGGTCCAGAGGAAAGGGTATCGGGTCCAGAAAAATCAACAGGAGAACTGTTCTGGGCTCGAGGAATTTTCAGAGGAAATTTTATTAAAATAACAACCCTTCTCTAAGCACCAGAAACAATCACAAGAAGTGTGACATGATTCCAGCGAGAGAGAGGTCTTGCATTTGGAAATGTAAAGTTTGACCTTGTGCTGCTGCTACAGGAAAGGTTGTAGGGCCACACAAAACAATAAGGTTCATCCTTTATGCACCTGGAATGAACACAAGAAGTTTCATGCGATTCCCATGAAAATTGTCCAAGTTAACACAAAGGATCTGCGGCATTAGCGACAACAGCAACCTCGGCGAATCCATAATATCTCCATACGCACCATTTTGGGAATATAATAAGAAAACTCTCTGCTAAGGGCATGAATTATTTCTCTCTCTCCTCCAAATCAGACACTGCCAACTCAGCACTAAAGCAAATACAATCTCAATGCCAGAAGAATCAGTACAATGTGAAAAATGTCCATAAGAGCAGCCATCAGTCATTTGCAAATCCCTTTTAAACAATATATTCAACTAAAAAAAAACTACAATGACAAGTAATGTTTTAACCCATACCTTTCCTTTAATTGTTTTTGAAAATAAAAGCCATTTTGAAATGCCTGCAACATGGTCCAATGAAGTTGGGACAGGGGCATGTTCACCACCATGTGACACTACCTTACAAATTAATTACCTGTTAAAATCTTATCACATGCAATAACTCAAAAAGTAATGCACGCATTTGTCTGAAATTTCGAGTGAGGGCTGCTATTACATCAAGGATAGACCCTATTGATTTTCTCTGCGATTACTGAAACGATATGGCCGCCACGGCAGCCATCTTGACATCCTATCACACGCGATAACTCAACTTTGCTCCCACTCATGCACATTTGGATTGCACTGCCTTGATGGAGGTTTGCACTCTTCCGAGTGCCTCTGGTTGAATTTTCAAACTCACTTGCTGAATTTTGCGTCCCATAATCTGCTACACATGTTCAATGGAAAGCGAGTAGGGGCTGCAGGCAGTGCCTAAACTGAGTCCACAAAGCCACACTGTTAGTGTTGCAGAGTGAAGCTCGGCATTATCCCTCTGGTACAGGCAGGGGCTTCCCTGTTAAGGATGATGTCTGGAAGGCGCATATTGACTGCTTGGAGCACAAAAAGGTGAAGTGCATTTTTTTTCAGGTTTTGAGAAAAAGCAACGTAAACTTTGAAACTATGTGAAAACATGATTTGCATCCAACTAACTAGTTACAGCTAAAAGTGTAATTCCCTTACCACAGTTTTTCTGGAATATGTTGTGGGGATCAAATTTAGAATTTGAATATTTTTTGAAAAATCAATCCAGGGTGGGTGAAACTTTACATACCTTCGCTATAAGCAGTTTTCAGTTAAAACTAAACTTCACTTTGAGCCCTTTTCAGTGAAAATTAAACTTCACTTTCAGCCGTTTTCAACTAAATCTGGATAGAAGAATTTACACATCACTGACTTGTGTTATTATTTGTATTTTACATAGAGTATTGTCCCAATTCTTGTAGAATTGAGGACGTACATTCTCTTTGATTCTTCTGGTTGAGATTAGTTTTATATGCCATTCACATGGCATTTGCAGACAGGTGGGTGTTAAGAGCAGCCTGCTTTCTGGGTGTGAGCATGAATGAACAAACATGCAATCTCTCCCATGGGCGCGATGCAAACTGCAGCACTCGTGACAGCCTCGGCAGAGCCCTTCAAAAGCACCGCCTCCGTAAGGTGATGTCACTTCCACCTCAAATGATGGAGTGAACGTGCAGTGGCAATGCTGGAGACGTCCGGCCACTTCAGCTTCCTGTGAAGGCGGTGGGGAAAAAAAAAAAAAGAAAGCGCTCTGGGCTTCTTAACAGGAATGACGACTGGCCCGAGGGAACTAGAGTGGGCGTGGGGTTATTATCAACACACAGCACTGATTAGAGGACTGTCATCAGCCAGAGATATGTGCAGGGTTTAAGGCTGCAATTTCTTATTGCTTTGCCATCATTGACGGAGACACTCGGCGAGTATGTGTGAGCATGTATATGAGCGCGCGCGCGCGTGTGTGTGTGTGTGTGTGTGTGTGTGTGTGTGTGTGTGTGTGTGTGTGTGTGTGTGTGTGTGTGTGTGAGTGTGTGAGTGAGAGAGAGAATTAATTGGATATAAAACCAAGTCTCCAGAATTAACAGAAAAAAAAAAAAAATAAAAATTATATATATATATATATATATATATATATATATTTATATATATATAGCGTCCTCAATAATTATTGCCCCCCCTGGTTAAAATGCCTTAAAATAAATAAAATTTTTATTGCAGAAGCATACTCTCACACTGAAAATTGTATGAAAATGAAAATTCACTTGAGTTGAAGGATAAAGGGAAAAAAAATCTCTGACTAAGAAATAATTCTTTTTCATAAAATCACCTGTTCCACAATTATTGGCACCCCTAACAATTCCTAGGAAATAAATGTAATTGGTGTATTTCTGTCATTTCTACGGTAGTTTACAAAGTTGATCAGAGTATCTAGGAACATTAAATTAGTAATTAATCACTTCCTGTTTCCCTGGGGTATAAATATGACGTGACACAGAGGCCATTTCTCTTATCCACTCTTCAACATGGGAAAGACAAAGGAACACACCATTCAAGTAAGGCAGATGTATGTCGACCTTTACAAGTCAGGCAATGGCCACAAGAAAATAGCCACTCGCCTGCACCTGCCCATATCTACTGTCAGAGGAATCATTAAGAAGTTTAAAACAACTGGAACAGTGGTAATTTTGGTATTGGTATTTTGTCACCACGCACAGTGAGGAGGATGGTAAGAGAAATAAAAAAATTCTCCAAAGCTCACGGTTAAAGAATTGCAACAAATGGTAGCATCTTGGGGTCACAATGTCTCCAAAACAACCATCAGGTGCTATCTACATGCCAACAAGCGGTTTGGGAGGCATGCATGGAAAAAACCTTTACTCACTCACAATCATAAACGCAAACGTCTGGAGTTCGTCAAGCGGTACTGGGGCTTCAACTGGGACCGTGTGATATGGTCAGATGAGAACAAGATAGAGCTATTTGGCAACAGACACTCTAAGTGGGTCTGGCGGAACACAAAAGATGAGTATGCAGAAAAGCACCTCATGCCCACTGAGAAGTATGGGGGAGGATCGGTGATGCTTGCTTCTCTTTCAGAGGCCCTGGGAACCTTGTTAGGGTGCATGGCATCATGAATGCTTTGAAATACCAGGACATTTTAAATCAAAATCTGGTGGCCTCTGCCCAAAAGCTGAAGATGGGTCGGCACTGGGTCTTTCAGCAAGATAATGAGTCCCTAAACATGTGGCCAAATCCACACAGAAATTGTTCACCAGACACAGAATCAAGCTCCTCCCATGGCCATCTCAGTCCCCAGACCTCAACCCCATTGAAAACCTGTGGAGTGAGCTGAAGAGGAGAGTGCAGAGGAGAGGACCCAGGTCGCTGGATGATTTAGAGAGATTGTGCAAAGAGGAATGGTCGAGGATCCCTCTCTCTGTATTCTCCCATCTTGTGAGATATTATTGGAGATTAGGTGCCGTTTTGTCGGCAAAAGGGGGTTGTACAAAGTACTAAGATCAAGGGTGCTAATAATTGTGGCACAAAGGATTTGATGTAAAAGAATTATATCTTAATGCGAGATTTTTTTTTCCCCACTGAATAAATGCACTTGCATTAAAGGTTGGATTTTCTTCTTTTTTTCATTGTGGTCCTATATTATTTAGAAAAAAACTGGATTTATTAGAAGCTAAAGAACACATCTTAACCACAAGTGCCAATAATTATGGAGGGCGCTGTATATATATATACACACACACACACACACACACACACACACACACACACACACACACACATGTATATAATTGAAAAAATTATTAAATATATATATTTTTATATATATCATTTTTGTGCAACTCCAATTCCGAAATAGTTGGGACAGAGTGTATTGTGAATAAAATAAAAAAACGCAATGATTTTCAAATCACACCATCCAGTATTTAATTCACAATAGGACAGAGAGATCATAGCAAATGTTGAAACTAAGAAATTTTACTATTTTATCCCCAAAATGAGCTCATTTCAAATTTGATGGCTGCTACAGGTCTGAAAAAAGTTGGGACAGGGGTCTGTTTACCATGATGTAGCATCCCCTCTTCTTTTTAACACAGAGTGGAGGCGTCTGGGCATTGAGGAGACAAGTTTCTCGAGTTTAGCCATTGGAATTTGATCCCGCTCTTGTTTAATACAGGTTTCCAGCTGCTTTTCAGTTAATTATGTGCCAGATGTTCTCAATCGGTGAAAGATCAGGACTGCAGGCAGGCCAGTTCAGCACACGAACTCTTCTAGTACGAAGCCACCCTGATGTATTAGCTGCAGTATGTGGTTTTGCATTGTCCTGCTGAAATACACAAGACCTTCCCTGAAATAGATGTCATCTGGAGGGGAGCATATGTTGCTCAGAAACCTTTATATACCTTTCAGCATTCATGGTGCTTTTTAAAACATGCAAATGTCCCACACCATATTCACTAATGCATTCCCATACCATCAGAGATGTTGGCTTTTGAACTGAACACTGATAACAGGAGGGGTGGTCTTTCTCCTCTTTAGCCTGGAGGACACGACGCCCATGATTTCCAACAAGAATGTCAAATTTGGACTCGTTTGACCACAGGACACTTTGCCACTTTGCTACAGTCCATTTTAAATAAGCCTTGGCCCACAGAACGCAGCGGGACTTCTGGATCATGCTCAACAATGGCGTCCATTTTGCATTATAGAGTTTTACGTGGCATCGGTGGATGGCACGGCGGACTGTGTTACAGACAGTGGTTTCTTGAAGTATTCCTGGACCCATTTAGTAATGTCAATGACAGAATCGTGCCGGTGAGTGATGCATTGGCGTCTGAGCCCCTGAAGATCACCGGCATCCAGTAAAGGTCTTCGGCCTTGTCCCTTACGCACAGAGATTTTTCCAGTTTCTCTGAATCTTCTGATGATGTTATGCACTGCTGATGATGAGACCTTCAAAGCCTTTGCAATTTGACCTTAAGGAACATTGTTTTTAAGGTATTCCACATTTTTTTTATGCAAGCCTTCACAGGTTGGAGAGCCTCTGGCCATCTGTACTTTTGAGAGACTCAGCCTCTCTAAGACATCCCTTTTATACCTAATCATGTTACACACCTGATCCAAGTTAACTTAATTAGTTGCTAAATGTTCTTTCAGCTGACTGTCTTATATATGTATAGCTTTTTCAGCCCATTTTTTGCCTGTGTCCCAACTTTTTTGAGACCTGTTGCAGCTGAGAAATTTGAAATAAGCTCATTTTGGGGATAACAATGTAATATATCTCAGTTTCAACTTTTGAAATGTCATCTATGTTCTATTGTAAATAACTTATTGGCTCATGTGATCTGAAAAGTCTTTGCATTTTGATTTTATTCACAATTTACACTTCGTCCCAACCATTTCAGAATTGGGGTTGTAATATTATTGTTATCATTACACCTGATGGCCCATGTCATATTAACTGTTATTATTAATATTATTATCGGTCGTATTTTTAACATTTTTATTGTAGTAATAGTTCTCAATTTCAGTAATTTCAAGCATGAGAGAGAGAGAGAAGGGGGGGAGGGAATAAGAGATGTGGAGGGACGAACCCAGCAGCAGTGTGGGTGAGAGTTGGTTTATTGCAGTCGCACCACCTCGCCATGACACAGGCCATCATTACCCTCAGTCATTAGCCACTCTGGGCTAATTGCGGTGGACGACAGCCTCCTTCCTCTGCTAGACTGCTCATTTCCTCCCTCGCTCTCATTTCAGTAAAATCAGTCCTGTTCACCCTCAAAAAGCTTATTACCCACCCCTGAGCTCAATTCAAAAATAATGCACCAGATGCCAGAAGAGCAGGGGGTGAAATTCCCCTTAATCAAGCCTAAATTATTCTTAGCACCTGTGGTAAAGTGCAGAGGAAAGAGGCATTTTAGTGATGGTGGAGTGTTTTTGCCTTTTATAATGATCACCCAATTCTGTAATAATTATCAAGCTGAAATTGAGAGTAATTGTTTAGCAAAATAAGTACTCGCAATCTGCGACATTCGTTGAATACATCACCGCCCCGCTCCCCCACCTCCCACTGCAGCCACGGCAATTAAATAGCAGTTTGCCTACAACCCTGTTACCCAAGATGTTTGGAGGCTGTGCAAATTGTGAATAAAAACAGAATGCAATGATGCGGATATCATTTAAACCCTATATGTAATTTAAAATAGTAAAATATAAAATACCAAATGAGAAATGTGAGAAGAAAATACCAAGTGAGAAATTTTATTTATTTATTCATTCATTTATTTATTTAAATATTTGATTACTTTGAATTTGAAGCCAGCAACACATTTTTCACGCAAACATCCACAAACAAAAAAGTTAGGACAGGGCAAAAAAGACTGGAAAAGTCGCAAAATGTAAGATACATTTGGCGGAACATCTCACTGCTAATTAGGGTAATTGGCAACAGGTCAATTACATGACTGGATATAAAAAGAAAATCCCAGAGAGGCTGAAGCAAGGTCAAATAATGCTACAATTTAAGAATAGCATTTCTCAAATAAAATTGCAAAGAATTTGTAGATTTCATCATGTAGAGTACATCATTAAAAGACTCAGAAAATCCAGAGAAATATCTGCACATGAGGAACAAGGCTGAAAAATAGGTGCGCAATGCACGGAATACCCCTCAGCGCGATGTCGAAGTTTTTGGAGACGCCTGCCCGCCCGCCGCCCGACCGCCCGCCCAACCGCACGAAGGATAGCAATACCCCGTCAGCCTGTAGGGCTGAGGGGTAATAAAAACATTACTGAATGGCTGTGATCTTCTGGCCCCAGGCAGCATCTCCAATAAAAATAGACAGGATTCGAAGGGTAAATCACTTAATGGGCCAAGAAGCACTTCAGAAAACTACTGTCAGTGAAACCAGTTTGTTGCTATACCCATAAATGCAACTTAAAAATCTACCATGTAAAGATAAAACCACACAGTATATAAGCAAGATCCAGAAACATTGCCACCTTCTCTGGGCCCAAGCCCATTTAAGATGGCCTGAGGCAAAGTAGAAAACTGTCCTGTGGTGTAATTAATCAAAATGAGTCATTTGTTTTTGAAATCATGCACACAGCATCCACCAGGCTGATGAGGAGAGGGACCACCTAGCATTTTATCGGTGCACAGTTCAAAAGCCAGCATCCGTGATGGCATGGGGTGCATTAGTGCACATGGCATGATTAACTTGCACATCTGGGAGGACAACATTAATGCTGAGGATTTGAGCAACATATGCTGCCATCCAGACAAAATCTTCTTCAGGGAAAGCCTTGCTTGTTTCGCAAAAACAATGCCAAACCACATTTTGCATGTACATACTACAACAGCATGGCTCCATAGCAAAAGAGTCCGAGCACTAAACTGATCAGCCTGCATTCCAGACCAGTCACCCACAGAAAATATTTGGCACGTTATGAAAAGCAAAATGTAACAATGGAAGCCACAAAGTGTAGAGCTGCTGAAATCCAACATCAAGCAAGAATGGGAAAACATTTTGCTTTCAAAACTACAGCAGTTGCTCTACTCAGTTCCCAAATGCTGACAGAGCGTTGTGATAAAGAGAGATGATGCAGCACAGTGGTAAACATGCCCCTGTTCCAACTTTTATTAAAAAGTTTTACTGCCAAATTTAAAATGAGCATTTATTTGTCAAAAACAATACAATTTCTCAGTTTCAACATCTGATATGTTGTCTTGGTACAATATTCAATTAAATGTAGAGACCAAATGATTTGGAAATCATTCTATTTTTATTTACATTTCACACAGCATCTCAACTTTTCTGGAAAGTGTTGTACAAAAAGGTCTTAAATGTTCTATTTAACTCCAATGTATAGTTGATTAGTGAAATAGCAATATATGAAATTCTATAGGACAACACAGCGCAACACACGTCACGGACACAAAGGTCTTGGTCTCCTTATCAGACAAAATCCAGTCCTCTCTGTTTGAATGCCACTGGCAAAATAGGAGTAGCCATAAACATCTAATAAAAGTATTCAAAGTTGAAATCCAAATACAGAAGTAAGAGAAACAGCAGGGCCGCTGTAAGGGGAGTGGAGGGGGTGACCATGGACGATTCTAGGGGCCCAGCATTCACAGGAGCCCCACAGAGGATACTGTTGCTATTATAAACATTTGTAAATAAAATATATGGGCACTTTCATTTTATATTTTAATTATTGAAATAACTTGATCGATTTAAAATGAATTTATTGTTTGTTTCTCAATTTTCAACTTTTTAAGAATAACATCTGCCCCCCCTCTTACTATTCATCATTTTGTAAGGCCCAAGTTAAGCTAGTGCCTGAACTGGCAGCAAAATTTTTTTTCGGCAGGTCGGTTGGTCCCATTACGCATATCAGCCAATCACAGAACGGCTCTAGTAGCACTGCACGTGCCATCAGCCAATCACAGCTCGGGTGTACTCATGCTTCGATGAGAGTAGAAAAGCATTCAACATTGTCTCATTCAACATTGTTGTGTACGAGGCAAATTTGTAAATGCTCGTCTTACAATGACAATGTAGGTGCTCCACAATCGGCAAAATAGGCCTTTTGCAGCAAGCGATCATGTGACTACTTCCCGCAGAGCAACAAGTCTCTGGTGGGCAAGCTAACCAGACATTCCTTGACACTTGATAAAACAAGCGCCCGAGTGATCAGGAGTTCAATACCAACAATATCCCCTTTGTGCAGAAGCCAAATTTGGCTATTTATGGGTTACCCACTTTAATGCTGTATGATTCAAGATTTAAGCTTCACAAAGAGGAAAAATGTGGCTCAATTCAGGAAAGACACTTACAGCATTTAGAATTACATTGTATTTCAGTTTATTTTCATGATTTTGGTAGAGAAAATGAGCAGCAAACATAAAAAATCTTCATGAGAATTCACCATTGAAATTGCAAAAAAAATAATTCTGACGATTGAAAAACTGCTGGGGCTGAAAACTATACATTTCTGGTATCATAAACTCCTTGAGCACAAGTAGAATTCATCTTCAACATTACATTCTAGATTACCTACATGCTATTAGCCAAATTATACAGCTACCCAAGTGTCTCCCCAAAGTCTCAAAATGATTTGCTGTCAAATCATTAAAAAAATCATGTATTTAACACAATTAAAGCTTTAAGGCATGAAATTTAATATGAAGGAATGATTTTCTGGTTGAGTTTAGTATGAATTTATCAATATCAGTGCAGTTGAATATCAGTGGTCACAAGCAACCTCTCCAAATATGAAACATGCCTTTTCTCCATAATAAAGTTTAGAGTTTTGGCCATTTTTCTTCAAAGCCAGCACAAACACGCATTAAATAAACTGCTAATTAAACGGTCAGAACATTCACCCTGTAATGAAAGCTACCAGTCCCCTCTTCAAAGCTCACGAACCCATTTCAACACTTATAAGGAGCAAGTACACCTCACTAACACAGTAATATCTGAATTCTGAAATATACCTTATTTTAACTGAACAGACACTCCACTTTCAGGGAATATCAAATCCATTGCGTCTCCCGATTCAAAAGAAACGTGCAATGAACGTACCGGGGGTCCACACCAAAATGCACGGGCAGTTCGCGTTTTAAACAGGAAAAAAAACCCCGACATTCGACTTTGTTGAGTACATATACATCCCGAAACAGAAAAAAAAACAAACAAAAATAGCAGCCTGACCTTTTTCGTGAATCCCTCCTCCAGAGACATTGACTGTATAAAATAGAGACCGATGTATCCAGTCGCAAGAACCCTCCGGTCCTGTTTCATTCGAAATAATTCCAATAGAGCATATCGTTCTCATTTAAATCCTGTTATGTAACTGAACACTTCAAGGCCAGTTTTGCGAACCGATTTTCTATAAATCCCGTCTATTTTAGCCGCGTAATGTGCATAACGTAGACAGGATACAACCGAGCCTGCTGATACGCATTGGTTTGTATGCTCTGTGTTTGTCCAATCAATGTGTTTCACTTACTCTAAAATGTTTAAACACTCGGGAATTGGATAAGAAACGAGCCAATCAATACATTGTTATCAGGGAAACTTCAGGAGGCCATGAAGTGTAACTCTACAATTACGCAGAAGAGCTTGAGTGTATGGTTGAGTGATTGGCTATCAACGCCAGTACTCGGGTGGATATAAGGAAGCGCTGGATTTGTCAATGAAGGAATCTACGCGTAAATCCACGGTAGGGAACTACAATTTTTTTTGTATGGGACAACTGTAATAGGCAATAGAATGTGAGAGAATCAATACCATGTCGATTTTTTTGCCTCAGAAAACTGATTTTTCTGAACTACTAATTGGAATACTGTTAGCTCACTGTGGCTTAACTGGTTGCTACAAAGGATAACGATTTTTTCTGTGTCAAGATATCGTTTTTTTAAACTGCTGAATCGACACTATGGGCAAGGATACTGACCAGTTTGCACATCAGGCTTAGCTGAGGAGTTCAATTCATGCAGCTCTCAAAAAACAGGGAGTGGAGTGAACTTCACCGTATTCAGAGCCGCGTTCGAGGTCTGCTTGCTTGTGAACATTCAATAACTGATCCGGGGGTGCCATCTAGTGATCGAGTACAGTAACAGATTGCTTCCAATGTGCAGGTCTATAGACGCGGGCATCTACATCTGCAGAAAGGGGTTAAAAAAGTCTGATTCTGTAATTTGTATTTTAGTTGAAGGCTTGGTTTTCCAGATACAGTTAAAGTAAGTTAAAATAAATTGTTCCAGCTGGATTTTTAGAAGAACAACAACAAGCGGAGACCAATTATCAAGGGCGATTGCTTTGCACTGGATGATACGTTCTCAAGTATGTTTTCAACAGTTTTAACACGTGAATTTATCCCACCGATCACCCCAGATTTTGTAAAACTTAAGAATTTGACTTTGTAGGGTATCCAGGCACTCAAGTTTCAGTGTTAAAAATAATTGGTTCTTTACGATCAAGCCATTTGCGTCCAAATAAGCTTTTGTGCAAAGCAGTGGCTGCTCATGAACTGGCAACAGGAGAGGCTCAAACAATCCCTTAAAAAGAATGATTGGTCATGACCAGTTTTCAATCATTCATTTAAATTACCATTACAGAAACTCTGAAAACTCTCACCATTAACATTAATCTCTGACATTCTGTCCTGATAGAAAAAGTTCTTCAGTAGGATTATTTACTTTGATCCCTAGAAGACGTTAATGTTTAACAATTTTAACAATTGACAAAAACGTATTTTTCCAAAATGCGCCTTTAATATTAAATGCCTTTATGCACAGATGCAGCAGCCCCAGGAAATCTTCCTCAACCCCCCATACACAGGATACAGTGGAATGGGAGGAAGGTGAGCACTATAGGCTACAAGATGGCACATAGCCTACAATAGTCCCTGAATAAACAGCTTTGAGGTTAAGATTTCTGTAAAATGAAAATTTTTGCAAACTTGCAAGGCTACCTTAGTGTGCAATTATTGAAATGAACTGAAAAACTGGCACACAAAGACAGGTTTGAGAGTTAGTTTTATTTAAAATGCAAAGTTGACGTTTCCTTGCGGGTTATCCATGCTCAGCTCATTCCAATCAAATAGTTAGCCTGCATCACAACTATGTGTAGCCAATGTAGCCTATAGCCAACTGTTAAGGCCTATGACAGATTCTGAATATAAGATTCTTATGGGTGCTTTAGAATCAGGGCCATCTTCAAGCCATGAGGCAACCACAGAGGAGACCAGGGATTATATATGGGGGTGTGTGTGTGTGTGTGTGTGTGTGTGTCATATATATGGGGTGGCCCAAGGAAGGGGCCGAAATCCATTTCCAGCCATAGGGCCAAAAATTGCCAGCAGCGCCCCTATGAAACAGTGAACAAGACCTTACTTTTGCCAAACAAAATTACATCATTATAAAAACCTAGGGTTTGGTAAAAATTCGGGCATTTGTTGAGTTTATAATAGTCCATTATAATCCTATTTTCGCTGTTCCACTGCCTGTCAAAACTGATCATTGGGGATTCATCAGTTTTGAACAAATTAGCTTACAAAGCCAAGTTAATCTTTCTGATTAGAGTCAGCTCCGCCTGCTTACTCAGGTTGACACCAACAAATGAGCATTTATCAAATTTACCGTAATTGTAACCTGTAGTAAACACAAATGTTTGGTGAGACTGACAAAGCCTTCTGAGATTGAGAGGCTGCATCAGGCAATGTTTACACTGCCATTGATAGAACAATGCAGCTTCTCGGTTCCTTTGTTTAACCTTTTAGATCACTTCCCTTTATAAAAACAGCACAGAGCAGCGAGGATTCTGGGCTCTAAAAAGAAACATGTACACTTGAGTCCAGTGATATTTTTAATCGAAGTCAGAAATGAAAGATCACACAGTATATCACATGAAAATCACAACTCCCTAATCAGTTTTTTTTTTTTTAAATATTCCAGAAAACTGAAGAAGCGAGTCAGGGTTTGCAATAAAAATTCTGTGGCCAAAAAAATTTTTTTTAAAAATCTTGCAATCCTCATAGACCTTACAGCACATTTTCATGAGAGTTCATGTACACAATTAGCCCTCACAGTAGGAAAATTAAACACGCCGGAATAAATTTGTCTTCATTTGCACGAAATATATCAATCGTCGCACAAATAATAAGCATGTCATGAAAAAAGGTGATTATGACTGCTGAAGCCAATATCGCATCTTCGGCATACATGGTAGAAACTTAAAAACTGGTGGTGAAAATGAAGATGACAGAGGAGGCTGAAGCCAGGAGGGGGATAAGTGCTCCAGACACCTGCATGACAGACTGGCCCCTGGGGAAATGGGGAAAGCACATAACTCACCGCTAAAACTGGCCTAAACAAGTCACTCTCACTGCTGGTACTTTCACTAATGGCATAGAACTGCTGGCATGGAGGCTGCCACAAGGGGAAGGAATGGGTTTGTGAAATAGTATTCAAATTTTAGGTTAAAATACTGGCATACCGTCTATGTAACTCAATATTCATTTCACTCATTTTCCTCTTATGTGTTGGCTTAAACAGTCAGGCATTCCACAGGCTTTTTGACATCAAATCACAATGTCTTCATTCCCTCTGCAATGTGTCCTGTAATGTAATGTAATGTAGACTCTGGAGAGCACAGATACAGATCCAAATGCTCTTCAAGGAAATCAAACGTTCTCACTCAAAGTGCAGCACTCAGCAGTGCGCCTGCTGCACGATGGAAGTTTCTCAGCTCCATGCATGGTGCAAGCGCAGATACTGCACTAGCTGAAAAGGGCACAAACCTGCTTACTAGGCATCTCACAGTCTTGCACACTCATACCCACAGCGAACTCGTGCAGAGTCACCGGACGGGCAGAGCGGCAGATACTGGGGCACATCCTCACACCAGAACCCAGGAGCTAGACAGGAGACATTCACAACCCCCTTTTAACTCTCTCCAGACAGACCTGCCAAATGCTGGTCAGATGAGATCGGCGAGAAAGGTCATCAATCTTTCTAAAATTGCATTTCTTCTATTTTATGGATTACTTTGTGTTACACATCAAAAGATAGCCAAGAATCTGCTCTTTCTGGTGATAACCAAATATGGAAATGTTCAGCTATCGTCAAAATAGTTTGGCTCCTCAAAGCACATGCCATCAATATCGAGAAACATCCTTGGTTTATGATCATTCACAGGCAGCAAATGTTATGTACGCACTGCAACCAGTTTTGTTCTTGCTCATAGTCACTCAAAATATATTGATCAAACTGAAGGAAAGTGAGACAATAATGGTATCAGTTAAGGATTCTGAGTTAAGTTGGATGTTAATAGTTGTCCAGAAGAGTTTTCTAGCAGAAATTCTTTAGAATAAAGTGATATTTGTCAGAGGATGAAAAGTCCATGACATCGTCAGCTTGCTCACAAAATATTTAGGAATTTTTTGGTGCGGCAGTGTATTTTTTTAGCCATTTTTTCCACATCTTGGCTAGCTGGGAAAGAGTTAAGCAGTGTATTGTCTTTCATTATCATTTGCATTCCAGGAAAGCACTAGAACATGGAGGATAATTTAGTTTGCATTCATTTCCAATTACTAAAAGCAATCAAATTTTTTCAAAGATGTCAGCTCAAAATATTTTGCTTGAACATCGCTGTCAACTGACAATTTAGAGGGGGTAATTAACTCAGAAGTTCTTTATATGAATGCAGTTCTGTTTTCAAAAGCATGTTACTTTGCCCTGGACAGAGCAGCAGATGTCGACAGGCTCGCATACCACAATGAGTCAGAGCAGGTGCTTAAAAAAGAAGAACCCATCTCCAAATATTACCAAAATGTTTCAAACTGCACCCTGAGCTCATCCTCTAAGTACACACTGCCTAACACTAATAGCAAGGAGGGCTGCTTCTCAAGAGAACATCTTGCGCTGACAAATGCCAGCCGCACACTGACAAAGCCTCCTGCTGCTTTTTGAATCACCTCAGTTTAGAACAAGTACTGCAGTGAATACATATGCTAGGGACTCCACTATGAAAA
Organism: Gymnothorax reevesii; assembly: GCA_029721435.1. NCBI lineage: Eukaryota > Metazoa > Chordata > Actinopteri > Anguilliformes > Muraenidae > Gymnothorax > Gymnothorax reevesii. The sequence goes on from CM056573.1 coordinate 44,940,833, forward strand.
GTGTAATTAGAGCAGGGGCCATACCGAATTAATGGATATTCGACGTGGTAGTGAAGCTCCAAGAAACCAGCCCATTATAGCTGTAGCACCACAGCAATAAATAAATAAAAAAGGGAATACGATTGGAGCTTCTAAGAAATACACAAAGATGGAATCACTCCCTTCACTGATGAAGCTTCAAGCTGAGCAACTTGCCAGGTTAGTTTGCAGCAGTAAGAAATCAACTGACAGCCAACATGAATTTGGCCCTTCCAAACCAGGGGGCAGTTTCCTGCCGAGAATACACAACCCTTTAAAAGGAGTTCACCTAAGTCACAGCTAAAAAAAAAAAAAAAAAAAAAAAACCTGGTCCAGTTTTCCATAACAATGCAGGAGATGGTACTGATTTTCCCTTCACTTAGGCCCAGTCAGCCTGCCAGGACAAAGATCCCCAGCACTTACCTCACAGCTCTTTGATCAGCCGCCTGCCAGTATTTTTGTGCGGGCAAACGTGCCCAATAACATTTAAAGGCTAAGTGTTCTGAAATGTACCACAAGCATTTATAATCATTGCAAATTCTTGGCTATTGCAAGAAAGTGGAGACTTTTAGATATAGTGTTCAGCAGGCACAAGTAGTCAGTATTAATCTAGGGACACACTAAAATGAGTCTGCCATCAGCTTTAAATGAGCACCAGTATGATTTAACCTTTAATACAGAGAGGATGTTTCCTGAGGGCATACTGAAATGAGAAAGCCCAAACACCTGCTAGCAGTGGATAAATCTGCTGCGTGTGATTTCACAGTCGTCGCTATCCGTCTGAGCAAAGAGCACGACTCTCCGTAACTCCTGACAGGCCTGACATATTTGTGGTAATGGAGACCAAAGTGAAGGCAATGATTTTCAGTGGTGCCACAAAATCAATTACTGGCACCAAACTCGAGCAAAGCGACGCTTGCTACCCGGTTAGAAGGCGACAGCAGCAAAGACCTGGATACCGCACAGCCTGTTTATCGGCGAGTAGCTCCATCTCTCCTTCCTGGGAATATCGGACTCAAACTGAAACAGTCAGCGTTACCAAAACCCCGTCACTGTGTCTGCCAGTAGCCTTAGCTGCATGTAGCAGTATCAAAGAATGCCAATGTCACTGCTGCCACAGCTTCAAATACTGAGTGGGGACTACACTATTATTCCAGAGGCAATACAGGTTGACTAATTTACTATGAGAAAAGAGTTCAGCATTTTTTTTTTAAAAACACCTCTGCCCAACCTGTGCAATTAAAAGCCACAATCTGCACGAGGAGGAAACCGGCTACAGCCTACAGGCCCTGTGTGGGCGATGCCGTCACTCTGCAGGCTCTTAAGGTTATGTGTTAGTCAGACGTATTATTAAAGCTCCATCTCGATTTACCGGTACAGAACAATGAAAGGTGTAGAAGCCACATTCATGCAAAGATATAGGAGTGGAATGACCTTGTCACATTAAACAAGCAATTGTTATTTATATTAAAGGTCAATATGAAAGAGTTGAGGCATCAGTTGACATGAAGAATGCATTATGCATCTGAATGCACTGGAAAAATGAGTTGTCTTCCCTTGACGTTTGATCTACTGTGATTTTTGTGAATTTTTATCAGCTTTAACAGCACACCCAAATTCAAATTTCTCCATCCATCTTTTTTGACATTTTATTTTGTTCATTCAAGAAAAACTGACAATTTTCATCATGTAATTTGTTGACTGTAGCCATGTTCTGTGCCAGTTCATTGCATATAAATGGCGCCATTATACGTCAGCAAGGTTGCTGCCATGAATGTTTTCTCTAACACTGTAAAAACACCATTCTACAACAACAAACATTCCCCTGCCTGCTGTTCTTGGCGTACTGATTAGAAAGACCCAGGGTTTGAACAGGAAGTGGCTTTGTTTCTGTACTGCCGTCCTCTTCGATGTCAAAAGAGGAAGTGGTTGATCGGGCACTGCTGCTGTCATGAGCATATTCACACAGAATATATTAGTCAGCCCAGAGCAGGAAAATAAAAGGTTAGGAGGTCAGAGTGATGTCATAAATTTACAACTGCAATGTTGGTGGTCGTTGCACCCTTGTCCAAGGCCAGGGGTATGCAATTTTTTTCCAGAAAGGACTGACTCAGTCTTACATTTCGACCAAGCAGCAACACACCTGATTCTACTCATCAAGGACTTTAGCAAACACTAGGTGCTGATAGGTAGAATCAGACGTGTAAATGCTTAAGTGGGATGAAAACTTGCCCCCACAGCAGCACTTTCAAGATAAGACTGTCTGTTTCTCAAAAGCGTAGGCCACATCCTTGGTGGGCAGCATTTCTAGGCTGCTAAGTCATTGAAGGCCATTCCAATGCGATGGTGCCTTTGAATGGGCCATTCCACAAGCAAGCTAAAGCTCTTGTGACACGGCCATGCAAAAATGAAATCATATGAAAAATTAAGTAAGCAGTATTTTTATGCTCTATGGGATGCCAAGTGTAGTATAAAATCAATGAGAAGACGGTGTACCTTCATGCAACAACACAACACAAGTTTTTCGGTCACCAATCCCATACGTCAACAGGCGCTATCATACTTATGATTCCACTGTGCAAGTGGTGAAATCAGCTATGCGGAGGAAAAGCTATGAAGCGACACATAACTGACAGCATATCGGTGACTACATCTCCCAGTGCCTCAGAAAATAAAATTGTGCAGGACAGTCAAACAACAGTTAAGCCAGCAGGGGGATTACTCTGTAAGGTCAGAATGTGTCCCTGTGTCTTCAAAAAACTTCGTATTTTATGGAGCCACTGGTCGTCATTGCCCAGCTGATAGACCTTCAGTGGGGTGCAAAAATTTGGGCAACCCTGGTTTCAATGTCTGTTACAATTAATCTTCAAGTGATTGAAACCAAACTTGAACAATAATTGCTAGAAAGTTAAACATGACACCTCTCTGTAAATTTAAAAGCAATGTTTAATTTTAATTTTTCAGTTTTTTAATGATAAGAAAGGAAAAAGGGCCCTGTACAAAAGTTTGGGTAACCTTTTAGATTATTCTTTGTTACCTTTTAAGATGATTACTAAGGCCCAGACCCAGGTGATTTGCTCATTAGGTCTTCAATGAGTCAAGTGAATATAATTCCAGGGTTGAACTATATATTCTGAAGTAACTCCATGCCTTCTAAAGTATCCAACTGTGGTGGCTGTTGTGTCTGGTGTTAAGAACCATATGTTCCTCTAAACAGTCGTCCAAGGATGTCAAAAATCAAGATAATTCACTTCCACCAACAAGGAGAGGGCTACAAAAAACTCTCGCAAGGTTTCAAACTTCCGATCTCTACTGTCAGAAACACCATAAGAAAATGGAAAATAAATGGAACAATTGAAGCCAAGACAAGATCTGGAAGACCAAGAAAAACTTCAGATAGAATGGCCTGAGATCTGGTGAGAAATGCTCAGAACAACCTGCACATCACTGCAAAAGAGATGCAAAAGAGTAGCAGATACAGGTCGAGTTGTTCACAGGACAACAATCCAGCGTACCTTAAACAACAAAGACCTATATGGCAGAGTTGCAAGAAAGAAGCCTTTCCCACGACCTCAACACAAAATTAAGTGACTGAAGTATGCAAAAGACGACCTTCAGAAACCTCAAGCCTATTGGAACAATGTGCTTTGGACTGACGAAACCAAAATTGAACTTTTTGGCCACAACCAAAGAAGGACATGTTTGGGAAAAGAGGGTGAAATATTTGTAGAGAAGAACACATTGCCAATTGTTAAGCAAGGAGATGGATCCATTATGCTTTGGAGTTGTGTAGCAGCTGGGGGCACAGGCAATATTGTGCGGGTGGAAGGAAGAATGGATCCCATCAAATATCAACACATTCTAGAGGCTAATGTTCAAAGCTCAGTCCAGAAGTTGAAGTTGAAGAAAAATTGGTTATTCCACCAAGACGATGATCCGAAGCATACCTCAAAATCCACCAAGAAGTACCTCTAGGAAAGACGGATGAAGGTTTGGAATGGCCATCACAGTCCCCAGACTTATTATTGAATATTATTGAAAATATGTGGAGAGACCTCAAACATGCCGCGCATGCAAAGAAGGCCGAAGAATATTTCTGGGCGAGAGGAGTTCTGTCAGGAAGAATGGGGAAAAATTCCAAATAAAAGAATTGAGAGACTCTCAGCTGGGTACAATGAGCTTTTGCAAGCGGTTATAGCTGCCTGAGGAGGAGTGACAAAGTACCAGCTGACACGGTTCCAAAACTTTTGCACTAGGCCTTTTTCCTTGTATTATTATTTTAAACCTGTAAAAAGTTAAAAATAAAAATTATTCTTGCTTTCAAATTTCATGGAATCTGTCATGTTTAACTTTGTAGCATTTAGTGTCCAGGTTTGCTTTCAATCACCGGGAGATTAATTGTAGCAGACATTTAAACCAGGGGTGCCCAAATTTTTGCACCCCACTCTAACAAAGGCCTTGGTAATAGGCACAAGTAATGATGCCCAAAGTGAACAAATGTAATGAATGCATCAGACTATGTACCCCCATCAATATCACGAACGTTATGAATTTCTATGGAACAGAAGTTAGTCATTGACAGAGAGAATCAACGGACAAAATGAGCTCTATTGAATAAAATCTGCCTACAGTTTTCAAATAACGGACATCAGAAATGCAGAATTGAGACAAAATACTCATCGAAGTTTAGATGAGATGGCCAGCTTGTTTACATTAGCGACAAACTTCTACCTCTATTGACTCGTCACAAGTTGAGATGCATGCCATGAGAAATGCCGGAGGCGAATTAATAATAAACCAGGTGGAACGGATAACCGTTCAGTGACGAAAATCAGAATAGGTTTGCATCAATGATAGTTAAGGATTCATTAACCCCTTTTCGCAGATAGAGACGCCGGTGTCCGTAAATTCCAAAATTTAATTATTAAATAATTCTGTAATTGAATTTCTAAAGGTCTTGCCTCACTGGAATATAGAATTTGTTCTTAAATGTGAAGAAAACTATTTTACATATAATAATTTTTCTTAGCATTTCTATATGCGTGATACCAGACATTATGGCAAGGTTAAAACCTTTCAGGAATGTAAAAAAAAAAAAAAAAAAAATACGCATTCAGCGTATGTAAACATCAACAGTTCCGATGATGCAACCATCCGGTCTTAATCGACCATCTCAAAAGTTGCTTTGTAGCCTTCTTAGGCTGCATTTTAGGCTCTGAGAAAAAGCTGGTGAGTACCCCAGTCCTAGGCTATGCCCACTATCAATAATGTTTAGTGTCTGCTCCATAAAAGGGCTGTTTATTAAGAAAACAGAACAAAAAAAAAAAACTACATATTCCATGAGAACCTCATATTTTTAAGCACCATGATTAGGTATTACAATCAACACAGACTCCAGAAGAGGCCAAAATAAATGTTCAGATTAGCATTCCCAGCCGAAGTTTGGCAGATCCTAATAGATGCAAAACCTGATTACCAACCCTGTAACCAGATCACTGTTACACCCTTGAATGTGAACAAGTATATATACACGCTAGTGCCACTGTGTTTTCCTGTAGGCTGTAACAATTTACCACCAGCCAAGTGGAACAGCAACACGGCCCTGACATATTTTCCATTTCCCTTAAAAACACCACACGCTCAGAGGCAGGTACGGAAGCTATGGGCTGCTCAATAAAAATACTGGTTCAAACCTCTTTGTCTAACCACACTAATTCTATTAGAATTAGGCTAACTACTTAGTTATCGAAAATTTCAGTCAACAGCCAAGAAATATCTGGCTCTGTTGAAAGTCAGCAGGTGAATAAAATTGAATAAAATCTACATCAACATTAAATCACCCTTGCTGGTAAGTCAGATCAACCAGAGATACACGAGGGCAGGACACTGACCCCAAGCTGAAAATATGCTGCCCAACCATTCGCTAATTTTGAGCAAGGGCAGGTCAATAGAAAATGATAGACTTGTAAATCCTGTCGAGCATCTTAACCTGAAAGTGGCTCTTCAATGTTCAACCCATTCTACCAGCTACTTTACTTGCACATAATTAATAGTCTAAAAATAGCTACCTGCCTGCTGTGCAAGAAAAAATGTTTTATTATTATTGTCACATCATGGATGAACCTCTTCACAACAGGTATAAAAGCTAACTAGAACATGGTAAAATCTCACCATATGTTGAAATTGAGATAATTAGAATATCCATCCATTATCTATTCTGTGTCTTCCTAGGTTAAGGTGAGCTGGAGCCCATCTCAGCCGACTAAGTGCAAAAGCTTGCCAATCCATCGATGGGCACATACATCATTCACACACACACACACACACACACACACACAAACACACACACAAAATTTAAGGTTTCCAATTAGCCTGACATGCATGTCTTTGGACTGTGAGAGGAAACCAGACCCCAGAGAAAACCCACTCAAGCATTAGGAGATTATGCAAACTCCACATAAAAAGCCCCAAAGCCACCTTTGAACCCACAACCTTTTCACTATAAGGTGGCAGTGCTACTCACCCTCACCGTGCCACCCTTAATAACAACTTATACCACGAATCAGGCTACAAACTTGATCAGGCAAGTGACAAATTAATTAAGTGGCCTGAACCAATCATAGCAGCCTCATGCCAGTGGGCACTCAGATGTCTATCAGCCATGTTTTCTCAGTAAAATGTTTTGCATTGAACCCCTTTTGTAAACATTAAACAATTCTCTCCGTTTCGGATGGTTGGGATATGTCTAAATTAACTTTCAGAAGTAGCAAAAATATCCAGACAAACTTTGGAGCAATAGGGAAGTAAAGGAAATGTGAAGTCGTAAATATAATATAACACAGTCCAGCTTAATGCTTGGTTTGCAGCTTTCCCCAATTCATCGATATTCAATGGTCCAATTTAAAGTGTATATCTGGGCTACAGTTGCATTTACTAGCCTCATTTCAAGAAAACACCATCACACATGAAGATGCATAATGGATGTGATTGCAAAGTGGCTAGCTAAAATTGCTACATATCGATTCACTGAGTTTCAATGTCTACAAGAATTGGAATAGGTTTTGGAAGTGCCAGAGACAATTTGTTGCAGTTAATGAAGGTTGTGGAAAGTGAATATAATCAATCATAATGACTTCCCTAAAAATACGGTCATCAAAAAACAAACAAAAATGGGAGAAAAAAGAAAATAAGGGGGAGGATGAAGAAAGGACAACACTACTTAAAGTAAATTCCCACGTTTGTCTCCCTGTGTGATGTGCAGCAGTAGAACCCTTGTGGAAAATCAAATGGTGTTAGGCCTACTTTAGCTAGCAACAATGCTATCGGGCTAGCTAGCTGTTTGACCCCTTTGCACAGAATACAAATTTTTCCTGTTATGCATGAGCCTATTTAGGTTTTATAACTCAGTGTTTGTGTCACAGAGACTAAGGAAAATTATTCCAGTGAAGCAAGACATTTGGAAATTCAATTACTGAATTATTTAGGAATATTGTAATTTACGGATGCTGGCGTCTGTATCAGTAAGGAGTAACATTTTTCCCGTCCTCCGGCTCAAGATTTTATTTTTCATGCAGGTGGTTGGCTTCAAGAATGCGCTTAATAATGACAAATTTTAGTTTTTTGCTTGAGACAATAAAATTGGAATTGTCTGACAATGCTAAATAACAGTGCGTCTTCTTCAAATAAATCCTACAGTTAAAACTTAACTTATGAGCAACAATGTGGGCTGTTAGAAAGTGAGCCAGGCATTTAAAAGTCTGATTTGTACAGTCCTTAATTGTGTGCCTGGCATCAGAGTATAAATATTGTTAGATTACTTGCTAGCTAGCTAGCTAACTTGAGAGCAGTAGGTAGGTAATGAATTACCATATATGATTGGAACGTTCACCAATATACAACATGCCGTTATTTAATTAACTTTCTTATAAATTGGGGAGTGTTTTTCAAATGCCCGAAATTGTTAAGCTTGATAATAAATGTTCATAACATATAATTGTGAACTTGTATTTAAAAATCAAATCAGAAGTATTTGGCTACAAAATAGAAAAACAAGTTTATGAACATGGCATCAATCTGGAAAAATTATAGAGGCACAATTTGAATCATTAAAAAAAAAAAAAAAAAACACTTGTTAGGATAATCTCTGGATAAGAAAAAGGCAGTATTTTCACTCAGATTATGGCCAAAAAAAAAAAAAAAAAAACAACATTCCACCTTGTGCACTACGTGTGCTCACATTACATATTCCTACCAACTCTCACATGAAACTTATGCCTTTGGCCAAACTCATATACCTCGTAGCACATACTGACTGCTGTATATTGTTTATAGCAATATATTGCGACTCCTTTAAGCGAACCGTCCAAAAATCCTTCTTGAATCATTGTCACCACAGATACATATTTCTGGACCACAGTTACATGCCAAGAAAGTCAACATGGGCCATACCCTATGATAAATTATAGAATGTGGATGGCTCAGCTGCACTTAAGCGATCTCAATTTTGTTTGATGGGCAAATCATCCAGGGTCCATTTCACAAACACAGATTAAGTCCCTTTCCAGTTCTAACCCCAGAGCTTTGGCTAGGGGCAATTGTTGAAGTAGGTCGCCAAGCGCTGCACAGCGGCTGCTCACTAAGTAACAAGGATGGGTCAAAAGCAGACAAAAAAAAATTACTCTACGGGTTTCAATAAAAATCACTTCCCAGTTTAGATCAAGACTAATTTCAATTTTGAATAAGCAAACCCAATTTAAACCGGTCCATGGAGTCTCTGCAGATAATGAACAGTATAGTAAATGTAGATCCCTCTCAATGCTCAAGGTTTGGTTCGAGGGCCCAACCAAAGATAAAGCACAAAAGAGTGAAAGCTGCGACTAAGTTTACTTCTTCAAACGTCAGAACACAATTGCACCAAGACAGTCCACATCAAAGACAGAAGAGAAACATTACTAAGGCGGACAGCCACACTTTGTAAACATCAAGGTCAGGTTTTCAAATAATATCAGATATTCAAATCAGCAAATCCAGTCTTGTATGTATCTAGCAAGGCTCTAAAACAAGACTACACACAAAATCAAGGATGATTATCAAACTGTGCGTCGTTTTGCAGCTTGACGTGGCAGACCACAGTAACCGACAAGGTTACAATTCCTGAGACTTCAAAGGCATAAAAAATAGCCAAGCCAACTTCTTGCCAAAGTAATTCAAACAAACATTTACCCAACAAGTGATAAAGGCTGGTCACCATAATAATTCTCTTAGAATCATATCAGTCATGTAGTCGTTTAAGTAAAATATTTTAGCAGAAATAAAGTTTGGAGCAAAATGAGAACTGCCATGACAAACGTTTCATCAGCACCAAAATATGTGGGACTTGAGAACATTGAAACGAGGAAATCATTAAATCAACGATCATGCTTGAGCCTTTCGACAAAGTAGCTGGCAAACCAGTGCAGTGACTTAAAATCTCAATGACTGAATGGAAGACAGAGTTACAGTCTTGGATGGACCAGCAAAGTTTTCAAATGCATAATGGTGAAAACTTGAGAAAAAAATGAAAGTTGCTCTATTTTCTCGACATTTGCAACACTGAATACACATTAAAAACCCGAAAATCCTGCCTTCTGCCATCTCTGCAGACTGAACTCAGCTAGAGCAGTACAAGTACGGCAGAAACAAGCAAATGGAAAAGCCATTTTATGCCAACTCTGAATATGTTTACAACCTTCACCTTTTCAAGCAGCTCCGTGTTAAGGAGCATTGAAGGACCCTCTGCTATGAGGGGAGAAGTGTGTGAAGTTCAGATAAGGGAAGTCAGGAGAGGGAACAAAGGGAGCTGAGATTACATTAGAGGCCATTCAGGTCATCCAGAACTTCTCTCAATCCCAGACCAGCTTATCGACGGGCTGCTCAACTGAATGCCTTTACGCACCATTCCTACGCCTGAGACAGGAGCAAGCACAGGCTAACATTTACCCAGGACACACAATCGCAGGATACCCTAAACAGGGGAGATTCCAAGCTGGACTAGGCTCTTAAACATAATCCTTTTCACCACAAAGTACTTTTGCAAATCCATGCAATAGCTCACACATGGGAGAGCTCATTTAGAAACACTTTTTGGACTTGTCTGGTTTTTACGGGGGGTATACGGTTCTTGCACAAGTGCCACCATTTCCAGGATTTCAAACACTTTGAAAGTTCTGCTCTGAACCATCAAGACTAATGCTATTTCAGGGGTGTCCCATAGCATTGATAAAGCAGAATCAACATGTCAGTGAATAGGAAAACATACGCCAAGTTAATGGTCTTATCTGGGAAATGTGCGACCTCTGGATCCAATCATTCTGCCCGAATCCAGACCATAATGACCCATTTTTCTGAGTTCATACACATCTGAAGCATGCCCACAAATCATCAAAAGATGAGTACTTCACTTGGAATGGTTTCATTTCTAAATCATTGTTTAATTTATTCAATATTTTCAACAAGTATAAGAACCTGTGCGAGGCTATTTGTCATAAATAAAAAAAAAAAAATGGAAACAAAATCTGGCTTCTCGCAACCATAGCTGTGCCAGGCTGGCCAGGCGTCTGACAAGTGGTTTTGGAAATGTCACAGATGTTGATACAGCCTGGGCAGCTATTCTTAGTCACATAACTGAATTGTGTTCTGAAACTTTTCTCCGCAGAATTATCCTCCTGCATGGCTTCCTCGAAAGGCCCTGGGGCTTGCTTTTTCACTCCATATAACTGAACACTTGAACATGAAGCAGAAAACGTTGGCAGCCTGAACATTTCTTCAGGAAATGCTTGGTTCTCCGTGGCGGTCTCACAATTCACAGACGCTTACTACCTCAAAGGGCTCTCCTAAGGCATGTTACACTCATTGTGAGGGAACCATTCTCTAGGCTGTCAGAAGAAAAACAAAGCATTTCTCAACAGCTAGCTACCATAACTTCCCCTGCATACCAGCGTGGTGTATTTCAAGGTTATGTACAGCTATGAGGGGGAACAGATTCCCTTTAAATCATTCATGCAGGTGCCATTTGACAAGGCACAATGACTAGTGGCACCAACGCAGAAAGTAAAAGTAGACATAAACAGGCTTAAATATTATTTATATTTTAGATTTTCAGTGTTTTGAAAAATTTGTGACACAAAGGCAAATACTTGCTCACATTGTTAAACAGAGAATTTCAATCAAACTGATAGCCAGAAGTGAACATCCTAACTAGTAAACACGCCTTTTTAAAACTGCCTAACATTACAAGTACCCAAGTAAACAATAAAAGCTTACGATTTATTTTGCCTGCTTTTTAAAAAAAATACTACTGTTAAACACCTGTCATCATTCAACAAATTCCCTTCATCTTCAAATTAGTATTCTTAATGCAAGAAGAGAAAGGTTTGTTAACTATTTTTTTGGCTTCAACATTTCTGCTTTTAAAGCAGCGAGTAAACCACAAGCTCGCGTTAAAATTTTGTTGGGAAACCCACGTTTCAAAATATAAGCTACAGCCTTTGCTACCATTCAGCCATTCAATTATGCAACTTGCCCACATTAACATACCCTGAAAATGTAAGAAGATTGATTGCGAAAGTGTTGCAAAATCTGATTCACAGGGTTTCTCAATAAATGCCCCAAACTCCCTAATTTAAAGCTTGTTAGTTTAAGCAATGAAAAATAAATAGGAAAGTAACTTGTCCACATTAAAAATCCCTACAAACAAAGTTCAGAATATGGCCAGTTCAGAATTTGGGCTAATTGGGATGGGTTAGAACTGAGATGAGATTGAACTCTAATCAAAGAAGAAGAAGAAGAACCTGCTGGTGATCAGCCGTTTTACATTCTATTGTCTTAAGATCTTCTGCATAATCCCATGCTTCTCATCAACTATGTATTATCAGCAAATCTATATGTAGCCTACATGTAAATAAGCACTCACCACAGAGCTCCCATTTTAAGGACATTAGGGAGCTGACATGGACAAACAGGAAAAATAATTTTGAAATACATCCACAAAGCCTAATGAAGATGCCCTTAATTTTTTAGAATTACAAAATTGTGTGCTCCTTACAAAACATTGTAAGTGCAGCTATGGGGGAGATGAACTGGAACCTTCAGGTAAATGTTTATAGACACAAGAAAACAATTTTCTTGGTGTAGGACTGTAAATCATATGCAAGACTCAGATGGGGTTAATCTTTTAAGGGCAACTCCACACTAAATTAGGCCATCCATGTCTCATTGGCTCAAAATTTGAAATGCATTTTGTTACTTCCAGTGGATATTAAAAAACAGATATTTATAGGAAATTGATGTTAGTAAGCTAGATGTTTTAACAGTTTTGCAATAACAACAAAAAGTTGAGTTACTTGCAAAAAATTATTTATTCAACGACTAAAAAACTGAGCACCTGAGTATATGGTACGTAACAAAATGTTGTGGTTTGCTGATCTGTAATAACACCTGAACATCAAAATTGATACATATAGACATGGAAGTATTTTTGTATCATAAACAATAGAGAAAATTAAGTTTTCAGCAAGTTCTAGAAGCAAATTTTGAAAATGCTTATGTAAACTCTTTGTTAAAGTATGCAAATTACACAATAAATTGAATAGTTATGTCCAAAGTCAAACACCTGACCCATCTGTAGGTGCTCCTTCTTTTGTCATAGGCAAAATTGTTCGGCATCAATTGCCTCAACAACAATTTTAGTTCATTTGTGCGGGAGTGGACATTTTTACTACATAAAGAATTATCTAAGAATTATATAATAAACCTTTTAACCACGTGTTGGGTCAACTATGTTGCAGAGTAGGTTCACCAAATCATATCTTATGCAAATGCAAAGTACTAATAATTAAAATTTAGAGAAAGAATTTTGCTTACTTGCCAAATTTAAAAATAAATAAATAAATTAATAAAAAATATATATGTACAGGAACTAAAGTTATTCTTCCAAAACAGACAAAATAATACTGCAAAGACAGTTCTCTTGTATCTCCTTAAAGTTACTAGTATTATCCCCAACATCAGGACCCTGAACCAAGCCTTGAATGTCATGAACACAGAATATTTGAACATACTCCATATGTGTCAGAGTGGACAAACATTTTGACATCATCCATGGCATCTCCGACCTTGTCCGGGGATACAATCATTTCATTAAAGTGGCTATAGTGGCTTAAGAAACCATGTCTGTTTTATCTGGGAGACTAAAATGTCATCTGGGAGTTGGAGCAGGCAGATCATCCAGGCTACATAGCTAGGATCTCTTGAACAGGGAGTGTGTCCCTTTCAGGATTTGCGGGCCATACAAAAGGATTCTGTCCAGCCAGGGGCTTCATAAAGTTGATGGTAGCTGATTCATCTTGAATGTCTTCCACTTCTGCTCCAAGCCAAATATTTTTTCATGTCTTGTGTCTGATTGGACAATCATTCGACATTGTGCTAGGCCTACATGTAACAATGAAGCATGTGACCTAATCAATCTGTTAAAGTTTCTATCACAATACTATGTGGACACACACAAACAAAAGCTACGACAGATCATGTAAATGATACATTTTTATGAGACACAATCTTCCCTCCAATATTTGGACACATTTGGACATTATAGGAGAAGTACTTTTTGTTGAAACTTGGCATGACGATTGCTCTTGAGCTGCTTTTCCAAATACATATCAACATCAGCAATATCCAGTATAAAGTAGGATTTACTGCGCATTTTTTGAAGTATTGCTGATGGCCAAGGTAAGCGTAAAATTGCCCATAAATGCAATAATTCACAGGAGGAAAAAAATAAATTAAAAAAAAAAAAAACACACATGCTGGGCCAGGGATGCACGTAGGTAGACACAATGAATACACATAAGCTGACACTATTCACGTGGGTGGACCGCGACGATCAGAGTGTTCAGGGAGGCGGCCATGCTCCTGCCTGCTGAAACAGGTCAGGAGAACAGGTTTGTCTGCCTTCCGTTTCCCACCCCGCTTAACCCCTCCACTGCCAGTCTGCAGCCTCAGAGCAGTGGGAGCAAAGGGCATGACGAGGTTGGCTTTCTAATCCGAGGCATGTCACCGTACAGCCCAAGCCAACGTAACAATTTTACACCTGAAACAGCAGCACTGATAAAACAAATTTTAGAAAAAGGAGACCATTGATGAGGCGGCGTGCGACCACAGTTCCTATAAAACGCACATATCCTTTTTCAAATTAATTCCTTCTCAATAAAATGTACTGCCCCAGTACTGTAAATACACTGTAATTCAACAGTAGAATCATCGAAAAATGCTGACATGATTAACAACCCGTGTACCTTCGCAGAAAAGATCAGCCATTCACTCTGAGCACACGCACATATCCAAACCACCAAGGAAATACTACAATATAATATCATACAATAGAACTGAAATGCTGACGGAGGTCCCAGGTTTACACATCGTCATCAACATTCCTGACCTTGCAGCTACTTGATAAAACATGGTAGAAAATGTTTGGATAGGAAATGTTTGGATGAGAACGTCGTATCATGCAATCACTGAGCTCGTCTAGCCCGCAGCGCCCCGGCAGACTGCACGATGTACTGAATAATTAAAATAATCTCGTACAATCTGTTTTAGCATTGAATAGGGGACATTCTAGAACGCTTAACGTGAAAAAGCTTAAATAAGATTAATGTACCAAAACAGCGACCAATAAGCACCCAATTCCTCTCAGACATTTTTTGTCAGGAGCACTTTCTCCAGTCCAAAAATTAAAATCGAAGACCAAGGAATATGGTAGTTACATCACGTTAAGTTTTTTCCCCTCCATTGACACACTTTGAGGAAAAGGCTTAACGTGGCTTAATGTTCCGAAACAGCGACCACTTATCACCAAATTCGCTTAACGTGTATAACGTCCGTTTTCAGACAACGGTTCTGATATTTCCAACGAAGAGAGTAACCCTGGCAAGAAACGGAAAAGAGGAATTAGTTGATCATTGGTCGCTGTTTCGGAGCATTAAGCCAAGTTAAGGTTTTTTCTTCATAATGTGCGTCAATGAGGGAAACGCTTAATGTGATATAATGCATGTTTTCTGTGGACTTCGGTTTTAATTTTTTCTTTGGAGAAAGTGCACCGGGCAAGAAATGTCGGAGAGAAATTTGGCAGTTATTGGTCACCGTTTAGGTAGCCTACATTAACCTACGGTAAGCCTTTTCCTCATAATGGAAACGCTTAACGTGACATAACTACCATATTCCTCAGTCTTCCGTTTTAATTATTTGATTGGAGAAAGTGCTCCAGACAACAAACGTCCTACAGGAATTTGGTGTTTATTGGTCGCTGTTTTGGCACATTAAGCCACGTTAAGCTTTCTTCACGGTAAGCGTTTTAGACTGTCCCGAATGAGATGTATCCAGTAACCTATACTGCACCTGCCGATTCCCGTTTCCATGGCACCTGGTCACAGCGACAAAACAAGGGAACACTGAGCACTATCGGTATAAGAGAAGCCAAATATCTTCTGAAGTTCGATAGCCTAATGATTTATCAAATTTCCTCATAAACTTCGCCATTCGATACACGTTATTTTGACAGCGCACTTTGCTATCAACAGTCACAAGGTCACTTCGGGCGCAGGTAGTCTTGCCAGACGACTATGAACCAGGTCTCTTATCTCCATTAGCCAGGCTAACGTAGCCAAGTCGTACAGCCATAAACTGGCTTTCGTGCGACGCAGTTATCCGTAACTAGCTAGCGTTAGCGTCAGAACCACAACAAGCCAGCACAGAATCACAAGCGCGCTGTTTCGTTTGAAATGGCTCGCCAGCCAGCTGACACGCAGCGCGCCGCCGATGACAGATCGCTCAGCCTCACTAAATAGGTACATTGTCCACGCAAAGCTTCTAATTATAATAGGTTGCAAGCCAATTTATATTGAAGTTAATCGAACTCAACTCGCCAGTTGTTATATGAAGTCAAGCAATTATAAACAGAGCAAGCCGACTGGCGAAACAAGGACCAATTCGTTTTAACGTCACGTTGGATATTTCTCGCAACACCACTGCGATACTCCGTTGAATCGACTATGAAGCAAAGTTACTTTGAAGTAGAAGGCTATCAAACAAGGAAAAACGTTTGAAAAGCTCCAGTTTGCGATAATCTTAAATGATCTGTTAAATGATCAATTCCAATTCTCTTTTTTTCAGTAACTTATGTGTTCAGTTGATGGATAACACACTGGCTACTTTGAGAGCAGCATGTAAACATTCTGGATTCATTTGAACTCATTTACGTTAGCAAGCTAGTTATCAATTTATTACTGTGTGGAAATAATGCGTGACATAAACGTCATTCCCGAACTGGGAGCTCTTCCCGAATCATGAGTCTAAAAACATTAACTTACTTCCTTAAGCAAACTAATCTTGCAGTGCGCCACAGGTAGACGACCCGAAACATTCTTGACACACAAAAGCGGAAATAGATTAATTAAGGCAAGTGTGCAAATAGTCTACATAAGAGTTATTAAAGATCCGGCTCGCTTCTGCATCACAGAATCAAACAGGTGTCATGGTCGCTATGCGTTTCTCCACTTACCTTGGTGTAATACAACATCCACAGTTCATAGAGCCTTTCATTTGAAGCCATTCTCCTTAGCCCCTCTGCACCGATCCACAACTGGAGAGTATCAGCTAGCTACCTAAAACATTGGGTTTTGCTTAATGTACATGAAGCAAGCGATTCAATTTCTCGGACTGTGTATGTTTACGATTCCCTGGCTAGCTGAGAAGCTAATGTTACCTCTCTCGCTTGCTCTCTTGCAAATCATCTAAACACAATCTTCTGAACAGTAGTCGAGCCATTAACGTAAGCGAATTCTCCGAAGTTACTAAAGTACATCACAAGTGGAAATTAACACTGAACCAAGCACGTAGCCAGGTCTATGTGTGTCACTCCGACTGTTCGCGATAATACGCGCGATTGGAACAAGACGTCGTGGCTGAAGGCGTAAAATAAACAGCCATGTCCGCAGAATACTAATAACGGAAGAATATTCCTCTGTCTCGAGTTGGACTGCTGGAGCGCACCCAGGTTTGTACATGCACAAGTCAAGTTGGACGTGGAGACTCCCTTCCCTGCCTTCACAGGACCGCGGCACCACCAGAGACACCAATCCAAAGTGACATAATTATCTCCCTAAGGTCCGCTTCAAATAGATTCCGTTGTTAAAATGTGAATGAGAAAATCCGCACTCTTCTGCTGCGAGACAGGGTGCGTAAATTACGGACAGGTAGCATTCTTAAAGACACAGGCGCTCATTAAGCCTTGTAAGTAATCTGGTTGTGTCGCCTAGTGGTCTCTAATGTCAGCCCTGGGGGCCAACAGTATATGCTGTTTTTTTCAGTTCCAACCACAATTGCAATTCCAGAATCTTTTTTTTTCTTGACCCTTTGATGCATAGAGTACATAGAAATGCCTTGGACCATTTGTTGGGATTTGATGCAATATTTTGGTGTATTCCAACAAATAGACATGCATTACATAGGTTATGTGTTTTCAGTTTGTGCTATATAATGTATTGCCATTCCCTAACAGAAAAAGTCTGATCAAAACTTGAACAACATTAGACTATTTCTGACTTTTGTCAACTTACCTCTTACGTGTGGATGCAGCCATTGTGATTGTTTGTTGTAAATCATGTGACTAATCAGAGAGGTGCCTATTGTGTAAATTATTATCTGGAAATGTCCAGTAAAATGTACAATGTTGTACATTTTGTGGTTTCAGGGTATCTATGAGCCTAGAGAAAATAAACCCCACTTAACTGATGTCCAAAATATTGAACAACATGCAACAAAGGGTTAAATAATTCCTCCATTCATGTTAATAAGAATTATGAACACTTTTAAGCCACACAATGACCAAAGTATCGTAGCTATTCATGCAGTGAAGAGTTCTGTGTTTCTACAATGCAACATTGTAAATTGCATAAATAAATAAAAGGGGGGGATTACATCTGATTGAATTAAAAAATCAAAGCGTGGACATGTCGCCAAAAAATATCAATTTGGCTGTTAATGACAAATTTTAAAACAAGAGAGATAAAAAGGAGCCAAACCTTTATGCTGTTAAAGGGGAAAATGTTCAACTATGCAATAAGGACCCAAATGATTCACCATCGCCTTTAATTCAGTTTGTTAAAAATGTGTTCCTTTGTTGCAGGAAAGCAGGTTTTTTCTGGCATTGCATACAGCTGTAGCTATTGAGGACAATGAAGCGAGAGGCAAAAAAACAATGTTATTTTTCTGCCACATGTTGGCCAATGTAAAAAACGATTGATCATTATTGGCCTATAATTTATGGTTGTTTGGCCTATATCAAAATTGTTTCTGCTGGCTGAACCAACTTGTTACGAGTAGGCCCATCTATCTTTAAAGACTGAAGTGGACCTCTGATTTAGAAGGGCCATTTTCCACTCAATTCATACTCATCTCAAAAACTCAAGGCAAATAAAAATGTTTCGATGTATTTGTAAAATAAAATTTTTTTTTTTAAATCCTCAAAATTTTAAGCCATGAAAGCCTTCTTGTCAAATCCTGAAAATTCAGCAAAGGGTGGATTGAAAAAACTCACATTTTTCACATTTATTAAATAAATTGAGTATCACTTTGTTCAAGGTATTTAATACCTCACCTGTGACACATCCCACAGGGCAAAGTATTGTAATCAATGTGGTTTGTTTGTTTGTTTTTTATCTGTTTGTTTATATGTCCCTGTGTTAACAATCTAGCATCTACACGATTACAGTGATTGACTTAAAACTTTTACAGTAGGTATGACACTGGAAATGTAAAAATGTTGTTTTACAATAACTTCCTTCAAATTTATCACATTGACTGCAAATCAAATCAAAATGTGCATCTGTAACTTCTGCTTCCAACCATATGCTGCATGATGGGGTAGCTTTTAGTCATGACGGGGGGTTAAATGTCAGGGCGGTCAAGGTCATCAGTGAAAATAATATATATTTTCCATTATAACTTAGAAACGGTTGCAGATAGATGTTTATTAGTATGATCATGTAGGAACTCCCACAGGAGCTTTTCTTGGACACCATGACCTTTGACCTCAAGTGACTTAGAAAAGGTCAAACTGAAGGTCAAAGATTTTCAAAAGACTATAAGTTGAAAACGGTTAAGGTCACACTTATAAAGTTCAGTTAGTATGAAAAGCACTAAAATAAGTGTTAGCGGACGAGCATTGTTTTGCTTGGCAACTCTTGTTATTTAAGTTGTTGCGGACCTTTTTTATGCTGAGTGCTTGTAAATAATTTCCAAAGCGTTTGTAGATGGAGAAACAGATTCATTCTGGTGCATCATGGAGGACCAGCTAACACTATTCTCTCTCTCTCTCTTTGCATTTGGAATTCCCATCCAACCTTCAAGCTTCTTTTTTCTATCCATTTTAGTAATTGAATGACTGATTTGGTTGTACCTCCCCCATTAGTTTAACGAGATCAACATCGAAAATATTCTTCAAACTCATTTATTTGGTTTTTATGCCATGGACTGTTTTCTCTCCTCTCACTCCTTTGTGCTGAGTGAAAATTTTATCTGCTATTTTTATTTTGTTTGCGTTATGGTGGATATTCCTCAAATTATATTTCTGGAGTTGTGATAACGCATTGACCCAGGTCTCAAAGAAAGTCACTGAAGGTATTGCAGGGCTCTTTCATTATGCCTATACTACATTAAATTACTACATTTTATAAATTTTGGAAAATATTTCTATCACTGTTTTGAAATATAACCTGTCTTAGCTTATGATGCGGGTCTTTGCGATGTCTTTGAGCCTGATGGGGGGATCATTGTATAATAAAATGTTGAGAGCCCCTGGTTTTTGATATATTTGTCTAAAAATGAAAGAGCTTGCATGCTTGTCCTCATACCATACTTTCAACCTTGGAGAAAAACACACTTTGATAAGGTGGAATGGATTCCAACAAAGCCTCACAAATCTGTAAACGGTTCACTCCAATCTAAATAGAAATGAACTGTAAATCTTTTAAGTGGACACTCCCAGGTCCAGATGAGCACATGCACTGAAAAATGTATTAAAAATTGCGTGTACATCTAAAAGGCACTTTGAGTGGTTGATGTTTGAGTTGGTGAATGGTGGAGCCATGGTCTGTCCTCCAGAAAGGTGTGTTATCTCCACGAGCTTTACATTTATCATTTTCACCCCATGCTTCACCCAAACCACTGGGCTTCCCACTGTAAACACCCTTGTGTAAGTTTATATCAGCTCTTGCCAGTGTTAAAACATGAGCCGTAAATAGGAGCCACAAAGCGTCTTCTGAGAATACAAAAGAAAAGCAGATGTGCTGTGAGAGAGTAGAGACAAATGAGGTCTTGGGTAAATGTAGCCGATAAGTCATGCAACACAGAACTGAGCCTGACTTCGAAGCCTCTTGAGTCATCGAGCTATAAATGAAATAAACAATAAAGTAACAATAGCTTAAATGTCTTTATTTTCATGCAGTGGTCAAACTAAGGTTAGTCACGTGTCGCATTACTTGTTTCAATTCCAGTTCTTCAAGATGGATTGATTAGCCCTCTAGATTTGTTTATACCTGTGGCATGCAGTTCTGTCAGTTGCGGTTTATGGGTGCCAAAAAGATACTTGTAATGTGAGTTAACATGCAGGCTTTACATCAGCACTGAATTCTCTGAGAAGCTACATGGAGGAGGATCAACATCGCAGTGTTGCATCTCAAGATTGTCAAAAAGGCTCTGTATTTACTTATCAAGAATAAAAGTATTTTTGCTGTACATTATTATTCTTACAGAACTCTGATGCCTGATGTCTCCTATTTTAATCATGTTCTTTCTGTCTATGTGATATGATATTGATTTCATGAATTATGCAATAATGACCTTGAAAGGCATAAATTATTAGGAATGTCGAATAATAGTTTGGTACAAATTATTGGATATGTGAAGAGAAGATCAGTGAATCATTGGCTACTGGGCTGGTTGTGTTCAGCTGGCCTCATTTAAATCTATCTACCTTTTCTGAATAAAAATTTGCATTTGGTACTAGAATTCAAATTAATTCTAACATGTACTGTAGAGAGAGAATGAGAGGAAGAGCTTGTATTTTCATCATATCACATGGACATACAACTTCAGTAAAACAAGAGGAACTGTATTACATCATATAAATACTCACAAATGGTCAGGTCCATAAATATTTAGACATTAAGAAAGTTATGATTATTATTTTCTGCCTCACTCAGCATACCGGAGTTGTAATGAAATAATTAGCAAGAGGTTAAAGTGCAGACATTTTGCATTCATTTAAAGATTTTTACATCCAAGGGAATCACTGCACTTATTATGAGCGGTCCCTCCTTTTTAAGACATCAAAATTGATTGAAACATTGGCTGTGATATGATCCAGACAAAGAACTAGATGCAGATTCAAGATAAAATCCAATGAGAGTATTTATTGATTGGAATACAGTAATAACTATGGACGGGTTGAAGCCCGGACAATCTAACTTAGGTGGTAAAGACTGGTGAGGGTAATGGGGATGTCCGTACCCAGCCAGTGGCATCCCAGGGTAGAGGCCTGGTGATGTTAATCCCTGCTGAGGTAGGACTGTCAGACAGTAGATCTTAAGGGTTCAGCAGGAACACAGTCCCAATCCTGGAGACCAAAGAAGGTTTGGGAAGTGTTCCTAATAAACTGATCAGATTCTGGAAAGGCAGATTAAAAAGAATGTGGTACCAATGTTAAATTCCAATAATAGGACTTTGGAGTTTGTTCCCAGTAATAAAGCCCACAAAGAGTAATTACATATTTCATATTATAAAAGTTACAAGATGGTAATAAACCTCTTAACCAGAAGACATAAGCTGACTGGTTGTTTTAGGGGATATAGCATTGCAATCCAGCGGCTCTGCAAGACAAAAATAAGGCTTGTATACACAGTATGCAAACAGCAGAATGGGGCTCACAATGAATTAAACCTGGATGAGGGAAAGTACGTAAGACACCAAACTAATCAAGGAGCGACAATCCCTCTAAAAGACATGCAGGTTGTTGGGAAGAGGGAGGAGACAAAGCAGACACAAAGGTTATTACAGTATCCCTGCCAAGGGGTGTCACCTGGTGGTCCTATGGTTGATGGCAGACATCGATGCAGGATATTGGGGATGAGGAAGGGGTCAGAGATGTTACGTTCTGGGACCCAGGCCCGGTACCCGTTCCAGTTGTCAAAGAAATGCTAACTGTGTTCTCTACGCCAAACATCGAGGATCCACCACACTGTGTAGCTGGACCACCATCAATGAACCTGGGCAGGGGGTGGGGAGCAGGATGGAAGCCTGTAGGGAGACAAATAAGTCTAATTCTCCACATATGAAACACTGGGTGAATTGGATGAAGAGCAGGTGGAGGGAGTAGCCTGACAGTGAGTACTTTGCCCCAGTTATGGTGAATGGGCTGATGATCCGGAGGTGAGCTTCTTTGAAGTCTCTTGAAGTGGGATATCCCTCGTAGCCAAGTACACTTTCTGTCCTACTTGGTTGGCAGGAGCTGGATGGTGACAACAGTTGCCCTGCTCCTAGAAGGTGGATATGTGCTTGAGTAGAAGTGTGCAGGTTTTCCTCCATCTCCAAGGACCCTGAAAAACCAGGAGCTTAGCAGAGGGAACTGCCACTTCCTTCTCCTCTGTCTGGAACAAAGGTGGTTGATGACCCAAACAACACTCGGAAGGTGGCATGCCAAGACTGGCTACAGGTGGTGAGTTGAGAGCCTGTTCCACCCAGGGAAGAAGACAGAACCACCAAGCAGGGTGACCTAGCCTGGTAAAACCAGACTCTGCTACTTCAATTTGCTCCATACACAGAGTCTGGGTAGTCATCATTGACAAGTGTTAACTTGGTGGGTGGGCACTTGTCAGAAGTTAAAAATCATGAGTGTACCCGCAGACTAATCATTAACGTTTGGCGATGACGTATGTTATGTGCCGGCTCAGCCGCCGTACTTCCGCTGGAAACTACAGTCCTTCATAACTGGAATGCAGCAAAAACAAACTGATCAGTGCATTGAAGTTAATACTGTACCCATACATATTCCCATCTACCAAATTTTTGCCTTCACATGTTCACTTAAAAGAACCATCCTGCAAATACTGCTGCTGTTAAAAAAACGTAAGAGACCCGAAACCAACAGCTGAATCGCCGAGAATAATGCATTATTTACATCAGGACAAAATCTGCGTTGACACGAAAACTGAACTGTTAACCATACTTGCGCTAACATCATACCCAGCTCGCTATCTAACTTTATAGCAACACAGTTTGGCTCTAAGCATTTAGCTATCTCAGACAGCCATTTCAATCATGGATAATGACAACATAACACTGAGACAGTGAATAGGTCTTGTGACATGAACAAAAACGCGGCTTTTAAAAAGTTGCTGGTAATTTAAATAGTGTGAAATTCGTAGGCAATGTAACACTAGAAGCTATAAGCTAGCTGAAGTGGTTCAGCTGTCTCTCACACAGATGAACAGGGTGCCTATTTCATGATGGCTATTGAGTAGATATGACAATCTATAGGGAGCAGCACTACAACATAATTTCCATTCAAAAAACTAACTAAACACCAGACCCTTCACATTTTTGGGTTTGCATTTTTCAACTGCCCTCTTCAACTCAGCCCACAGGTTTTAAATTGGATTGAGGCCTGGGGAATGTGATGGCCTTTGCAGAACTTTGATTTTATCACTGAACCATTCCTGTGTGAGTCCTGAGGTATGCTTTGGCTCATTGTTTTACTGGAAGTCCACCAGCAGCTAAGTCCCAGCATTCTGGTGGAGGCAAGCTGATTGTCAACCAAAATATCCTGATACTTGGTAGCATTCATTATGCCTTTAATCTTAACCAATACCCCTGGACCTGTTGAACTAAAACTGCTCCAAAATATGACTCACTACCATCATATTTCACTGTGAGTATGAAGAGCTTCTCCTTACATGAATCCCAGTTTCGATGCCGAACATGCCAATACTGTATCTGACTAAAATGTACAATTTGACCAAATTCATCTGACCAAAGCACCTTGTTCCAGTCATAATTCAAATGAAGTTTGGCCAACTTCAAGCACGTGCTTCTGTCTCTACTGGTCAGAAAAGTCCTTCTTTAGGCAACCTCTCCAAAGAGCCTGTGATTGTGGAGGTGCCACCTGATGGTGCTTTTTGAAACTTAGTGACCACAAGATGCCATCAAGGCCTAGGATTCCTTCACAGTAATTCTAGGGAATTTTGTTGCTTCTCTCATCATACTCCTCAGTATTCTGGGGGGCAAAATGCATTTGCATCCTCAACTTTAAGGTTTTCAACAAGGTC
This sequence comes from Gymnothorax reevesii, assembly GCA_029721435.1. NCBI lineage: Eukaryota > Metazoa > Chordata > Actinopteri > Anguilliformes > Muraenidae > Gymnothorax > Gymnothorax reevesii. The sequence goes on from CM056573.1 coordinate 44,965,267, forward strand.
CATATCTATCGGATTTTTAAAATAATTTCCCTGACAGTGCTCAGCAGAATTTTCAATTATTTGTGAATCTATTTGCGGCCATTACCAGATTCATGAAGGTCTACGACCATTTTTTGAACTGGCAGGTGTTTTGTTTTCTTCAGGGCGTTAGATGACAAAGGGATATTGCATGTTTGTTACCTCATTTTATGCCCTAGTGAAACAGGAAGTGATATCATGGCTCAATATAGTCCCATAAAACTTGAATAAGTGGAATTTAATACCTGTGTAATTTTGGTAGATGTTATTTACAATAATCTATATGGATGTCATTAATTGTGAAACCTTGATTTGGAAATCAGTAAAATGACTTTGGTTAGTTCCATTGGAACATTAATATTATGCAATACCTCTGACGTTGTTATACAGAGTTTCTCATTAAATAATTTTTTAAAGAATTTTTTAAAGTATTGTTTGTGCATTGCCAGTCAGGGGGGCCAGTAATTTTGGAGCCCACTGTAACACTGGACCCAGTGCAAACCCTTAGAGTATGCCATTACTTATATTTAACCAGTTAGAGGTGAGCCCATCAAATTGGATACACTGAGACCTCTCAGAGTGATGGTTCACAAACCATCTCAATGCCTAGTTGGATATTCAGATATCAAGTGACCTCTGTTTCAGAATTAAGCAGTTAACAGTATCAAAAGCCTTGGACAGATCTAAAACCAGAGCTGCTCAACTCTGTTTCTTATTCATCATTCATTCATTCATCTTATTCATTATGACATCATTCACCACTTTTGTAGTTTCAGTAAGAGTGCCATGTTGCTTTCTGAAGACAGATTAATAAAGCAATACAATGTCATCAATGCATAAAAATATCGCTCAACTATTCACTGACAAGCTGCTCAAGGATTTTGCAGAGAACTGTAACTTAGTGATAGGCCTGTATTTATTTGATGAGGTGCCCCTCCCTTTTTAGCAGAGGAGAACATTGGCTGATTTTTATCTCAGCCCTAGGCAGATGACGTAAATTCACAGTAAATGAACTGCATTTTGGGCTTAATTGCCATTAGTGACTGAGGTATTCTAAGGTCAAAGCCATCTTATGTCACGAAATGAAGGTCATTAATAATATTTATGAAGGTTTTTGACTACGTGCTTGAATAACTGACGGCGCCCCCCGCTGGCATAGCAAAAAACTCCACCTGAATGCCAAAACGAATTCTTGTTTGTTTCTCAACGGTCCAGTAAATATATTAAGTTTCCAAAGGTTTTACAGTGGTGCATCCATGGAGATGCTGTCAAATAAGGTATCGGCAAAAGCACCACCTACTGGCAGTTTTAGCTGAGCTTACATCTCAAATATCTGACTTGCTATATACAGTGCCATAGTAATTTCATCTTTTCTCAAATCTACATGGTAGAGTCTGAAGATTCGTTAATTTTCATGTATCTATCTGGCTGGAGTGAAGTTTTATAGACTCCTAAAGATGGTCCCAAATTAGCCAAGAAGGTCACTTTCAGGTCGTATTGGCTACTTTGACAGGGGACAGCACTAAAATACTTAGGGGTGCCAAAGAAATATTTAGTACCTTTCATACACCATGGAAGAAGATATAAATCAACCTATTCATAAGTTACATTCTTGTCTGGAGTATTGAGATATCTGACCTCAAAGTAGGGCCAAAACAGCTGAAGTTCACTTTTCAAGGCCAAATATCCCGAAACTCCAGCAAGATACAGGAGGTGTTCTCACATTATGCTATTTCATAGTCGCAGACCTTCACCATTAAGCATAGTTTCGCAAGGCATGTTGCTGGAGTAAAATGAAATAAAATAAGTCCAAAAAGTGGATTTTCATTTATTTTTTTTCCCAAATTTTGAGCCCCTGCCACACGATTCTCCAAATGACCGCTCAGTGAACTAAGTACTTAGGTGTACATATCCATCAGACAAGGTTTGGCAGATTGAAATGATTTCCCATTATAATGCATCTGATAATGATGTTTTTTTTCCACTTTCTCCCTATTTCGGCCCTGACTTATGGCTTCCAGGTGGCGCTGCAACCAAACGAAGCGACCAATGGAAAAAAAAATTTGGGGGATTTTCCATGATGCATGTGTATGTGCCTACATGCAAAGTTTTGTTCAAAATCTAGGGGGGGGGGAGAGGGTCATTTCCACAAAGTGTCCAGAAAGTGCTATTTTCTCAGACAATGGCTCTTAATTATTGTCTCTATTGTCTCCCCTCCCGGAATGTTTCTTTGTGTGCTTGCTCTACCACCACCATGTTTGACTGTTGATATAATGTTCTTATGGTTGAATGCTGTTTTAGCTTTAAACTAGATGTAGCAGCACCCATGTCTTCCAAATTTTGACTCATCAGTCCACAGAATATTATCCTAAAAGCCTTGGGAGTCATTAAGATGATTTTCGCAAATGTGAGATGGTCCTTTGTGTTCTTTTTAGTCTGCAGTGGTTTTCCCCGTGCAGCTTTCCCATGGATGCTATATTTGCCCAGTAGTTTTCTTCATTTGGAATCATGAACACTGACCTTACCTGAGGCAAGTGAGGCCTGCTTTTTTAGGTTTTAGGTTTTTCATGACCCCCTAAATGAGTCATTGATGCAATCTCTGATGAATTCTGTTTGGTTTATCATTCCTGGAAAAGTCCACCACTGTGTTCTCCATTTGTAAATGATGGAGCTCTAGAGCCTCAAAAATGGCATTGTGACCCTCTCAAAACTGATGTCAAAGAATTTGTTTCTCATCGGTTATTGAATTTCTTTACATTGTGGCATCATGTGCTACTTTTTTCCTGTTTCACATTGCCAAACAGGTTTTATTTAAGTGATGTTTAGATTCAGCTGGGCTAGCAATAATCTGAGCAATACGCCTGAGTGCGTATAGGTGAAATTGAACCCAATTTCCGGTTATATTTGTTTAACTGGTTGATTTAGTTATTAAGGGGGCAATGACTTTTTCACATGGGCCCAGATAGGATCAGATGGCTTTTTTTTACTTCAATAAATGAAAATACCATTTAAAAACTGTATCTTTGTTAATGCAAGTTATCTTTGTCTAATATTAAAATTAGTTTGATGATGTGAAACAATTAAGTGTGACAAAAATGCAAAAAAGAAGAACTTGGGAAGAGGACAAATACTTTTTCATAGCACTGTATTTTTATGGGACAATTAATTCTGAATCCAGTAAGTGATGCTCAACATAGGCCATCCTGTCCTCCCAGCATATTGTAATACAACAAGCATTTTCTGAACTTGGGGACAGATTTGAGAACAATTATTTCATGTTGCATTGCAGTTGTAGTTCATAAAACCGATAAGCAGTTAGATTTACTGATGCAAAAAATTATTTTGAACCAGCGCTCTAAAATTTAGTTTAGAAAACAACTGAATAAAAGAGATTCACAACATTGACCATACTCGGCACAGAATTAAAACACATTAGTAGCAGAGCAAATACACACACTCCTTTATAAATCTTATCTTCTTTCACCATTTAATCTTGAAGATATTTACAATACAAAAGTGTGTGTATGTCAATTTGACTCTTGGGATGTTTATTTTTAAGAGCAGACAAAATTCCCCTCTGCATGCCAGTCAGTTTCCCTTCCCTAAAATAAGACTGTGCTCTCTGTGCTCAACAGGACACTAATTGTATGTCTGCCAGTATTCAGCCTCAGCCCCGGCATCAGAAACAAGCAGGTGGTAAAACGCATCTGATCTGTATGCTGTGGGGCAACCATTTGCACTGGAGGTAAGCAGTTTGAGTCAGAGCTTGTTTAGAGTGACATGTTTGCCTCGTAGTGCCCTGCCATTTTTGATGTCTCAATCGCATAAATAAGTCTGTTTTGTTTCAGAGCTCAGTTGTGACTGACCACACAGTATGCACGTGACTGTGAATATATCTGATATATAATGGGAGCAAGAGTAAGTAACTATTATTCAATGGTAGGCATTGTAAGACAGCTGATAAAGGTGCTACTGTAAGTGGTGATTATATTGGATTGTCTGAAAAGGCTATCCATCATGGTCATCATATCTCTAGCCGTGGCAATGATTGTATGGTTAATGCTGCTAACTCTAGTTTTTGGAGGTCAGTTAACTTGTTTATGGCTGATTATGGGCACATTTATTCATTTCTGAAAAATCATTTGTTTAATCAGTACTGTTGCAGTTACAGTGGGGCTCCATGATGATCATTGCAAAGTATTGGTACTATTGATATCTGTGTTACATGGAGGAAAGCCCTTTGAATCATTTGGAAGCTTCATCCTATGACACATTTTAAAGTAATTTCGAGTCTTGCTGGCAAACCACTAGACCTGGGTTAAAAACTGAGATTTGTAAATTTTTTAAATGTGTGTTTAAATAGTGAAAATGCTGTTGTCAAGACCGTGGCTTATTAGTGTCAAATTAACCCCATGTCATGTGCAGGTAAAAATTATAGATAGCTGTAAAATAAAAGGTGTGTTTTTGGTGCACATGATTTGTATCACTGGTATGATAATGACACACATTTCAATGATAAGACTAAAGTTTTAAGAGAAATGGTCGATGTTTGTGATAATCTAAAAAGTTGTGATATTCTCACTATGGAGGAGATTGATTTTCTAATTGAGGATATCTGTATTAACTAACCTTTCTTTGGTTAGTCTAATCTGTAACTAACCTGTCTTTGTAAATATGTAAGAAGTACTTTTACCATTAATAATGCTGTGTATTTTAATGTGTGAATAAAGATATTGTTTTTGTATTATTTGGTAGCCAGTAAAGCACAAATAACTTTTAGGATTGTCTGACCCATGGAAATGGGAAATGTGCCTTAAAAGCGAGTAATCAGTTTCTGCATGCATAGTTTGGACTCCAGGCACTGAAAAGATGAAGGTGTGCTGCCCCATCCTCCCAAAATGCATGCCCAATGAATTTTAAAAATGTGTATTTATGACTCGATTTTCTATATTAGTTCATTAATTTGGTATTTAATGTGTAAACCAAAGTCAAAACATCAACCACCAAAGATATATAAAGCTATATCATTTAATAGACATTGTTTTCATCCATACCTTCAATAAAGAAACGCGCAACCCTAAAGCTGAGAATGCTCATGAATATTTATTTATTCATTCATTTTGAAAAAATGAATGAAATAAGCTAAATGGTTCAAATGAGTTCCCAATCGCCATTAATGACATCTAATGCCAAGTTTAGTTTAACTGGTGCTCTCTGCCAGAATTGTTTCATCGATGCACTCAGTGCTCTGCTCCGTGTCTGTCTCGACACTTATGCCTGACACGGTAGGGACAACGTGAATCAGATGCAAGGTAAAAAATCTTCCTAGATGAAATGGAGGCTAATGTTGGAGCACTACAAGAACAAGCCTTGAAAAGAAAAGAAAGATTGAAGGCGTTGAGAGACCGCCAGCTTCATGTAAGTGGATGGACAGCTACATCACAACTGTGTTCAGTGTGCACAGGCGACGCAGTCATAGCTGACTACGGTCTGAGAGAATGAACTGCACGAGCATCACTATGTAGCTACTAGCAGGCTAACTAGACTAAGTAGCAAGCTAGCTAACCGTGGCTAGATGTGGATAGGTAACGTTAGTTACCGGCAGTCGCTCCGTGTCAACCCTAGCTGAGCAGCAGGCTGCGTTGATGATTCCTTGGCTAGCTAACTGGCATTGCGGAAGAGCCGATGAGATTAGCTAAGGAACTGTGGCAAGAATAATTCGCTAACGTTACTGTTAGCCAGCTAACTTGATGAAAACACATGAGGAACTTAACTCGCCACTTATCAGTGAGCTCAGCTGCCGAGGAACTTGTTTACTTGCCGTTAGCTTTCAGCCAACTTGGTCAAATTTTAAATTAAGGTGTCTTTTCGGAATTAGCTAGCTATAGCTACTTGACGTCAAAGGGTAGCCAACGGCGAGTCGAAAATTGAATTGTGCGCCCCATGTCCCATTCGCTAAGGAGGGAGCACTTTGCCGCTGATGTTGTTATACTGCTAGCCAAGAGAAACCATGCTCGCTAAGCTGTGTGAAATCTTTCCTGCAGATCATGAATATTTATCATCATTAGTCTATGTTGAACTCGAATGGTGGTTTTTATTCTTCAGAACATGTCCGGTTTCTTATGTTTTAATATCTTTCCAAATCCGTGCCTTAAATTGTAAAACAGTACGGGGAAAGTCCCTACTGCGTGATCGTAGCCAGAGGTGGTTGCACTAGAGGTTCCGTGAAGTGTGAAAACTGAGAAATTACGGTCTTTGGAGGGAATAAAAAATTACCTAAATTAATTAGTCTGCTCAATGCGCCCCCTGCTTGTATATATGTATGTCATCCACCGACCGGCTGCTCTAACAGTTAGTCGAAATTGCCAACAGAGGGTGCATTGAGCTGACCAATGACCTGTCCAATAAGGGGCTCGCGACATGGGGCCCAATTCCAATCCGCCCCCTGAAGACTCAAGCCCTGAACCCTCACTAACTTAAAGGGGAACTCCGGCCAATTTCAACACGTATCTTTGTTGTTTGTGGTGAAGGAGTAATGTTACTGTCAATAGAGAGACAAACAATGAAAATTGGTTTTGCCTACACCGAGTAATGCTCCTGCAAGAGTTCGCACCTAAGCGGCTCAAACGGGGCAGGCTTTTAACGTGCTTTTAGCCTCTTAACACGATCGAGATGTCATATCAAGTCCATAGCCATGTTAACTCAACCCTTGCAAGTGACCGCGGTGAATTTCACTGCAGTAGCTGACATAGAAATGCATAAAACGTGTGCTGATTCACTCAGTAAACATACCTCTGTTTACTTCCTCTGTTCCGATGAAGTCCACATTAGTCAATTGTCGAACTCATATAATCCAATATTCCAAAATGTAATTTTTCCACCAAGAAATTATGATTATAAATTGCTGAAGTTATGTCCATTGTAATAACTATGTAGCAACATAGCTACACCGCAGCCTAGCATCACAACTAGCTTCAACTACATACAACTACAATCTGCAAAAAATCCCGAACTTTCTCTGACTTTGCGGCGATTATTTTCAATTTTATCACTCAACTGTGCAGCATACCTAACAATGCACTTTAGCTGTCACTACATTCAGACTATAGAATGGATTCTCTTGGGTAATTGCTCAGTGAACCTCGCGAACTAATTTACGCAAATCCAGAAATTATGAAGACATAGGCGATTGATATTTTCCATCGTCATTGATGTGCGGAAGTAAACGCCGTATATGTTCTTGTGCAATGTATAACAAGGCTTTCAAAAAAAAAATAAAAATTGGGAAGAGAAAGGAGGATGGAGGAGCTGAAGTTAGTAAAGAAAATTATGGATGCAAACTAGTCACCTTTAAGATAATAAGTTTCTTTTGGATTTTAATGTACAACTGTTTATATATGATTATGGAACTGAAAGTGCTGGTTACAACATGTTGCTAAAGTTGTAAAGTGTGATATTGAAAAGATCAGTAGTGCAGTTGAGAGAGGAAAGAGAAGCAGGAGGTCATAAGCAGGGAGAGGAGCGAAGAGAAGAGCAGGGAGAGAGATGTAAGGAGAGAGGAGCAGGGATTATTTTTAGTTCCTTCAGATAAATGTCAAAAGCTGTAAAGTGAGACAAAATACAAACAAGTTATAATCCTGTCTATGAGGATTCCAAGGTCATTTAATTTTAAACTATTTTGACGCACTTGAATACGGGTCGATGTCGCTTCCTCATGGAGAGCACCGCTGCTGAAAAAAAATCTAGGGGAAACACTGATAGGTTTTCATGTAGATGACTCATTTCCAAATCGGACACTATAAACCATTTTGAAATATCTTTGCTGGTCTTCTCAAATGAATTACGTAATATTTTTTTTTTAGCTCCAGGACACGGATCAAAGGTTATTTATCCAAAGCTGATAACTCCTAAAAGATATTTAGGTATTTCCCGGTATTTACTGTATTTCCATGCATTGGTAGCCAAAGTATTTGAGACTGTAAGTCAATGCAGGAAATTGAAACACAATTCCAGTGGCTGATTGTGAAATTTGTCATTTTTCAACGTAATTCCTGTACTGAAATTCCAGTATTGTTCTCTTCATCTTATTTCTGCATTTATTTTATTGTCATTGAGAATTCTCTTCCTCCTTATGTCTATACTGAATTTCAGACATTAACCTCTCTAATACCTAGCTATAATCCTGGAAAATTTGGGGTAATGGAATTACACGATAACGGAATTATACTTGTAATGGAATTACAGAATTATTCTGAAAGCCTGTGAAAAACAGAAGATGGCACAAGGTGGCATGACGACTTTATGGAACATAGTGGTTCATTGTTTTGGACTTCTGTAGTTGAGTGTTTCTTCCTGTGAGTCAAGTTTCCATAACCAGTGCATGAATTGTACCATGGCCTAGCGGCAGTTGCCATGGTTGCCACCCCGCCCCCGTTTGGCCGTCATACCTGACTACCCAAACGGCCATTTTGGCTTGCCTTTTTTTCAAGTGGCCGTGGCGCCCATAAATTACCCAAAGTGGCAATTTTCGACACAGCGACTGAGCTGTGCAGCTCCCGTCATCTTGCTGCGCTGGACTTCCTGGGGGGTATTCCGCAAAGCTGGCTAAGTGAGTAAGCCTGGCTTTTTCACAAAGTAAAACCTGGAAAGTATTCAAATCTGGAACATGGACTGAAATAAATACAGCTTTCCGGGTTTTACTTTCTGCAAAACCCAGGCTTACTCACTTAGCTAGTGGGCAGGACTATGCCTCCCAGAGCATGAATTTACAGGGGCGTGTCATGTAAATTACTATGGTTTCAGCCGCCAGATTTATCAACGCCACGCCAATTCTACACCAAACTCAGCGATGTGTAGTAAATCAGACGTCACACCTCGTGTACGCTAATATTTACACCAGAATCTACACCAGATCCTACGCAAGTGTGATAAATGAGGGCCGTTATGTTTTAAGTGCAAGAAATTAAATACTGTTGGTGTCAAGTATAGATGTGTTTGTAGGCTGGGTGAAAACAGTGGTTGTATAGCACAGTGCTTTTGACATTGGCTGAGTTGCTGTGATTTTGGTTCAAAAATGAGTTATTTTCATCAATATCACACATTTCCTTCCTTTTGCCCAGACTTGTTGATCAAAATTTTGTCATTTATGATACCAATTTTCATTTGCCTTGTTGTTTTGAGTACAACCCCAATTCTGAAATAGTTGGGACGAATTGTAAATTGTGAATAAAATCAAAATGCAATGACTTTCAGATCACATGAGCCAATATGTTATTTGCAATAGAACATAGATAACATTTCAAATGATGGAACTGAGACACAGGCAAAAAAAAAGGGCTGAAAAAGCAATTAATATATAAGAGAATCAGTTGAAAGAAAATTTAGCAAGTAATTAAGTTAACTGGCATCAGGTGTGTAACATGATTGGCTATAAAAGGGATGTCTTAGAGGCTGAGACTCTCAGAAGTAAAGATGGCCAGAGGCTCTCCAACCTGTAAAAAAATTGTGGAATACTTTTAAAGACAGTGTCCTCAATGTCAAATTGCAAAGGCTTTGAAAGACTCATTATTCAACAGTGCATAATATCATCAAAAGATTTGGAGAAACTGGAAAAATCTCTGCAGAAAGGACAAGGCCAAAGACCTTTACTGGATGCCTGTGATCTTCGGGCCCTCAGACAGCACTGCATCACTCACTAGCATGATTCTGGCATTGACATTACGAAATGGGCCCAAGAATACTTCAAGAAACCGCAGTCCGCCATTCACAGATGCCACCTTGGGCGGCACGGTGGCAGTAGTTAGCACTACTGCCTCACAGCAAGAAGGTCGTAGGTTCGAATCTGCCCTGGGGCCTTTCTGTGTGGAGTTTGTAAGTTCTCTCTTCTTTGCATGGGTTTCCTCCGGGTACTCCAGTTTCCTCGGTTTCCACAAAAAATATAGGAACACTCCTGTATGGCTGTGTGCGAATGTTTGGTGGTGGTCGGAGGGGCCGTAGGCGCTTACTGTGGCTACAAAAACGTAGTTTACCACTATCAGAGTGTGAATGTGTGAGACAATAATGTATCCATTGCGAAGTGTCTGAGTGCCCAGAAAAGTGCAATATAAAACTGATGCATCGTTATTATTAAAACTATCATGCAAAAGGAACCCATTGTTTTGCATGTAGTGCTGCCATGTTCTGTTGGCCAAGGCTCATTTAAAATGGACTGTAGCAAAGTGACAAAGTATCCTGTGGTCAGACGAATGAAAATTTGACATTCTGTTGGAAATCATGGGCGTCATGTCCTCCGGGCTATCAGCGTTCAGTTCAAACGCCTGCATCTCTGATGGTATGGGGATGCATTAGTGCATATGGTGTGGGACACTTGGATGTTTAAAAAGCAACATGAATGCTGAAAGGTATATCAAGGTTTTGGAACAACATGCTCCTCTCCAGACATCATCTATTCCAGGGAAGGCCTTGTGTATTTCAGCAGGACGATGCGAAACCACATACTGCAGCTATTACAACAGCATGGCTTTGTAGTAGCCTCTATTAAACAAGTGGGATCAAATTCCAATGGCTAAACTCAAAAACCTGGTCTCCTCAATGCCTAGACACCTCAGGTCCAAGAAAATTACAACCTGAATTGTAAGTTAGTAACTAGTGAAGACCTTAAGGACACACTATAGGGATTCTTACTTGAAGGAGGGCTAGACCTCTCTCATGTTGGATTTTTCTCTCTTTACAGACTGTCAACACAGAGCGAGTAAGGGATAGATGAGGGTTGATGGGCCAATAGGTGCCTTGGCCGTACTGGGGACATGATTTTACTGTAGTGTGCAGTGATTGTACACTTAGCAAAATGAAGATAAATCGGAAGCAAAGTACCATTCAAGTATTTATTTTATGTAATATTGGATCACATAGATGTAAATAAGTTAACAGATAACAATAAACAAAGATGTCTTTTTGAGAGAAAAAGTTAATATCTGGTGTGGCCTCCCTTTGCCTTGAGCACAGCATTTAATCTTTCTGCCATAGTTTTCACCTATTTTTTTTATTTCCTCACTAGCTAAACCATTCCATATGCTTTGAAGTTCATTCTAAAGAGATTTTGAAGTTACAATAGATTTGTTTATCAGATTTGGTATATCGGATTAAGGTCTGGATTTTGAGCAGGCCAAATCCTAATATTTATGTCACCAGATAATTCTTTCCGACTGAGATAATTCTTGCACATCTTGGACGTGTGTTTAGGGTCATTATCATGTTGAAAATAAAATTCCCGACCAATCAGTCTCTTTCCAGATGGCAATGTGTGCCTCACAAGGATGCTGTGATGCCTCTTTTGATGCATGATTCCATTGATTTTTATGAGGTTACTGGCTCCTTTTGAGCGGACTGAACCTCAAATCATAATATTACCACCTCCATGTTTTACTGAAGGGGTTAAACATTTCTGTTCTCCAACTCTACTGTGCACATTAGTTCTGTATTTGGGTGAGAAAATTTAGAATTTTGATTCATCGGTGTAAAGGAGTTGTTGCCAATTCCCATTGGTGTCCAATCCATTAATTTCTTTGCAAACTCAACTCTCTTCTTTGATGCTGGCAGCTTTTGACAGCAACAACACTGAGTTGTCATGCTGTCAATCGCCGGAATTTATTTCTTTATTTTTTTTTTAATATATTCATTTATTCCCTTGTCATACACAGATAACAAACATCAGAGGTACTTAACTTTTATTTTGCACTACTATTGCCATCTTTGAAATGCTTGATGGTGTTTCTTACAGTGCTATGGCAGCATTTAACATATTAAACATCATGTAAGACTGCAATGCGGCTACGCACAATCTCAGAGAGCTCCTTCCGTTGTGCAATTTTGTTTAACACTGTGACACTGGTCAAGGTTCATGTCATCATATATACTGGAACAACTGACCATCAGAGGTAATTTTGCTGAATAATGTTGCCTCAAACCAGTTCAAAATTTTTTTTTTTTTTTTTTTAGCATCAATATGTTTTCAGGAATGAGCCTGAAAACATGCATTCAGAGTATGCAATAGTCAAAAAAATAAAATTTGTGACCGCTTTCAATGGTTAAAAAATGAATGTTTTCAGTGTTTCCATTTATTGCCAATATTTTTGCCTAAATATTCTTGTGGGAATTTTTTTTTTTGTTGTTGTCATTGCATACAATAGTATTTTTCAATACATTTTGACCAAAAAATCATTGAGAAGTAATATATTAGGACCCCTTTTACACGAAAGTGGTGGTGTATATTCACTACACACTACTTTAATTTTTTCTTGTTAGTCTTATACAGCTGTACGCTATTATACTCGAGTTTCTCGTCAGTGGAGGAGGCACGGTGGCACAGTTGGGGTATCACTGCTGCCACACAGCAAGGTAGTCAAGGGTTCGATTCCAGCCTGGGGCCTTTCTGTGCATGTTTACATGTTCTGCCTGTGTTTGCATGGGTTTCCTGTCTCAGTCTAAAAACATGCATGTCAGGCTAAATGGAGATTCTGATTTACCCATTTATCATGAATTAATTGTTTGTTGTCATGAGATGGCTGAAAATTTCCTGCAAGTGATTGTTTGACTAGAATCAATCAATCAGTCTAATTAACTGAAGGGGGCCGCCAAGCTGTCACGGAATTACAGTCCCATTACATTTTGGGTTGTAACTTTACAATTAAAGATGAAAATCAAGTATGATATGTCATATTGAAGGTAGTAACTTGTTCTTTAATATTATTTAGTGAAAATATATTTTTTGGGAAATTTTCATAGAAGAAACAAGCAAAAACTACTCCGTCACGGAATTACACAAAATTGACGTGCTTTTTTTATTGTTGTGTTTAACTATCCAGAAAGTGATGTTCCTATCATCGTTAAGTTATGAAACTTCAATATGTTCATATTTGAGGTGTTTTTTGTTAATATTGTCAGTTATAGAAACAAATATTGACTTTAACCCTGCTGTATGGGCAAGAAATTTCAAAAAGTCAATGTCACGGAATTACAAGTGGCAAATTGTCACGGAATGACAACAATAGTATTAATTACTTTCAATGTATTTATTTCAATATATTATACATGCGTACATAATTATTTACATTTTTACAGTTTAGCAGTATATTACAATGAGTTTTCCACTTATAATGACCAATCATAATACATACTTCAAAAATTTTTTTTAATCTCCATGTCAACATTGGCTTGGCGGCCCCTGAAGTACATTGTGGAGTTACTGGAATTCTATACTAAAATATCTGCAGGTTATGTTGGCTAGTTTAAAATCATTTTAATTTTTATACAGTGTGTCCATTGCATTTACTTTCCATTATTTATATTTATATCCTAGGGTGCTGTTGCACTTTTCATAGCTCTGTGTGGATAACTAGCTTCATAAACCACTCTGGTCATTAATATCAAAGACTTAGGCGATGTTGCTCAGAATGCTTGTGGGGAAAGGAGCTTGATCTGCAGAGCTGTACACATTGCTGGGGCCTTTGATTATTTTTGGTGCAGTACTATATTTGAAGAATGGCAATAGGCCTGCATTGTTCTGGCTGCAGAACAGGAAGTCTCTTCAGGAAAAATCTTGACCTTTTTTTGTTATTTACTAGGCTCATACTTTTCCATGAGTCCTCTAAAGGCCTCCGTTTCATCTCAGCTTAACATTTTATTTGCACTGTGAGTTACGGGTGTTTGTGCCCTGAGGTTGTCGAGCTGTCCAGGGCGTGTTCCTGCCTTTCGCCCATGGTCGACTGGAAAAGACTCCTGCTTACCTGCAACGCTAATGAGGAGGACGTGGTTAAGAAAATGAATAGATTTCAATTGCACTCCAGAAGACTTCATAATTGTTTGACAGACCAAAAGCCACTTATATTCTCCATTTATACAAGCCATAGACTCATCTTGAGTACAGCACACTATCGGCTTACAGCTCGATCTATGTGATCATTGCATTCTTTGGTGTGATGTTTCTGATAAAAACCAGTCAACTTATGATTATCTCTTTGCAGGGGAGAGTTCCAGAGGATGGAGAGCCAGAAAGTAAAAGGGCACTGGATGAGACTGATTCGGAGGTGAAACACAGGTCAGCTGAACACGCATGCACAGTCTCATGCATATTTGCAAATTACACACACACACCCACCCTTGCTTTCTCATTAACAACTGAGTCGTTCTAGAGAGGGGGAGGGGGAGGCGGGGGAACGCGAGGCCCAAGAAAATTTTGAAAATTAGAACCTTCCAAATGCAATTTCCTGCCTTGGTAGTGTAACCTCAGCTATGCAGTGAAATTTTCAATTTGTACAGACAGGAGAGAACTAGAATAAATGAGGGTAGGAATGCAATTGGGTGTCATTTTAAATGTTTATATATTATTTATTGTGAAAAAGGGGAGCGAGAGAGAGAGAGAGAGAGAGAAAGTCTTAGAAACTAATTGCACTCTAGATTTTAAGTCCTTGGACTTTCCGACTGTTTTCCGAAAATGTTCAAATATGACTTGGGCAACTATGCTTTTAGGCTAATGATATGAACTTTCATTTGGTGACCTTCGTATTGGCCCTCAAAAGTCAAATGTGACCTAGTGAAAATTCAATGACTTGTATCACTAAAATGGTCACAGTTTGTGTTACTGACATCTAGGAAGTCACTTATGAATTTTCATTTGGTGACCTTCAACTTGACTGTCAGTCACCAGAGGGTCAAACTCAATAGTGAAAAACTGAAGACTGACACCAAAACTACTTCAGAGCTTAGGATTGTGTTACAGGAGGTCTTATAAATGTATATGAACTTTTATTTAGCGACCTTGACATTGATTTTCATTGATTCATAAGTCAAACTTTAAATTTTCAGAACTTGTATCATCACTGTAAGACTGCTTGCCGGTAGCTACAGGACCCTTTGTACTATTATTATTTCTTTTTTTCAAAGGAGTTGATGTTTAGCGAAGACTACTCAATGAAGCTGCGAGCTAAAGCCGCGCTTTCATTGGGGTACTTTCGGTATAGTACCCTTGGGGTCGTACTTTTGGTACCAAACCCCTAGATCTGGTTAGAGTTTTCACTGCAGACAATACCCGTAAATGTAAGCGGGGTTTTTTAACTGGATGGTAAAATGCAATGCAAACACGCAAATACACGCGAAACGCATTGACTTAGAATGTAATCTGTCATGCAAAAAATTTGCTTCTCGTCCGGCGTGAAAGCGGCTTTAGCTGGCAACCTTTTTATTCGGCGTAATGCCAGCTCGCGGTGCAACTCCAGCCAATTTAGTTTGCATAATGATGGCGATACGCATTTTAAATTGACTAAATTTAAATGCATGAAATATACATCTGCACCCCCTCATTGCTCCATGGTGCGTTGTTGCGAACAGACATTTCCAAAAATGTTTTTCTCAAAACGGTAGGCGAGCCGGGTGTTTTCCTGCCGTTTCCTAATGGAAGTCGCGCTTGAGTGACGATTCTGTTGTCCAGTCAGGCGGCAGTGATGACGATTCCCGACCAATACAGAGGGCGTGTTTTAGCTCCGCTTTATTAGTATCGGATGGTAACCCTTGGTACCCCAACCGGAGGGGTGACGAAAAATGGGAACGGTAACATCCTCAACTTATGTCATGGAAACGCTCTGAAATGTGACTCGACCAGTATCGAACCGAACTGTTCCACTTGATGGAAATACGGCAAAAGACCTGAGAAATACCAATTTCTCAAACCAGAGTTTCTCCAGCGCTTCTTGACTGTACAAGAATCAGACATAGTTTATTACACAGTTCAAAAAAACAACACGTTTTCTGGTGCAGTGGCTACATGGATCTCAATCGGGGTTTTTAAGTGCATCTCAGCCTGAGCTGAGGTATTAATGGAAGGCAGCATTTTAATTCAAATGATGATCGTGACCAAACGGTGCTGGTTTCATGTGACCCCACAAGTGGTTAGTGCAGCTGTGTTGGTGTGTAAATGCAGGCAGTATGCGGCAGTGATCTGCATGCTGTGTACAGCCCCACCCCCTGTGAAAGCCTCAGCTGTGCGGTAGTTGTGTTTCCTGAAGTGTGTATGTGCGTCAGACTTGAGTCCTAATATGTATAAAATATGATTATATCTACTCTAAACTGATAAAAAAAATACCTGCATTTGTGTTGCTCTCATTTGTCAGATGAAGAAGTGCTTCAGTCAAGACGAAGGGAAACTCACCTCAACTATCAATAACGCGTAGTATCCAACTGGGTCATACGCTGCAGCCATTTTATATCACAGTATTTGCCAAGCATTGGCTTTTGTGGAGAGGTTTGAAATTGAGTTGGATAAACTAGAAGATAAATGTGCAGTTGGGCTGGAAAAGCTAGATTGGGAATTCAGCCAGGATAATGGATGAAGTCCCCATTCCTTTTTAAAGGGGCCAAAGGATACCTTTCCACAGCAAGGCACCAACTCTGTCCAGTGTCTGAAAAATGAAGTCCTTCTATTCACAATGTAATGAGTGGTTTGTTATGATACTGTTCAATCGGAGGCTATTATGCCATATTCTGTCTGTATTTTCATGCAAAATGTTGGAATAGGGACAAAACTATCCTGAGCTGAAGTCAAAATTTAGTGAATTTGTTCTTATCCCACATTCCAGCTGTAAGGTGGGTACATTCCACAAAGAGGAAAAAAGCATGTGGAGCTTTCTGTGTGTCCACTCGGTAATGTAAAATGTGGTTGGTGCGCCTGATCAGGGAAGAACATGATTGTGTGCTGCCACCCTCTGGTATTTTGTAGCACAATTTCCTTCATGAATTGATGGTGATGTCACAAACATTTTGCGGGCCAGCTAATAAGGAAATCAACAAATCCTGGGAAATGAGCAATTGCCCATGAGGGAGAGTTTCACGTAATGGGACACATCTTAATAGTTATAACCACTCTCCCCACTCTCCTCAGCACAATCTCTTGAGACGCTACAGAAAGGCTTGTGTTGCCTGGTAAAAGTTCAAAACAAGCTTTTACCTTATCGTAGAATGTTGTAGCGCAGGCTGTCCTACTCCAGGAAAAATACTCTGTGACACCTTTAATCTCTCGCCGTGAGACAGGTTTATGGTTCATTCATGTAGTGATTTTTATGCCCCTGCCATAGATGGCTTGGGGCATATAAGGTTACCCTAGTTCATATGTACGTCCGAATGGAGTTGATCATGTTGGTAGGGGGTATCATTTATCTTCTAAAAAACTAGTGAACATAATTAATTGAACTTGTAGTTCCAACAAAGCACATGTGTAACGGTGTGCACTTTGTTTCTTGATTTTTTTTAATTTTTATGTTTTTTCAGTTGTTTGAACTCGGGTTTTCCAGATGTAGGGGCACTGGTGTCCCATGGACTCAAATTTTCTAGTTTTTTTTTTTTTTTTTACCCCTCAGCCCGAAAGGGCTAGGGGTATTGTCGTCACGCACGGCGTCCATCCGTCCATCAACAATTTCTTATTCCGCACAATAACTCTTAAACGACTTCACCGATCACTTTCGTTTTCGGAGTGCATGTTGGGAGGTGTGGAACTACAGGAGCCAATCAATTTTGGTTGCTCTCCGATATCCAGTATGGCCGCCACAGCCGCCATCTTGAAATCACATTCTCCTCAATAATTCCAAAACGACTACCAATCACACAGACATAAGTCCAGTCATGTCAAAGTATGGATACTTACAGCTGGTTCATCGTCATGTCTCTCGAATCACGGACATTAGTCGAGTCATGTCACACTGTGGATACTTACAGCTGGTTCATCGTCACGTCTCTCAACTCACGGACATTATTTGAGTCTTGTCACTATTTGGATACTTCTCTGGCACATCAGCTGATAAAAAGTTCTTAACTTGCAGAGGAATGGTAGCACAACAGGGAGAAAGTGCTTTGAACTTCACAAGCACTGATAACAGGTCAGCAGCAAAATACTACAACATTCTCACACTCACTTTCTAGTGATACAACGCACATACGATGCACATGCTCAAATAAAGCTCGGGGCCGAGGGGTCCTGTTAGCGATGGCGCGCTATTATTTATTTATTTATTTATTTAAATGTAATCTTATTGTAATTGTATCCCCTGTATGAAGTATTGGAGATATTATGGATCAGAGGTTGTTAAACTGTCGCTGCGGAGATTTCCTTATCACGTTTCAGCCAACCATTTTTCTGACTGTAATTTAAAATTTGGTGTGGACCTGGTTTATCAGGACAAAACTGAGCAAAAAATGGTGGCTATTAATTATGAGGTAATATTAACAGATAAGGCTTCATTCCTCTCTTGGTTGTAATTTGTAAATAAAACCCCAAATCAGAAAAAGTTGGCAGGGTATGTTAATTTACAAATCACTGCTCTCAGTTTTAATTTTATCTTTGATCTGCATTTCATTTTAAACAATACAGCAGCTATTTAATGCCACCACATTCATTTTATTGGTATTTAAAACTATACTTCTCAATTTTGATTGTTTGAACATATTTCCAATAAAGTGGGGAGAGGGAAGTACTTGCCTGTTAGTGATGTTGCCATTCCTTTTCTTAACATTTGAAAAAAGTTTGGGGACTGAAGACGAGTGATTAATTGTTGCAGTTGCAGTTTTGCCCCACTCAGTCTCCCTGTATGCCTGTATGTTTTGGTGCACTAGCTAGCCCTGCCCTGTATGTTTTGTGTGTGTCTCAGTGCAGACTCACCCCCTCTGAATTTGTTGGTGGGCACGCATTTAACTCTGTGGTCCTTTTTACAGGGAGCTGAAGCTGAGGAACTACACCCCTGAAGATGAGGAACTGAGGGAGAGGCAGGTGCCAAAAGCAAAACCTGCTTCAGGTCAGAGTTCCTGTCCTTCTGGACCAAGATTGCCACTAATTTTTTGTTCTTCGTGCAAAGGTGGTCATTGTACCAGCTGGAAGCAGTGTAAACAGGAGGCAGTTATCACACGTATGAAACCACAATTAGCTGCACAATTTTACCCCAGATTTGTCGGAAAACATTTTTGACGTATGCAAGCATATTTGAAAATGGCCTTTTAGGACCGTGAATGGTCTTTTTGCTCATTTTCATTTTTTTAGATCAGTTTCTCAAATTTAGTCCAAAGATTTTCTTTGCAAGCTCATTTGCGATCTCAGAATTTGAACAGGTCATTTTTTTTTTATACAAATTGGTTGCTTCTTATGTTCAGAAGGATTATTTACCCTTGTGAACTATGCAATGCATGAATGGCTATGAATTCCCTTGAGGACAAGGGCACTTCATAGAGTGCACACTTCCCCCTGCACCATTTTTATGTGACCATCCCTGCGATGTTGAACCTGATCAGTGAACTTGACCTGTGAAAATCTAATCACCTCTTATGATGTTTACCTTCCCACAAAGTTTCATAAAAATTCTGTCCAGTACTTCACTCGTAATCCTGTTTACGGACAGACTGACCGACAGACTGGCAGATGGAGGCCAGAACATGACCTCTGTCCAAATCTTTGGCAGAGGTAACCAGCACCAGTTGATGATATTGCATTTATTTTGCAAGATTCAAAGACAATACACAATTAGTTTGGCTCTTCTGCTGTCATCACATTCTTCATCATCTGATCAATGATTACTTTAGGTGACCATTTATCTGCAGCTTCTCCATTTTGAAGCCAATTGATGTTTAATTTAATCAATTATAGTTTTTCTCTGTCTATGCAATCAAGCAATTTCCAATATGGCACCATGTGAAAATTGACCTCTTAGTCTTCAAAACTCCCATAGCTGTTTCTAACATACTGTAATGTGGTTTGAAAGAGTAAATAATCTACAAAAATGCATGGTGCAATTAAGAAAAAAAAATTAATGACTTTCGTTAAAATTCTGCTATTGCAGTTTATGGTTGGAACTACAACCATCATCATACAATGTGATGCCCCTGGGCCAAGTCTGAAAACCATGTACTCTTACTGCCGATAAAAGTATCCTAACTTCATGGTTCAATATGGTGCGCTGACTCTGTGGCTTGTGTAAAACGACCTGCGCTGCATCAATTACTTATTAATAATCGGTGTTCACATGACAGCATGCCTGAGGCATTCCTCTGCATTGAATCAGGGGGTTAGAATCCATATTTTCATACATAATGTGCCCCTCATTCAGTGTATATGAAGCTTATTCGTCCATGAGTAGATAAAACCAATTGTATATTCCATTGTGATTTCAGTGGAGGATAAAGTAAAAGACCAACTGGAAGCTGCCAATCCAGAGCCCATTATTGAGGAAGTGGTAAGTAGTGTCATATCAACTTTGAGGTTGAGAACAACAAGCTGCAGCCTGTGTCTTGTTGCCTGTGTAATGAGAATCCCATTCGCGTCTTGACGGAGTAAAATGTTGACACCAAGTTCCTTGTGTTTTAAACACATTTACAAATAGAAGTTGCAGTAAAACTATAACATAGTGTTGTTGGCGGGGGGGTTCTTAACAGGGGGTCCAATGTGAAAATTGCCTTCGCATTGACAACTATCGATGATCTGATGTTTTTTTATATGTGGAACAGTTACTTGGATGAGAGCACGATCATAAAGACGATGCTGTGTATTGATGAAGACGATGCTGTGTATTGATGAAGACGATGCCGTGTATTGATGAAGACGATACTGTGTATTGATGAAGACAATGTTGTGTATTGATGTGTGCTGCTCTCTTTCTTTGACTCTGAACACATGACAGGATCTGGCTAACCTTGCCCCCAGGAAGCCTGACTGGTAAGGAGCCGTCATGATGGCAAATTTACTTTATTGATACATGTTTTTCCACCAGCTCTGAGCACTGATACAGCTCTGTGAAAACGTATTTGCCCCCTTCCCAACTTTTTTCTTCTTCTGATTATTTGTTATACTTCAATACTTCAGATTATCAAAGTAATTTTAATATTTGGCGAATCTCACCCGAGTAAACGCACAATGCGCATTTTAATGAGGATGTTATTTATGGAGGGAAAAAATGTGTCGAACCCTGCCTAGTCCTGTGTGAAAAAGTAACTGCCCCCTTAGTTACCAAATTAACCAGTGCAACAAAGTTAATTGATAACTGGGTTTAAATTTCTCTCGACACTCCCAGGCATGAGCAATACCAGCCCTGTTGAATCTAAACATCACTTAAATAGAAATAAATGGGGAAAAAAAGCAGCACATGATGCCACAATCTAAAAAAAAATCAAGAATAGAAAATAGTCCTTGAGATCTATCAGTCCAGAAAGGGTTTGAAAGCCATTTATAAGCCATTTATAAGCCATTATATTTGGAAAATTATAATGCGTATCTCTTATGTTTCACTTGCTATTATATTTCACTGGTAATCTTGGTGCTAATGTAAATAATAGATGGTGAAATGCTGTTCTCCTTCTCATGTGATCGTTGCATAAAGGGACCTGAAGAGAGATGTGGCCAAAAAGTTGGAGAAGTTGGAGAAGAGAACGCAAAGGGCAATAGCTGAACTTATTCGTAAGTCTGAACTTTGAAATGCTGATACCCACCCACTTCAATGAATAAAATCGCTTTTTTTCTCTTGCTTGACTGAGGACTGTATCCAGGGTCACATTGTTTCCACCATAGACTGTATAAAATGATGGACGCAGCACCCTGGTCTGAAAAATGATGTCCATGCGGAAGTACCGTAAAATGGCATTCTATTTAATGGCCAGCAGATGGCGACATCGGTGGTTGCAGAAAGAAGTTTAATCCTTCAGAATTCTATGAGAAAATGGCCCTACTTTCCCACCTGATTTTTCATTTAGATAATGATTTTTCACATTATTTTATGGTAGCTATAGCAAGTTTCAAGTCTCCTTCAATATATCATGATGTTCATTTTTGTAAATTATGGTCCCATATAGAATAGAATGAAGGATAAAGCCAAAATATGCTTTAGGGTCGTGGCTATCCTCTGTTCCTCAACCGATATGGTTAGATCCAGGGCCACAGTCCTCCTCGGATCTTCAATACACGCTCTCGTCCAATAGAAATCGCATCTGGTTTCAAAATGACAATATGGCGCAATTCAAATTGCTAAAATCAAGGCTTCTTTTATGGTATGCTGAAACCAATGGGAGACGTCATGGTAGCCTTGTCCATCTTTTAATAGAGTCTATGGTTTGCACAGCAGTACATTTACATCAAGGTTCAGGTTCCTCCCTCTGTGATATTGCTGCTGGGTCTAACCTCACCTCAGAGTTGCTGTTAATTCCAGCTTTTATTTACTCTGTTACTCTTTCTCTCTGCCATCCTCTTAAGCTAGCAGGAAAACTGTAACTTTCCCCCCGTGTCTAAATTTGAAGTCTGTGGATTTCAGGCTAATTGCGCTGCGGTTTTCACAGAGGCCAGGGAGAATTTGTGCCACACAGTGAGGATGTGTTTCTATCCAAAGGCCACTAATTAGATGAACTATATGCCTGTCATCTTGTCGCAGCAGAATGAGATTATAATTCTGCTGTGATAGGCCACAGACTCGCTTTCGAGGAGTTCCAACTCTGACAGCTAGCAGATAATTTATTCTGACTGGCTCTGGCCTTTTGTGCTCCAGTAGGCCTGCGATGACTGCATGACATCATCAGTTTTCCAGCGGCTCAGTGCAGAAGATGTCGACTGTGTCCCGAACAGACGGACACTGTGACCTACGTGCATCACTCCGGTTATAATTTTACAAAGGCAGATGATTTTTTTTTTTTAGGGAAATTACATTTCCAGAAGCACACTGAAGTCAGATTGGCATCCTCAAATAGTCCTAATGCACGATCATTTAGCACTGAAATGAATTGCTACCCAGCTAACTCCGATATATGCTATATCTGAACAATTAATGTGGCTGGTAGGTTTACCTGTTTACTTGCGGTGCTGTGTAATGGGATATGTAAGCTGATAGCTGCTAGTCAAATTACCCAAATAAATTTTGCATAAATTCCCTCATGCTCAAGTTATTTGGCTGATGCTGCCTGCTATGTCTATAGAAAAGCATCAATTTCAAGACCTTCTCAGTGCTGCCCTTAGAAGCATACATGATAAAAAAAATTCAGAACTGTGTTCCCTTCAAGCACGACTTCTGGCCTAAAACATTTGGCTTGAGGACACTATGTGTGTGACCTAAAGCAGATTGCTAAAACAATCCCTCAGTCCAGAGGCACCTTATCTTGTTGGGACGAGCACAGACTGCGAAGATGTTGGTTAAAAACACTGACGGTGGAATCAAACATACGGGCTGAATTCCGATTTATATTTCTGCCGCCTGATTAACCTGATTAACTCGTTAATACTGAGCAGTGAAATGGTCGATCGTGAGTTCGGTTTATCGACCAGCCACACACTCTGATCCCGATGCTGCCTGTGTGAATATTGCTGCTGCTGTCGGTGAGAGTGTGCCGGTGTGTGTCCGACAGGGGAGCGGCTGAAGGGCAGTGAGACGGAGCTGGCGGGAGCCGTGGGAGCAGTGAGTGTGGAGGACGCAGACTCTGACTGAGGGCTGACGGGACTGCAGCAGCGCACTCCGACCGCGACTGAAACTGCGCCCTCACTGATGAACCAGCAGGGCTCTCCTGCAGCCTTTCATCTGTGGCTGCCTGGAATTGTCTAATGTACAGACTGTTAATGAACCAGCTGGCTGCCTAACGTAATTCTGTTAGAGGTTATTTGGCAATGTTGGAAGCATCAATTTTTGCGGCCGTCTAATTCTGTGTAAGTGCTTGCAGGTGTGTGTCTGCTTGCCTGATGGTGCCATTTCAGTGCAGCTACGCGGCCTCCTTTCCCTCGACAGAACACAGTACACAGTTTGTGTCAAGATTGAAAACAGTCAAGCAGTCCAGTATATTTCATATACTCCTTTTATTTTTACACCCACTTTTGTAAATATATTTTTCCAGTAAAATAGATTTTTCAAGGTGAAGCTGTGCATTGTGTCATTGTACTGAATTGATACCTTTGGAATTCATGTTTTTGTGTGTGTGTGTGTGTGTGTGTGTGTGTGTGTGTGTGTGTGGATCAGAAAGACACTTTGCAAGTAGTATGCAGTCTGAAATTGAAAGTAGCAGAAATCTTATTTCATGGAGCTCTCTATTGATTGGTCTCAAATATTTTGTCAGCCTAATGATCCATGCCAAAAGTTAAATATACTGTCCTCAATTCTGGTTGGTTGTGTCAATTCGGGGCACAAGTTAATCCCAGTAATTACTGAGGTCAGTTCACATTCATTGACTTCATTCCCTTTGATGTGAACCAAGTAGTTGTAGTGTGAAATGCAATTAGATAACTTCAGAAGTACTTCCTGATCAGCTGTTGGCACACAATGGCTGTGTAAAATGACATCTAAAAGTTAAGTTGAATTTTGTGGTGATAAATATTTATTATCGGCATGACTTCTGTCACTGCATTTTAAAGTTCTAAATTCTGTATAACTAGTATTATCAGAAATATTATACTCAGCAACAAAAGTTTCTGTGACACCAATATTGTTAATTATTTTTCATTACGCAATTATGAAATTGTCATACATGGTGATATCAGACTGAAACAGTACACGTAAACACAACATTGAAATGGAAATCATGAAAATGCGAGAAAATGACTTTGCACGTGAAAATGTGCGTAAATCATGCTTGTGGATGGCAATAAAAGAGGAGAATTTTTGGAATGTTCACATTGTGCCTGATGAACGACGGAAGCATCACTTATCGAAAACACAGCCATTTCGGATCAGGAACTCTACCCTCTAAATGCCAAGACTGTCTGAAAATGATCGGTGGAGGGCCATTGGGATGATTGAATCCGGAACCTCGCAAAGGAAGTTGCTCATCGCCTGAATGTCCACCGAAACACCATTTGGAACTTATGGCAGCGTCATCAGCAGACAAGACATGTCAGAGACCGTCCTCGCAGCGGCCGTCCACGAGTAACCACTCCCAGACAGGACAACTGGATTCGAACAACCCATCTCCGAAATCGATTCCAACCTGCAACCATAACTGCAAGAACGATACCTGGTTTGAGGCGACTGTCTGCACAGACAATCCGTCGCCATCTCCGTCATTTTGGCATTGTCCCACGTCGGCCAGCAAGACGTCCAATACTCACAGTACAACACCGACGACTGCGTCTACAGTGGGCACAACAACATCGACGGTGGATCCAACGTCAGTGGGATCTTGTACTCTTCACTGATAAATCAAGATTCATGCTTAACCGATGTGATGGTCGTTTACATGTATACCGTCGACGTGGAGAACGTTATGCCAACAACTGCGTTCAGGAATTTGATCGTTTTGGAGGTGGTAGTGTCATGATTTGGGGAGGGATCATGGCTAGAAACAGAACAGATTTGCTTGTTATTGATGGAAATCTGACAGGTCAAAGATATCGCGATGAAGTGCTACGGCCATTGGTGGTACCGTTTTTGATGCAACATGGTCCCGGAATAATGCTGCAACATGATAACGCCAGACCACACGCTGCAAGGATTGTACAGCAGTATCTGATGCAACAACATGTCAATGTCCTGCCATGGCCAGCCAGATCCCCAGACATGTCCCCAATCGAGCATCTTTGGGACGAGATGGATCGACGTTTGCGGCGGTTGGATAACCCGCCAGCTACACTCCAGGAATTGCGACAACGTCTACGTCAGATTTGGAATGACATCCCACAGCAATTTCTGGCACATCTGATTCGGTCCATGCGCCGGAGATGCGTTGCTTGCATCATGGCACGAGGAAGTCACACCCAGTATTGAAGTGTGAAGGTCACAATTGGTTAGACGTCAGACAAGTGCTTCATGACGCATGAAAATGACATTTTTCGTTTTGAGTGACGTTGGCACTGAAAAGTCAGTGTTTCTCCTGTTAAATAAACATATTGATTGCATTGAGATCTTTGCGTGTCATTTATAACATACACATAAATGGTGTCACAGAAACTTTTGTTGCTGAGTATAGTTTTACAAGTTTTTTTTTTTTTTTTACAGCATTGAACTGAAATTTGTCAACTAAATAAAACTGAAAAAACATGTTTGCACATTGCAGATTTACAGACTTAACTCCTACCACCTGCAAGGACAGTCACACGTTCTAAACAACAATTCATCACATCACGTGGATTTGTAACACTGATAAAGTGCAGTCAAATACAGCACCACTATTGTTGCCCTGTTACAGTTTTGTGGCATTTCGTTTCCTTGACAAAAGGAAACGGAAAAGGTTTATCATTTATGCAATAAAATACAGAGGTGGAAATGGTAAAAAGGTGACCTTTCTGAATGTGACTGTACTTGCATTCCTGTTTTCAGCCACATTTCAGGTTCTGGATTATGAGGTAAGGAGGGATCTCTTGGAATTATACCAGAAAGGTGGACCTGTTGGATAAATCCGATCTTAGGTGCTTCTTTTGTCGTTTTTTTAGAACCTTCCAGAAGTTATATGATGCTATACAAAAGTAAAGTGTGCTACATGTGCTGGCTTCATAATTTTTTAGGTTTATTTATTCAACACCAGGTAGACAGGAAAATGTAGTTGAACCCCTTGCTCTACCGGACAGCTGTAAAATGTTTAGGGTTCTGTATATACTGGCAAAAAAGTGTTAAAATGTCTTAAAGGGATAAGTAAGATGCTGCAGTTTCTTGAGAGTGCGATTTCTGTCTGAGGCATGGTCAGTTGGCCAGATAGCTTTGTGAGTGGTTAGTGCGGACTACCAGAAACAGGCAGGCATTGCCTGAACTTGAGATTTGCAGCATGGTTGTATGTGGGATATTACCACATTAAGAATGCACTCCTATGAATTTTCCTCTATTGATGTACACCAAAATCCCACTTTTTCAAACTCTGGCTTGCATAAATAGCCCTTGGAGAGGAATATCATTAGATATCTTTGTTATCAAAGATGTATAAACATTTTCATCTGTCTGCAAGTTGCGTATAAATTGGACTGCATGGCTGCTAGAAATCTATTTTGACTGAACTTTGACTGCAAGTAGCTACATACATGAAGCTCTTACTTAAATCTTGCTGAAAAGCAAGAAATATTTTCTTTAAAAAATGGTGCTAGCAGCCTGATATAGCTTACAAAGCTTCCATAAGCCAATAGTATCTATTTACAAACCTCAATTCCAAAAAAAGGACTGTGTAAGGTGGAAATAAAAGTTTATGAATGATTTGCAAATCCTTTTTGATCTGCATTAAATTGAAAATGGTGCAATGACAAGCTATTTAATGTTTGAACTAATTAACTGTTTTTTGTATGCATGTGCTCTTTCTAGATTTGATGCCCAGAGCACATTCAATAAATTGGGACAGGGGCAAGTTCCCTGCTCTCTTACATCACCTTTCCCTTTTTGCAGACCAAGAGCACTTTGTTTTTTTTTTTTTGAAGGTAAAATTTTTCCCCAGTCCTGCTTGATAGACTATTTTAGCTGCCTAACAGCATCTGTTCTTTATACTGCACCTCATACCTTCAATAGTGGACCTGTCTGGACTGCAGGCAGGCCAGTTTACCATCTGCATGATTATTTGCAAACCATGCTCCTGTAATGCATACAGAATGTGGATTACTGTTTTCATGGTGAGATGAACAGCAGCATCTCTGAAAGATATGTCGTCTAGATGGCAGCATACACTGATGAGCCAAAACACTTAAACCTGAACAACACACATTAATGTTATTTGCCGATTAAGGTTTATCTTGTGACAGCAGCTTGTCATGGTTTGGGATGTATTCTGTGTTGAGTAAACAATAACTTCTCATCAGTGTTTTGGATGCAGGATAATTGGCAGGCATAGTGACCTGAGGGGAAAGACAGGCCAAATTGTTTTGGCTACACGACCGGGTTGGAGCATCTTCATACGGGCTGGGCTTGTGGGGTGTTTCCTGTCAGCAGTGGTGAGTACTTGCCTAAAGTGGTTTCTGGAAGGACAAACCGCAGATTGGCAATGAGGTGTTGAGAAATCAAGAATGCTGTGAGGACTACGAACGCTATCATGTCTAGTCCGAGCCAAAAGAAGGGCTTCTGTGGCACAAGTTGCAATGAAATTGAAATTATCGTTATGGGAGGAATATGTCACAACACACTGTGCGTTGCACCCTGCTGTATATGGAGCTGCATAGCCGGACACTGGTCAGAATGCCCATGCTAACCCCTGTTAGCTGTACAATGGGCTTGAAAGCATTAGAACTGGATCTTGGAGCAATGAAAGTAGGTTAGACCAAAGACGAATTGTCCAGTCTCATGAGTCCTATTTTCTCTTATAACGTGGATGGCCAGGTACATACACAGCATTTATATTGAGAAGAGATGGCATCAGGATGTATTGTGGGTAAAAGAAAAGCTGGCAGAGAGAGTGTGATTGTCCGAGCAGTATTCTCTTTGGAAGCCCTGGTTCTTGGCATTCCTGTCGGTGTCAGTTGCACAGGTGTCACCTCTCTAAATGACAGCACATGGATGTCCAGGCTCATCAGTGAATGCTGCGCCAATATGCGTATCTACCCTTTAGCGTCAAAAGTGCTTTCACAGATGTATAAGTTACCAGTGTTATTGGCATGAACGCCCCAATAACATGATGGACATTGGCTTTTGATTTTACATTGGAAACAACTGTGGTGACCCTGTTCCTCTATGGCCCAGAGGACATGCCGTCCGTTTTTTTCTAGAAATAGTTTGTGTGGTTGACTCTTCAGATCACTGCACAAATTTCCACTGCACCAGTCCCGCCATGAGTTTGAGCACTGAAAAGTTGATGGGGTTCCTGGATGGTATTGATATGGCTTTCATTTTGTCTTGAATCATTTTTGTAGAAGTTGCAAAGAGTTGTGCACCACTAGCAGTTTTCTGTAGTGTTACCAAGCCAGTTTCGTTATATTTATTACAGGAGCAAGCTGGTTTTTAATGCTGCATTTTCTGCAGGATTGAAGGTCACTTGTATTCAATTTTGGCTTTCAGCCTTGCCCTTAACACACAGATTTCTATGGATTCTCAGAAGTTTTTTATAATATTATGGACTGTATAAGGTCAAATTCTTAAACTACAAACAATTGTGCTTTCATTAATTGTTGACACTATGCACTCACTCAGTCCACTTTAAGTAAAACTATCTTGAAACTCGACCATCCTTGTTTGCATGTAACAGCCATTCATGGATACTCCTTTTTAATAGCAAGTCATAAATGGCAAAACCTGTTTTTATTCTCCTGTTTATGAGTAGGATGTTCATAAAAGATTTTTTAAAATTACTCAATAACCTTCCCAGTCTTACGTTGGCCCTGACCAATATTTTTGGAAGATGTTTCAGGCATCAAATTTGGAATGGATATTTATTTTAAAATATCTATGAAGTCAATAAAGTATATAAAACATTAAATAACTATTGTTTTCAAATGAATGTAAGGAAAAGAAAATCAAATAATGTATGCTTTTTTAAATTTGCATTAAACTGCCAGTTGTTAAGAAGTGCAGTTTACTGATTCCAGCATGCATTTGAGTTTGCACCTGCTAGCTTTATTAATTTAGGATATGCTGTCAATAAACAGCAATGAAAAGAGGCTCTCATCAAACCATGCCAGCGGCTCACCATAACAGCTCAATGTTTTTTTTCCTATCAAAATGTGATTAAGCAACACGGGGAAGAATTTTTACCAAAAATGTTCATATGAGTGAAATGCACAAGATGATTAAAAAAACCCTTGTGAAAATGTCAATACTTTTGGCCTGTTCATCACTCATAGAATAATAAATGGCTTCTAATTGCAGTAACAAAGGCTAATAACTGTAATAAACATTAATCTATAAATTATGATCTGCAGCATATATAAATTGTAAGATTATATATCGATTATATTGTAATAGTCATAAGTACATGTTCAGCAGTAATGACTGGCCTCTTTTTTTTTTTTTTTTTTCCCTTCCTTTTTTTTTCAAACCTTAAATCTTCGTCCTCCTCTGATAATGTGGGGGGATTCATACCCTACAATTTTTTGGACCATGTTCCATCTTGGATTATTCATAGCACAATCAGAAGAACCCCTTATTCCTGGATATTGTGACATGACTGCATTAGGCATACAGGTGCCAGCCAATGAAAAGTTCAGTGAGGCAGATATTGTCTTGCTACTGAGGGTGCACTGTGTCATTGGTTAATTTGCGGAGGATTTGCATGCAGCTTGGTTCAGGAAAAAGCCTTTTCCAAGTACCATAACGGGCATTCTCCCTCTGTTTCTTTTGTTACCAGGTAAATCCATGCAATTTTCTGCACAACCCAGTCTCATTCCTGACCATCACAGTTGTAGCCCTTACACAGGACGTCAGGACCCACGTCATGGATTTGCTGGTCAATATCAGGATTTTTCTGGCTATTTTGATTTTTGGCTGGCCATGGGATGGATAGTGATAGCTCAAGAGAAATTCTCAGACTGGCCTGCAGATTCAATCTTCCGTGCAGCAGGTCCTAGCTCTACTTTACACACCCGCTGGGCAAACTTCAGTGAGCACAAAGTCTCACCCACATTACTCTCCAGAGAAGAAATCTAATGGAGAGAGAAACAAAATAGGTTGAGTCAAAATAAGAACTGCTATACT
This sequence comes from Gymnothorax reevesii, assembly GCA_029721435.1. Lineage (NCBI taxonomy): Eukaryota > Metazoa > Chordata > Actinopteri > Anguilliformes > Muraenidae > Gymnothorax > Gymnothorax reevesii. Next base: position 44,995,860 of record CM056573.1, read on the forward strand.
CTTACTTAGCTGTAATGAGGAGGATGTGTCAGTGATGGCCAGCAAGGATAAATCATTCAGTCAATAATTTATAAAGGCCCAATGAGCTTTGTTTTGGTCAAACTCAGGAAACACCAAGGCCTCAGGAAAAGGAAAGCTGCCAAAACACATAATTATGTAATTGTGTTAAAATAAACAGAAGCAACTTCTTGGAATTCTTACTTCTGTGTTTATACTCAATACTTTAAATCGATTGTTTCTTAAAGATAAACTCAAGTTATGGGCATTTAATTGGTATGTTTTTACGTTTTGGTTTTCAATGGAAAACAATTCCCTGAATCTCACATTTCTAATAACCACTGTTACAGAAGGGGTACTGAAAAATGAAGGATATTTCTAGTGTGTTTAAATAAACTTAAAATGCTTCAACTCTGCACAAATTTAATGTTATTTGTGCATTGTCACTGGGTGTAATCAGTTTGTCCAAGCAAACCAGTTTTTTTTTTTTTTTTAATGGAAATACCTGTTAAATTTTAACCAGTGTGATTCTGTGACATGTTCCACTACAGTTTTGTCTTTTTGTCATTTGCCTTTATTTTCTCAGATGTTGTAATTTTCTTTAACCCTTTTTGGCTTGTATAGTAATTCACAAAGACAATCATAGTAGTGTCTGGGAGTCTCACTACTTCCTTGAAGTTCTTATACAAAAAAAAGATTAAATTTAATCTGCCTACAGTTTATGGTATCTTGTACTCACTCCACATAAAGACGAGTAATGGCTGCTAAAAACGGGAGCTTTACGATTGTATGTAAAGACAGAAATTAAAAACAATTATTAAAACTGCAAAGAAGGTTATGTTTTACCTTCTCTTTGATTGGGTATCTTTGATTGTTTGTAGGCAACATTACAGCAAAAGTTATGATAAAATTTTCTTGGAATTTTTTGAGAGGTGTGGCTTGGCCCAACTCCAACAATTTTTGGAGTGATCCGTATCAAATTTCGGACCCGGGAAGAGATGAGGCCATTTTTGGCATTTTTGCATCTATTTTGAGAAATACACATAGGTCTAAGATGCTACAATTCAGGAGAAACCTCCTTGATGAGGACTAGCCGATATTAGAACTTGTTTACTAATGTGGCAGTTCATAATACTGCTACTCATGTGTGTCGCAGACTAGTGGGGGACTGTTGGACACGGCGGAGGAATGCGCTCTCTGACTGCTCTTGTTTTATACAGTAATCATAATTTGCAACATTGTCAATGTCACCACTGCACTTTAAAAATCAATTTTGTGAAATTCATACCAGCCAATTTCTTTCAAAACACAAAAATATCTTCAAAAATAATAAAACGCTGTCAGTGATTCCAAACATGAATGGTACCGTATCGGTTGAGTAATAAAGTCAGAAGCCTCAGTAAAGTGAACTCTCACCTGGACCACCATGGCTGTCTTGTTGCCCTTGCCGAGGGAGTCCTGCAGCAGGTAGGTAAGTCTGGAGTTTCTAAAAGGGATGTGTGTCTGACGGCCCCTCAGGGCTTGGATCACATCCCCGAGGGCCAGCAGAGAGCGGTTAATGTTCTGGGCCTCTTTTAACCGCTCTCCCTCTGCCCCCGATTTCCACACCCGCTCTGACCCAGCCAGGTCCACCAGATTCAGCTTACCTGAAGTTACGCAGGTATGACCGTCATCTGTATAGGCTTGTTATCAACATGACTGATCAGCACAGTTGAGTAATTAAAAACATTTAATTTCAAAGTGCTATAACGGACCTCAGGGACAGGGAACAAGCACTCTTACATCCCATTACTCGACTAGGCCTTCCCAGATACGGCTGCACGGATGACATTCATAACGGAATATCAGGAGGCCAATATGATAAATCAGAGCAGATTCATTACACATTAAAACAGGTACCTTGTCCTTCAAGTGTATGTCAGTGCTAAAATGAACTTACCAGTGGTTTTGGCACCGCTTGCGAGGTCCGTGCCGAGTACAGAGATGGTGAGCAGGGCATGGGAGCGAGAGCTGTGCTGATTCATCTGGGTGCCGAATGTAATTCGATTCCTTCGGGAAATGGCCAAGAGCTGCACAAGACGGGCGACGGATAACAATGTTTAAGTCTAATATGCCTTTGATCAAAAGTGTTGGGCTGCTTGTGAGAAAGTTCCTCTGATGAAAATAACTATTTCACAACAATGCTGGTGGAATTGGAAGCCATATTATTCAAATTTAATACTTCATTAAAATTTGTAAATCTTTTGTATTAGTTTTCATTGAAGTTTTTACAACCCAAGATGTTTGAAAAAAGACAGTCTTTGCAGATGGAGATGGGGATTGTCATAAACTGTCATTCAAGGGAAACCGCACTCCATTCTCTCCTCTAATCCCCAGTCTGTTCTTGAATATGCTGCCTCACCACTTCATTTCAACTTTATTGATGGGACACTGAGTTGGCCAAAACCATTGGGAATACCAGGGTAAAATATGAACAAAAATTCAGAGGGATATTTTGGTTTCAAGCTATTCAGTGCTTTAAATGAAAAGTGATTTGAAAATAAATGATAGAGATATGGCTTTTAGGAGTGCAGCAAAATAGAAAAAATAATTACAATCCTAAATTATACAAGTAAAACATATTCAGTATTTAACAAACTCTCCAAATCAAGCTGTGGAAGATGGTCTCATTCTGAATGATTTCTCAACTGGAAAAACTAATGTTACACCATTCATATGTGCAAAACTCAGTTCACTCAGTCCAAATTTATTTAACTGAGAATTGGGGTGCGCTCCTGTTCTCTTGATCGCTTGATGTAAAGTGGTTATAAAACTGAATCATTTTCTCGTTTTGACTATCCGATAAAATCAAACTTGTTTAATACTATTGGAAGTATTTAGTCTTGGTTCAAGCAAATAGCGAAGTTCAATAATGTGAACACTGTCAACAACCAATCGGTGAGCCCTGTAAGATCCCCGGTCTTTGCAAAATCTTAGTCTGCCAGTAAAAACTCTGCGACTATACGACACCTTGTCTTTCGGTGTGAGAGGGTGTCAGACATTTGTCTTCTGAAAGTTTTTAAAAGTCTTTTCACAATCTGCTAGGGAATAGTGGGAATTCGGATTTAAGGTCTTATCGGTTTACCGAGCTGTACTCCTACCACGATTTAAAGAGCAAAGCTGCAGAAGGACCAATCGAGTTTCCTTGCTGGTATTCCATGGTCAGTGGCTTCAACTGCAGGGAGTACAAATGTCTGAGCGTATGTGTGTATTTGTGACTCGGTGATGGAGCTACTGGCTTACCTTCTTAATGTGCTGAAAACTCCTGACCTCAATGACCCTGAGGCCAGGTACATGTAGTTGGCCAGTCCCATCTGGATTTATCTTAATGTCCAGTTTCTCCCCATCCTTACTGAGCAGGTCTCTAGGAATCACACACAGATGCAGGATGTGCTCAAACTCACTCTCCGTGGCTGACATCTGCAGCTGCTGTCAGTATTCTGCTGCGCTGCTTGAGAGAACTGGTAGCCTACCTGAGGACCTCATTGTAAATCTCCACAGAGCTGACACTGATGGAGTAGCTCCACATGTCCTTCCTGTCCTCCATCTCACTGAAGAGGTGCTTCAGGGCTCGTTGGTTAATCCCTGGGTTCTCCACACTACCCTGTAACCGCAACAGGGCATTATTTACTCTGTGTGAGTACATCTCAAGAGTCTCTGCCACCCGGAGAATATGAAGAGTTTGTTTGCAAAATGCATTAAGAGCCAAATTACAAAAATTGAGATAATACCGTGGAGCGATAGCCCTGTGCTTCTTACACATGGTGCAAAAATCAGCTTTTCGAAATTCATACTATATGGTGTATTTTTTCCATGGTCAAAGTTTGTGTTTTTCTATAAAATGCAATAGGCACCAACATAAAAAAAGCTGATTTACTCAAAATGAGTAAAATGGATATTTTGCATTTTGGAAACACTCTTCATATATTCATTTTTCATTTTGAACTGAACCCTAAGCCAGAGAGAGAGAGAAAGTGTACCAAACAGCCTTGATACCTCCATAGTGTAGGTTTTCCCAGATCCTGTTTGCCCATAAGCAAAAATGCAGACATGATATCCGTCGATGCAGGATGTCACCAGTGGCTCAATCTCCTGGAAGACCTGAAATTATATAAATAGTACTCATGGACGACATCAAGTACATTTCACTCCATCACAATTACGTGACATCTCTGGAGGACTGAGAGGAGGAAGGAAGCGTCTCGCCCCCCCCTACCCCCCCACCCCCCAACCCACCCACCCACCGTATCTGTAACTGGCTTTCCCTACTACACCCAGCCCCTTCCATTGTTATTATTTGAATTTCCCTCCAAAACCCCCTGTAGAGTATGTCTTTCATTGGTTTTCTCCTTTATTTATTCTTCCATGTCCAATCAATATGAACTACTGTAAGGAACAGTCCATTTTGTTCTTGTATAAATTTGCAAGGGTCCATTCGAGGGCCTCTTTTCTGGAACCAGGGAGGCCTCAGACTTCAGCAGTTTTTTTTTTTTTTTGTAAATTTCGCACAATTATTTCTTTATAATTGACTACCAAATAAATTTAATTAAAAAAACTACCGGCTTTCACTCTTCAGTTCCACATCATTGCCAATTCTGCTTGACCCATGTTACAAATGTACTCTCATTCCATAAATACAGTCAAGCTCATAAGTGCTTCTGTGGAGGGCTCTGTATGCCACCACAATGGGTTTGAAATTAAACAATGAAGATTTCATTGAAATTAAACATACATTGGCCATGGGACAGCTTAGTAGCCAATTGTCCATTTACATTTGATCCCTAAAAAGGAAGGGTACCACGTATAAAAAATTAGGCAATTCCTACACCATTCAGCATTCTAACTAAAGCTGAAAGTGTGAATTTTGAGCTCATGTTCATTATTTAATTTCAACTCCAATGTGGTGTAGTTAGACAACTAAAATAACAAGAACTCTGTCAAAGTCCAAATGTGTGGCTCAGAGCAATAACAGCCTATATGCCACAATTTTAGATAACACTGCTTTTTGCAGGAATCATTCTCTTACTCCCTCTAGCTACATGCCCATGAAATACCTAAGCTATGTGGCTTACGCCAATGCCCCCTATATCGTATGTTGTAAATACTGTTAATGAGTCTTTGTTACTAACTCCGGGCAATAATGGCTTATGCCACAAGCCACAGTTGGCATTTAAACTTTTTGACCAATCAGATGATCATTCCTTCGTCCAAAGTGCAGGATAGTAAAAGGTAGTTCAGGAAATAGTAGAAATATTAAACAGTTATTTAAGTATGTGATGTTTTCGTTGCTACTAAATCATTCTTAGAGTTTAGTACTTTTTGGCCATTCTGATCATTGATTACTACCTCCAAAAAAAGATTAAGTCTTTAGTATTTGCAGAAATATGGCTGAATGCAATATCATTAAAATGCATATGCATAAAAACTGAGAGTTTGCACATTAAATGAATGGTTCACAAAATCTGAAAAAGTCAAATGTCTCAAAAAGTTCCTACAGTGGCATAAGCTGTTATGGCTCTGAGCCTCACAAATATTTATGGACCTGGCTGTGTCCCCTTCATTGTTCCATTTCTGTTGCTGTTGCGATGTGATGATTGTTCAGTTGCTTTGCTTACATAAATCACAAAGTCCTTGTGAGCAAAATTACAAGTTCAATAAATATGATTCCAATCCTTAATTCTGAAAAGAGGCCAGATTGACCCAGGATGCTCAAAGGCTGACCCCACTGCAAATTCAAACCTATAATTACATGAAAACATTTTCTATATATATTTAGCTACTCAAATCAAATGATTTGGAATATTTCCCAACCTAAAATGGTGATGCACTTTTAGGGTGCTTGTTTTTACCTCATAATGTTTATAATGTGAGAAATACATTTGCATGCCCCTCTGGACCAGTCAGTACCTCCTCTTGTGTAGCCTGAGGGTGGAAGACCTTGTCCAGTTCAAAAGTACGGCCTTTGCCTTTGTTCATAACAGTCACGGCTGACTCGTTATTAGGATCTGTCGTCACAGCAACTGCCTGTCCTTCTTCCTGTTGATCCTCTTTCAGAACAGGCTTCACGCGACAGAGCACACGGATGTTCCCTGGAAACAACACAGATTTTTTACGAGTTCGTAAGCAACATAATACATGAATGTCACACAGAAAAACAGTCCAACACACGTTGGCAATGGGCTTGTAAATACAGCATGTGCAGAAAAATTAAGAAATTCATGTTAAGTGACAGGCCTTGACAGACCAGAAAATTACAATTGATTACTGCAGTGAAGAGGACATGATTAAACTAGGCTTATGCGGTTGGAGGCGACGGCTTGGGGTATATCCCCGAACGCCCCCAATCCTCCAATTCCCCAATTTTTGAATAGACCTTGAATAGACTTTCATTTGAACTTAATTACAGGTCAATAGGACAATTGGTTCTGAAGATATGGCCAAAATGGTAATTTTCCATCACAAAGCGCCACCTGGTGGCAAAAAAGTGAACCATACAGGTATGATGTCATCATGTGACACGTTGTGAGGTCATGACCTTGCAGTTGCACATAGTTTCATGTCAATTTGACAAATGGTTCCAAAGATATGGCAAAAATGGTGAATTTTATGTGACAAAGCTCAACCTCTTGTCAAAATTTTGAACCAAACAGGTATAATGTCATCGTGGGACACATCCTCAGGTCATAACCTTTCATTTGCACTTGATTTGAGGTCAATCGGACAAATATTTCCAGAAATATGATAAAAACTGTGATTTTTCAGTTTTTGGCCCCTAGTGGCCAATCTAGAAATTGTAAATTGTCCAAAACCGAATCAGTTCTTCCTCTTTATGATACTTACATATATGCAAAACATGAAATTTCTAATTGAAATATCGCGTTAACACGTAGGGCGGCGGCGGCCGTCGGACCAAAAACATAATATCCCCGAAAAGCCATTCGGCGTTCGGGGATATAATTGCGGCTCACTGTAATTTTCATCCACTCCAATTTGTACAAAATGGACTTTAATTCACCAGTTGATACTTCACCCCAACACCCGCACTCCAGTACCTTTGAGCTCCACCAGCTGCTCATGGTACTTCCTGCGTAAGGCCACTTCCTTCCGGTATTTCTCCAGCAGATCCTTGTTTGCCTCTGACATTTCACTAATCATGGCTGTGAGCTAAAAAGAACAAAAACAGTTTTTCATGTTTGTACGAAAGTGTTGTAGCCATGAGAAATGTTTGTATAAGTCCTGAGTGATTAGCATGAGAAGCCCAGAAATGCAATTCATCATTTGTACATCTGCAAAGTAAAGCTGCTTTGTATTACAGCACTATACTGTAACTGCAATTTCAGGCACTGAATTGACATCAAGGAGAAAAAAGACTCAGAAAGAACCTGTTTTTTGGCCTCGGTGACAGCAGCTCCGTAGAAGTCGGAGAAGTTGCGGACTTGACTACGCAGGCTGGCATAATCTGTCTTCATGGTGCGTAGGGTTGGTGGGAGAGCAGAGAGGCGCCGCTGCAGGCCTAGAGTTACAGAAATGATAATGGAAATATATCACAGTGTAAACAAACTGATTAACCAAGCTCCTGTCCACAGTATGGAATATTATTTTGTTCCAACAACATGAAAATAGCAATCCAGTGCACTTTAACTGTGCTGCTGTATAAAATAATCTATGGACAGGATGATGCAGAACTATTCAGAGCCTCGCATGTGATCTGATCCCTCAAGTTCCTCTACATAGCATTACAAGTAGGAAGGGAATTATCCTTTACGGACAAGGGGAGTAGACTCTAAGACAGGGGCTTAGATTGCCCCATTGGTTTGTTGATCAGTGGACTCACGCCTATGTACTGACAGTGGCTTTGATACGGCTTTGTTGAGGAGTAGACCCACCTATTTGCTGACAGTTGCTCAAATATGCTCAGTGTGTAGGAGGAAGAGTAGACTGGCCAGTGTGCTAACAGTAGTTCAGAGTGCCTTATTTGCTGGTGGAGCATTAGGCTCACCTGTGAACTGTTCCTGCAGATTGTGCAGGTGTTGGTCCGAGCACTCTGCTGCAGCCTTCACAGCTTCATCCTTACGTTCCTCCAGGTGTCCAATCTCCTTCAGCAGCTCTTCCCGAAGCTTCCCGATCTCGACCTCATAAGCAGCAATCTGCAAATAAGGGGTATTTATATTAAAAGGCATCAATACTGTTTATTTTTCACTCCATCAGCTGGATTTTTCTTAAGTCACAAACATTATCTGCATCATTCATCATTGTTACAATCCTCGTATCCCCTTAGTTGGTTCCTTCCCTGTTCCAGCAGTCTGCATCTGCTTTTGTGGTTTTGTCTTCTTTAACCCCTTTCTGCAGATGTAGACGCCGGCGTCCGTAAATTCCAAAATTTAATTCCTAAACAATTCTGTAATTGAATTTCCAAATGTCTAGCTTCACTTGAATAATTTTCAAAAATCTCTGTCACAAATCCTGAGTTCTAAAGCTTAAATAGGCTCATGCACAACAGGAAAAATTGGCAAAAATTTGTATTCTGTGCAAAGGGGTTAATTGATTTGTCTCATCTCTTCCCTTTATCCCAGGTGTAATCATTTGTATGCCTTACCCCTTTTGTGAATGTCCTGTCTATATAAGTTTGTTGTGGTTTTGGTAGGGTTGTTGGATTGTCACGGTTCATACCCCACTAAACTTTCCAGTCAGTTAGTGTCTTCTAGTATTAAGTTGAGCTCTTCCTCCATGTATTTCCAGTAAATTAATGATTTTAAAAAATGCAATTACCCTCTACAGTCATTACCCACTTGGCTGAACTGCCTCTTTCTCCATTCTGCGCTATGGCCTTTCCCTCCACTATTACCGTATTTATGTTAATAAATAATCCCTTGTGGATTATACCTTAAATATTCATTTCATTCCATGTCTGGATCATAACACATCATAATTATTTTTGGTTCTGACATTGTGGAAATGACATCAATGGATTTAAAGATGTTCATTTTACTTCTGTTATTACAAATGTCCTTAATAATACAAACAAGTCGACATGGTCAACAACATCCCCCGCCAATCGTGTGCTTTTATTTTCAAACTCTATCAAGGCCTTATGGTCTGAAGCTACACACCAAATTTGGTTACTGTATCTGAAGTCGTATCTGAGTAAAGCTGTCCCCTTTATCTCGGACGGACGGACAGAAGGACGGACGAAGGGACGGACGGACGGAGGTCAAACCTATATCCCCCTCCCACTTCGTGTTGGCGGGGGGTAATTAAAGTAAAATTTTACAGTATCTAGTGTACCTTATGTTTCAGGTTAGCTGTGACCTTGTCTGAACGCCTGAGCAGCTCCTCCAACTCCCTGCACTTTTCATTCCGATTGGACAGCTTCTCAACCAATCGCTCATTCTTCTCTTTGGCCTCAGCCAGTTGCCTCAGTGTTGAAGGTGACTCCACCTCCACTGTCTGAGTGACGTACTGCAGGCGGAAAGATCAGTGAGACTGAGGCATTTTCAGATCAGTGAGACTGTAGCTTGATTACAATTATACACAATTTCTATGCAATGACAAAAGAGCAATAAACAAATTTGTGGTTATCATTATGTGTAATGGGGTGAGGGGAAGATTCTGGTTCTGGTCATTTCTATTTAGCAGGGTCAGGCCCATCCATACCTTAATTCATGCCAAATGGTTTACATGACATATTTGAGCCTCAGTGAAATGTATACAAATGCACTTTCAAAACAAACTTGACTATTACAACAGCACAAAACGTTTTGGCAGGATGGAGAATATATCATGCAAGTTACAGCTCCCCTGACTAATCTGGGTGTCCCTATTTAATCAGTCATGTGGATCTGTTGCCCTGACACAGAATTGTGCTTATTTTTTGGTCTGGCCTGCTTCAAACTGTAATGAATTCACACTGATTGTTCATGAAGTATGATCATATGGGAGAGCACAATGTGCAAAGCTGTTATTGTCATGTTGCCTAAAATCCAAAATGTTTGTATAATGAACTCATTACTTCCCACAACCCACCGCGAAATGTAGTGACCAACCGACGGTCTCAGCAATGCGTCCCATCATGCATTGCACACGAACCAAAGAATAATTAATTGTGTGACAACAATGACGCCATTAACAGCGCTGACAAAACGAACCTGGTGGTGTCCGAAAGCGTTTCTCCCCTCTCGCCAAGACCTCACTATACAGTCACCTACATATGAGTCCCCTTTATAACTGAGTAGGGACTAGTGAATGAGCGAGTGATTTCAGACACAGCCTTAGTGTTTCTTTTGTTAGGTTCAGAAGTCCTGTTAGCGTCCTGTCTGTCACCTTCACCAGCGGCTCTTTGCTGCGCTCCCTGTCCAGCTCCAGCTGCAGCTCCCTCAGCCGCTCCTCCCTCCTCCTGAGCTCCTCCCCGCGCCTCCAGTCCGCCTGCTCACTCCTGCGCTCCAGCAGTGTCAGCTGCTCCCCTCGCTGCTGCAGGGAGTGCTCCAGCTGCTGAACGCGGCTCCGCAGCGTCTCGTTCTCCTGCAGCGGGAGCGCGCCGCAGCTTACATTATATTACTCTCTATTACATACGAGCGGACAACTCCAAGATGAGCTCCCCCCAAACTGCCTTTTTTAAATTCTTATATATCATACGTTTTAATAATCTTTAGCTGCAAATACTGAAAAAAGTCCACCTTACCAAGTAGTTTAATCTTGTATTAAGACTAAAAACACTGATTTCTATCACCCTTTTTCTCAGAGACAATAATTTGCCAATGGGGTGAGACAATTTTGACTTATTTCAAGATCTGCCAATGGAATAATAAAATTTCACTTGTTAAGCACATAGTAACTTAAATCAAGCTGATCTTTCTACTTGAGAGAGAAAAATGCAGAAGTTCCATTTTATTTTAAGACAAATGACTTGTTAAGACAGACATTTTTTGCAGTAGCTAGAGCACCTGTTATGTTCCTTTTACATAATCAGTGCTCCGTGGTAAAAGAGATCCGCTCTTTCTCAATGTGATTCCCCGATGCAATTAAAGTTTATCAAACAAGGTACAACATGTTGATATCAGTTCAATTAAGGAGGCAATTAAGTGAACACAACCGAAATATCAACTTTGCAGCAAGTGGCCATGCACAGTCTTATTAAGATTCAAGCAAAGAGATACACGACATATCATGGACTTATCAGTGAAACCTCATGAACAAACACAGAAAATGGACATTTTAAAATTCTGAATATCTGATGATATAACTGAATCAGAATTAATCAGTCAATATGGCCTGATAGGACACACATTCAGCTTTCATTTGAGGGCATGGCAAAGAAAATTACATATAAATATAAGGATTTTATACCACGTTGTATATCTCTTCGCCCACCCCACCAAACTCCCTGACTTAAAGCACAATGGAAAGAGAGAAGGCACAGAAAATTCCAAGTTAAGGAGGAGAATTATATGATGAATTATACGGAATTACCCTAAATTGAAAGCCGAAAAGTCCAATCTGCCCATACCAATGAATTCAATCCAACTTTACTTAAAATGTAGGATATATACAATTGAAAGTTGTCAGTTTTCAACATACGTCAATGAGCTTTCAGTAAAGTTAGCTCACTTCTGGCAATATGGTGTATCTTTCTGTTTCACTGAATTACTTCACCAGTTGAGAGTTATGTTGACAGTTGATGGCACCAGCAAAGACGACACACAGCCGGTGGTGTGTTTTGATTAAAGAAGCAGTGAGGCTGACCTTAATGAGCACAGAGCTGGACTGAGATGGAATGACGGACAGCTGCTGCAGGAGGCCCTGGGTGACACTCAGGCTCTGCTTCAGACTGTCATTCTCAGCTGACAAGCAAAGTACTCGCTTCTCAGAGTCTGTCACTCCCTAAAAACAGGAAAAAAAATCAGCATTTTTTTACCGGGAGATAAAAAATGTGATTCAAATCCCTGGGATGAAATCTGTTATACTGCCAATTTTTCAAACTATCCTTGTTTCAAGAATTGATAGTAAATAACATAATTTCCCAAAATGAACAGGGAAATATACAGTATTTGCTGTGAAAACAATACTTATTGTTGGTTGAAGGGCACATGCACTACTCCTTTGTGAAACATACAGATTCAGCTCTCAGTCTGGCCAGCTCGTCCTCTCTCTCCTTGATGCAGTGCTTTAACTCATCAATCTGCAGAGAGAAGAAAGGACCATGGGTGAGTGTTTACTCTGACAATAGACAGAGAGTGATGCGCCTGATAAAGGAAAAGTAGGCTAGTGTGTGTGTGTGTGTGTGTGTGTGTGTGTGTGCATGACAGCTTGTGCATATGCATTTGTGAAGGCGTTTGTTTATGGCTGAATGTGTGAGGGCCTGACTGCAAGAGTGTGTGTGTGTGTGCGCACGCGCGGTGGCATGTGTGTGCGTGTGTGTGTATGATTGTGTGTGTGCATAAGACCATGTGTACATGCAATTGTGAGTCTGTATGCATGGATGAGTGTGAGTGTGAGTATGACTGCATAAGTGTGCACGTGTGCGCGCGTGTGTGTGCATAAGTACATGTGCACTTGACTACAAGCGTACTGCGTGCTCGTCAGCGCTGCACTGCACCTGCTGCTGAAAGGCCTGCGCCCGAGAGTGTCGGTCCTGGTCCTTCTGCTCCAGCTGGGTGTGCAGAGACTGCAGCTCCCCCTTCAGCTGACTCCTCTCCCCCTGCAGGCCGCAGAGCGACTCCAGCAGCTTATGCAGCCCCCCCTGAGCTCCTGAGGCTGTACCCTGCTCTCCTGCAACAACAACATCGCAGTAATCAGCTCTGGCCCACTCGGCTCTGGATTTGAGCATCATCAATACAAAAAAAAGAAAAAAAAAAAACTCCCTGATGTTGCAGTCACGCCCCATTTCCGATGCTTTAAGGGATAGTTCGGTGGCCGAGTCACTTCCGGTCTCTCACGGAGCAACGGAAATTTACTAATGCGTGCATGGCTACGGATACTTGGCAGTATGATACCAAGTGTAGATGCCATATTAATTCTTTGTGCGTCCGGTACTTTATCTCGGCTTGTTTTTTTATTTAATTTTTTTTTATAAATTTGGCACCTCCAATCACACCCGAATCTGGAATGCCCAATTGAGGAACTATGTACAAGCCTCGCTCGTATGCGACCGCGGCTCTCCTCCGAAGCCTGTGCCCATCAATACTGCTTCTTTACGCTCATTGGTTGAATCCTCGCAAGTTCAGAACGAAGGCGGAGGATACTCGAACATTAACAAGCTTAGAATCTTCCTGAAGACCGCCCAGCCGGCCAATAGAAGGCGCTTGAGCAATGAACAAAGCAAGCATTTTATATTTCCCTTTCCAGCAGCCCCTTCCAAATTTGCATCCCTATAGCTCAATGGCCAATTGTGCGCTACTTCTGAAAAGGCTGCCGACCACTGCCGGTTGGTACGACCGGCGCTCGAACCCACGTCGTGATGGTCACTTCTGCTCCGCAATGTGGTGCTTTAACCGAGTGAGCTATCCAGCAGCTCCTCGGTTTGATTTTTGCGTTTTATATCATTTGCGGTTTCTCTAGCTGAATTGTTGTCAGTAAGGCCATGGGTCGTTAATGCGAAGCTGCCATGTGCTGGTTGCATAACAGTAATAATAACAGATGATGTAAAGCAGTGCTTCTCAAACCTCTCCTGGAGTACCACCTCTCCTGCATGTTTTAGATCTCTCCCCACGAGCACGGATGATTCTAATGATTCACTCATCATCAAGCGTCTTTCCGGGCAACAAGCTGATCACTTGACTCCCCTAGCTCGAGCAGGCAGACCTCTAAAACATGAAAGAGAAGTGATACTCCAGGAGTGGTTTGAAAAGCGCTGATGTAGATGCTAAGATTGCTATCGTTCAATGTTATTATGCATATGCAATAGACCTGAGCACTAGCAAGCTGCACACTGGCAATGTGGTAGTCTTGGGTATGTAAGAAATTCCAGCGAAAAAGTAAAATCTGGCAATTTTTTGATGTATCGACGATTACTCGAATGACCAAAACTGACCACATCAACTGACCTCTAATCATCAAAACTGTCACTGCTGTCAGGTCCATAACATTGAGCCAGGACTTATAATGACTGGTACTATCACAGCAAAATTACTAAAATCATCAATGCTGTCAGTTCCATGACACTGTGGGATTTATAATAATTAACCACATCACTTCAAGACTAATCATCAAAACAAACATGGGATCAAGCTCCATAACTTTGAGCCAGGGTTGACCATCACTGACCAGATCACCACCAATCCATAAAAGCATCATTGCGGTCAGTTCCATGACACAATGCTTTGATTTATCATAATTAACCACATCACCACTAATTATTAAACTATCACAACTGTCTGCTCAACTAACTAGCCTCATTACCAACAGCCAATGAAATCACTGTCGCTGTCACCTCCATGACATTATACATGGATTTATCGTAACGGACTACATAACTTCACCTCCAAACATCAATATCATCACAACAGTCAACTTCATGATTCTGAGAGCTGGGATTTATCAGAACTAAAAACATAATTCACCTCCAATCATTGAAACCATCACTGTCGTCAAAACCATGACACTGAGGCAGTATTATTCATAACTAACTGCATCAGCTCTCCTCTAAGTAACAAAATCATCACTGTTGTCAAAGGTGTGACACAGAGCTTGGATTTATCCTCAGTGACCACAAGCCTCCATCAACACTTATCAACATCATACTGCCGTCAATTCCATAATAATGAGCCAGAGTTAACTGACCATACACTGACACTTACGTCATCAGTTATCAAAATCAAAACAGTAGTCAGCTTGATAACACTGATCCCAGACTTAGATTGACCATAAAATGACATCATTCATCATCAACCCTGTCATTGCTTTCAGCTCTGTTACCACACTTAGCTTTGGTATTATTTACCAGCTCCCCCGACTAGACTCATCTGTCACTGAAACAACAAGATTACATTATATTTAGTTGCTCCTCTTTGCACACAGTGTCCTTCCCTTTACCTGCCTTAACATACAATCCCACACCCCCCACCCCCCCACTTTAATATTCATGCATGTTGTCCAGGTACACCTATGGCAGACAATTTTATACAAGTCTTGGATTCTTTTGGCCTTTTTCAATATATAAAAGAGGCCACCCATGTATTAGGGAATACTCTTGACCTTATTATGTTTAGTGAGTTTTCGATGAGAAATATTCATGTTGAGGATGCATATTTTTCTGATCACATGCCTATTGGGCTCAATGCCACCTTCTACACGTATTGCCAAAACCCCACATCATTACTCCCACAACATAAATTCAATAACAGCAGATCAGGTCACAGAAGCCAATAAAATCAATGCTGCTAACTGCGGTTTGAATGTGTAGCTAGGTAGCCTAGCTAGCCAATGTTGCTGCCAGTGGCAATGATGCCATTCAGAACATTTCTCCACTCGTGAAAATTTTTCTCAAAAGATGAATCATTTGAGATTGAGTCAAATGCGAATTTTGTGCATTTGCGCTGTTCTTGTGCGGCAGTTACACAAAATACCACTATTTTTTCTGACACTTTGTTACATAGGTTATTTGACACAGCAAGCTTGCTTGCTACCTAGCTGGCAAGTGTTCCCATAATCTCAAGCAATGTAAATACATTAGAAAATGCAATTAGTTTTTCTAGCCAGCCAATGTTGCTGCCAGTAGCAATGATGAAATTCAGAACACTGCTTGTGCAAAGTTTGTGCAAAAGATGAAAATTTTGAGATCAAGAAAAATGCAAACTTTGTGCATTTCCGCCATTCGCACACATCTTTCGAACCGTGCGCATCGTGTTGCATCTTCCGTGCGATACCTGTTGACCCGCACAAACTAGCATCTTTCTGTGTAAATTAGCATCTTTGCATTGACTTTGAATGTAATCTGTTGGCACAAAAAATTTGTTTCGCATTGGTTGGAAATTTTGGATGGATGGAGACATAGAGAATTTACTTTTACTCCATTGCTGTAGCTACAACACTTAGGGAAATTTATTCCCACAAATTCTGGAATGCCAAGGGATGCCCTTTGGAAATCTCAGCGCAATTTGAGGTCAGAGTTCAGTGCAGTTGACCTTTAGGTGCAAAACCTTGAAGAGAATCAACTGCTTTGCACCGCTTAAGGTCATGCCACCGTTCAGCAGATTGCTGCCGAGTACTTCATTGAGAACAGTGGTCTTTCTCAGTGTAATTTCGTTGTTGCGGGTTTGGTGTGAAAGCCCAGTAAGGCTCTAAATGGTCTGGCTGCATCCTAAATTTCCATACATCCTATATATTCAAACTGTATTTACAGGTACTCAGCCCCCAGGTCCCTTAGAACTGTTAAAAAATCTCTTTTGTATGTTCCACGCTCACGATTAAGACAAAAAGGTGACAGACTTTGCCGTTGCTGCGTTAAAACTATGGAACCAGATTGCCATTAGATATCAGATGTGCTCCCTCCATCTCTGTTTTTTAAATATGGGCTTAAGACATATTTTTATTCACTGGCCTTTATGGCCCACCAATAACAACAATCATAATATGATAACAATCTGATATCATATTTTTAATTCTGTATTTGTACATTGCAGTTTATCATTGTCCTTAGAATGTCCTATTTGTATGTAAATTTTATTTTTGTTTAACAAGTTGTTGTCTTTTCTTCTCATTGTACTTTGGTTAGCTTAGGCTGCGTTTAAATGTGCATTAGAAATAAACTTTACTTACTTTACTATAACGGCCACATTACTTGAAAATCACTATCATGACCATCAGCAGCACTGTCATCATCCTTATAACCAAACCTTAAATATCAGTGGCACTTTTTATCTTTTTATCAAAAGGCTATACAAGATAGACCCTTCTCTCTTAAAATAGATTGGAGCCAGGTCTTGTAAATCATAAATTTAGAAATGAAGGAATAAATGTCTTATAAAAGGTTAACCTCTGTTGCAGCAAGGGTCCCAGAATAGAAGAGTCAGTGAGGTCTAAAAAAGCAAGTACTGTCTCTGAGACTGTATGAGTGGAGCCCGCAGCATGAGTGACCACATCTCTCTGGGGAGGTATAACATTATGAATTCCCTTACCTGGATGATTTATGCATGTTGGCAACAGTTGTTTACATTTTATGGGCTGCATGCCAGACAGTTTTGAAATATTGTGACCTTTGTGCTTAACCAACCAGAACTGACCTAAATGATATCGTACTATATCTTATACTGCATATGAGATATCAGTCATCTAACTCTATATATAATGCAAAAAATATTCAGGGAAGGTGTCCAGTGACAAAAAAGTAATGCCCAATTTTCTTTTCTCTAGTTTCTGGCAAGGCTTAAATAGGTATACTTCATGGCGAAATGTATGAGGACACCTGACGGATCCGGATCGCTGCTGTTTTAAAGCTCTTGGTTCCACGTTAGAAAAATACTGATGCAACAGGGTTCAATGAAATTCTAAAAGATTCAGTGTTCACAGCTGTCGGGGTAAGTTATTGTCCTATTTCAGCATAACAATGCCCCCTGTGCGCAAAGGTCCATTCATAGTTTTTTGAGATCAGTGTCAAAGAACTTGTTTGGGTTTTACAGACTGTTACGGCATCAAACACAATTGGGATCACCTAGCAAGCCAAATTCGAACCTGGCTTATTTTCCAACATCACTGTCTGACCTCATCAATGCCATTCTGACGATAAAGGAAGCAAATCATCACAGTTCTGACATCAAGTGGAAAGTGTCCATAGTGGAGTGGAGGATGCTGAAGCAGCAAAGAGGTGACAAACGTTCTATTAATCCAGTAATTATGGACCCAGAATCTGGGTTTTTTTCATTTTCATTTTCCACAGTCTCTGTGACACAAATAGTTATGAAGCCTAAATAGGCTCATGCATGACAGGAAAAAATTGGCATTATTTGTATTCTGAGCAAAGGGGTTAAGAACCAACCAAAATGAACAAATATTTTGGTCCCCAATATTGCTTACTAACAGATTTAAAACAGACTTAAAATTTTAAATAAACTTTGGTCAGAAAAGCTTTACTGGGTCAAAACGTAAAGTATTTTTCATTTATCAATAATGATTAATAGTTACAAACTGGAAATTTGCAGAGGATAAAAGGTAATAATGAAGCATGATTTTATAAATCATGATAATGAAGGTGATTACAAAGGTGATTACAAACAAGATAACAAATGAGACCTAGAAACAGTAGTTCAAAGGTGAAGAGGTAAGATCAGAGATTAGTAATAATGGAAGGTCATCAACCTTGAGTCGCGTGCAGAAGAATTGATACAGGGATTATAAGAGTGCCATACTGTGCCAAAATTAATGGCAGATGCAATCAAATACGCCCCTACTACAAAGTGTATGGATCACCTGAGCTGAAGAATGTTTAAGGAATGAACAACTACTGCTGGCTTGTTATTGATAGCAGCAAACCTCTAAGGCATTCGCCGTCATTGTAAAATAGCCATTATACCATACAACTGACCAGTGGCGCTTCACCACATCTCAATATCAGTCTCCTAAGGCTTAACAACAAGCATTCTGGCACACAGTGGCTATTTATATCAAAGCCCCATGTGTGGAGACCAGCATGTCGAGAGGTACTGAGAATGCACTTACTATATGAGTCACGAGGCACTCACAAGGATCCTTGACTTATTCATAAAGCTACAAGCTGAAAGTCTGGGCTCAGTCACCCCAAGTCCAGGAGAGAGTCATGAGTAGATAGTACTAGAAGATATTTTTACAGCAGAGAAAAAAATGGAGGGTAGGAGAAAAGGAAAGAGGTTGGGAGAAGAATAAGAAAGCAAGAGATGGTGTGCAGTGTAATGATTGAGGTGTATCAGTCATAAAGTGAACAATTATGCAAGCATTTTACCAGAATAAATGCCACAAGATGCATGATGGGAAGAAAAAAGAGCATAGCAAAGGGACGGAATTGATCATGATGCAAAGCAGACTACCTCGACTGAATTATGGTGGTGATAGCACTGTGGACTGTAGGCATGTATGGCTGCTGATGAACTGGTTCTGTTATTTACTGCTCAAAAAATTAAGGGAACACTTAATCATCACAGTATAACACCATGTCAGTTAAACTTCAGGGATATCAATCTACCCATTTAAGAAGCACAAGTGATTGCGGATCAATTTTACCTGCATTGGTGCAAATGAAATTGACAATCAATGTAGTAGAGAGGTAAAAGCAAGACAGCCCCGAAAAAGGAATGGTTGTGCACATGAAGGCCACAGACAATGGCTCTGTCTTTATCCCTCCTGACAAATTATTCTCTAGTTTTGTGTTCTGTTCGTGTCCTTGTCACAACTGGTAACACGAGGCGGTACCTGGATGGCACATACATACGTGCAGGTGCAAGAGAGTTTGCTTTGTCTACCAGCACAGTATCAAGAGCATGGAGGAGATACCAGGAGAGATCAGCTGTTACACAAGGTGAACTGGACAGGGCTGCGGAAGAGGACCAACTCAGCAGCAGGGCCGGTATCAGCTCCTTTGTGTGAGTAGGAATAGGAGGAGCACTACTAAAGCACGAGAAAATGACCTCCTGCAGGCTAATATTGTACATGTTCCTGACCAAACTGTCTCCACGAGGGTGAAATGAGGGCCCGACGTCCTCTAGGGGGACCTGCGCTCACAGCCCAGCACTGTGGAGCTCGATTGGAATTTGCCAGAGAACACCAAGATTGGCAGATCCGTCAATGGCGCCCTGTTCTCTTCACAGATGAGAGCAGGTTCACACTGAGGATATCTGACAGGTGTAAAAGAGTCCGCAGACGCTGCAGTGAACATCATGCTGCCAGTAACATCATCCTGCATGACTGATTAGTCAGTGCGTCAGTGATGGTCAGAGGAGGCATATCTTTGGAGGGTCCCACAGATCTCCATATTATAGCCAACGGTACCCTGTCTGCTGTTCGGTACAGGGATTAAATCCTTATAATGATTGTCAGACCTTTTGCTAGTGCGGTAGGTCCTGGGTTCCTCCTGGTGCAGGACAATGCCTGACCTAATGTGGCCAAACAGTTCCTGGATGATGAAGGCATAAATGCTGACCCACTCATTCCCCTGACCTAAATCCAATTGATGGGACGTAAAGTATTAGTGCATGCGACATCGCCAAGTACCGCCACAAACTGTGCATGAGCTCCCTGGTGCTCTCATACAGGTCTGGGAGGAGATCCCCCAGGAAACCATTCGCTGACTCATCAGGAGCATGCTCAGACTTTGTTGGGAGTGCATGCAGGCATGCGGGGGATTATACACACTACTGAGTCACATTATGAATTGCTGTGATAAAATTTATGCAAGTTGCATAAGCCTGTGATTTCATTTTTTTTTATTTTCATTTTCAGGGAAATTTTGAATCCTGCCCTCAGTGGGTTAATGATTTTGGTTTCCATTGATTATTTTGCTCTAAACAAAATATACAATGTACATCAGTATAAATCAGGGATACTCATTTTTTTCCAGAATGAGCCACAGTGGGTGCGAGCTTTCACTCTATCCAACCTGTCCCACACTTGGTTCTACTAATGAACCCTTAAAGCTTTTGCCATAGACCCTTGATAGTAGAATCAGGTGTGTAACTGCATGGTTAAAATGAAAGTCTGCACCCACTGCGGCTCATTCTGGAAAAGAGTGAGTATCCCTGGTATAAATTTTCAACTTGAATAATGAATTTATCATGATCTAATATGTGATTTAAATGTTCCCTTAATTTTTGGGTTGTTTATTTGCTGATAATCTGACTGCTGTTAAAAGCAGCAGAATGATTTCTGAATTGTATAGGGCTTCATTATCTGTATACTGTATTACCTGCACAGATTAAGACAAATCTTTAGAACTCAGTGAATGGCACTTAAAGTGAAGTACAACTTTCACACTAAACCAATGTTATATAAAATAATTAACCCTATGCAGTCCAGATATTATGAATGGGATTTTTTGCAATGTCTCGGTAAAGTTTTACGATGCTTCAATTTTCGAGAACGTGACCCAACAATAAACAAACAGGTGGTCGCCATCCCTTGAAATGGTTTAACCAACGAGAGGCTAAGGAATTCTTTGGCAGTCACAGGACAATAGCGTCAACAGTGACTTTGATTATGCACAAGCTGATGTTCCCCCTCTCATTCTCTGTATTGGTTATCTAGCAACAGGAGATTAGTTAATATTCTCCTTTTTTCTCTCATTGTTATTTCCTTTTCTATTAAGTAAGCATGTGTGGAGTTGTCTTTCCTATTCCTCATATCGTGGAGATGTTTACATTAGTGTAGATATTACCCTACTGTTACTTTAATGTTGCTCCTTTTATAGTTCTGGGATCTCGGAAGTCCGCACCAGATTTTATCATTACACAATTTTATACATATATATATACACACACACACTTTACATACATATACGTTGTACACTCCTCTCATTTCTTCCTTCAGTAATACCAGGCAGGCTTACCTGTCTACATCCAATCATACTTGTGACTTTGTATCCCTATTGAGGCATTATATAAAAGGATTAACTGTTTACTGCCTCCTGTCTGCTTCTTGACAGTTCGCTGTATGGTAAATTGACATTTTAGCCAGCCCCAAAACTCCAAGAATAGACTATTTGTACGCATTTCATTATGAGCTGTGCAATATTGACTTATCCCCACAGTATCAACAAAGAGTTGTTTTTCTAGTGTTTTAAAAACACAGCAATTGTGTGTTTTTTTTTTTTTTTTTGTAATATAGCAGAGCATTTTTCGTATTGGAGGTACAATTTTTCACAGACCATTAAATTACCAATGCGTTCAGTTATTGGGTGTCAGAACTCTCATGGGAAAGCAGACTCTTTGGGTGTGAGAGCCTTTTTAACTCTTGCTTTCTGAGAGCTGAAGGGAATTTGACAACAATAAGGCTTGCAGTGAACGTGAAAATGCCGGATTCTGCTAGTGTTTCATTCCAGATGTTCAAGTTTATTATAAAGTTTAGCTCAGTCTTAAAATGACCAAAAAATATTTCGTAACATGTAAGGGGCAGTTCTTTCCTTTGCAGTTTACTTCAGACGGATGTTGTTCTTTCATTGTAACTGATCAGATGCAGAATATCCTGAAACATACTTTCTGCCATCAAACCTTTCCAACTCTTTGTATGTTTTTTGCCTTCTAGGCATTAAGAGAACAGAAAAGAAGGGAGGGAGGACACATTTTTTGGATTATGCTTCCTCACCCTCTCTCTGGCCTTCAGCACTCCACACTCACCCTCGGTTTCAAGTGGTAGGCTCTGCTGCTGGCCGATGGCCTCCTCTAGGCTTTCGATGACGGAGCTCTTGTCTCTGAGGCGCTGGCGGTAGGAGGCACGAAGGGCCTTGACCTGGCGCCGATGCTGGGCGTGGTGGCGTCGCAGCTGCATGCGGTATTGGTCAGCCTGTTGCTGCATCTGCTGCAGGTGGGAGTACTGCTCCAGGAAGCTCAGCAGGTGAGACATCACTGCCACCAGCGGTGACTCGGTAACCTGGGCAAGGCAAGGTGTTCTACCTTTCACAACCCGCAAACCAATTTCTTTACAGTCATGAACACTAAAATTCAGGATGGAATACGTCTGTCCTAAATTGCCCAAACCTAATTTAACCTGATCCTGGCTTATAACCTCTGGATCCCTGTTCAGGAAACTCAGTACAGAGTTATTACCCAAAAGTAGAACTTGCCATAAAATCGAACACCAGATTTTATATACAGTAAGTTTAATATAGGACAAAGGCAATGTGAGTAAATACACATTGCAAATTTTAAATGATTATTTCATTTAATGAAGGCAAATAGTTTTTCAAAATCTGTATTACCTGCCTGAAAAAATAATTGCCCCTCTAAACCTGACTGGTCGTGCCTTCTGTGGCTGCAACAAATGCAATGAAACATTGATGATAACTGGCAATAAGTCTTTTACATCACTGTGGAGGAAATTTGGCCTTCTCTTATTTGTTGACTTGTTTTAATTCAACCACATTGGAGAGTTTTTGAGTATGAACTGCCTGTATAAGGTCATGCCACAGCATCACATTCGGATTCAAGTCAGGACTTAGACTAGGTCACTTAAAGACTTTCATTGTGATCTTCACAACCATTCAGAGATTAACTTTCTTGTGTGCTTTGGATCATTGTCCTGCTGGAGTTTGAAAATTTGTCAACTGTCTTATCTCTGATGTTTAGAGAGTTATCAAAATTTATTTCATGTGGAATATTGCGGAATTGCTGATATTGGAAGGTACCCTAAACATATTGCAAACATGTTCAAAATCTCCATAGGCTTTGAGATATAAGCAGTCAAAAATGAACATAAAACCTTCTGATTCCGAAGAACGCAAGTTGCCCTTGGTCAACAAGTTCTATGTCCAACATAGGACCTGGTGCATTTACTGGTTTTACGTATGATCGAAATCAGGAAGCTCTATGCCCATGCATATTGACGAATGTGACTTTTCCACACCAGTCCTAACACGACAAAATTAAGATTTACAGTGTGTACATATTGTTGGTGAACAATTTACCCATCAAAATAATCCATTAGCCTTTCAGAGGAGATCAAAATCAAATGTTTTTTTCTGAGGAGTTCTCATTTTGTGCTTTACATGTGCTCCTTGGCCATTTTGAGCGAATGTCACATGATCCAGGTACGGACCCTGATTGGTTCCTTGGACATAGAATCACCTGATTTGAAATAAGCCCCACTCAGGATATAGAACTAAATGTTTCTACGTGTTAACATGGTGTAGACTTTAGGTTGGAGCTAAGCTCTAGGTGACATAAAACTAACTGATTTTAGAATGTCCTGGTATGCTTAACTCCATTTCTGCGAAAAGTGGACATAGAGCCAGCTGATTCTCAAGGGACGAACTGTGTTAGACTGTTGGTAGTGCGTTCATATTGTTGAATGCAGTGTTACCTTTGCACCAGATGTAACAAAACCCATTTCTTCCAAAAAAAAAAAAAAAGTTCCATTTTTGACTCGGCAGTCCACAGAAAATTATCCCAATGGTATGGAGGATGATCAAGATGTTTATCAGCAAAGCTGAGACAAGCTTTTGTGTTTTTTTTTTTGTCAGAGGTGGTTTTTGTCTTGCAGCTCTCCTTACATTTTTTTCTCATGGCTTCCTAATTCAGGGATTGTGAGCATGACCAAAACTGAGGGAATTTAGGCCTGCAGATTTTTATGATGTCAGTCTGGGTTCTTTTTTGACCTCTTGGATGAGTCGTCCATGTGCTCTTGTTGTCGATCAGGCCTGGGAAGGTTCACAACTATTCCAAGTTTTCTATATTTGTAGTTAATAGCTCTGACCATGCTTTGCTGGGGCACCTGAGCATTGGAAATGGCTTTCCATCCCTTTCAAGACTGACAGATGTCAACAACTTTGTTTTTCATTTGTTCTTGAATTTCAGGCGATTGTGGCCTCAGGTTTGTTTTTTGCCTGCTTCACATTGCCAGACAGGTTCTATTTAAGTGATGTTTGGATTCATTAGGGCAGGCAGTAATCATGCCAGGGTGTTTCTAGTGACATTTAACACAATATTCATTACATTTGTTTAATTGGTTGTTTCAGTAACTAAAAGGGCAATTAACTTTTCATCATAGGCCAGGTAAGGTTGGATAGCTTTCTTTTCATTCAACAAATTAAGTCATCATTTAAAAACTGCATTTTTGTTTTAATAACTCAGGTCATGTTTGTCGAAAATTGGAATTAGTTTGATGATCTGAAACATTTTTGTGATAAATATGGAAAAATAAAAGAAATCGGGAGGGGTCAAATACTTTTTCACAGCACAGTATATGATGACATGGCTCTGACATCTTGATTGATAGTGACCGAACCTTCCCTCCTGTTTCCAGCGGAGCATGAGAGGCCCGTCTCTTTTCTGCCTCCTGCTTAAAGGAGAGAAAGGCAGCCAATGGAGTGCTGGCGATGACCCCAGGTTCATCTTCATCCCCACCATCCTCTTCACTGAGCGACAGGCCATCGCTATCAGTGCTGCTACCTGATGGAACATCATCATTATTATTATCATTATTATCATTATTCCACATGATAGTATTGTGAGAGCTAATATCGTATGCAATGAATAACACATACTGCCAGAGTCTGACTGCCTGCCACATCCCCTTTTTTTCAAATTGGGGGTGTGGCCATTTCCTCTGCTCCCTGTTTCCATGGAAACATGTCCAGGTTCCTGATCATTCCAACAGAGACAGAGAGATATTTAAAAAATAAAACAAAAGCAAGGAAGGGCTATTACTCACTGAAAATCACAAGCAGAGGAAGTGTTAATGTAAGGTAACATAAACGTATAAATACAATACAATACAATACAAAATAAATAAATGTTTAAACACATAATTTCCATTGTCGCTTGGATATAATGTTCAATCTGTGTTCCCAACTGTCCATCTCTGCCATCAGACGTCGCCCCAACCCGTTCGGCAGCAATATTTTGCTTAAACTTGGAGAGTGAAACTGATGCTTACCAGTTAACAGACCTCCTCAGACACACGCTTCACTGACACACATTTTTTGTGGCGACCTCATTCAAGGATTATGGTCTACAATTGGACGTTTGGCAAATGCTGCATTTCAAAGCTGTATAGCAATGAGGCTAAGCGGAGCTGCACAGGGTGATGGGTTTGTTTTCGGCACGCAAGCTCTACCTACCCCAGCGGTAGCTCCTCCTGAGCCCTCCTCCTCGAGGGCTCCCTCCTCCTCCTTCTTAAAGACGGAGTAGAAGATGTAGACCAGCAGGGAGTAAAAGGCATACATCTCCACACGCTCTCAAACCCTCTCATAAAAAAATGAGAATAAACACACCAATCAGCTACAGCCAGATACGTGCAGCCGAGACCGGAGACGCTTGAAGGCAAGGAGGGTGCTGAAACCGGGGGGAGGGGGGATGACTGGGCTCCTTCCAAAATGACTCAGTTCCTTTTCTCCCAAGAAGGCAACTCTTGACTCTTTCTCCCTCAAACGGACCGCGGACACATCGAAACCTCCAGAACAGCCTGTCCTACCCACATTTGGCCGGTTCTGCACGGTCTTGTGAAGGTCATCCCTTTGTTTTTCTCTCATCCCCCCATCCCATGGGAGAAACTGACATTGATCTGATTTCGGTGCCCCTTTCCCTCAGGAATCCATCGATAACCTCCAGCTCCGCTTCATCGATACATCCTCAACCAAATAACTGGTCGACCACCCAGGACCACCTCTAGCTCGCTCTCCCACTCTCTCTCTCTCTGCTGATCACATCTTCCCCATCTCAACAGCAGCGCTCCCACACTCCTCTGCTCCACTGCAGCCGCATCCCTGCACAATGTTGCCAGCAGCTCTGGCTGCTACACGCACGGCACCCCCTTTCCCTCACACTCTCCGTCTCTCTCTCTCTCTCCCCCCTCCTTCCTGGATCCATACTCCATCCAAAGGCTGCAGCTGCACAGAGCATGCTCAGTGCATCTCCCCTCTCTGCAGAGCCAGAGGCAGCGTTAGACGATTGATGAGGGTAGAGTTCCATGTTGTCAGGTGTCCCCCCGCCTTATCAGAAGGTTGAGGTTGAAAATAAACAGGACACAAGTATCTGAGGGAGTGCCTGTGTGCTTTTACCTGTGGCCATTGTCCTTTCGATCCCTCTATTTGACCATCATTTTCGTTGCTCTGATAATCGCAAGTACTGAGGAACAGCACAGGTGGGCAAGAGTTCGACGCTGTGTCTGAAGAAACAGATAGACAGTGGCTTATCTCCTAATCCAGCCGCTGAGGCTGACATCTTCGCCTCAAAAAATCTGTGGTAGTCTAATAAAGAAATGCCACTGTTCAATCAGAGAAAATACAATGACAACTGGACAAATATTGATCAGGTGTTGTTCAGGAAAGCCATAGTCCTGCATGTTTTAGGCGTCTCTCAGCTTAAAACACAATTGCTTTGTTATCAAGCATCGATCTCACTATCAAGCCCCTTAACAGGCTACAATAATTTGAATGAAGGGTGCAAAAGAAGAGAGGCATTTAAAACATGCAGGGCTATTTCCTTCCAGCAGGGTTCCTTACCCCAGACACAATTGGTTGGTTCAATAAATATAGTCAATGACTATGAGATAAGGCTCGTAAAAAGATTTTCAAAACGTAACATTCTTGTAATTGAACATTTGATTGATAATTCTTCTCATAACCCTTACGGTAACCAAAGTGAATTAGGAATACACAAAACACCATAATATGCAACAGTAATACGGTCATTGTTCTGCTGGTCTTGCTAGCTGAAAAGCAGTATGTCTAAACCAATGTCTCCTCACTCGGAGGAAGCAGAAAATAGCAATAGATTTAATCAAAACAGCAAAATTACTTTTATGTAATTAATCCAAACACCCAAAACTGACTGTTTTAGGGTTACATACTGTGTCTCAAAATAAAAATAATTGAGCTATACGCCTTGTGGACAGAAAATGATTAGAAACAAGTAGTATTATATTGAATTATGTCCTGAATTAGTGGTTGGTTACATTTGGCCAGGATGGCCGCATACAATACATACAGTAAATGTTGACTATGGTACTTCTTCTTTCCTTATGTAATGAAACACAGGATAGAGTTTGCATTGTCTGCTTCCTCCCCAGCCGCGTGTGACTGAACATTGCACACAGGCTCTCTGGGAGTGTGACTGAACACTGCACACAGGCTCTGTGGGAGAGTGACTGAACACTGCACACAGGCTCTGTGGGAGTGTGACTGAACACTGCACACAGGCTCTGTGGGAGAGTGACTGAACACTGCACACAGGCTCTGTGGGAGTGTGACTGAACACTGCACACAGGCTCTGTGGGAGTGTGACTGAACACTGCACACAGGCTCTGTGGGAGAGTGACTGAACACTGCACACAGGCTCTGTGGGAAAGTGACTGAACACTGCACACAGGCTCTCTGGGAGTGTGACTGAACACTGCACACAGGCTCTGTGGGAGAGTGACTGAACACTGCACACAGGCTCTGTGGGAGAGTGACTGAACACTGCACACAGGCTCTGTGGGAGAGTGACTGAACACTGCACACAGGCTCTGTGGGAGTGTGACTGAACACTGCACACAGGCTCTGTGGGAGTGTGACTGAACACTGCACACAGGCTCTGTGGGAGAGTGACTGAACACTGCACACAGGCTCTGTGGGAGTGTGGCTGAACACAGCACACAGGCTCTGTGGGAGTGTGGCTGAACACAGCACACAGGCTCTGTGGGAGTGTGACTGAACACTGCACACAGGCTCTGTGGGAGAGTGACTGAACACTGCACACAGGCTCTGTGGGAGTGTGACTGAACACTGCACACGGGCGCTGTGGGAGCGTGACTGAACACTGCACACGGGCTCTGTGGGAGTGTGACTGAACACTGCACACGGGCTCTGTGGGAGTGTGACTGAACACTGCACACAGGCTCTGTGGGAGTGTGGCCGAACACTGTACACAGGCTCTGTGGGAGAGTGACTGAACACTGCACACAGGCTCTGTGGGAGTGTGACTGAACACTGCACACAGGCTCTGTGGGAGTGTGACTGAACACTGCACACAGGCTCTGTGGGAGTGTGGCTGAACACTGCACACAGGCTCTGTGGGAGTGTGACTGAACACTGCACACAGGCTCTGTGGGAGTGTGACTGAACACTGCACACAGGCTCTGTGGGAGTGTGGCCGAACACTGTACACAGGCTCTGTGGGAGAGTGACTGAACACTGCACACAGGCTCTGTGGGAGTGTGACTGAACACTGCACACAGGCTCTGTGGGAGTGTGACTGAACACTGCACACAGGCTCTGTGGGAGTGTGGCTGAACACTGCACACAGGCTCTGTGGGAGTGTGACTGAACACTGCACACAGGCTCTGTGGGAGTGTGACTGAACACTGCACACAGGCTCTGTGAGAGAGTGACTGAACACTGCACACAGGCTCTGTGGGAAAGTGACTGAACACTGCACACAGGCTCTCTGGGAGTGTGACTGAACACTGCACACAGGCTCTGTGGGAGAGTGACTGAACTCTGCACACAGGCTCTGTGGGAGAGTGACTGAACACTGCACACAGGCTCTGTGGGAGAGGGACTGAACACTGCACACAGGCTCTGTGGGAGTGTGGCTGAACACAGCACACAGGCTCTGTGGGAGTGTGGCTGAACACAGCACACAGGCTCTGTGGGAGTGTGACTGAACACTGCACACAGGCTCTGTGGGAGAGTGACTGAACACTGCACACAGGCTCTGTGGGAGTGTGGCTGAACACAGCACACAGGCTCTCTGGGAGTGTGACTGAACACTGCACACAGGCTCTGTGGGAGTGTGACTGAACACTGCACACAGGCTCTGTGGGCGCGTGACTGAACACTGCACACAGGCTCTGTGGGAGTGTGACTGAACACTGCACACAGGCTCTGTGGGAGTGTGACTGAACACTGCACACAGGCTCTGTGAGAGTGTGGCTGAACACAGCACACAGGCTCTGTGGGAGCATGACTGAACACTGCACACAGGCTCTGTGGGAGTGTGACTGAACACTGCACACAGGCTCTGTGGGAGAGTGACTGAACACTGCACACAGGCTCTGTGGGAGTGTGACTGAACACTGCACACAGGCTCTGTGGGAGTGTGACTGAACACTGCACACAGGCTCTGTGGGAGTGTGGCTGAACACTGCACACAGGCTCTGTGGGAGTGTGACTGAACACTGCACACAGGCTCTGTGGGAGTGTGACTGAACACTGCACACAGGCTCTGTGGGAGTGTGACTGAACACTGCACACAGGCTCTGTGGGAGTGTGGCTGAACACTGCACACAGGCTCTGTGGGAGTGTGACTGAACACTGCACACAGGCTCTGTGGGAGTGTGACTGAACACTGCACATAGGCTCTGTGGGAGTGTGACTGAACACTGCACACAGGCTCTGTGGGAGTGTGACTGAACACTGCACACAGGCTCTGTGGGAGTGTGACTGAACACTGCACACAGGCTCTGTGAGAGAGTGACTGAACACTGCACACAGGCTCTGTGGGAAAGTGACTGAACACTGCACACAGGCTCTCTGGGAGTGTGACTGAACACTGCACACAGGCTCTGTGGGAGAGTGACTGAACACTGCACACAGGCTCTGTGGGAGAGTGACTGAACACTACACACAGGCTCTGTGGGAGTGTGACTGAACACTGCACACAGGCTCTGTGGGAGAGGGACTGAACACTGCACACAGGCTCTGTGGGAGTGTGGCTGAACACAGCACACAGGCTCTGTGGGAGTGTGGCTGAACACAGCACACAGGCTCTGTGGGAGTGTGACTGAACACTGCACACAGGCTCTGTGGGAGAGTGGCTGAACACAGCACACAGGCTCTGTGGGAGTGTGGCTGAACACAGCACACAGGCTCTCTGGGAGTGTGACTGAACACTGCACACAGGCTCTGTGGGAGTGTGACTGAACACTGCACACAGGCTCTGTGGGAGCGTGACTGAACACTGCACACAGGCTCTGTGGGAGTGTGACTGAACACTGCACACAGGCTCTGTGGGAGCGTGACTGAACACTGCACACAGGCTCTGTGGGAGTGTGGCCGAACACTGTACACAGGCTCTGTGGGAGAGTGACTGAACACTGCACACAGGCTCTGTGGGAGTGTGACTGAACACTGCACACAGGCTCTGTGGGAGTGTGACTGAACACTGCACACAGGCTCTGTGGGAGTGTGGCTGAACACTGCACACAGGCTCTGTGGGAGTGTGACTGAACACTGCACACAGGCTCTGTGGGAGTGTGACTGAACACTGCACACAGGCTCTGTGGGAGTGTGGCCGAACACTGCACACAGGCTCTGTGGGAGTGTGGCCGAACACTGTACACAGGCTCTGTGGGAGAGTGACTGAACACTGCACACAGGCTCTGTGGGAGTGTTACTGAACACTGCACACAGGCTCTGCGGGAGTGTGACTGAATACTGCACACAGGCTCTGCGGGAGTATGGCCGAACACTGTACACAGGCTCTGTGGGAGAGTGACTGAACACTGCACACAGGCTCTGTGGGAGTGTTACTGAACACTGCACACAGGCTCTGTGGGAGTGTGACTGAATACTGCACACAGGCTCTGTGGGAGTGTGACTGAACACTGCACACAGGCTCTGTGGGAGTGTGGCTGAACACTGCGCACAGGCTCTGCGGGAGTGTGGCCGAACACTGTACACAGGCTCTGTGGGAGAGTGACTGAACACTGCACACAGGCTCTGTGGGAGTGTTACTGAGCACTGCACACAGGCTCTGTGGGAGTGTGACTGAATACTGCACACAGCCTCTGCGGGAGTGTGGCCGAACACTGTACACAGGCTCTGTGGGAGAGTGACTGAACACTGCACATAGGCTCTGTGGGAGTGTGACTGAACACTGCACACAGGCTCTGTGGGAGTGTGGCTGAACACTGCACACAGGCTCTGTGGGAGTGTGACTGAACACTGCACACAGGCTCTGTGGGAGTGTTACTGAACACTGCACACAGGCTCTGTGGGAGTGTTACTGAACACTGCACACAGGCTCTGTGGGAGTGTGACCGAACACTGCACACAGGCTCTGTGGGAGAGTGACCGAACACTGCACACAGGCTCTGTGGGAGTGTGACCGAACACTGCACACAGGCTCTGTGGGAGTGTGACCGAACACTGCACACAGGCTCTGTGGGAGTGTGGCCGAACACTGTACACAGGCTCTGTCGGAGTGTGGCTGAACACTGCACACAGGCTCTGTGGGAATGTGGCCGAACACTGCACACAGGCTCTGTGGGAGAGTGACCGAACACTGCACACAGGCTCTGTGGGAGTGTGACCGAACACTGCACACAGGCTCTGTGGGAGTGTGGCCGAACACTGTACACAGGCTCTGTCGGAGTGTGGCTGAACACTGCACACAGGCTCTGTGGGAATGTGGCCGAACACTGTACACTGGCTCTGTGGGAGAGTGACTGAACACCACACACAGGCTCTGTGGGAGTGTGGCTGAACACTGCACACAGGCTCTGTGGGAGTGTGACTGAACACTGCACACAGGCTCTGTGGGAGAGTGACTGAACACTGCACACAGGCTCTGTGGGAGTGTGGCCGAACACTGTACACAGGCTCTGTGGGAGTGTGGCTGAACACTGCACACAGGCTCTGTGGGAGTGTGACTGAACACTGCACAAAGGCTCTGTGGGAGTGTGGCTGAACACTGCACACAGTCTCTGTGGGAGTGTGACTGAACACTGCACACGGTCTCTGTGGGAGTGTGGCTGAGCACTGCACACAGGCTCTGTGGGAGAGTGACTGAACACTGCACACAGGCTCTGTGGGAGTGTGGCTGAACACTGCACACAGGCTCTGTGGGAGAGTGACTGAACACTGCACACAGGCTCTGTGGGAGCACAAATCAGTAATGAAAGTTTAGCTACACCTCATATAAATGCACAATAAACAAGTTTACAAACGTGAAAGATATATTTAATTGTCTTGACCGTAACAGGGAACAGCTAGACATCCATGAATGCCCGATAGAGCTGCTTCTCAAATCAATGAGATGAAGAGACATCACATAGGAATCTGAATTTAAAAAAATTGATGTTTTACCACATTGATTTTTCTTAATTTTTCAAAATAAACACATTTTAATTTTTGCAAAATATTTCAAAACAAGTAATGCATTTACCCCTTTGTGATGTTGCCATTCCTTTTCACAGCACTTCATAAACATAGAGAATTGAAGACACCAGGAGGAACAGTGTTTTTGTTCCATTCTTCATGCATAACAGTCTTAAGGTGTGCAACAGCATGGGGTCTTCATTGTTGCATTTCGCATTATAAAATGTGCCAAATGCTCCCCATTGCGGACAAGTGCGGACTGCCTGCAGGCCAGTTTACCAACCACACCCTCTTAGGCCGCCATGCCTCTGCAATACAAACGACGGATTTGCTTTGTCTTGTTAAAATATGTATGGGAGTCCCTTGAAAAAATTTTATCTTGAAAGCAGGGTACATTGATCCAAAATTTATGATGCATTTGCAGGAGAAAAGTCATCCTTGCCAAGAGCTCTGACAAAACACCATACAATGACTGTGTGGCTTTTGACTTGTTGCTGGATGATCGTTTGTTGTGGAGCATGCAGCATAGTCCATTTCTACAGATTTCTACAAAGGCTTGCCAAAGTAATCCTGCATCCTTGTAGTGTAATGTGGGGGAAAAAAGCCACTATATGGCTGTATTGACATTTTTTTAAGCCCAGTCTGGAGCCAGGTTTTTGGGCATGTCCTGGGCATGCCTCAGTGGGGAAAGTCCCAGAGAATTGAAAATTGACCATAGATACGTCACGCAAATGACTACGCCAGTCAACGCAGAATAAAAACCCGAGGGTTACCAGCTCTGGTACTCAGTTACAGGTTGACCACGATGTAGTAACGTTATCCTCTCTTGACTCTCCTAGCGATTCGAGTATTATTTCTCACAATGTAGCTGAATCACGACCTAATTTAGTCAAGGGCCTGAACTTTTTTTTATTGAACACAAGAAGCGTGAAATCTGTCAATAAAAAACGTAACAAGTTGATTCAACTTCAAGGCTTAATATACGCTGGCATGCCTGATATTGTTGCCCTCACAGAAACTTGGTTGAACGACTCTGTCGCGTCAAATGAAATTCTTCCCGAGGGTTACACCCTGTATCGCAGAGACAGAGGTGGCAAACGAGGCGGCGGAGTTTTTCTTGGTATTCGTAATAATATGATCTCCCGCCGTCGGCCCGATTTGGAACCCAGTAGTTGTGAGGTTATAATTTGCGAACTTGTGCCTAGTAGATCATTGAAAGTATGCATTATCTTGTGCTACAGACCTCCAGATAGTGATCCTTTGTCTTTTAATGATTTTTTGTCTAACCTTTTTACTAAATGCAGTATTGAGTACAAAATTTTATTCGCACTTGGCGATTTTAATCTCCCAGATATTCCTTGGTGGGACGAATCGGCGAACATCGGTCACACGCTGTGTGATTTGGCTGACAGCTTTTCCCTCACCCAGATCATTGACCAACCTACTCATATTAAGGGAAATGTGCTTGATTTAGTTTTTACCAATATCCCTGAACGTTGCTCCGAGCCCAATGTAACATTTGGTCAGTTTGACAGTGATCATGCTGTGATCCAGTTCAATTTTCAAACCCGTGTCAACAGACTCCGCACATGCGCGAGAAACGTGTACAATTTTAAAAGAGCTGACTTTATCGGGCTACGATCTCACATGGACAAAGTGTCATTTCATTCTGCTCTTCTTCATCTTGATATTAATGTTAATTGGCAAAGTTGGCTTGATCTTGTACATTCATCTGTCAGCAAATTTATTCCCATTGCTGTAATTAAGGATATAAATTCTCCTGCCTGGGTTGACAGTGAAGTGCGCCACCTGAGCAACAAGGTACAATCCACACGGAAACTTGCTAAAAAACGCAATACTCCAGCGTTGTGGGCAAAATTTCGCAAACTAAGGAATAAATTAAAAAATGCATGTACTTTCAAGTACAATCAGTATTTGGACGTTCTCAGTGATTCTCTTGCCACGACACCAAAGCGTTTCTGGGGATTCTTCAAGAGTAAAACAAAGACAAAAAGTGTCCCCAGTTTTGTTGCTTATGGAGATAAAACTGCCTCCAATCCTAGCACAAAGGCGAGTCTGTTCAACGAGTATTTTCAATCCCTATTTACCCCTCAGCCTTTAGAACGAACATACCCGGATATAACAGTCTTCAAACATGTTCATTTGGGTGATTTAAGGATTACTGCCCATGAAGTTGAATCAGTTTTGATTAACCTTGATACAAATAAAGCATATGGGCCTGACGGGTTACCAGCTCGGATTTTAAAAGAATGTGCTCGTGAATTGGCTCCATCACTTTGTAGTCTTTTTAACAAATCTCTTCAAGCTGGAGGATTACCACTTGATTGGCTAAGAGCAAATGTTATTCCAGTCCATAAAAAATCTGACAAAGAAAATGTGAGTAATTATCGACCGGTATCGTTAATGTGCATTTGTAGCAAGGTGCTGGAAAGGAGCATACTTGATTTTGTCTACCCTCATGTAGTGCCTGTTCTACATCACCTGCAACATGGTTTTGTTAAGGGTAGGTCCACAACAACTCAGTTAATCCAGGTATTTCATGACGTTGGCAAATGCTTAGATCAGTCCGGACAAATTGATATTTTATATCTAGACTTTTCATCTGCTTTCGACTCCGTCCCCCATGACTTACTTTTATATAAACTCCAGACATACGGATTTTATGGAAATCTTTTAAAGTGGTTTACGTCGTACTTATCCAATCGTAAACAAAGAGTTGCTGTCGATGGTGCCCCATCATCCTGGTCTCCCGTTAAATCAGGGGTTCCACAAGGATCAATTTTGGGCCCTTTGATGTTTCTGCTGTATATTAATGACATGCCAGACTGTGTAAGTCCTGAGACTAGGGTTGCCTTGTTTGCAGATGATTCTAAATGCATAAGAGAGATCAGAAACACGCAAGACTGTTCACACCTGCAGTGCGACCTAGAAAACATCTTGGATTGGAGTCGTAAATGGGACATGAGATTTAACGCTGGTAAATGTAAACTATTGAGCGTTACAAGGAAGCAAATTCCCATTCTTCACCATTACACAATGAATGGTAATCTAATTGAAAAAGTCGACTGCATGCGTGATCTTGGGATTGTGGTGTCATCAAATTTATCATGGGATGCACATGCTAATGTCTTGGTCAGTAAAGCAAATCGCATGCTTGGATTAATTCAAAGAACTTGTGGTCATACGTGTTCAGTTCAAACAAAACGAAAACTGTATATTTCGCTTATAAGACCACTGAATACTCCACCCAATCTTGGGCCGTATCATCAAAAAAATCTCTCCTTCATATTGAAGGTGTGCAACGGAGAGCCACTAAGTACATTCTTGGTTATAATGATTGTGTTGATAGCAATTATAAAGCCCGACTAATGAAGCTTGATCTTTTACCGCTGGGCTACAGACGTGACACATTTGATTGTGTATTCTTGTGCAAATGCTTGAAGGGGGAATATGACATTAACTGCAACCATTTTGTTTCATTTCAAAATGAGGATACATTTTTAATGAAAATTCCAAAATTTAGGACTGAAACTTTTCGCCATTCATATTTTAACAGATTATTTTATTTGTGGAATGCCAGTCACCTCTATCAAATTTCTGATACTACAGCTGCTTTTAAATCGAAGCTATTTCATTTTTATACAGAAAAGTTCAACAACTATTTTTCTTCTGATGATTCATGTACATGGGTTGGCAAATGTCATTGTTCACGTTGTCGTCTGTCCCTCTGATGTTACTTACACTTGCTGATAAACTGTCTTATTTTATTATGTATATATGATTTTTTTTTTTTTTTCTTCCTTCTCATTGTTCAATTGTCTGTACATGTTGTGGGATGATTGCCTCACAATAGGTGCCTTGCCACCTGTGCGATCATTTCCTGACTTCTGTCAAAGCTTAATAAATAAATAAATAAAAAAAAGTCTGGAAGGTGGGAGGGGGCTGGAAAAGAGTATATAAGGAGAAAAATTTTGAGAGTAAAGTAGTAGGAGAAATTGCAAGGAGTAATAGTGGAAGGATACATTTGACCAGACATAGTTGTCTTCAATTACATTAGTCTTATAATTTTTTTTTTATTTTTACCTTATTACTGGCTCTAAATTGCCCCATGTCACAATTATTTTTGGAATGCACTGCAACAGTCAAGGTACATATAGAAATCACTGTATGTGTTCACACAATGATACTCAGAAAACACTAAATGCTAAAAATCTACCTTTCTCACAGCAAGAAGGTTGTGGGTTCGAATCCGGCCTGGGGCCTTTCTGTGTGGAGTTTGCATGTTCTCCCCGTGTTCGCGTGGGTTTCCTCCGGGTACTCCGGTTTCCCCCACCCACAAAACATGCAATATAGGAACCCTCCCTCCCTCCTGTATGGCTGAGTGTGAATGTTTGGTGGTGGTCGGAGGGGCCGTAGGCGCATACTGGCAGCCACGCTTCCGTCAGTCTGCCCCAGGGCAGCTGTGGCTACAAAAACGTAGTTTACCACCATCAGAGCATGAATGTGTGAGTGAATGAATAATGCCTCCATTGTAAAGCGTCTTTGAGTGTCCAGAAAAGCGCTATATAAAATTGATGCATTATTATTATTATTATTATTATTATTTCTGCACATATTCATTGATTCATTTAAAATCTGTTGAGACAGTGTCCAAACACTTAGAGGTGTTTTCTCCAATTTTTCGGTGAAGCATAGATAAACTAGCTAATACAAATGCTGTTGTAAGCTGTTGTTACCCAGCAAACCAATCAATCTGCTATCTGAAACCTGAATCCTAGAAACAGAAAATATTCATTCTCTTTCTGTATAAATAAATTGATGGTTGTGAAATAAAGTTTTAAATTGGAAAATATATTCCAGATTTTCTTCGTGATTCAGGGCTTTTGATATTTGTCCAAGCTATATAAAGATCTAACCAAGTCAGCAAACTGCCAATGATCTTAAATCTGAAGCCATTAACAGCGTCTACACCTGCAATGGCCTGGATGCATGTTACTACAATTTCACACGCAACGTATGTCAAGTGTGCTGTAATATTGCTATTTGTGTGTTATCAGCACTAATCTCACAAACCTTTTCCTGCATTTTACCCCATTTGTAGCAGCTGGACTCTTTACTGCTTTATATGTGCAAGCAGAAAAGCATAGAACAATTTTCAACAAGCATGTAGATACTGAAAAATTTGTTCACAAATCACAACTTATATTTAAAAAATAACCGTGTACAACACATTTTATGGGGCTTATATACATTTTACTCCACCAAAGGTTGCCAAGCAGAACGAGGGCTGATGATCATGTGCCCCATTTTCTGAACAATTGCTAGCTTTGTGCTGAAACTTGTTAGGAAACAATGCTTTTCTCTGATCTGTCCCATTATTCAAAGAACTCCATGGCACAGTCATGCAGTTTAATTTCCATTTGGTACAACACAGCTTGTGTGCGCAGGTCTTTCAAATACATCTTAGATTTGTTCACTTGGATTAAACATTCCATAGCCCTAACGCCCCCTAGTGACAACAAAGTCATAACCAGATTTCAGCCAAATAACTGAACTTCCCTATTTTTTTGAAAAATCATTGAACCATATCCTGGCATTTATAATTTTGAGATGAAAGCCTTTTTACTAAACTAGATACAAAACAGATGAAAATGGACTCTGTTGCATGTTCTGGAAAACCTGTTCAAGAATTTGAGGGTATACACATTTCAACATTTTTTCTTAACATATTGAGAAGAATCTTCAAGTAATCCAGTTAGCTGTAATTTCTTCCACACCTGCTGTTGATTATCCATAAAAAAATAATCAAAAATTTTCAAAAATTTAATTTTAAATCTTGAGTTTTAGATATTTTGTGCACACAAGTTTTTGAACTGACTGATTGAAAATGAGTGAATTTCATACAAACTCAAAGAGGAGTTTTACCCATTTGGCCCAAGTGTGGAAAAGGTTTTAATACACCTACTGGGGTGGTTTATGTTCCTCCACCGAGGAGGTTGCACATGCAGGTTTTTGCACTGTGGTCGAGTACATATGATGAGTATCCACCAGGGGGCATTAAAAGGATTAGTTCCCAGCAAACGACTCCCCAGCGATAGTTCAGTACTTATAGTTCAGTCCCCCCTCTGAAGCTCCAGCAAGTATCTGGCCAGAGATTTCTTCGAGAACAGGCACCCAATCACCATCAGTCCTTTCAGAAAACACTTTTGAACATCTTCCGCAATCTCAGGATAGACCAGAAAATGTGCAGCTGGGGCCTCAGGCACAGGAGCCACAAGACCTGGCAGACTGAGGGCCACGGTCCCCAAGGCTCCGGCAATGTTGGCAGTGAACAGGCAGACAGTCAGTGTGCAGCACAGTGACGAAAGTGCCATGCAGCGTGACATCACTACCAAGGTCTCTGGTGACAGGCAGTCACGGAGCCCTAGAAGAGATGCAGAGCCGAGCAGCAGCACGTGGGCAGTGAAGTGGTCCTGGCTGAGCCACAGGAAGCCGAACGACACCAGGGCTGGGGCTAGAACTCCTCCTGCCCACTCCAGCTCACTAATCAGAGCTGAACAGGAGACAGGCAGAGCAGAGAGAAGTGCAGAACAGCCCAGGAGGAAGAAGCCCACTGCAGGGGCTCTGTGGTCCTACAGCCGGGTGATTGTGATAGAAACAAATAGAGGAAATGGCAACAATGGCAAGTCAGAAAAAGGTAACAATCAAGAGGCCAAGTGAGGATGAAATGAAAGAATACTTGAAAGAGGACAAATTATGCAGTAAGAAGACAATAAAATAGAATGGAGGGATGGAGAATGAAAGGAACCGGGGCAAAGAGCAGTTACAGATCGAAAAGTTACTGCTGTCGCCACATATAAATGCACTTGAAGCATTCTGGTAATGGAACTTCATGTCAAAGATTTTTGTAGCCAAAGGAATTAAGGCTACAAGGAATTAAGGAATTAAGTAACACTAAGCTCAATATGCAACAATCAGCTAATGCGACAAAAAAACCAGTATAAACAAGCCTATACCTTGTAACCAGTCTTAACTACAAACCAAGCAATGACAAGGGAAGATTTGAAAATTACCTTGAAAAGTTGAAAAGCTGAATTAAATGCTGATAGTGATAAAGTGATGTTAAATAATTCCGCAATCCACTGGTTTGGATAGACAGCCATCGGATAGGAGCTTTACCTGGACAAAATATGTAAATAAGTACTAGTGACTGATTTTATTGATGAAATAAACAATTTGATCCCAAATGCATTGCCAACAAAGCAAACCCAACATAAATGTATATTCAACTGACAAATACAACATTTAACATGCTTTATAGGTCACATTTAATTAATGGTTATGGAGAAATGATTATTGATATCATTAAAAAAAAAAAATGATGAAACCAAATGATCAACTACCAAATGAAGGTATTAATTGCGTATTACGAATGGCTGTAATTAAAAAAACTATTTTTTTGTGAAATACGTCAGGATGCAACAAATGCATTAGTTATCCATGCGCCTTCATCCGATTTAGATGAAATCTTCTGTTGGGCAGCCCTATATGTCTACAAACTGTGATGTGAACTTTGACCTACCAAAATGCCACATTTAACTTTTTCCCCGACTGAAGCGCCACCGATACTCTTGCTCTTGCATCATTCCGCGCTTAATTTGTCTCATATAGAGGACTTCCCATGGTATCATATCATGAATAAACCATCTTGGGCTGTTGTGGGCAGTCTGGAAATGCCCCTGATATTACTGCTCAAATAGCCAAAAGTTCCACCTTGCAGCGCCCCCTATAGGGCGCGCCCTCGACAGTCCACAAAAATGTTCAGATTCACAGTAGATTGACTTATGCGAAAATGAACGTGGGCTGTTGTCGGCACAATGATATAACTCCATTTCAAAATTGAACTTTTTTCACCGCTCATTTCTCATCTAGAAATCTTTAGCGCTTCTGGTACACCTAAAAAAGAAATCGAAAGGTACTGACACCTAAAACTTTGCAGTTTTTTCTATTGAACCAACCATCTTATCTGTCACCAACAAAAATTTTTGGTGAATCTGAGGCCATCATATATCACCCCCTAATGGTTTACTGCCTGATTCTTAGACAAACTGGCTCTTAAAGGCTGTATCAGCGATATGACGTCGCTATTGTTGACAGTTGAAACACAACAGAGCCGCTCGCCCCTCCCCTTCAGAAGCTTGGAACATACACGCTTTTCTTAAAGTGAAACTTCACTTTTTCCAGCAGTATTGCAAACAATAGCTAATGAAGGCTATACTAACCAGAGAACACCCCACTGACCCCAAGTCAGTCTTCTGACTTACTTAATAGAACGCGGTCAGCGCAAGTATGACATTATTCCCAGCGCCGACTTCCAACCTTAGAGCCAACTCGAAAACAGCATTAGTTTGGCTTACCCAGCACAAGTTTTGCTACTAGTGCCAATTTACATTAATGGCCAAGTACCTTTGTCCAGTGTTAGCATAAAAACTTATTTGCGAGCGAGTGAGCTAATCAGCTTCATCAATGCGTAACTGACCTAGCTACTCCACAAAGTCATGACTACTTGCTGATCTATCACCAGTTAAGTAGTGAAATAATGGTGATTTACTGTTGTATTGATTAATATGCACTGAAAATAGCTAGCAGTAGAGCATGCAAACTAGCTTGCTAGCCTTACATGTGAGATAAATTGGTTTCTAGAGTCAACATGAAACAAATAGCCGTAACTGTTAGCTAGCAAGCCTTCCGAACTAGCAAGCTAGCTTGGCAGAAAGCCTTTTTGCTGACTTGTTATATGTGGTGCATGTAAATGCTAGTTAGCTAACTAAATGACGAAATTACAACTATTCACCGTTATCCATTGATTTATGCGGCATTCGGTAACGCGTCCCACAAGCCGTGATTTCGAGACACGACTGGTGAATTCCATTCTTTTGACCTCACGACCTCACTGCCCGAATTATCCTTCCTCGTACCTTCGACTTAATTAACGACACAACTCGTGTTTACGAGTGTTAACGAAGGCAGCATTAGTTAGCAATGCTAGCAGCAGCTCTGAACATTTTCTATTACGTCACAGAAATTGCATTGCGGGTAGATTCAAAAGATATGGTAAAATCCTGAGTTAATTTTTTAAACTTAAAATGTGCATGTTTATTTTCAAATAAATATTATCACAAACTTACTATGATATAGTTAGGGTCTATTTAAGAGACACGTGTCATTATTTTTGCAAGGTCAAACTTGCTGATGCCTTCACTTTGAGTTGATTTATTGTAATCGTTAACAAATTAAACACAAAAATTAAGACAGTGAAAAAATTGGAGATGTTTTGCATATAATCTAAAGAGTACAATGACACTAAAATGCAGTTTTTACCATTTATGGTTGTAAAACTGTCACAGTTAGGTTTCAAAAGTGGAGGTGGGTATGCCACGATGTGTAGTGAAAAACGGGGTTACTTTAATTGATAATGGATTGAACTTTTCCTATTATGCGTATCAATACGGATTCCTAAAAGGTTACATTAAATTTCTACTGTTGTGGAAGTACGGTCACATGTGATTGAATGTTCTGTTAGGAACACAAATACTGTGATTTAAAAGTCATTATAGACGTCATGCAGCAAATGAGAATTAGAACACCGACCTCGACTGTTTACTCAACCCAAGTTAGTAAAGGAAAATCTCTTTAAACAGGCAGTCGTAGAACAGTGAATAATTCTGAAAAAAAGACACTTGCTCTTCACATGATTTCTTCTCAAATGTCAGAATGATCATGCGCGGTCAAGAATGCAAAGAAATCATCCACAGCTCCACCCCCAGTAGCAGCCACAACGTACAACTACTTTGGGAAAATCTTGCACACAGCAAGACCAGACCAGGGAGTATTCTACGAAGCAATTTCACCGTAGACAGGCTTTAATAGAGTGTGCCGGTTCATCAAACCCTGAACTCGCAATCAGAGATAATTGGTATCACCACAGTGGTTGTAATCGTTCTTGGTTAACCTCAGTTTAGTGCTTTTAACGCCGTTCCATGCGTCAATTTGCTGCATTTCCCTTCAGAAAATGACCGATTGCGTGCTAAATGTTACTCTGAGGAACCTATCCCTGATCCAGGCACAGGAAGAATGCGGGATGTCTCCCCCCGCGGCACCAGGGGGCCCCTTCAGCGGCTTAATGGGAGACACATATGAAGTTTTAAACTGATTGGTCTGACACTTGAAAGACTGCACGATTATGCATGTGCACAGACTCTTGGGAAATTGTAATTGAGATCTGTTAGTATATGTATTCTTGTTGGTTGATGTATGCAGTTGTTAGTTGGATGCAATTTAAGGGGTTGCTGGGTGATAAATGAA
Source organism: Gymnothorax reevesii (assembly GCA_029721435.1). Lineage (NCBI taxonomy): Eukaryota > Metazoa > Chordata > Actinopteri > Anguilliformes > Muraenidae > Gymnothorax > Gymnothorax reevesii. The sequence continues at coordinate 45,038,974 of CM056573.1, forward strand.
ATCTTTTAAAAAATCTCCTAGGAGGAGTGGGTCGTTTTTATGGACAATTAGGAGGAATGTAAAAATATTAAAACAGCAAAAAGCAGCACTGTTGCTGCTAATAAGGCCAGAGAGGAATTCCGCTGGAAAATTGCAGACCGTGTAAATGCTTGAGTCCTCTGATGAAGGACTGGTTGAAACCACTTTAGTTTCTCGGCCAAATGAAACAAAGTGAAATTAAATTATAGACTGAGTATTATCTGACTGATAAATACCAATGGTAAGCAGTTTTATTAATTTCTTTGTTCTCCATTGCTTTTCTTTTATACAGCATGATTTTAATCAAATCGTATTCCACCTAACCCTAACCAGTTCCACCATTGCAAATTTACAGTAGTCCTGTAGCATATTAAAACAATGGTAGAAAATGATAAAATTAAATTTTGAAATTGGTGGTTTAATAATTGCAGTACCAGCACTGTCAAGAGGACATGGCAGCAAGTTAAAACAAAGCATGAGAACATTTTTCACAGTGGTACGCCCTATGCTGCTTTGCTTTCATAATTATTTAAATAATTTTAATGCTATGCTGCGTAAAATGTATAGCACTGCATATAATATTCCTGCTAAGATTTTCTGCATCACCACCTTAATGTTGTTGGTTCCGGAGGCAAAAAAAAAAAACATAATAACGCAACGTTATGCATACTGTTCGTGCAACTGTAAGTGCCTCTGCTACATTGCCAATATATGGCTCCAGTAGATCGCATAAATATCGAATTCCTTCAGCTGAGCATCTGTAGCGTTCGGGCACCAAAGTCCACAGGATCACAGCAAGAAGGTCGTGGGTTCGAATCCGGCCTGGGGGCTTTCTGTGTGGAGTTCGCATGTTCTCCCCGTATGTTCTCCTCCGGGTACTCCGGTTTCCCCCACCCACAAAACATGCAATATAGGAACACTCCTGTATGGCAGTGTGTGAATGCTTGGTGGTGGTCGGAGGGGTCGTAGGCTACTGGCAGCGACGCTCCCGTCAGCCTGCCCCAAGGCAGCTGTGGCTACAAAACGTAGTTTACCTCCATCAGAGCTTAAATGTGCGAGTAGATGAGAATGAATCCACGGTGAGACGTCTTTGAGTGCCTAGAGAAGATCTATATAAAACTGCATTATTATTATATTATTATAACCTACTCCCGACCATGATAAATTCACATCGTAAATTACCATGGTAATCTAGCCATGTTAAAAGTAGGTATGCACTATCAGTGCATCGGCCGCCGCGATATTGGTTCCCATAGCGCGTTGCGTGGTATCCCGAAGTGGCAGAGGTATACCCATCAAAACCGCCTTTTATAGGCAAAAGGAGGGGAATGCCCGGAAATCCCGTAGAAGACGTAGATAATAATGACCCCGAATTCCCCTTGTTACCTGGTTTTCAATTTCCGATTTCCCAGATGGCCGCCTGAGCGCTTCAAAGTTTGAGGTGACAAAAACACCCTTCAATTTTATAGAAGCTAAGTAGGAATTCTAATAAGAACTGCACAGACTAGAACTCAAGATCCAACAGGCAAAAAATTATGAGATTTGGAGCGCCAGCAGTCTGCTTCTACCGTCAGCAAAAAAACTGCCTGTAGTAAAAATTCCAGAAATGGCGCCCCCATTGAGAGTTGCACATCGAAATTCAATTCTGTTTTCATTCATCATTTTGGAATAGGCGGATAATATTCCAATGAACATTATCCGAACGTTTCATAGGAATATCCAAAGAATTAAGAAAGTTATAGCATTTTATGCAAACCATGTTTTTGGTCACAGATTTCTCTTTTTTTCTGTAGAAACTAAGGAACATTTTGTACCCCTCATTTAGCCAATTTCCAAGTTTAACAACTTTGTCAGTTCTTAACCTATCACATTGATCTTGGTGTCATTAAAGTTTATTTCAAGCTCTTTCAGGATAAATAATTCATTTCAGCATAGAACTGTTCTGAAAATTTTAGTAACATACCTACTAAAAGAGAGGCGCCTTCATTACATACCTAGCAAACGCACTTATCTTGCTTCATATACCCCCCAGCAGAGCTGCAAAAGCGCATAACAGTACCAAACAACACCAGACATTGCAGTTTACCAGAAATACAAGGGCACATAACAGCTCAAGTTAAATGGTTAGCCACATCGGGAAATTAAGTCACTGCAATTCAAAACCACCTTAGATCAAACTCTACACCGATAGCATAGAATACCTTACACTGCTGATTTCCCTCCAATCAATGCGGTGAAACGACAAAACTTTATTTGTTATATCCCAAAATAACGTAACGTTAGTCATCTAGCTGGACAGCGAAGTAAAATGAGTCTGGATTAAATTCGCTCAATACATGCATCTATTTGGATTAATGGCCAAGGTAATACGTGCAGATAAGCAAAATTAGGGGTTTAATATTAGCTTATTTCTTAATGACATTTTAAAGCGCATCGTGACTGGATTCAACAAATTACCTAAGTTGTACTGACAACTTGAAAATCATTTCCCAGCTTTCAGAATGTCGGTCAGCGACTTCCGCTGTCCTCGCCGCTGGAACTCACAGTGCGCATGCTCAGTCAAGCGGGCTATAACCGTCATACTAGTTTTGAAAATATGGCGGCGGAGGAGCATCTGCCAGAAACAGAGCGTTTGTCTGTTACCGAGCAGTGGATTCGAGAGAAGCTGAAGCTTCAACATAACTGCTTGGGTATTAAAATAATTTATTCAATCAATATGAATGCCAGGGTAATGACGCAGTCATTTAAACAACCTTTGTTTTATTCATGGAAAAACTTGAGCCACTGTATTTAGGCGAGCAGGGTGTACGTTATTTAGCTGGCTACGTCTGTGTTTACTTGAGTGTCACAGTATCACCGCAACATTAGACAATACGCTGAAAGTGGGAAAAGGTATGCTGCCAGCTTAGATCTTCCAGAAATAAATTATTATATTTGTAGCTTTATTGTTTATAGTTAACGTTAAGTTAGAGAACTCTCAATCATGACATTAAACGTTAACGTCATTTGCTAGGTGCAACGTTAACGTTTGCTTACTTGCCAGCTGGCCAACATTGGCTGTCTTTTATCGCTAACCGTTATGTAACGAACTGTGTGAGCCGTAACGTTACATCACTGCGGTTAAGTACTATATGAATCCTTGGATTTTAATCTGCATCTCATAATTATATGTACTGGTATTGGTGTTCTCTTTCAGCGGAAGTCAAATCCCTGTACCTCCCTGGATCATATAAGAGGAAAATCCGTCACCTTGGAAACTCTCTAAAGAACTTCGTCCGTTTGAAAGTACTGGATCTTTCCAACAACGAACTGGTCTCTGTAGAGGTACGAGCTAATCTCAAGTTTCAGTGTTGATGTGAACTAATGTAAAAATTTAACTTTGCTTCTCATTGACCGCTTTATTGTCATCACATGTACAGCCGCATATAACAGTGTTTCCCCTAGAATTTCTTTCAGCAGCGGTGCTACTGTGTCCGTCTCCATGACGATGCGACGTCGACCCGTATTCAAAATAGTTTCAAATTTATTTACCGTAAAATCCGTATAGACAGGATTATAACATGTTTGTATTTTGTCTCAATTTACAGCTTTTTACATTTATCTGAAGAAAATAAAAATAATCTCTGCTCCTCTCCCTGCTAATGACCTCCTGCTTCTCTTTCCTCTCTCACCTGCCCTACTGATCTTCTTTTCTATATCACACTTCACAACATGTAACTAGCACTTTCATTATTACATAATCATATATGAACAGTTGTACATTAAAATCCAAAAGAAACTCATTGTCTTAAAGGTGACTAGTTTGCATCCATAACTTACTTTACTAACTTCAGCTCCTCCATGGTCACCATCCTTCTTTCTCTTCCTAACCACTCAGTTTAACAGACTCAACTGAAAATTGAAATATCATTTAACTATCAACATGTAGAAAAATAAATATGTACAATCTAAAATATATCTAAGAAAAGACAAAGATATAAACAGTATAAATATGGCAAGTGTATTAGTATAAACTGAATTAACAGTATGAATATGGCGGTATAAACAGATTTAACAGTATAAATACGGCTAATATGCAGTGACGGTCCGTCGGCAGAAACACAGGGCCAGCAATAACCTCACCTTTCAATTCTTAATGACAGACACCTCTCGCTGTTTACCTCCCCGATTGGAAACAGTTGCTCAGACTGATTGATGGAACTAACAAGAATTTAATTTATTTTTGAAAGCCTTGTTATACATTGCACTATGAATATATAGGGCGTTTATTTCCTCACATCAATAACGATGGAAAATATCAATCGCCTATGTCTTCATAATTTCTGGATCTGCGTTGATTAGTTTGCGAGGTTCACTGAGCAATAAGCCATGAGAATCCGCTCTATAGTCTGACTTTAGTGATAGCTAAAGTGCGCTGTTTGGTACAATGCACAGCTGAGTAATAATAACAAAAATAATTGTTGTGAAGTCAGTGAAAGTTCCGGATTTTTTGCAGATTGTCATCCTTGCGGAGTTACATCAGTTATATCAACATAGCCAATAGGTAATCACTTTGTCATTCGTTAATCATTACGTGTCATGCATTGGTGGTCGCTGTTCAGTTAATAAACTGTTTGACTCCTAATAAGGCGAACCTGATCACAAACAGTTTAAGAGCAATTATGTGGGAAAGGGTGATGTTACTGAAGGCCTTCCTGACATCTGACGGCACGCCACTGCTAAGATGGCATAAGACTGTTGGCTTGAGAAGCTGTAGCATTTATTAACTGACAAACAGTACGTTTTCTGTCAACTTACTGCTAATCTTTCTGAATCGCTGCTGCTTCGCTCGCTATTACCGTCACTTACTCTTCCCGCTAACTGCTGTAAGGAGATACGCTGTTACGTTCACGTTACGTTACCTGTGCTACTTGCTATATAGACCATGTATATGCTTGAACGTTACCTTTTACGTTGATGTCCTAAGAGGGTCCGACAGGATTTGATGCGCTCGTTCATGACTCAAAACAAGTCCAAAATAACGTTGTGTGTTGTTAGGCTCACATAGTGCGAGTAAACATCGTTAGTAGCGCATTGATATTAATGATCATGTGAAATTTCAGCAGCGCAGTTTGTAATACAGCAGTGGCTGTTGAATGAATGTAGGGGAACACTGTATAAGTTCAATTTTCCAAACGATATGGCACTGAAGGATAATATCATTCAAGGTCAGGTCAGGAGCTTCAGTCATGGGGACATTATCATAGTACTGTAAGTCACGGCCAATAGCTGCATAAATACACTAAATCAATTATGTGTTGGAAATATTTCATGTGGGGTCAACCTTTCGAAATGTGTAGTTGTTTTTGATCAGTTAATGGAACGCACCATGACACTTCTACCTTACGGTATTTTTGAGGAAATACTGCTAGGGACACTGTAAATAGTGACGTCATCCCAGCTCTGCCTTTGATTTAGCTGTCAGTTTCATCTGTATTGCGCTCATGCAGTATGATGATTACACGTGTTTTGGCTATTAATACGAATCGCCTGCCCCGAAAGAAAGCGGGTAAGTTAGATTTCTTGCACCTAGACCTCGACTATTTCTGCATGACTGACATACAAACATACATGACAAACGACACAAACTCACTGTGCGGTACAGTAGCCTACCCTGGGGATATACATGATTTAGAGGATCTTACACAAGTTATTTTGTCATATGAAAATCATTAAACGAGTTGAGTAAATTTTGTGTGCTATGTTGCAAGCACATTCAGGTTAACAGTTTTAAACAAGTTAAATTACACAGTGAGAAAATCAGTAACATCCAGTTTTGCTTGCAGAGCACTGGTGTTTCATTTTCTCTTCAAATGCCTATCTTGAACTTAATTCATGACACAAAACTGGTTAAATTTTTCCCTATTTTTCTGCAGTTGTTCTCAGTATATTTCAGTGTGGTTATGGAATTTTAATTCTTCATGGGATGCATGGACATTTCTGTCATGTCTTTCCAGGGATTCTGGTAGACCTTTAACCCCAAGGGTATTTTTCAGGGCAGAGTTTTTACCTGGGGGTGAAAACATTTAAAGCTCTATACTGTACTCATGAAATGTTTTGCTGTATTCTGGATTTGGACTTGCGACTATTGTAAAAAATAGGATGAGAGTCATGCCCTCCGATATGTCTTTGTATTCGAACCTCTGGATGTTAAGATGCAGATGCGTCACACTGCTCCTCTGCAGGGTCTTCTGCACCTGAAAATGCTGGAACATCTGAACCTGTACTACAACAAGATTGCATCCCTTGAGGAAGTTCTGCTCCTGCGTAAGCTCCAGGCACTGAAAGAGCTGGACCTCCGGCTGAACCCGGTGGTGAAGGACTGCGTTGACTACCGTCTCCAGCTTGTGTATGCACTGGCTAATCTGCGCATTCTTGGTACATGGCCTCACTTATTCATTGCAGCTCAACATTTTTAACATTTGATACAGTGCTGCTAATCTGCATTTTTATGGACTCATGGAAAGGGAATACTGCTGTGCTGAAACTTTATTTATAAATCTGGGCAATTTCAGATTTTCCTGTTATTTGGTGAAACCATCTTTGCAGAAACAATGCCTTGTTGGTTCTTTAGAGTTTTGTATGTCTTTTCAAAACATCTTTATTATGAACGTCCTCTTGCTTTAGCTTTGTATATTCAATATCAACACACCTAAAACACTGCACCTTTTTTAGTGAAATATCCCGTGAATATTCTAATGAAATTTGATTGGTTGATTGTAATTTCTCAGCGTCTAATTTTCCCCGTGTAACAACTTCTGTTCCCACTCCATCTTATTCCCTTCCCATAGATGACTGTCCTATTCGAGATGGTGAGAGGAAGGCATCCCTTCAGCATTTGTCCTGCCGGACTACGATCGAAAGTCAACTGATGCCCTGTTCAGGTCCGGACAAAGTGAATCAGAGGTGCATTGCTTTTATATAGTTAGTTCCGGATTTAATGTGCCCTTTTAAGTATCTGGCCATATAGGTTAATAGTCATTAGTTAGAATGAGGTTAGTGCACAGCTTTATCTGAACTAGCTGGCAGATATACACACAAAAAAAATGGAGTCTTGATATGAAAATTCCCATTAAGTGTATATGCAATATTGAATTTTTTTTTGCTGCTGCAATCGAACTTTGATGCTTCTGATGAAGTCTGGCCAGGAAACATTAGGCTGTTTTTGTTTTATTGTGAATCCTGTAACTTGTGTCAACCTCATTCAATTTGTCAATATGTAGCTCTGTTACTATATTAGGGGTAAATCTCTGCTCATCATATAATATTTATGAGGAGTTATGTTGCGTGTTATTGGTGATCATATTTGATGACTGTGAAATGTTTTTTTGCTCCATGCTAATGTTCTAATGGCTTACAGGGTGATGTCATAGACCATGTATCTTGCAGGAGCTGTCAGGCCAGGATGTCCTCAGTGAACCGGCTGACCAGGAAGCCCTCTGTCCTTGACGCCTCTGATGTTGAAGTCCTAAACATGGTTGCCAAGAGCAACTGGGATCCGAGCAAACCGCCAGGCCTCACCGGTTCCACCAACAAGAAGCTTGAATCAAAGTTGTATCCCTTACAGGGTGAGATGGGCGTGGCTTTGGCTGCCTGTATGACTCATCTGTCGGTAGATGACCTGTCATGCTAAGAAACAGCCAGAGGACCTACTCTTATTTGTTTCTGTATAAACATCCACATTCTCCTTTCATTATGTTTGCCCTAGTTTTCTCTGGTCTGTGCTGAAGTTAGCTATGTTTTGTCTGGTAAATGGGATATATTGTGATTTGAATAGCTGCTGTTCATATGAAGTCCCTATTTCAGTTCCTTGAATTTTTTTTTTTTTATATGTGCGGAAGCACGCTAATTTATGGTTTGTTCTTGCTTTTCAAATGACCTTGTGAAAGGTGAACACCAGTCTGTAAGTGCACCACCGCCAATGCAGGTGAGTATTGATGTCTGTTAATTTGGCTGGAAAGGTTTAGGCGACTCAACCCCAGTGAGGAAACGACATCCATATCAGATTTGTACACTTTTAATTTAAACTGAGTTATACTTTTTTGTTGTGTTCATGTTTATCCTTCAGGACATGAGTAAATCTATTCCGACACACCCTGAAGACATCAGAGACAGTGAGTGTTTTTTATGTGGAACAAGCGCTTAAAAAGAAAATGACTAATGTCTGCCTGTGTTTGTGTATTTACCTGGTAACAGTACATAAAATGCATGGGAAAAAAGTATATCTGCTTGCCCTGCTTTGTATTACATTGGGTGATCACTGGTGTTGGTCTCTTGGATTGTGCTTTAATACGGCTGTCGTTTCTCTTGCCCTGGAGTTCTGAGTCCGGGCTTCAAATGTGTCTTTTAGTTAGTTCTTGAAACAAAACTTCATTCCTGTTCCTGGGATTTGCAGTTCCAGGTAAGTTATTGAAAATAAAAAGAAAATCCAGCTGTCTCCCTTGCTATCATCAGGTTATTCTAGATTAAAAACTAGGTATGCTCCGATCAGGTTTTATGCTGCCGATCAGCCATGAGTGCCCATCACCGATACCGAGTGCTACTGGCTACATGATCTGGAAAAAATGAACCATAAAATGTTCTTAATGTAGAAAAAACATGTTTTTACTAACTTCTTCAAGAGAAAAAATACACAAAAAACTTACAGGCACTGTGCAGCAACTATTCAGTCAAAAGGACAACTGAAAAACATGTAAATTTACCTGCTTTCAGTTACACAATCTTTAACAGATTGAAAACATAAAAGGGAAAGTTCACCCAGAAATGAAAATTCACTCATCATCTACTCCAGGGCTTGAATTAGGATTTTTCGACTGGGTGCATCAAATTCGTGCACTTGTGCGTGTTTAGGTGCAATGTCTAAAACTTGCATAATTCAATAAAAAAGGCCACATTGCAGCAACTCAAAATAAATAAACAAATATTGTTAAATTCATTCTTTGATATGCCATAGGACTACTGAAATTCTGCAATGGTGCAACAGGTTAGGATTATTGGTGGGGTAAGATTTTATTAAAATCATGCTGTATAGAAGAAAAATAATGGGAAAAATACTTTAAAGAAAAACAAAGAAATTGGTAAAACCGAGCACACAATGATCAGATTAAGGAAAAAAAATTGATTAGCATTTTTTGCTAATCATTAATATACATTGATTAGCAATTGTTTAGCACATTTGAATAATGATTAACAAAAAAAAAACAGTAAATCCGATTTTAAATGATGAAAGGACTTTTTTATTCTTTCCTAATAACAGATCACAGAGAAATACAACTCCACTCTGAAAGCAAAACAAATTATTTCCAAAAGGCATCAATTTTACTCTCAACTACCATATTTTCATTTAATGCAGCACACTTCCGTTTCCCTGTGATTTTTCTGAAAACTACTTGTAACCTGCAGTACAGCTGTCTTATCTATACCTTACTGTAGCAAATAATGTTGCTTTGCACCTAATCAGAGATGTGAAATGATTCATACCCATTAAAATCCAGTCATACACGGCACTCTCCAACTCAGTCACGTTTTGACATCACAACATCGTGTATTTAAGTGATTAGAGATCATTGTGCATGTTTCGGCCGGCAAACTTGCAATTCCCAACACACGCATGGCAATGAGAGAAGTTTTGATGACTTTGATCGGCTAACCAGTGCGTTACGTAGCTGGGGGAACATTTGGGTGTAAAAATGTTAACCTTACATCCAGTCAAGATGATTCAGAGTTAATGCCGAAAAAATTTGAGGTTTTTTTTTCCACAAGGGCAAAAACCAAATCACATCGCTTTAGTATAGCAATGATTACAAAGATTCCCCTTAACTAGCATCAGCTAGGTAGGAGGAGGGCTTGCTTTATAATCTGAAGAGTAACGTAATACGCCATATCATGCATAACAAGATAATGCAGCTAAAACTAGCCATGAAACAACAGGTCTCAGATCCGAACTGTCTGTTTGCTCTTTAGGTGAAATAAGTGGGTCATCAATGTTGAAAGAGATCCTCTGCGTGCGATGGCGTTGAAAATGACACGTCAGAGCTGTAAAAACTTCTCCAATAGGCATCATAGGTACCATAGGTTCACTAGCCACTGAGCTGTACCTAAGCAATTGCTTTTGAACTAGCTACCAAATTGGCTAACGTTCCAAAAATGTAAAAGATCAGTTCGGTTGGACAAAACTGTGGCAAAACCACAGATAAGTACATGCCTATGACAGGTGGTAAAGTTAGTCAAGTTGGGGCAAGAAACAAATCATATCACCTGAATATGATAACCATTTACAAAATTTTTCTTTAGTTACCGTTAGTTAGCTTACTAGCAAACTAGGTGGCTATATCCAAAGAGCAACTTAATTTAATACACTATGGCTCACATTGCAGTCAAGACATTGGGTGCGTTCGAGCGCGTCTGCAAGTCAGCCGGCTGCCCAAGATTCCCGAAAAATTATGCAAGAATCTTGCCGAAGTTGCGCGGTATGCCCTCCAAACTCCGCGATGGCTGTAGACCCTTTGCCATGGTATTTATGTCCTGTTCACGGTTGCTGCCAACTGCCAAACTGCGCACTGTACAACTTTGATGTCATTGTTTGTAAACAGTGAACATCGCTAAAAGTAAATAACCAAATTTGAAGATGGTATCTAAAAGTAAATTTACTTTTCTGAGTGTCAAATGCACCAGGTTTTACTGCTGTCCGAAAGAAATCATACTTAATTCTGAATTTTATCAAATGTAACTCTGTGCGCCGATCCATCAGCGACCCGATTGGCCTTGGCCTATTTGCATACTATTGGAATTAATCAGAGTTGTCATTCAGGCCGATAAAAAATAGTGGATTGTCTGACTCAAAATGTGGTTTCTGACAGGCCAAACGCCCGCAAATATAGACTGAAGGGTCTGTCCATATGAAATCATCCAAAATCGCCATAGCTCCCCTGGTGATGGTGTCATATTTGCTTGATTTTGATATATTATGTAGCCTGTGGTGATAGAAGTAAAATGCAATTGGTTTCAGGTCAAAATCTTAATTCGTTTTGATTTCAGAGGGGTTTGAAAAAGGGGGCGTGTCCGCGTTAACCCTCTGTGTGCCATTTGTAGCCATCTTTAGATGGCTAGCAATCAAAAACTAAGATGGATAGCTGCTTCATTTTTTCAGAACTTGTTTACTCTGTCTTAAAGTTTATGAAAAATGTATAATTGAGGATATTAACCCCCTGATGGTCATGCAATAATTGACCAAAAACCAGAAATCTGCGGAACCGTTCCTAAAATAAGCCAAATTCATGCAGCATTTTAACCAACATGCCTCAGTGTGATAGCACATACAAATGGCTTCCTAGGGAAGCCAAAAGTTGCTCCATATCTTCATTGGGAGTGGCCCAGTATTAACCCCTTTCCGGTCAATTTCACCGGACATGCCCACTTGGCACCCGCCTTTCAGCATGTGGGCATACTTTGGTATTTGATTTCTTAGTCTTAAATGAAAGGACTTGATGACGAGTACTTCAAATTAAACCCAATGCCAACTTCTAACTAGGTGGCCTAATGGGAAAACAAGGGTCCTCTTTATGGGTAATTTTCAGTTACCATGACTAAGATTTTCTCCTTCAGCATTTATTATATCACAATCATTATCTGTCCTCATTAATCGATTCCAGTATCTAGCTACATCTATCCATCTCCTGTATCTGCTGCTCAGCCAACCAACCTCACCCTCCAGTCCAGCGATTCGAGCCTTATTGTGAACACCCAGAAAAGGTCTAATGGCCCTGTTTTGAATTCTATTGGTACAGTCAAAATTCTTGAAGCCCCATACTCCAGAGCAATAATCCAGGACTGATGTGACACATTTATGAAACAGGGTGTTGAATGTTCCAAAACCAACATTTTTCAATATTCAAAATTGACTTATTATTGATCCCAATGCTCTGCCTCCTTCATTGGAGAGTGTTGGCTGCAGATTCAAAGTTAAGATGCTCATCAAAAAACACGCCTAGATACTTGTACCTTTTAATCTCAAGATTAACATTACCCTACTTGAAATTATGAGAAGTTTTCTTACGACATAATGGTCTAAAATGGACTACTTGTGATTTTGCACAGTTAATTATCAATCTTCTCTTAAAGCACCATTCATTTACACAATCAAGACAAGCCTGCAAATTCTCCTCCATGTCAGATAGAATGACAATGTTGTCTGCATAAAGTAACAGGGATACCTGTGTTTCAATGACAACTACCTCTTTATTCAGTGCCTTTATCTCTAAAGCTAAATCTTTTAAAAATATGCTGAAAAGGGTAGGAGAAAGAGAGTCTCCCTGCTTCACCCCTGAGGGTGTATCAATCCATGATGTCACGTACTCATTCAATCTTTTTCAAACCTGAGGACCTTTGCACAAGCTCTTGTACACCCTGCCATCTGTTCCAGACTTAACCAGTCTGAGCAAAAGCAAGTCTATATCGACAAAGTCAAATGCCTTTTGCATATCAATGAAGCATGCAAACGTATTTTTCTTTTCAGATATTCTGTTTCTTAGGACAGATGACTGTGTGAAAATATGATCTGCGCAAGATCTTTCCTTTCTGAAACCATTTTGTTCCTCCACAGTTATGTTATTCAGCTCAAGATAATTTGTAACACGGTTATTCTGTAATGTACCGATCAGGAACCAGTCGCGAGAACCAGGAAATGCAGTAGAGCTTGTTTTATTGGTAAAGGGGGGTGACCCCCGCAGGGCGGAAAGCAACAGTACAGAGTACACAATCCAAAAGTCAAAATCCAGTTGGGCAAAAATAGTATCAAAAACCAGGGCAGCAATCACAGTAATCGTAGTCGGACAGGGTTTGGTCTGATACACAGGAATAGTTCTATCAGAGAAGCAAGCCAGAATCCACAGGACGTAATCCGAATCGTTACCAGGGCAGCAAACAGAGATCTCGTAGTCGGGCAGAAAAATGGTCAAAACACACAGGTGCAACAATAATCTAAAATCACAAAGGCAAAAATAGAAAGTCGGGCAATCCAGTCAGAAAGATAAATCACTAAGAATCGAGGCGAGAAACAAAAGTGGCACAGGTAGATAGGAAGAACGATCTGACAACTGGAAGTGACTAAACAGACATCTTAAATACACATCCCGGTGAAACACATGACCAGGGAGAACAGGTGCAATCAATGATACAGTAATCAGGTGTGACACATGAGGAATAATCTAATTACATGAATTTGTTCGTTAGTCAATTAGTATATGCAGCTATACAATCCCGAGTGCACGTTAGTTAGTAAAAATATACAATGTTAATATTGGTTAGTAATTATCGAAAACAACAAACTGTTAGTATGGATTAGTACAGGGATACTCACCCTTTTCCAGAATGAGCCGCAGTGGGTGCAGGCTTTCATTCTAACCATGCAGTCTCACTCCTGATTCTACTAATCACGGGTCTTTGGCAAAAGCCTCAAGGGTTGATTAGTGGAATCAGGTGTGTGACTGGTTGGTTAGAATGAAAGCCTGCACCCACAGCGGCTCAATCTGGAAAAGAGCGAGTATCCCTGGATTAGTAGACTGTAAAAGAGAGGGGAAGGAAGGACACAAGATAATGAAGGAAGATTGAAAACCCAGAGACCAATAAATCACCCGAATGAGTGGCACGCAAGACTAGGGACCGTGGGCAAAGACCTACACAATACAAGACAGGGTAGACGTGGTGCAATGCACGGAAATGAAAACATGGCATGGAAACTTAAATGATCGAAACATGAAAAATAATAAACAAGAAATCTAAACTACCAAAAACACAATACACAATCCGAAGAATGGTCAGACAGGCAGTGGTCACTAAACACAAGAATCCTAAACATGGCAAAGCCAGGCACAGAACTAAAACATGAGATGCGGAGTCACAACATATTCAGTAATGCTGTGAAGATCTACATAACACAAGACAATAGGCTAACCCCTCTATAGTGAACTGGCACATATGGGCACTTGTTACTATATAGTTAAATCTTTGTCACCAGTTGTGCAGAAAAAAATAACTGGTTTTAATGGAATGAGGCGTGGGAACATCCTTTTTGGCTTGACAATAATAGTTGCTTTCCATCTCTCACACAAGCAGCACGAGCCTGCCTCTCTGCACTGTGCACAAGCAGTGAGCGCCTTTTTAGTGCAGCGGGAAATGTTCACAAGGATCACAAGGAACAAGCTAACTGCTAACAATGCAGAGATGCTTATTTAAATTTAGGTAAATCTGCCAATATTTTTGCTTGAGAAGGATAGGACAGAAAATTGAAGTCTGAACTCTGTAAACCCCCCCACACACACACACACAAATACACTTTCTCTCTCCCCTATAAAAGGCCATAAAAACTACTTCAGCTGAGCAAAGGTTACAGATGGATATAGATGGGCTACAGATAGAGGTACGACAAGATGTTAAAGTTATGGGTTACAGTTAGGTTATAGTTTTTTGTTTCATTTGATCAGTTGTCTGTTGCATATTCTTGCAAATTAGTTGTCAATTCATGATACTCTAATCTCTTCATGTAATAATGCTGAAAATTGTGTTAAGAATTACCAATAAATAAATGAATAATTAATGCTACGCTATAAAAAGCAAGCTTCAATTTCAAATAGATGCTGTGTGATCAGTATCGACGATACTGATTTCAGTGATCGGTGATCGGCCCCTAAAACCCTCATCGGAGCACCCCTAAATGTAGCTGGGTGCTTCTGTACTTGTCATTTGGATAAAGTAGCTGATGTCAGCAGAGCTCTGTTGATTCGCTCGGCATACCCTTTCTTGCCATGTTTGGCGGCTGCTGCTGGTATCTGCAGGCTTTATAAATGCTCCCACCAAACCAGTCTGGTATTTTCTTCTTTGTCATTGCTGTGTAATTGTTATTTTCATGTACATAGCTGCATGTCACATAGCTGCAGTGTGCTCCATTGCAGAATTTCTCTTCTGTATTGATGACTGCCACAATGTGAACTAGGCTTATGCCGTTGGAGGCGACGGCTTGGGGTATATCCCCGAACACCCACAATCCTCCAATTTCCCAATCCTTGAATAGACCCAATACAATATAAAGCCCCTCAGGTCATGACCTTTCATTTGAACTTAATTTCAGGTCAATCAGACAAATGGCTCTGAAGATAGGGCCAAAATGGTAATTTTCCATCACAAAGCGCCACCTGATGGCAAAAAAATAACCATACAGGTATGATGTCATCATGTGACACGTTGTGAGGTCATGACCTTGCAGTTGCACGTAGTTTCATGTCAATTGGACAAATGGTTCCAAAGATATGGCAAAAATGGTGAATTTTATGTGACAAAGCTCCACCTTGTGTCAAAATTTTGAACCAAACAGGTATAATGTCATCGTATGACACATCCTCAGGTCATGACCTTTCATTTGCACTTGATTTGAGGTCAATCGGACAAATATTTCCAGAGATATGATAAAAACAGTGATTTTTCAGTTTTTGGCCCCTGGGGCCGTTTGCATAAACTTAGTTTAAGACTGGTTTTCACTGTAGACTGGTCTTAAATTGTCGAGTTAGACTAGTCTAATTAAGACTGTCTGTTGCATAAAGCTTAAGACTGACTTAATTTGAGGCAGAAAAATTAGCCACCTCTCCCCCTGGCTAAGACTGAGATGAGAGCTTTGTTGCCATGGCAGCACATTGTTAGAATACTTGTTAGAGGACACAAAGATACGGCAATATTAATTGTTTTTCTCAAAAACAGGAAAAAAATATTTTACATTGGAAACAGGATTATCAGCTCTGTTATTTATTTATCTATCTATTTTTGTAAGGGGTTCTCCTCTGGGTTTTTTTTTTTTTTTTTCCACATTTTCACATTTCCGTTTTAAGCTGCTTTCACAGGACGCGAAACGAATTTTCCGCACGACAGATTACATTCGAAGTAAATGCAAAGACGTTTTTGCATTGACTTTGAATGTAACTTGTCGTGCGAAAAATTCGTTTCGCGTCCAGTGTGAGAGCGGCTTTTGATTCTTGCACCCAAGTTTTTGAACATCTTTTACGGTTCTCACGACCGTTGATACTGATCGTCTTTCCGTAATTTTCTCCCCTAACTTGATGACGTGTCAAAATTTTTGTTCGCTTGATTAAAACGATTGAATAAAATACTTTTTTCGGCATTATATTCCGCCAGCAAGCTAAGCTTTTCTGTTGCGTTTAAGTGCGGTGATCTCCCGCTGCCACCGAGTGTCACTGTTGTGTCCGCCATTTTTTTCTGCTCTGTGAAGTCTTATTTTACCCATGGTACATAGCGCGACAGGCTATCTAAGTCAGCCTTAAATAAGTCACTCATAGACAGGTTTTATGCAACAGGCTTATTTATTTGTCCATAGTAAGTCTGACTTAAAATTACATTTTAGTCTAAGACTGGGTCTAATTTTATGCAACCGGCCCCTGGTGGCCAATCTATAAATCGTAAATTGTCCAAAATCGAATCAGTTTTTCCTGATACTTACTTATATGCAAAACTTGAAATTTCTAATTGAAATATTACTGAAATTCTCGTGTTAACACATAGGGCGGCGGTGGCTGTCGGACCAAAAATATAATATACCTGAAACGCCATTCGGCGTTCGGGGATATAATTATGTAAAACCTCAAGAGGTGAGCTGACTGTATTACTACCAATGGTCAGTACTTTAATAGACAGAGAAATTTTTTTGTGTTGCTTTGCCATATTTTTGCATATTTGTCACAGTTGAATGTTTCACACCATCAAACTAATCTGAAAATTAAACTAAGAAAGCCCAATTAAATGCGTAGGTTTTAAGTGATGGATTTGTTTACTGAAGGAAAAAAAGCTATCCCACTTTAACTGGCCCTATGTGAAAAAAGTAATTGCCCCCCTAGTGACTAAATTAACAACGAAACAAATTTAGCTGATAATTGGGTTCAATTTCTCTGGACTCACCCTGGCATGATTACTGCCAACCTTGATGAATCTAAGCATCACTCAGTTAGAGCCTGCATTGCATTGTGAAGTTAGCAAAAAACAGGATTTGATGCGACGTTTCAATGAAAATTGAGCAGATGACGAAGTTCTTGACATTTGTCAGGAAAGGGTTGCAAGGCTTTGGGACTCCAGCAAATCACAATAAGAGCCGTTATTCACAAATGGAGAAAATTGGAAGTTATGAACCTTCTCAAGAGTTGGTCTGTCTGCTTTCTTTGTTTTATGGTAAAATTAGTTGAAAGACCTGAAACATTTACGCATGACCAGCAAAAATGGAAATCTGGACGGGCCCTAATGCTTTTTCACAGAACTGTGTCATTTCTGTTTGATTTTCAATGCTGCAAGTTTCAAAGTTATGTGACGCCCAATGTTACTTCTTTGTAACGTTGAAAAAAAATAGATAAATACTAAAAATGTATTTAGAATTACAACCCCAATTCAGAAATAGTTGGGACAGAGTGTAATTTGTGAATAAACTCTAAACGCAATGACTTTCAAATCACACTGGCCTGTATTTTATTCACAATAGAACAGAGATAATACAACAAATGTTGAAACAGAGAAATTTTACAATTTTATTCAGAAAATGAGCTCATCTCAAATTTATGGCTGCTACAGGTCTCAAAAAAGTTGTGACAGGGGCCTGTTTACCATGGTGCAGCATCCCCTCTTCTTTTTTACACAGAGTGCAGGTATCTGGGCATTGAGGAGACAAGTTTCTGGAGTTTAGCCATTGGAATTTGATCCCACTCTTTTTTTAATTCAGGCTTCCAGCTGCTGGAGAGTTTTAGGTCTCCTTTGACAGACTCTTCGTTTAATTGTACGCCAAATGTTCTCAATCGGTGAAAGATCGGGACTGCAGGCAGGCCAGTTCAGCAGACTGACTCTTCTACTACAAAGCCATACTGTTGTAATAGCTGCAGCATGTGGTTTTGCATTGTCCTGCTGAAATACACAAGGCCTTCCCTGGAATAGATGTCATCTGGAGGGGAGCATATGATGCTCTTAAAACTTTTATATATCTTTCAGCATTCATGGTGCTTTTTAAAACATGCAAGTACCCCACACCATATGCACTAATCCATCCCCACACCTTCAGAGATGCTGGCTTTTGAATTGAACGCTGATAACAGGAGGGGTGGTCTTTCTCCTCTTTAGCCCGGAGGACTCGACGCTCATGATTTCCAACAAGAATGTCAAATTTGGACTCATCTGACCACTGCACACTTCGCCACTTTGCTACAGTCTATTTTAAATGAACCTTGGCCCACAGAACACGACGGGGCTTCTGGATCATGCTCACTAATGGCTTCCTTTTGTGGATGGCAGAGCGGGCTGTTTTTACATCTTGAAGTATTCCTGGGCTCATTTAGTAATGTCAATGACAGAATTATGCCGGTGAGTGATGCAGTGGCGTTTGAGGGCCTGAAGATCACAGGCATCCAGTAAAGGTCTTCAGCCTTGTCCCTCACACACAGAGATTTTTCCAGTTTCTCCGAATCTTTTGATGATGTTTTGCCCTGTCGATGATGAGACCTTCAAAGCCTTTGCAATTTGACGTTGAGGAACATTGTTTTTTAAGTATTCCACAATTTTTTTTTTTTTACACAAGCCTTCACAGGTTGAGAGCCTCTGGCCATCTTTACTTCTGAGAGACTCAGCCTCTGTAAGACATCCCTTTTATAACCAATCATGTTACACACCTGATGCCAGTTAACTTAATTACTTGCTAAATGTTTTTTCAGCTGATTCTCTTATATATTAATTGTTGTTTCAGGCCTTTTTTGCCTGTGTCCCAACTTTTTTGAGACCTGTTGCAGCTAGAAAATTGGAAATAAGCTCATTTTGCGGATAAAAATGTAAAATTTCTCAATTTCAACATTTGAAATGGTATCTATGTTCTATTGGTAATAACATACTGGCTCATGTGATCTGAAAGTCATTGCATTTTGATTTTATTTTTATTATTTCGGAATTGGGGTTGTATGTAGTTTCAATGTGCTCTAGAATTATCGGCACCCCTGACAAGAAATGCGCTAAAATTATAAAAATGAATAAATACTGGCACAACAATGGGCTCAAAATGCCAACATTTGAGAAAAAGTCTACTGTATTAATGTTTCAAAGAACCAAACAAATGAATCGATTAATTAAATTAAAAATCAGTTTTTTCCTAATCAAATCTTCTAGTTTAATGCTTGGTGGAACCACGTTTGGAAAGGATTAAAGCATGGGTTGCTTCCTGTTCGACCAGGTTATGGTGCACATTTGGAGCCATTTTGGAGGCATACTTCGTGCATGTTTTTTAAAGATTTTTCCCATTCTTGGGTTTACGCATATCAGCAGCCCTCGTCAGTGCAGCCCACTGGTTTTTGATCGGATTAAGGTCTAATGACTGAGATGACCATGGCAGAACATTTATTTTGTTGACCCAGAACCAGTGGTCATTGTCTCTTTGAAAAATCCACCTGCAGCCAAGTCTCAGCGCCCTGGCAGAGGTGACCAGTTTATCAGCCAAAATTGCCCTATACTTGGTTCAATCCATTAAGTCATCGATCTTAGCCTTTGCACCTGGACCTCTGGATTTAAAAGCAGCCCCAAAACATCACACATTCTCCACTATATTTCACAGAGGGTACGAGGTGCCTTTCCTTGAGTGCGTCTCCGTTTCAACTCCAAAGATACTGATGCTGTCTCTGACTAACACTTTGCATTTGTGTTCTCCTCTGACCACTGCGCCCAGTGGTAGAAAAATCGTGGTCAATTGCAGTCATTAAAGACAGCTTGTACTAGTGAACAATACCTGAAAATGGTCAATATCTAGTTTCATTTGAGGTAAAGCAATGAATTATGAAAACTTCAACTTTTGTTGAAATTTGATTTTAATGGCCACAACGCATTTTAAGGCCTGAAATCACAGGAACTAATGATGATACCAGATTAAAATTTCGCTTTGTGTTAATTAATGCTAATGGCACTCATTTTTGAAAATATGAAGGAAATCGGAGATGTTGTGCCAGGAGGTGACTGGTGATTTGAAATGGATTAATCCAGTCACAAAGTAAATAATAGCAGCCATTCAAAAAAGTTTGACTCCTTTATACCTAGGGGTTTGTGAGCTGGAGTTGCATGTTCTAAGGCACTATAATGAATCATAAGTTATTAAACAAGGAGCTAATTTTACACAATGCCAGAAGGGGAAAGCAATAATGACCTTGCACGACAATCATGAATTATGCTTAATATTGAGCAGGGTTTGAATGTAAAATTCATAGGTTGGGGACATGTGCTGTCGTCAGGCCTCTGTCATGATGCTGCTATATTTTCTTCCTTAATATGTTTTCAGAGCATCTACCAAAGTCTACTATCCAGCCTCCAAAGGCTGTGGTCTTAAATAAGAATAACGGCTCAGCAAGAGTCAGCGAGGGCCTTAGGGTCACATTTGTTGATGCCAAGAAGATTAGGCACCATGCCGGGCCTGAGAAGACGAAGTTGAGCAGATTTCCTGCCAAGGGAAACTTTACCCCAAACCCAGGTGAGCAGACCAATACCCTGAAGGAGCCATCGTTATTTAATTGTGTCCAGATGATGCATTTCTGACCTTCACTTTGTTCTTTGATCATCTGGAGGTCCGCAATCCCCTCCTGCTTCCCATGTGCCCACTGTTACACGCCATCCACCCAGCCTTGGCATTAATTCCTATGGTACCCTGGATGCCCCACCCTATACCCCACCCCAGAAGCTCTCACCCCACTGCTCCACAGGCGTCCTGGTCACTTCCCCTACAGAGCGGGATGTCCCGTCTAAAGAGGACTCCACAAAGCAGAAAGCTGTGAGAAAGACCCCTTTAATTTACATTGATGGATTTGTTTTACTAGAGCTAGTACGCCCTCTGTTTCTCGCTTGCATTACATAGGTTATTTGCAAGTTTGATATTGTGCTCTTTGATTTATTGCTTTCATGGGTTTTTCAGTGCTTGTTAATTGGTTTGTAACAATTTAGAAGGAAATTCGTAATCTATCAAAACTGTGAAATCAAAAAAAAAGGTGACTGACTTTTTTTTATTTTAATTATTTTTATTTTTATTCTTTTTACTTACTTGTTCCTCACTGACACCTTTCAATCAAACAGAACTCAGGTTCTAAGGAATCCTACAGAAGACCACTTGAGTTATTGCTTGGCCTTGTAGACCGGCACTGGGATGGAAAGAGATCTCTCCAGCACAACCATAAATTTCTTTGTAAGTCCACAAATGTAATTGATGGTCGTCATGTTCTGTAAACTGTAGTTACACATTCTTCTGGGGGACGGTATAATGTCTTGAGGTGTATAGAAAAAAATCCTGCGTTTCCGGTAACCTAACCAACCCACCATAAAAACTGCTGACACTAAAGTTTATAGACCTTTGTTTTTAAATAAAACTAGCCAACGCAGTGGTAATTTCCTCCAGTGCAGCCTGCACAGTGGTAATTTCATGCAGTGCAGCACCATGCGCCAGCCACTTTGGCAATTTGGTAGACGGACGTGCGTTGAGATGGGTGTGGCAGCGTAGTGGGGAGAGGTGTCACATATTCATCATGACACAGTGACAATTTTGTGGATTAAGGCTCCGCTGGAATTGCGCGGAGAGCTCGCCAGCTCCAACCTGGTTTACTTTCTCTGCAGTGGTAATTTGGCTGACCAGCGCACAGTGCGTACACATCACCGAAATCTCACAGGCAGGCTTCCAGAAGGTCAGGCACATTTCAATACAATAAATAATGGCAGCAACCACTATTTAATGTAACTATCTGAATCAGCACATAAATTTTAGTATCTATATCGATTGTCCTGATGTCAGACCAAAGAGAGAGAGAGAGAGATCTGTGTATGTGGGCGTGTGAGTGCGTGTGTAGGCTATGTGGGTATGTATCCTTCAGCTGCTTTCACACAGGACGCGAAACAAATTTTTCACACAACTAAATACATTCAAAGTCAATGCAAAGACGCGAACCCATTGACTTTGAAGGTAATCTGTTGTGCGAAAAATTTGTTTCGCGTTCAGTGTGCAGGCGGCTTACTACTATTATTGTCACTGAGATTTTATCGTTTTTGGTGGGGGGAAAGGAGTACAGCCGGATTGCTATGATCTCGTACTGAGTTAAGATCACATGTTGAAAATAAATGTGTAACATATCTTGCATTGTTTTCCATGCATGTTAATTCCAAAATTTTAAGCAGCAACAGAGTGTAATAATAGGAACACGCTCTACATCGTTTCTCTTCCCAATGATGCAGGCAGAAGAAATAAATGAGCACCGTTGTATTTCATTCCAACTTCATAAGTTTGAATGATCTGACGTAGTTTCGTTTTGAAATTCCATTCAAGTTTGCTAATGGTAATAATTCGCGAATGCCCTTGCTAACCAACTAACTCAAATTCGTAATGCTTATTATAGACTTAAGCGGAACAGAAAACATGCCTGAAGCAGCAAAGTAAAATGCAACATTAACGCATCATGCAGATATCAGACAGAGGCTTCTTTATTCCAATTTTAAAGGTGAGGAGAGGAGCTCATTTGATTGGTGAGGATTTGACTCAGCTGTGTTAAATCTACTCACGCCTTCTCTCCTCCCTCTTTGCCACTTGCGCCGGCAGGAGGGACAGAGGCGGGACAGAGGAGTACTTGCGCCAGGCTGCACCGGCCACAAAATTGCAAAATACACTTGGATACACCCTGTTAGTGCGGCGCTCCCCATTCGCCAGCCTGCGCCTGGTCTACGAATTTAGAGCCCATTTTCTTTAACCTGGAAAATGCAACATTTTCTATCACTTTAAATTAAAACGTAGAGACCTGCCTCATATTCCACATGGTTGCATCGCTCCAATTTGTTGAAGTGCAATTTGTTGAAGTGTTGTTTCAACTTGTTTGAGTTTAAGTTTCCAGACTTCAGGTTAATTACTAATGATAAGTAGTCTGCAATGTGATTGCTTCTTCTAGTTAATAGTAGTGGAGACCTTTTCAGCGTTTATCTTTTTTTAAGTTGAAGACATTGACCTGAACAGTAAACACACAGTGGTACCTGCAGGTAAACTAACTGTATTCCTGTGTTTTAATAAAGTTCAGAAGCCTTGTCTTGGAAGATCTTTCAGTGTTGCTGCAAGAAAATCAGCAGTAAAATCATTTTTAGTGCATCGGGATACGTGTCGTATCGTGACCCCCTGTATTGGGATCCGTATTGTATCATGACCCCACTGTATCGTTATTCCATACTTTAAGTAATGGTTTATTTGTGCGCTTTGCAGACCCTTTTATCTGCAGCGTATACTCCCCCCCCCCCCCCCCCCCCCCCCCCGCTACTAGGGAAGTGCGCCCTTATACTAGCAGTTCTTCAAGGTGCACGGGCATCTGGTTTTAAAGGACATGGGAGATGACGCTCTGATTGCCTTGTTCTGCGTTATGCCCAAAACACACCTGTGATTAATTAAGAGATTCAGTATGACCCCTTTAAACCTTGCGCCTTGCATTCCACCCTGATAACCCGCTGTTAAACTAGCAAAAATGGATTTGGACACGCTGCAAATGCACTTGCGCCACACGCTTCAGACTGTGCACTTAGATCGTTGAAATTTGATTTAGTGCAGTTGCATAGTTTTTGCACTTCAGCAAACATCAGAGAGCCACTACGATCAGTAACTCCCACCTCCTTGCACAAGGAATGGTGAAAGCAGATTTGACATGATTCCAAGTTAAGCAGTCTGCGTTATTGAAATTTTTAAAAATGAATAGTTTGGTCTGGTGAGGGCCCTTCTGCAAAGGTGGTAGGGTGGCCAACATCAAAAACAGCCCTTCTGTATGCACCAGAAACCATCACAAGAGGGGTGACTTGATCCCTTGCAAAACTGTTCGAGTTAGTGTATTTCAAGTGTTATGTCTGACCTGGTTGCGGTGCTACTGGAAAGGCTGTAGGATCACTCAAAACAACAGGGTTCATCCTGCATGCATTAGGAATGAACAGAAAGCTCATGTGA
This sequence comes from Gymnothorax reevesii, assembly GCA_029721435.1. Taxonomy (NCBI): domain Eukaryota; kingdom Metazoa; phylum Chordata; class Actinopteri; order Anguilliformes; family Muraenidae; genus Gymnothorax; species Gymnothorax reevesii. Next base: position 45,063,041 of record CM056573.1, read on the forward strand.
TTCCAATAACATGAAAGTTGTTTCTTTGCAAGATATCAAAAATGTGCTAAATAAATAGGTAGATAAATTTGCTGTACAGTAGACTGAAGCACAGCTTCAGTCACTTCCTTAGTCCATAACCTGCCTCCCAGCCCAGTTCTCATATCAGAGGAGAGATGACGAGATTATTCAAAACAGTTCATCACCCACTGTAGCTACCCACTTCAGACAGAACACCCAACATTGTGATGCCTGGCCAACACCATCTCCAGCAGCCCGTATCATTAAGGGCATTTGTCCCCTGGATGTTAGCTCCTCTGAGTATTCAGCTCCAGCAGCTAGTTCCTGCAGCCACAGTAGCCTGATCCAGCAGGGACACCTAGCACCGGGATGCTATTGCCCCCTCCTGGCCACTCACTCATTCTGGAAACCGTAGCTGTTTGTTTTAAGCTGGGGCCTGGACAGTGGGATGCCAGGAGCCCTCACGGCCCACCTACAGTAACTAACATCAAACATCAGTTTGTTTTTCTCTATGTCCCTGGCACTGGGAGGCCAGAGCCACTCGCTGCTCACCTGCAGTAACCACATCAGTATGTTTTAACCAGGGCTCCTGGTACCGGAATGCCTGGGGCCCTCGTTGCTCACCTGCAGTTACCAGAACAGTTCTTCTTACTCAGGTCTCCAGAGACTGGGATGCCAAAGGCCCTTTCTGCCCACCCACAGTAACCACAGCAGTTTGCTTTAACTGGGGTGCCTGGCTCCAGGATGCCACGGCGCCCTCACTGCCCGCCTGTGGTATCCACAGCAGTTCGTTTTAACCGGGGTTCCTGGCACTGGGTTGATAGGGGCCCTCGCTTCCCATCCCGTCCTTTTTTACATCACAACCCCATCACATCCTCATGAGTTAGGCATTGGTGGTCATTTTGTGCCCCTAAATAAACGTTTGTGGGAAGTCATGGGTTTGCTACTGGCGTGTTTGACCTGACTCTTTTTTTCAATCCACAGCTCAGGCAATCGAGATTCTTTCCGAAGTGAAACTTGATGGCTCAAATGGAGAAGTCGAGGCAAACGGTCTGAGAGCGGACACAGAGGTCCAAAACTCTGAGAGAAACAGGCACCAGAAGGAACACCGAGAGATTCAAAGACTGTCTGAACAGCTGAAACATGCTCACAGCTCTGTAGTAAGACTGAGTGCTAATATATTGTGGTCTTCAGAATTTTAGAATCATTTGGAACTATTCAAGTTTTTCAAAGAAATTTATTCATCATGGTAGCATTACATTAATTTAAACTATAAGGGCCCTTAGAAGAGTGTGTGCTTCCACCTGCACCATGGTTTTTGACCTTTTCTGTGATATTTTTGACCTTGATCTTTGGCCTTGACCCGTGAAAATACAATCACCTTTTCTTGTTGTTGTTGTCATATATACGTTCCCACAATGTTTCAGAAAAATCAGTCCTTAACCTTTTTCATAATCCTGCTTGCGAATGGACAGAGAAACAAATAAATAGGGGTGAAAACATTACCTTGTCGGCAGAGGTAAAAATAAAACCAAAGACAACAATTATAACATCAGAAATGACGATTACTTTTTGAAGTAATTCTTTTTTTTTGTTGTTGCACTCTTGTTTGACCCAGTTTGTGGTCTTCTTAGAAAGTTTTACACAGTATGTTATATAGAATTCTTTAATGTTTGGCAACTTTATTCATGGAATAGCCTTCACCTTTCTGCTATAGACTAATAGGTTTCAGGTAGAAGCAGTTTCTCTGGCTATTTTTAGACCACAATTTTACTTGGCATTGTATTACATGGCATAGCAACTGGTAGAGATATATTATTTAACTTCCTTTCCACTTAATATGATATATGATAGGAGTTGTCTCGCACTAAAATAGCACTCTTGCACACCACGTAAGACTGGGGTTATGCAGCCGGTTGTTAGTACACTGGAGTAATGGCTGCTGAAAATAGGTTTTGCAGTTGAGCGTTATCAGAAAAGAGGGGAATGCTGGCATTATAAATATCTCTATGGCTGTGATTCAGTTATAAGCACGAGGCCAAAGGGCTCGTGCTGCAGATAATCATGGCTGTAACGTTTTTACCAAGGCAGCACAAACTTGAGCATGATATTACAATTATACAATAGTATTTAAAAATAACAAATAACTGACATTCGAGGCACAGTATGATCGAAAAGTTGTTTTTTTTTGGCGCCAACTATAATTATTCCAAAAGAAGACAAGCTAGATGGAGGAAATATAGTATTTGGTGTTGGGCACAGTGTTTGGTCATGTTTATCTGCTACTTTTCTGTAGTTGCTGATGGTTGCCTCCAATGCTGCCAACAAACTGTTCCAATTACTTTCAGTTTCATGTTGACAACACTGTTCAGCAGAGAGAAACAATGGAAAATTTTGGAATGATGTCAAACAAAAATATCACTCTTACAAAGATTATTTTCCACTCACATTGCTCCTCGGAAACTGACTGCTATATCATCAAATGCAAGGACTTCATGTAAAAAAAAAAAATGAAAAAAAGATTTTTCAAACTAACTTACTAGATGTTTTGGCTGTATTTGATCAATTTTATGCTACCTTGATGAATAAAATGATGAATTTCAAAATTGCAGAAAATTCCAATCTTGATGCTCACAGATACAGTACATGTGCCTGTTATTACTTTGTGACTGTGTATTTCATGTCATTCTGCAGTTATAAAAATTCGCAATCATTAGAATTGGGTCATGAATTGTCCAACAATTGTTTAAAACCAGGAAGGATAATGGTGAACTGTCTGCTTCAGGAAGAAAT